>CM075497.1:19937500-20577500 GCA_037950675.1 Hypophthalmichthys molitrix
ATGCATTAAATTGATCAAATGTGACACTAAAGACATTGTTTAAGAAATTCAATGTCTATTCATCAAAGAATCCTTCAATTTGAACACTGAAAAATTCATGCAATGTTCGTTTCCACAATATCATTAGGCAGAACAATGGTTTAACATTGATAGGAAATATTTTTTGGGTAGTAAATCAGCATATTATATATATGTGTAAATATATATATATATATATATATATATATATATATATTTTTTTTTTTTTTTTTTTTTTTTTTTTTCCTGAAAAATCACTTGACACTGAAGACTCGAGTAATGAGAGCTGAAAATTCAACCTTGCCATCACAGGAAATTGTAATAATATTTCACAATATTACTGTTTTACAATTTACTGTTTGTTTGTTTTTTTAATCGAATAAATGCAGCCTTGGTGAGCGTAAGAGACTTTCAAAAACATTAAAAAAAAAAGTCATACCAACCCCAAACTTTTGAAAGGCAGTGTACATCCTTAATTTTGAATTATTTTGATATAAAAATATTCCACAAGAAAACATGCAGCCAACGTTTAGCCATTTTGAATATTTTATTTAAAAAAAAAAGAAAAAAAAAAGTAATATTTATAATATGATTTATGCCAAGAAACTTGTGGAATATTTTTGAAGACTGGATATCAGTTCTAAGCACACAGTCAAGCTGAGCGAGGTGGGATGATTAATAATTTATCCCGATACATAAATGAAGTTGTCTGAGATGTTTTTAAACACATCTGACTGTCAGCTCTAATGAAATGGAAACATGATGTTTGGTGTAAACAGCCATGCTGAAAGCAGACACAGGAAATTATGTTGTAAGGGAAGTGGGGTAATTATTACCTGTCAGCCCTGTGTCCATGGCTGTATGGAAGAGAGTACAGCATTAAAAAGAGATGCTACTGTGAGGGCATCTACATGTGTGTGTATGCACTGATCTAATGTGCATCTTTTACTTTCTCATGACCTACACCCACACTAGCAGATTCAGCTCTCATTTACGTTAAATGCAGAATTCACATACTCCCGAACTGGATTCTTGTCTCTAAAGCTATTTGCACTATTAGTGTGCTGTACTTTGTCCATTAGGTGGCACTGTTGGTCCATGAGCAATTTGGACTGGATGACTCAATGGTCTTTGCTCTATGGCTGACATTCAAATGAATCCTTTTAATTAAGCCTGGGGTCATCAGCTCTGTGTGTTCTCTCCCAGTTGTTAAAGCATTACCATCTTTGGCTGCTCAATTACCAATTCAGATTTACTCATTAACATTCTTGGTGTCATTATTCAGAGGCACAGTGAAAGATTACGGGATATTACGAATGAATTGAAAGTGGGGTGCTTAATAACCAGCAGATGAGAGGCAAACTATGACAACAATATTTGCAAGAAGAGCAAAGAGATTACTTGCTCAATACTTGCTCGAACATTTTAAAAGAATGTAAAAAGTTTTAGAAGAACTTGCTCACAGAATGTGAGATATTTTACAATTAAATGTTTTGTTCTATAAGATGCTGTGACACAACCGTGACTCACCTGCGAGCTGGCACAAAAGAGAAGTGCGCCGCAGTGTTTGGGGAGAAATTGCGTGGACTGTCCAATGGGCTGCTTCCTGAAAAAGACCAAAAACATGACATTCAGGGGATTATTCACAACAATCAAGTTCAACTACCCATTATCATGCCAGACGGGTAAAACTATCGAAATAAGCACAGACTTCCTACTTCAAGCCACTAGGTAAATCATAAGTAAACATAATTGCCCTACGGTTCTTCCCTATTATTTTCTGCTGATCTTTCCCCTTTTATTTTATTCATCAAAGCCCTTTTAAGACAACAAAACCCTTCAGAAGAGTGGGCTTCTCATGTTGGCAGCATTGAGACCAGAGGTACAGGGATAAAACACACTTTGATCACAGGTCTTTTCTTTTCTCCTGCACAGCTCTCTGAGAATAGATTAGTGCGTAGAAAGTGAAGCACTTACTGTGTTTAAGTGCTTTAGACAACAGGCCCCTTCCATTAAAAATGCCGCAAGTAGAGTGATATTGCATAATGAATGTTATAAAATGATCTGCAGACCATGAGCAAAGAATCCTTTATTGATTAACTCAAGATCAAATTGATATTCAGGGGATTTTGCTAAAACATACTCTTTATCTCTATTCCAGTGTTATTTAAATGGAAAGAAGCTGGGCTCTTTCACAGTATAGTACATTTTAGTATACATTACATAGAGTCTAGCTTATAGATTAAGACATGCATGACTGCTATGACTAATGTTACTAAATCAAAAAAGTGATCTAAAAACCACTATTCCTAGTCGTGTGAATTAAGATGCACCGATTCAGGCATCATCAATCAATCCAGTCAATTCAAGCAACGGGGTACTCCTTTCTGGACCGTCTAGTACGGCTCGAGTCACAATCCCCCATGCATTAATCATGCATTAATGCATTCGTCAAGCGGCCTATGCCAAATCTTAAATATTAATGAGAGCATAATTCTTTGTCAGGAAGTGACTGTAGGAACAGCTGCGCACAGCTGGACTGGGACATGGAGCAGTGTGGATCTGTCACGGAGATGCATTCATTTAAAGGAGAATCCCGTCATGGAGAGTGTAGGAGAAGCCATAATGGTGTGCTACACAGTGAAACACCTGCTTATTTTTCATTACAAAACTGTAGAGGATGAAGAGTTAGCTGAAGAGGAGCAGACACTTTCTCATATGATGCACAGCTGAGAGAAGAAAACCAATCAGCACCCTGTTGAATTACACGTTACGATCACACCACAGCTGAATGTGGTATGGATCAGTTTTTTGGTGTGAAAAAAAAATCAGACAATCTAACATTTTTTAACTTTCATGTGTGAAAATAAATTTTAAAAAATGTGGAGGAATTTAAGAAATATTTTCGTCAATCTAACTCGACATCCTTCTTAACTGCATGCTTAATTTATCCTTGGTTCATTCATAATATGAATGCATATATTGCACAATATGAAGTACTACATAGAAAGATCCAAAAATACAATTATACTATATTATACATAGATAAAATATTCTCTTCGATAAATGCTAATGAATAAATTTGTGACTGAAAGTCCAATGTTCTTCGAATGTATAACAAGAATAATAATAATAATTAATTAATTAAATAAAATTAAATAAAATAATTTAATTGAATTCAATAAAATGTATGACTAAAAATAATTAATTTATTAAAAAAAAATATATATATATATTTTTTTTAAATACAGAGAGGAAAATTAAGAGCTAGAATTTACAAAGGATGCTGGATGCTATGGCAACCAGGCTTTGCCTTTAGCCAGGTAGCAGGACACCAAAAATAGTGCTGCTACATATCCGGTTAAACATATATTTAAAAAATCTGATGTTTTGTGATCTTCATTTTATTTCACATAGTGATCAATTCTGTTCTATACAGATCAATCTAATATGCTTACAAAAACATCAGCATCACAGTAGTTTTGAGTGCTTTCCCAGTTCTTTCAGTTTTCTTTTTGTCTTAAGTGTAATGGCACTGTAAAAAGCACTGACTGCAGTATTTAATTCTTGTGCTGCTGGTGTCATAACCTGGCAAACAGATTCCTGAAACAGACTGTAATGGGTGCAGTGTAGCAGTGCACTCGCCCTGTTGATTGTGCTCAGTTGAGTTTGAAATAATTTAGCCTCCGCTGCTTTTGTTGGCAGTCACATTAAAACACTGCTAATGGCTTTGAAGTGCTTAAAATGAAGCAGCATTTGGGTTAATGTTCCCTTTTAGATGTGTTCATTTAAATATTGCAAGCACACAACTGCAAGTGATGCCTCCGATACTGCTTGATGCAATATAGACAAAAACAAACCATGTTTCCAGCCAAACTCATGTGATTTATATTAAGACTGAGCACTGCAAAGTATACTATCAATTTAAAAACCCTGAATCTTTATTCTATAATGCTAGTGTGGTGACAAACTAAGCTACTGTTGTCTCTTACAGTGTACGCTGATGGTTTAATCCAGTAATTCAGTGAGAAGATGGGGTTGACAAGCAGATGCGTCAATGATTAGGACTGCAGCACAGTATTTGCCATTCTAAGAGCTCCGCTGAACAGTGTTAGCGTGATCTGCGTGCCTTATGTGCGCTCATGACCTGAGATCATTTATAAACACACAATCAGTCATCTCCTTAATCCCTCTAAACACACGCACAAAGAGAGAGTATACCTGCTGGCTTTGACAGCTGATGTCTCCATTTCTCTTTCATGCTCAGATTTTCCACAGTGTGGAAGTGACACAAGGGATACACCCACCAGAGCAGCAGCACTTTTATCACCAAAGTGTTTTATCACCAGCTTCAGCTTTATTAAAGCATTACTGTGACAACTGCAGTGATACAAAGTGCTTTGCAAAGTATTAACCATTTCTCTTGTTTTTCTGAATGACAAATCACTGATATATTATATTACTACTTTAGTTTTTATTAAATACTAAAACTCAAAATGAAAGATTTTAATATAATTAGTTTTATAATTATAAAATAATAAACAATATTATATTTACAAATAAACACTAATAAATGCTGAAAACTGTTGTTCATAGTTAGTTGATAATAACTACTGAACTAACTGTTGGCAAACTGATCGTAAGCATTGACTTTATAATATCTTTTGTGTTTGTGGCCACTGCCATGTTGAAATACTTCAAGTTACAATTTTATTAGTGGACTGAGAGGTTCTACTGCAGCACTCCCCTGTATTTTGCACCATCCATTCTTCTTTCTGTTAATAAAATGGCCAGTGCCCAAAGCATGAAACTACCATCACTATAATTCACTGTAGACATGGTGTTTTGTGGCCTGTGTTAGATTTTAGATTTTGCACAAAGTAAATCATATCGTACTCCAGTTAAAGCTATATCTAGGTTTCTTCTGACCACAAAATATCTTTCCTACATTATAAAAGGGTCACTATATGGTTATTACAGGCAAATCCCTGATGTGTTTTCACATGGTGTTTCTTGACTAATGGCTTCTTTTGGCCACCCATAGATTCTTTCCTTATGAAATATTCTTCAGAGGAATGCTCTTTGGCATATTTTCATAGCAGTTCTTTGAAATTACAAATAATGATCCTTTAACTGTAGGGTTATAATCCACATAGAGTGCTGGCTATTTTAATGATCATTCTAATGTTATTTTAATCCACAGGTAGAATCGTTTTGGCAATTGCGTACTCCTCATTTGCGAGTATGTATAATGAAAATGTTTTCTTACACTCATCAACACCACAAATGCAGTCACCACACATACAGTATGCAACTGAGAATCACTCATCTGTATGAAAACATAAAATGATTTTCTCCTTACATAAACACTACTTTAGTGTGTGTGTGTGTGTGTGTAACACATGGATTTGATTATGCCTCATGTTTTACAGGGAAAGGTTAATAAAACAATTTTCAAACAAGAATGATGTAATTCTGACAAGATGGAAAGTTAAAATCTGCCAATCTACAAGGAGGCATCCAGAGAAATTGCATTACAAAATGTCAACTGTCAATCCATTCATAATGCCCATGAATTAGATGAGAAATCCCTGCGCCACATTAGAATTACTCCATGGCAAACTGAGATTTGATGGTTGCTATGGAGATATAATGTAATATTTTGTGAACAGCTGCCACACAGCTTTCCATTTTTATGTGACAAGATGAACAGCATGTGTATCTTACTTGTGAAGTGTGTGCAGTTTGTATGGCTCTGGTCCAGACTCTAGTAAAGTGTCTACTGTTTATGTGGCCAGCTACCTACTAAGACAGCATCCTAACAGAGAAAAACTTGGAAATTACTGAAATGCTCTAAATAGGCATCAACACTTACAGTTAAAGTACAAATTCGCAAATTTTAGCTTTGTAAACGCGTTATCCGGCAGACTTTTGCCAACAAATAAATGGGGATATCTGGGTGCAGGTAACATGGATAAAGAGTACAGTGTTCATTTACATACACTACCATACCAGTCAAAAGTTTGGAACCGGTAAGATTTTTAAATTTTTTTAAAAGAAGTTTCGTCTGCTCACCAAGGCTGCATTTATTTAATTAAAAATACAGTAAAAACAGTAATATTGTGAAATATTATTACAGTTTAAAATAACTGTTTTCTGTTTGAATATATTTTATAAAGTAATTTATTCCTGTGATCAAAGCTGAATTTTCAGCATCATAACACCAGTCTTCAGTGTCACATGATCCTTCAGAAATCATTCTAATATGCTGATTTGCTGCTCGAGAAACATTTATGATTATTATCAATGTTGAAAACAGTTTATTGTGTACAAATGTACAAAATATTTGTGTACAATATTTTTTTTTTTTTTCAGGATTCTTTGATGAATAGAAAGTTCAAAAGAACAGCATTTATTTGAAATATAATCTTTTGTAACATTATAAATGTCTTTACTGTCACTTTTGATGGATTTAATGCATCCTTGCTGAATAAAAGTATTAATTTCTTTAATTTCTTTTCAAAACAATAAAAATACTTTTGAACTGTAGTGTATAATGTTACAAAAGCTTTGTATTTCAGATAAAGGCTGTTCTTTTGAACTTTCTATTCATCAAGGAATCCTGAAAAAAAAAGTACAAAACTGTTTTCAACATTGATAATAATCATAAATGTTTCTTGAGCAGCAGATCCACATATTAGAATGATTTCTGAAGGATCATGTGACACTGAAGACTGGAGTAATGATGCTGAAAATTCAGCTTTGCCATCACAGGAATAAATTACTATATAAAATATATTCAAACAGAAAACAGTTATTTTAAATTCTAATAATATTTCACAATATTACTGTTTTTACTGTATTTTTAATTAAATAAATGCAGCCTTGGTGTGAGCAGACTAAACTTCTTTTAAAAACCTTAAAAATCTTACCGATTCCAAACTTTTGACTGGTGGTGTAAACTACTGACATTGTAACAAAGCTGGTGGAAATTTGGCGAAGATGTCTTTTAAGTTTTAAGTTAGCATATGTTGCACAAACACATAGTATATGTAAATACAGGGTGAATCTCATTTCTAATAAGATTTAACCTTTGACTGATACATTTCAGTAGTAAATAAAATACATTTCTAATCAACATTTACTCTGTCCGCCATCATGGGTGCTTTTCACAAAGCTCTATGCTAAGAATTCTGTGATCTGTTGAGGATGCAGCTACTGCTGTTTTAGATTTTAGGCAAAATGTGTTATCTTATAAGGCAGCATAAAGTTTCTTCCTATTGTTTGGAACAGACTTCACATTAGGAGCATAAAAGGCCTACAGCTCAAAAGGGTTTAAAACACATTTCGTATATGGAAGAGAGAGGCATATCTTTTACCTGGGTGTCCATGCAGTGGAGAATGGGGGCGAGGCAAAGTGGGAGAGGTGCTGGATGTCACTATCAAACTTTTTCTGTTGCTGGTCCGACAGCTGTAAAAAAGAACCAAGAATAAAATTAAGTCTCATACACTTATGCATAATAATGACTAAATAGATTAATGGCGCCAAAGCATTCATTAAGAGGATGATTTTTAGATCAAACCAAAATCTAAAAACAGACATTGTTATATACTAGTCTAAGAGTATGCCCATTCAAAAAGATTACAGACAGCAAAGAACTGAATAGCTTCACATCTAAATGGCAGTGGTGTCAGACAGTCTCTCTCTTATTCAGGTCACACAAACCTGTCTCATTTTATGAGGCTGAGAGCGCACAGAATTATCTGTTCTTTTTTCGTCTGGCGTACAAGCTAAAAGCCTCCAGCTCAGGCTGACAGGGAAAAACAGCCACCTACAGCTCAGAATTCAGCTCAAATGAACCTTGAGACCTCCAGCTAGGACAAATACAGCCTCACGCTCCATTGCAAAGAGGAGAGATGACCGGCTGAGCTTTCAGAACCACGAGATGGAGAGCAGTGTGGTGAAAAGTAAGGGATGAGTGGTCTTTAATTCAACGTGAACAAAATATTGACACACTGCGATCAATCAGAAAGGCAAGCTATGACCTTTACAAGCAATCATGCCACTGCTTTTCACATCTACAGTCTGTTACACGACAAAAGAAATTATAGTAATTCACCAGAGTTTTGAGTTTGAAGTCTGAATTGAATGTGATGACAAAAAGCATGTGCTTCCTGAAATAATGCCAAAACATTTTTATTAGGCTATATTCTCTAAAGTGACTACACTAAGACAAATATGAACTCATACTGTAAGAGTCACAAAAATCGGTTTGCGTAATCTTTCACTTAATAAACAGTAAGAATTGTTACAGAAAGACAAGTCATTACTTTTAGTATTGTCCGACTTGAAATGAAGTTTTGTGTAGTGAAAGTTGTGAAACTTCATTATGAAAAGGTGTAGTTAAAGATGAACATAAGCAGCACATTTGCATGTTTTGTAATTTTTTTTGCAATTAATAATAATTTTAATTAAAAATAAATAAAATAAAAATAAATGCTAGCTAATGAGAAGATAAAAAATGTTTAAAAAATATTTTAAAAATTAGAGTATGTTACCAAAATAGTATATAATGTCCCCAATTATATTTGGGAACAAACATTTTTGGAGTTACACTCATTAATTTATTGTTTCATTATTCAAAGCAAACTTTTTTTGTGAAATATTTTACTTGCTTTTACTAAAATGACTTTAAAGTCTTTAAACGTCTTTAAAATAAATATATGATATTCTGTCATATAAGGTAAAAAAAAATCATGTATTTCCAAGAATGCTTATAATGTCCAAAAACACACTGGGTCTGTGCATATATAAAAACAAAAATTTGCATCAGACACTGCAGGCTGTTTTACATTTTACAGTATGTTACTGCTGTTCTGTACCTTTGACAATGACATTAAAAGTGTTTGGTAATTTTCTGGATAATTGCATGAATGCATTTGGGTCCAAACAGTGTCGCAGAAAGAGTAAGTATCACAGCAGAGACCTGCACCACTTTCACAGTGGCAACCATCACTCAGTGTGTAATGGATGTTCAGAAGTGAGTAGAGTCACAGCAGGAGACATGGAGAGAAAGAGAGGGGTAGGAGGAAGAAGAAAAGCGAGAAAGCAAAGGAAAATCGATGACTCACGAGCTAACGCTGGCGCATTAATACTTAAAGAAAGGCCTTTCTTCTAAAACGGCTGATAAGAAAGGATTTCTTTTGGTGCTGGCTTAAAGAAGAGATTTTTTTTTTTTTTTTTTTGAAGGATGTTAGGTGAACTATCATCAGAAAAATACTGTGATTTTGTCTGCCATGTGCATGCTGACCACAGAGTGCCTAAAAATGTTTACGATCAAGAAATCTCACATCTTCTCACAGAGGGGCTATACTGCGCCTATTTACTCTACAATAAAGATCTAACAGCAGCATGCTCTGATTGAGCAGTCTGTTCGCGTCAAAGCAAGACAAAGCAACCTGCAATATTAACGATTCTTCAATAGATTTATGCTGATATTAACAATGAAGGGCTGACCTAATAAAACAGGGCTTCAATAAAGTAGTCTTACCTAAAAGAGCACTTACACTGACAGCAATCTGCAGCGACTTCAAGTCATACATTTTCAATGAGAACTGGTGATTTACAGAGACATGAGTGACAGTGGCCGCCGGCGACAGGATCTGAGAGTCTCGATGCAAAGAAAGTTGAGAAAAATATATCTATGAAAATAAAATCCATTACCATTTTTATTTTACCAATGTGCAATATATGTTTAACAATGTTCTTGTGAGCTATTCTGTAAGTCAATAATTACTTAAAAATATCTACATATAATTACTAAGAAAAAAATCTTATTCTTGAAGGGTCATGAAATCCACTATTTTAAATATATTATACATAGTTTGTGCATTACACTAATACATATGTAATAGCTATAATTTAGTGCGGTTTGCATTTGTACTTTGTACATTGTTTGCATTTGTACTCTGCAGTTTTAACAACTTTTGAGACTTATTTTGCTGCATTTACTGTATAAAAGCCATTTAGTTGTATAAAAGAGCTCAGAAGACCGGTTACACGCACAGCATTGAAAGATTGTGCATGTGTGCGTCGGAGACTCGGGGTCTAAAGAAGACAATTTACGCCATGTAGAAACTCTTGAAAAGCAAAAACAAACACTGACTTGTGATCCATAAACACATCTCTCAACTACTTTGTGATCTCACAGTTTGAAGCATCTGTCATAGGAAAGCGATGCATGCTGTTATGAATAATTAAGTGACCCACCTTCTCATAAAATAAGACACATAGTCTCATGAATAATTATGAGACACTGATGAGTCATTGATGTACTATAATGTGAAAAATTATGCAGATTTTAAACCTGGTAGACTATTGTCTATTATCTTGTCTCGACCAAGACAAGAATATTGCAAAAAGCTGAAAATTGACCAGTTTTAAAATTCTTACATTGCATTTTAAAATGTGCAACACAAACATCTCTATTTTTTTTTTTTGTCTTATGTTTATAATTAACGGTACAATTAGTCTTTCACTTTACTTTTTACTATTTTTAAGCTTTCAAAATGAAAAATTATGTCATCATTTACTTACCCTCATCCAA
This sequence comes from Hypophthalmichthys molitrix, assembly GCA_037950675.1. NCBI lineage: Eukaryota > Metazoa > Chordata > Actinopteri > Cypriniformes > Xenocyprididae > Hypophthalmichthys > Hypophthalmichthys molitrix. The sequence continues at coordinate 19,948,126 of CM075497.1, forward strand.
ACCTGAATGACTTTCTTCTGTGGAACGCAAAAGAAGAACTATTCATTTAAGTATTTAATACAAGATTTAAATCTTCAGGTTATTTAAATTCTTATCAGAGACACTTTCAATAAAGATATTTTCACTTTTAAACAATGTTTTACTATACATAAACATCCGCAACCTGTCAGAGCTCTCTGAACAATGGCCAAGATGTTAAAATTTCACATTGTTTATAGGTGAGTGTGTGGATGAATAATGACATGAATTAGCAAAAATGAACAAAATTGAAGTGCATTTTGGCATAAATTGAGCTTGGATGTAAACGCCAACAGGTATGCTGCTGAAAAGAGCTGCACGCTCTCATTAAAACATCATTCGAAAATAAAAAGGGGGAAAACATTGCAGCAAAAATCCCCATTACAATTTACATGCTAATAACGTCAGCAGCTGTGCGGGGTTCACGCGTGCAAAAAGAAAGTTATCCCTTAATTACAGTAATTGGAGAGAGAATTGCTTCCTCCTACTTCTAAACACCAAGAAATGTCAATTTTATTTGCGAGCAAACTTGCTTGTTTTCATTTTCGTCTGGATTAATTTGCATTTGTTTGAATTGATTAAGCTTCATTTGGACTAATTTGAGCCCAACTGGATTTGTTTTGGGCTTTTTTGAATGACATATTATGTTGGGTAGAATTTGTTTAGGTTTGGATACAATTAACTATGAACATGAAGTATATTTATGAATCTGGTGTCTCCAAGCTTGTGTCTATAGTTTGTGTGTGTGTTTTACTGTCTGTTTAACTACAAATGTTGTGCATTTGTTAATGCATCTTAGTGAATAGAGGCACTGCTTGTTTTAGATTTTTGTTGAGTTTACATCAGTTCAAATAAACATTGCATCTCTCTAAAAGTGGGTCACCTGAACTAAGCAAAAGATAATCCACTCACATACTCACTTATCCTGGATTAGACTGTACAAAAACTCCAGTTAAAAGCCAACATATAAGAATACACACTCCTGCACACATAGCCTTGAGTATAAATCTTGAGAATGAGAGATGTTACAGTGAGGTGTTTGTGGTTGTGAGAGACTGTCAGAGCTCTTCCACTCTATCCATCTGATCTTGATTATAGAAAAACCAGATGAGACATTATAATGGAAGGTCTTCATTCATGAGAAATGAGGCAGAGTCTCAGTAGATAACAGAAGGAAATTACACTCCCCTTCACTGCTGGGAAGGATAATGTGAACTAAACTGCCTTTGCCCTGCACGCATGCAACAGAATAACACTGTGTCCAGACACAACCTGACAGTTTTCCAGCAACAACAAGTAATTTTTCTGTCCTTGCTAAAAGCGAGAAGACATGATTACAGCCACAGGGTACCGGCAGAGTTTTAAAAAAAAAAAAATTTAAGACTTCAAGACCTTTTTAAGACTTGCACACATATAATTAATACCGTATGTCCATGCAGAACAAATCAACTTACAAACCTAAAGAAAGAAAGACTGACAGACCGACAGACAGACAGACCGACAGACAGACAGACAGACAGACAGACAGACAGAAAGAAAGAAAGAAAGAAAGAAAGAAAGAAAGAAAGAAAGAAAGAAAGAAAGAAAGAAAGAAAGAAAGAAATGCATAATGCAGGACTTTATAAATAAGCCTGAAATATGCATTCTTACAACAACCATCTACAACATTTAACAATATAAACACCATAACACTGTCATAATTATAGTAATAATAACAGTAAATCCTAAGCAATCCCTTTGCATATATTCTTGGTATTCATTATTTCTGAACTGTTCTGAAACTGCAAGCCTGTAGAATGTGAAACAGCACCGCATTTTGACTTTGAACATGTAGCGCGTACATTTACTATTTAATTCAATCATAGCATTTTGAAGTTTAATCACATTAGATTGTATCACGATTCCTGTTTCTCCATTTCTAAACTTAAGACCTCTTAACATATTAATAAGACTTGTGTTATCCAATTTAAGATATTTAAGACCTTTTATGACCTGAAATTTGATAAAACTGAAGACATTAAGACTTTTTGAGGACAAACGGGGACCCTGCAGTCAATCAAAATCTATTTGGTGATAAAGTTATGTGATACAAAATATTGGACCAATGAGATTTCACTGGGTGGAACAGAAAACAATGATTTTCAAGTAGGATAGATAGGAGACAAACTTGGATTTTACAAATGGCATGTGTCACTTTATCACATTGCGACTGCTATTTCACATCTGCACATAAAATCATTGAAGATTATGACTGAAATTCCCTGTGATATGATATTTTAAAGCCATATGTGCTTCTAATACCATTAAAAAAACATCCAAATACACCCAAGTATGTATACAGATGGATATGCATCAACAGATGGCGAGTAACACACTTAGATATGCACAAACAAAATAAATATACCATAAATATAAAATATAAATTTCAAACATTATTAAAGACAAGTAAACAGTCTGTAATAAAATAAAATAAAATAGATTAGGTAGATTAGTTACAGAAATTGAAAAGTCTTCAAATAAATATTAACACTGCATAGTCTTCACTGTATAAATTAAATATAGACGAATCCTTACAAAAGTTATTCAGTCAAGAGCAGTGAGTGATTTTTTTGCAGCGAGTCTTTTGTTGCTTGATTAACAAAAACAGCAGCAGGAATATTAGGCTGTTGTCATTTTAAGACACAATGCACGGATCCAATATACTGATAATGTTACACATGCATTGTCTTTCGACTGTTTACATTCACTTAAGACATAACAAAATAGGTTTACTAGGATACTCGCATTTTTTACATAAATTTGTGTGAAATTGTCCGTTCAAGTGCAATACGACGTGAAAGAGAACTTAATTCAGTATCCGCATGCTTTCAGATGCCGCTTTCTAGGTGTGCACTTTGTGTAACTAAAAACTCAAAATTTCGAGTACCAAACTGAGTTTTCTTTCACGTTTTTTTGCGTTTTAACGTTTAAATTGGCAAGGCTTAAAAACACGTGCAAATAATAAACTTTCATGACGATGCAGCACTTGCCTGATAGGACAGTGACAGTCCTGTCAACTCTTGGCCACCGGGCAGTCCTTATTGCTGAGCCTTGCATCTCACGTTGACTGCACGTGTGAGAGAAAGTGACAGAGGGCGCTCTCAGCCAATTGATGGGTGTGTAAAGCTCAGCAGGCAATAAAAATAAATTTGCGTTAAACTTATTTTTTGCATCTAACTCAGTCGCAGGTGAGTGAAATCGTACAATTTACTAGCCACTGTTATAAAGATATGTTTGCTGCCTAGTGTGAAATTTGGTCACACATGCGAGTGATTTACTCGCATTGTAGAGGGTTAAGATTTTATATATATATATATATATATATATATATATTTTTTTTTTTTTTTTTTTTTTTTTTTTATGGAACTATCATTTCTGCTGTTTAACATATCAAAGGATTATCCACCTCATAGACTGAGGAAACGGAGTGGTTTTCGGTCTAGGACTCATGCTGCCAAATGCCATGAGCTGAATGGTGTAATTGCCATGAGCAGATGCAACGAGCCAATTAATACTGAACACTGCAATTATTAGCAAACACCTGCTAACCTAGCACTCCACCCCACTCAACATTGTGGACAGGTTGAGAGGGGGAATTATAAAATAAACAAATGCATTGCCTCTTTTATAACCGGCTTGACCCTATTTGAGGTTTGGCAAGCATAATATAATGGAAACAATGGGAATAGTAGTTTCAAGAGACGCAAACTGGTCAGACAGAATCAATGCTGGCCAGAAAGCCAATTACGACACTGATCGTTTCTGCCTCGAGTTTCCTTCCTGTAATCAAGGTACTATCAATATTGTGCACAGTCATTTTCGTTTTAAATTAGACCAATTTTCTTCTGGAAAGATGGGAATATGCTGGCCCCAAAGCTGCCACACTTATACTTATTACGTTGCCTGTAGCTTTTCCTATGTGGATAATTAAAATGCATACAACCGTCAACCACTGTCTGAAATACAATGAATCAATGACTGAGACCTGCTCAGATGTGCCTATGAAGGCTTTCCACAGTCTAAGTGGCTATATTCAATGCAGAAAATGATGAAAAAGAGAGAAATCAATCGTGCATTCTATATCATCAAGGAAGAGGACAATTTAAGTCTGAACAATCTGAAATTGGTTCTGCTGAATGTTTCATGAGGTTCAAAGACTTGTCAGGTGGAGTGATTATAATGAGAATGCTAAAGGGAGGCTGAACGATATGAGGCAGAGGAAGAGATAGAATAATGAAGAGAAAATAAGAAAGTGTAAAGATTGATAAAGTCTTTAGTTATTATCCCCCCACAGTGGTTGTGAAAGCATCACATGGGCTCAAAAACATACTGTTGAGAGGCAGCATGAACATTCTGCTAGGCTTTACATTTCTTTACAGTTACACTTTGTAATATGTTACATAGACATGATACCTCTGGGAAATTCCATAGTTGAGTCATGTGAGTTGATGCAAGTTGACAAGTGAGGTGTTAGATTGCAGCTAGTTCGCCATCACCCAAGAGACAGAGGAAGAGGAGACTGGTGAGTTCTCTCTCTCTCACACACACACACACACACAAACACACACAGGTTTGTTTTACTATGAAAGTGAGGACATTCCATAGGCGTAATGGTTTTTATACTGTACAAACTGTACATTCTATCCCCCCACTACCCCACCCCTAAACCTACCCATCACAGAAAACATTCTGCATTTTTACATTTTATAATAAAACATTGTTTAGTATGTTTTTAAAGCTATTTTAAATATGAGGACTCATGAAATGTCCTCATATTTCATGTTTACGTCGTAATACCCATGTCATTATAAAAATTTGTGTCCTCATAAATCACAAAAACGCGCACACACACACACACACACACACACACACACACACACACACTTAAAGTCAATCAAAGCATGGTCATTTAAAGCATGACCAACAGGGGACTTGAAAAATATCCCCTTTGCTCGATGGTCCCCTGCTGGTGAATGTGTAACGACACCATGGTCCCCTGTTAGATAGATAGACAAGTACACACACACCTGTCAAACACTTTGTGCTTATGCTCTGTGAAGAACATTTGTGGGAGAGGTCAAATGCACTTCTTGGTCAAAATACTAGATTTAGCAGAAATATTTATGTAAACACAGTTTTTTTTTCTTCTTGTGGTTATAAACAGGCAGGACAAAAAGATGTGATGTGTCAAAATTAATTTTGAATAATTGAAAAAATTTGTGAATAATTGAAAAAATGTGAAGTTCTTCATTGAAATCAGTTGTTATTGTTAAATAAAACCAAAACTAAGTTGAAATAAAATCAAATAAGTAGATAAAAAAAAAACGTAACCTAATAAAAATGAAAATAAAAAGTAATTTAAATACTAATAATTACTAAAACAGTATATAAATGATCCTAAAATAACACTGACTGAAACATGTAAAAAAGTTTATAATAGTTTAGGATTGTATTATTAATTTATAATTATTTATTTAAATATTTAACAATTTAAATAGTTAAAATAAATAAATAGACAAAAAAAAAGAAAGGATTTACCAGTAAAGTTCACTGGTATCGATAGTGACTTTGAAATTTTGGTGTTAATGAGTCACTGATGGTGTCTGCTACAGGCACAACACAAACTCTCTTAACACATCTACATTTTATTAATAATGCAGAGCAATCATTTCAGAAAGGGCTGAGGGTCATTATAGTGATGGGGGTCAGGATGGCTGGATGGAGAAAGTGAATGATTGCCAAGAGGTGCCAAACGTTGCTATAGTGGCAAGTGAAACAGGCCTGTTAACATTATAACTGAAATCCACCCAAAAGAACTGAAATAAAATCATGAGCATATGAATACACTACTGTTCAAAAGTTTGGTTTTAGAAAGATTTTTTTTTTTTTTTTTTTAAATTTAAGTCTCTTGTTTACCAAGGCGATTACTTCTGTCAGTGTCACATGATTTTCAGAAATCATTCTAATACTGATTTGGTGCTCAAGACACATTTCTTATCAATCTTGGAAACAGTTGTTCTGCTTAACATTTATTTGAAACAGAAATCTTTTGTAACACTATAAATATCTTTACTGTCACTTTTGATCAATGCATCCTTGCTGAATAAATGTATGTATGGCAAAGTATGGTAGTGTACATAGCAAGCCTATATGATTTTTTAAAAACGTATTCTCTGCTACACGAAATTCTGATTGCTTAGAAAGTAACAGCACACCTCTCGTCTATAAGATACATGATTCAAAGTCTCATTCATACTTTTATACATAATTCACACCATGACTCTATAGCACACTGTGCACTGCTCCAACCTCATGGCCACTGAATGAATCAGACATTTAGCATCATTGTGAGAATGACACTACCTTACAGAGATAGACGAAGAGCAGAAACGAGCAGATCACTCTACAACTGTCTCAGCTCTGTTGCTATGCAAGCACTGTGCCCTCCCCTCATCTGTCTCTCCAGGCTACAGAAAGACAGGAAGAACACAAGCAGGGAAGGACGAAAAGCAATTAGAGATGATCTCTATCCAGCTCATGAGCACATCTGCGTGCAAGTTCACTCCAACATGGAAGGTCAGAGCAGAACTGCATGATCTCAAGCATAGTATTATGAAGGACTAACCGTGCTCTCCTGCCTGTTTGCGTGCATGTCTGGCCACGTCATTATTTGCTCCCCTGGCTGAAGAGCAGACATTACTTTTACGCACATTGACCAAGAGGAAAGGAACACAGGAACATAGAACAATATGCACGTAGAGCGGCTGAAATGAGCGTGACCACCAGAATACAGCATAACAACAGTGAGAAAAATCACAGAGCACACAAACATAAGCAAAACCTCAAGACTGCTTGCAGCATGCCTTCAATTACAGCTCATATGACTAAAAACAAGTTACCTGACTATCATAAGAAGAACAAACAGAAGGAACAGAGATACAGAAATGAAAATGGAGAGCTGTACCTCTTGGATCGGCGCAGCATGCTTCTCTCCGGCAGAGAGAAATTGGAGAGAACGGTCCAGAAGGAGTCAGACATGATATCGGTGCACTAACATGGCTGTCATCCAGAAATCAAATGTGATAAAATGCCAGAGAAGGAAGAACAGCTGGCTAAATGAAACAGGCTCTCTCTCTGATAGCAAGCACTAGATGATGTTCCTACAGCTGCTGCTGCCAGCAACCTGTGACACAACTACAGCTATCGTGAGACGGTGTCATGTGCTTTTTTCTCTCTCTTCTCTCTCCTCAACACCCTCCCCTACTCTCTCTCTCTCTCTCTTTCAAACTCAAATACACAGCACCACATGTATAAAGATGCAGTCAACTTTAAATACAACCTCCAGAAGTGTCAAAGAGACTGTTAGTGAAACTAGAAATTTTGTAAGAAGTAGTGAAACATTTTAATGCTAGATGATCTGTCAACCAGAAATGGCTGGATCTGACAAGAGTTCAATACACGTTCCTAGAGAAAGTGACAGGATGACAGGGGATTAAAGTGCACGTGCAGACACACACACACACACACACACACACACACACATGCAGGATTATTCGGTCAAATGATTTTCTGTGCGGTCCAAACTATACAGTCATTAGTTCAGCAGGTCAAAGGACTCAAATGAGTGAAAAAAGAATTAAAACAAACAAACAAACAAAAAACTGAAAAGCGAGGAATCAAAAAGATAAACAATGCTGTTTGTAATCATATGTGATTTGCAGTTTTGCAGCAGGCTAGATGCAGGCAGGCATGGGACTGTGTCACCTTGAGCTAACCGACACCATGGGCTCAATCGCTTCAGACACACATCAAAGAACAAACAGCTAGGGGGAGAAAACACCTCCACCCAATACCATGCACATCCATACACACCAAACAAACACAAGCAGTAGACAGAGAAAATGCCCACATATATACAATGTAAGCACTGAGGAAGCAAGGATTTTTTCAAAAAATAAAAATTGAATGGGAAAATAACAGTGTGTGCAAAAAAAAAAAAAACTACAAAAAATTGCTAAAATGATAGAGTACAACAGTGACACCAAAGGATTAAGGTTTAGATGAAGGCAGCACCTATTATGACTCATTTGAGCTCATTGTTTTCTCACTGGCTAAAAATGCAGGTAATGAGAAGGGGGTAATGATAAACATAGGCAAAAAGTCAAGTGAGAAGTTTTTACACGTTTCCATTGCACTCTGATTGGCTGAATGGAAGAAAACATATTATATTGGACATATAATATTGGGAACAGCAGCAACTCAGCCACGAAGTGGTAGGCCACGTAAAGTCAATAGCTACAGACCTCCAAACTTCATGTGGCCTTCAGATTAGCTCAAGAACAGTGCGTAGAGAGCTTCATGGAATGGGTTTCCATGACCGAGAAGCTGCATCCAAGCCTTACATCACCAAGTCCAATGCAAAGCGTAAACCTTGTGGAAAGCTCCAATATTAAATATTTATACAGTTTGAATTGGATAAACCTATGACCTAATCAGACCAATGAAACAAATAAATTAATGTTATATAGTTTATTTATACTATCTAACAAATCTACGCCTATGCAGTGCAAATACATTAATAAATAAATAAAGTTATATTTAGTTTTACTGGTCAGGGTGTCCCCTGTCTGTGGCCTGAAATGTGAAAATTACTAAATAAAAAATAAATGAACACATAAACAAACAAACAAATAATGGTGGCTAATACTACATTTACATTTTACATTTAGTCATTTAGCAGAAACTTTTCTCCAAAGAAAATACTAATACTAATATGACACTAATATGTAGTTCATCTGTAATGTTACATTTACATTTTTAGAACCTCATTATAGTTCTGGTGTATATCTATGGTTGATCAGTAGATGACAATGAGGATATTATTCAAACTGATCAGAGTCAGTCCATCATAACTAAATTGGGGTCAATTTAATTTGCTGATCTTGGGTAGCTAGTGAGAATATCAGAAGAGAGAAACAAAGTGTAGACATAACAAAAAAGGAGCTTTCATTCACATAAAAAAGTGGAATAACAAAAACTGAGTGTGATGTGTAGTGAGAGTAAAGACCCTGAGATGGAGAAAAGGAATAAGAAACAATCTTTGGAACAGTTCCCTGCCTCTCTCTTGGATGTCCTGTTGAGCTGAGCTCTGAAAGGTTTTAAGACTTGATTTCCTGCAGCTTCACTGTTGGTCTAAACCTGTGGGGAACTGTAAAAAATAGCCTTTCCACTCATAACATCTTTTAGAAATGGGAAATGGTGTCTGGTCAAGCCAGTACACATGGGAAATGAGGCTTTACAGGAAAGGAAAATGATTTTGAACATTTTCTATTATTGTGATCATGATCAATAGAGGATGGACAAGGCAATGGAAGGAAAGAAAATAGTTGTGTATGGAAAAAAAGCAGACTGTAGTGATTTCCTTAAGCTATACTGAATGTGAATGGAAGGTCAGAGTTTCCACACTGCTCCTGATGATCACTGTGCCCTCTAAATAACCTAAAATGTGTCCTTACAATGCAAAAAAAAAAAAAAACATGCACACATTGTGTTCCTACATTGTGAACGCAGATATTCTTAACCCAAAGGTTGCAGACAGCCCGAGACCGAGAGCACACTATGCTCAGCAATTTGTGTCATCAAACAAGAGATCAGTGAGGATCAAAGTGAACACACACACACACACACACACACACACACACAGTCAAATGGGATAGAACATGGAGTTCTGACATTCCAGAGCAACTCATTAGTGCAGAATCACTCTCATTCTCCTCCATGGACATACACACATACACACACTTGAGTTAATGAGCAGGGCTTAAACAAACCATATCAAAGCTTACTGGCAAGCATATTTGTTCAAAATTATCTGCACAATAAGTGCTAAGTGATAATGCTAAAAAAATACACTACAGTTCAAAAGTTTGGGGTCAATAAGATTTTTTTTTCTTTTATTCATAAAGGACTGTAAGTAAATGCTTAACAATGTTACAGCAAAATTAAATTTTAAATAAATAAAAGTTCTTTTGAACTTTCTATTCATCAAAGAATCTTGAAAAAAAATGCATAAGGGTTTCCACAAAAATATTAAGCAGCATAACTGTTTTCAACATTGATAATAATTAGAGTTTTGTAAACACAATTTCTGAAGGATCACGTGACACTAGCTATGCTTCAATCCAAAGCTGCGAATTTAACTTGTACGGAAAATTGGAATATCGCATAAAATATAAAGCAGCACTTCCATCCCATCCCACAAAATCATCACTTCCTGGTAAATTGGTGCAAAATATCTGTAATAAAAGTGGAAGTTGCTGCAATCGGGGAAACCACTGTGGCTCTTTTTTCCTACATCATAAATGACTTGAGTCTCCGAGCACGAAATGCAATTAACACTGTCAATTTATCTTGCGTTCGGGATGCCTGGTCTTTGAGAATGCAATCATATGAGACACATCTGGAAGGGAATTAAACCAAATCATTCTGATGAAAGACTTTGGCTCAGGCATTAATTGGTCAACTGGTTAGTCCAGTTATCCAAACACATCCACTGTTGAGGCAATGTCGTGTGAGTTTTTTTGTTGCGCAACGATAGATTTATTCTGTAAATGTGTTTCCACCGTACTTTATGCGCATGTCTTCTTATCGGATAAAACATTTCCATCCAGCATTTTTTATGCAATATCACAAAATGCGCATAAAAATGTGGATGGAAAAATAACCTCTGAATACTAGAGTAATGGATCACAGCGTTTTAGTCCCTTGTTAAAATAAAACAAGTCTAAGATTTTGAGAATAAAGTTGTAATATTACAAGAATAAAGTCATAAATTAGGGGAATATTGTGTAGTAAAAGTAGAAGTATTTTGAAGACAAAATACACAATAGGTATAGCGATACATATCAATGCAAGAAATTCATGGAGGATTTAGTTACAGTAAATCATATTTTATTCTCATAAAAGGCATATCATGAGATGATCCTCAAAATGTTATGACTTTTTTCTTGTAATATTGAAACTTTATTATTACTGTAGCCTAATAGAATAAAAAATGAACTACACAAATCTAGTTAAAAATCAATGTATGTTTTCCACTGATTTTCTCATTAAATGAACACAAGGAAGCTTAATGTCCAAATTAAAAGGACACTGAAATCACTGCAATGTTGCTTAATTATATACATCATCAACAAAATCATTGTCAATACATCATTAATATTCAATATATCGACCAGCCCTACTGCACAGTATACAAAAGTATCCTCCACAAACCATTCTCAACAGTAAAAATCCATCCATCCATAACACACGGTAGCAAAAACTGGCCCTGACAGAAAAATCAGGCTACAGTTATTAATAAGTAGGTAGTCATTTCAGCAAAATGCTTTTATACTTTAATCAAAAGTGACAAATCATCTTTATAACATGAACAAACCCACTTGAGCAACCTGGGTTAAGTGCATTGCTCAAGGGCACAGTGCTGCAGGCACAGGTACATGCAAGCCTTCCAGTTACCTGCCTTGAGCATTTAGCCACTAAACCACACCATCCCATTAGAGAAACAGATTAGACGAAATAGGAACCACACAATGCCTAGTTATCTAGCATGCTGCAGTAAAGGAGGTTGGATCAGGAGCAAGTGCAAGGGCACTCTTACCTCCAGAAGAAGGGGTTGGTGCTGGGGGCAAGGACAGGGGCAGACGCAGGCCCCTCGGGTCCACCCGGGGACGGGAGGAAGAGAGCAGAGGAGGAGGTGGTAGGGGAGAGGAGATGCTGCAGGAGGGTGCTGTTGCCATGACAACGGTACTGAGCAGTTGACCAGATTCTTTTAAGTGTGTACGGCAAGAGAGGAAAGCAAGGAGTAATGTGAATGGTTTAAAAAAAAAAAAAAAAAGGAAAGCTCTGCGTGTTTGTCCTTGTGAGTCTGTGAAGGGCATGGAAAGACAGGATGTCCTACAGCAGTTTATAAACATGACCAAGGCAAAGGCTTATTATCACACTGTCACAGTTTCTGCCTCAGTGTGTGTCCACACTTCAACCCCACAGCATGAATTGAACACTTCCTGCCTCCCAGTTCCAGTAAGACATGTCTACAAGCTCCAAGTAAACACATGATATAACAGGATCCTGTTTTGAGTTGCCCTGGTATTCCTGAGAGATGCTGCTGACAGGCTGTTTCAGCAGTTCAGCACACGCACACTGGGCACACTGAAGTTAAAGCTGGTTGGCACTAGGATAGGATGACAGTTCTGTCAGGTTCTACTACCTTCCTTCGCTTTAGGCAACATTCAAGCTGAGTTGTCAAGCATTCCAGAATCCATTCTCCTACATTTCATTTTTGCTACATCAAAACTTCTAATATTTATTTGTTTGTTTACAACCAAGATGAGGAATACATGGTTCTTGTTTTTCATTAATTTCATCAGAAATTTACTCCAACACTGCACCCAATGACTTTTAAGGCTGATTTGTACTTCTGCGTCGAGTGTACGTTGTAGCTACTGCGTAGGCTGTTTGTACCACGCGTAGCCTATGACGTAGCCTGACGTGCACCTCTACAAAAATGTAACAACGCGTCAATTCTACACGGACGGCAAGCGCTGTGATTGGTCTGCTAGAACCCCTCCCGCTGGTCAAAAAACTGGCACAGAGCAATAGGAGAAGAGCAAGCGTTTTCAACTTCCATAGGAATGAAATATGCTCTGTTTCAGGGGAAACAGGCAGTCAAACTGCAGCAAAAGTCGTTACCTATTTGCCGCTTCTCTGCCGTTTCTATTTGTAAGCTTCTCTGACAACGTACATGACAAGCTGCTTCTTCTTCGGCTTTTACCTTGATACTCAACATTACCGCGGACACTGCCTCCTAGTGGTCTGCATGCACGTCGACGCGGACAACGACGCAGAAGTATAAATGAAAACAGACACGCAGCCTACGGCGCAGAGGCTCCAGCGTAGGTCCGACACAGAAGTATAAATCAGCCTTTAGTCTGGGGCAGCAACAACACAAAGGATGTGTTCTTCCTTTTGAAAAGTCGAGGCAGAGCACAACTCAATGGAAAAGACTGCAGGTACTTGAGATTAACAAGGAAAGAGAATAGGAACAGGATTGGGACATGACCTCGGTCCCCCTGAGCACAACAGAACTATACACAACTAAACCACAACTAGTTACTTGTATGGTTCATTTAAAACTTCTTATTTGCTATATAGCCGTATTCATACCAAGAGTGACATTATGGGGGAAAAAAAGGAAGAAAAAAACAAAAAACAAAAAGTATGACAAAGTGATATAGAAATAATCACATATAAAATAAGCTAATGATACAGCAATAATATAGCTGTAAAATAAACATTCCAATTTGTTAGCAATTCCTTTTTATTAAAATTAACACATCACTTCCTTTTGCTCTGTTTGCTGATAGAGCATTTTATGGTTCTTGTATTCAAAGATCAACAAAATCAATAGTATTTCCAGACACAGAAATATATTTTTTTCTGTGGAAAAAAATAAATTAAAAAAAATAATAATAATTCGGTAATACTTTATTTTAGGGTTCAATTCTCACTTTTAACTAGTTGCTTATTAGCTTGCATATTACTAGTATATTGGCTGTTTATTAGTACTTATAAAGCACATATTAATGCCTTATTCTGCATAACCCTATTCTAGGCTGAGTTTCGGTACAGGATTCGGAGAGTTTTTTTCTAGTATGGCCCTTTATCACATAATAAAGGGCAGAATTCCTTGTATAGGCACTTCTCCTTGAAAAGCGTGCACACACACACACACATCACCCAGAACAAGAGCAAGAGCCTTGTCTACGGAAGCCGAGAGATTTTTCAACAATGGCTGTGTGCCAATTCAGGAGCTGCACCCTTTGAAGGCTGCATAGATCATCGAGGCAGTCTAATTTAAGAAAAATAACCATTAGAATGCAACGTAAGAAAGAAATTACAGTATTTTACACCTCACAATAAATATCATTTAATTTTATTACAGTTACTGTTCTTAAATATGACATCCTTGATGAAGTAATTCAGCCTTCAAATGCGATCTCCGAAGGACGCAGCCTCCGAAATGAGACACAGCTCCTGTCACCGAAGGAGTGTGTTTTTGGTTGTGAGGAAAAGATTACCTTTTTCAGCTTCCCAAAGAACCCAGCGTTAAGGGAACAGAGGATGAAGTTTGTTTTTCCGATGCAGCAACAGAGTTGCACGTGTATGTTTGTTTGTTCCTGGGATTTCGGTGATGAATACTTTGTAAACAAGTCCCAGTTCGGCGCTGGATTTGCAGATTGCGGGTGGTGAGTAAAGCTGCATCAGATGTCTGTGTTTTGTTGGCAATCGGCGTGCAAGTGCATATAATGTAAACACCACAAACGTTTTTGTTCCCTTTGTATTTATAATGATGTCGCAGCTAGCATGCGATCTCTATGCAGAAGCTGTCCCCACTCGTGACTCTTTAGCTCCGCCCACGGCACTGACGGCAGACACACCTCCAGGAGCTCGTTTTTTTCCGAAAAGACTCGGTTTAGCATATCTATCTTTTATAAATATGACAAAACTAAAGACTTTTTGGAGATATGAAGGATGCATTGTTACTCTATATGTACTCAAGGTTGACATGAGATTGGCAGATACACCCCCTCCCCCTTAATAGTGAATATGCGTTCCCCATACTAAAGTGTTATCAAAAATCTTATATCTTTTGTTATATATAGTTATACATCTTATTATATATATATAATAAGATGTATAACTATATATAAAATAATATATAAAATAATAGGTGAATATGTGTTCCCCATACTAAAGTGTTATCAAAAATCTTTATATATATATATATATATATATATATATATATATATATATATGTATATATATATATATATATATATATATATATTACGGTTTGGAAAATGGATGTATGTTTTTCTCTATAATCCATACAGATGTATTTTGTTATGACATCTAAGTGTGAACAGAGCTTATAGTTAGAAACACTAAAGGGATAAAAACTAAGTTATAAGTATTAAGGAGAAGTCAATCTGGAATTGTAAGTGTATGGACCATCTCACTTTTTTTATCACCATGCTAGACTAAAACTTGGTTTTCATTCAACAGGGAGCTGCTTCAGCAAGCCAAGACACAGATGTGCTCTCAGAGTGGAGTAAAGGGGGGCAAGAGACGCTGACTGGGCAAAGCTGGCATTTAACATGACTGAATAATGCACAACCGCACACATACTCTGCTGAGTGAAGACTTCTCTTTACTTGTATTTCCTTAAGTCTTTCTGGCATTCTGTAGGGTTGTGTTTTTGAGGCTGTAAACTAAGCTACACACTGTGGCTGTCAATCAACGAGGCGAGAGTTAGAAATTCAGCCACCACTCAGAGCATGAGGGGAAAGCAGGTATCAGGTTCCCAGACAGACTGTGAGAGAGTAAGAGGAAACCTCGTGCTTAACTGCCAAGGAGGTCAGAGTCTGCAGTCTGTTTGTGTAAAGCTAATGCTGTGGTCATGTTTAGAAACCTCAACGGATGGAGTTCATGCATTGCAAAAATGAGTGACAGTCAGCTGGACTCAAGTAAAAGTTTGAAAACAAGGAAAGAATATGGGCCAGATTTACTAAACAGTACAAATTAGCGTGAGAGAGCAATTCCCTGCGCATGATCTACTGTTGACACGCAAATTAAAGAACACAGATGCAGCCGGATCATTTCCATAATGATAAACACAATCTACCAAATTAGCGTCTGGTTTAAGATATGTTTTTTTTGGGTGATAAATAATGGTGCAAATACCAGTAAATTGACTAGCACAAACCTTAGTAAATCACGTTGCATGATTCATTTAAATACTCTATCCCATAACTTTTGTATCTGAAATGCAAACTCCTACTAATTTTTCACTGCATGTCTTTAGTAAATCCTTACAGTAGTTTTTTTTTTTAACTCCAAAAGAGGGCTTGCATTGGTGCAAGCTGTTAGTAAATCTGGCCCTAAAAGTTCTGTAAACAAATACAAGCAAAATTTGTTGACTCATTATAGGGCTGCACGATTATTCAAAATAAAACAAAATCCGGAAATAGCAATTTTCAAATTGCAAATGCTACAATCAATTAAATAAATATATGTGCTCATTGTGCCTACATGTTTCATAGTAAAGCACAGCAAGGTTTTTTTTTTTGTTTGTTTGTTTTTTTGCTCACGTGAGCAGCTCATGATCCAGTGTTTTCATCATCTCAGAGCAGCTCTGTTTGAGGTAAGTGACGCTCAACATGAACTCATCCCTGCATCTGCTGTGGAGCACTTATAAACAAAACAAAAGCTTTAAGGTCTCCCAAACTAAAAGCTTGATGGTTTAATATTTGAAGATAAAGAAATTAGTCATAAATATAAGTATTGTAATTTTACAGACTTACTGTAAAATAAATTATTATTTTTCTTAAATACTCTATATGTTAAAACAGTAATTTTCTTATTTTTGTATAATTATTTAGTAAAAACTATAGCGTAAAATAAGCATTATTATCATTATTTATAGTCATACTGATATAAAAAAAAAAAAAAAAAAAAATCACAAAATGTTTTGCCAAATTGTATAGCCTTTTTTAATTACAATTTTTATCAGGAAAAAAAAAAAAAAAAACACATTAGCTTTTTTTTTCCTCAAATCATGTAGCCCAATACTTATGATCTAAATAAACTCTTACTGTAAGTGCAGGTTAGGGGCTCCAAGTCTTTCCTTTCTTTTCTTCATGTTCATGAGTATAATAGATGGATAAAAAAGTCTGCCTTTTACTCAGAGTTGCAACTGGGAAGACTCCAGCAACAGGTTTATCATGATTGCAAAAGCACTACATGGTGTAGTGTAAAAGTCTGTTCGCAAACTACCAACTCTGATTGCGATTCCAGCCATACTTCCTTTATCTTCATCACAAACATCAACTGTCAAATCACAATGTGCCTTCAAGTCTCAGCTTGTCCACGGCCAGAGCGAGTATCCAATTCTGTGTAAACTGAGGTCATGACGGTATTTGTTGTTAAACGACAGTCCTATTAAAAGTTGTGTCCGGGAGTGTTCCGTCTTTCTGAGCACTGTGAGTTACCATAACACCAGTCTGAAGAGAATGTAAAGAGTGTAACGATCCAAATTCTAAACAAATTAGAAGAAGCTTCACTCTCCTCTGAGCTCTACTTCTAGTGTGTGTATAGGTTGGCAAGACAGACAGACACACACAAACACACAGAGTAATGAGTGAGAGGGCATTCTCATGATATCACAAGACCCTGGGGGAGGTGCAGCTGTTGCCCCTACCTCACACCGGTCCATCTGTGTACACACACATACACACAGTTCTGAGAAGCGAGAGAACATCAGCGTCCTATCAACTGTTCCCAGACGAATGCTTTTGGCTAAATGTAGCCTCCAGGAGACAATAGGCAGGATCAAAGAGCAGAGAAGCACCAGCACAAGCGCTAAGCCTGACTGATTCAACACTGACACACTGCTACAGGAGAGCCAATTACACTGACACATGATCTACAGCTCTGCAAAGGGATAGATCACCTAAACATGAAAATGTGGTTATGATTTACCCTAATTTCTCTCCAAATCTGTATGACTTTCTATATTCTGTGGAACACAAAAGGAGATATTTGCACATTGTCATTCTTTTTCATACAATGAAAATGAAATGAGTGGGAATAGATACTGTCAGGATTCAAAAATGACAAAGAAGTATCATAAAAGTACCATAAAAGTAGGTATGCACTGTTCTAATTCCAATAAGTCAATTTACATATTAAATTCTACCATATTTTGACTAAATAAATTAAAAATAAAACATTTAAATATTAAAATCACAAAAACTTTAAAATTATTTTGAATGTTAATGTGAATTTAGACATCAAAACATTATAATGTACTGTAATACAGTAAAATCATGCAGGTTTTGATTGAGATAAATAATGGTAGAATTTTCATTTCCCCTTTACGGGGTTCCCACACCAGAAAGTGAAAAGGTGAGATGGAAAGGAAGGAGATACAAGACTGTGAGACAAGAAAATACCAAAACCCTAAATGAATGAGGGCTAAAATGAGATTTCCCTGACAAACTGTGTGGTTGAATAGAAGGCTTGATTTGATTAAGTCCTGTAATCCCATGGCGGGTGGAACAAACTCAGTGAACCCTCACAATAGCCAGCATTCTGCCTGCCCCTGCCAGTCACTTTGAGCTATACAAAGACGAGAAAAACAAAACTCTTTGCCTGTGTGCATAAGAAAGAACATGCACAACCTATGCAGCACTCAATATTACACCAAAAATATAACACCGAAATATTGTCTGCCCACCCCTAATCTCATGATGTTGATATTGCGCCTTTGTATGATTGGCTGTAAAGAGCACATTCTTTACTGGCAGTGGGTTAAAAATAAATAGAAAAGAAGATATAGATAGGTGTGCTAGAAAAGAAAACGAAATGCTCAGCTGTCGGAAAAGGCCTGCAGTAATCTGCCTGTCACTGCCCTAACGGTCACCTATGACCCCCATGACCCTGTCCATGTGCAGTAAACAGTGTTGACACTGTGATCTAGTAAGAATGCTGACCCATCTAATACAGCTGTGTCTGAACTGCCTTATCAGGCAATATTCACATGTAGGAAGGCATCAATGCAAGTCTGAAATAAACGACTGCATTATTTCTTGTCTACTAAGATGCCTCTATCTGGTCAATTTTTGAAGGCAGCACAGATATATCCTTTACTGTGTATGATAACCCACAATCCTGTGCATGTGGTTCAATGGTCAATTAAAAAAAAGAATTCTGAAGTAGCAGTTGAAAAAAAGAATATACACTACCGGTCAAAAGTTTGGAATCAGTAAGATTTTTTTATGTTTTTAAAAGAAGTTTTGTCTGCTCACCAAGGCTGCATTTATTTAATTAAAAATACAGTAAAAACAGTAATATTGTGAAATATTATTACAATTTTAAATTACTGTTTTCTGTTTGAATATATATTTATAAAGTAATTTATTCCTGTGATGGCAAAGCTGAATTTTCAGCATCATTACTCCAGTCTTCAGTGTCACACGATCCTTTCAGAAATCATTCTAATATGCTGATCTGCTGCTCAAGAAACATTTATGATTATTATCAATGTTGAAAACAGTTGTGTATTTTTTTTTTTAGGATTCCATGATGAATAGAAAGTTCAAAAGAACAGCATTTATCTGAAATACAAAGCTTTTGTAACATTATACACTACCATTCAAAAGTTTGGGGTCAGTAAGAATTTTTATTTTTATTTTTTTTTAAAGAAATTAAAGAAATTAATACTTTTATTCAGCAAGGATGAATTAAATCGATCAAAAGTGACAGTAAAGACATTTATAATGTTACAAAAGATTATATTATATATGATGGCAAAGCTGAATTTTCAGCATCATTACTCCAGTCTTCAGTGTCACATGGTCCTTCAGAAATCATTCTAATATGCTGATTTTCTGCTCAGGAAACATTTATTATTATTATTATTATTATCAATTTACAGCTGTGTCCCCCCAGGGATTCTTTGATGAATAGAACATTCAAAAGAACAGCATTTATCTGAAAAAGAATCTTTTGTACACTACAAGTTACTTTTTTAACTTGGAATTTTTGACTTGTTTCTACTCTAAATATCTAAAAATTCTTAAATCAAGAAGCATTTTCTAGACGAGCAAAAATTATTGTCTTGTTTTCAGAAAAAAATAAGTCAAACCGAAAACAAGATTATTTTGCTTACCCCACTGGCACATTATTTTGCTTGTTTTAAGGAAAAACTCACTTAATTTTGACATTTTTTTCTGAAAATAGAACAATATTTTGCTTCTTGATTTAAGAATTTTTAGATATTTGGACTGGAAACAAGACAAAAAAAATCTAAGAAAAGCATTTTTTGCAGTGTAATATTATAAATGTCTTTACTGTCACTTTTGATCAATTTAATACATCCTTGCTAAAAAAAAAAAAATTTCTTTCGAAAAAAAAAAAAAAAAAAAAAAAATCTTTCTGACCCCAAACTTTTGAACGATAGTGTACAAAAGCTTTCTATTTCAGATAAATGCTGTTCTTTTGAACTGTCTATTCTTCAAGAAATCCTGAAAACAAATTTACAAATCTGCTTTTTGCTTTGTCATAGTGTATGGAGTGTAGGTGTGGAAAATATAATTTCAAGTAGTTTAACAGCAGCATAAAAAAATGTGAAAAAAAGAAGGGGTACGAATACTTTTGCAAGGCAGTGTAAATCACTAATCAAAATGCTGTCATGCTAATTTTGCTAACTAGCCAGGCATGCTCATACCCACTACTGATCTCACAATATCAGCAGTGTTTTATTGAATTGGACATACTTCATATTTAATAGTAAGATGCAGATCTGTGACTTTGAATTTATCAGAAGCAAAACAAAATGACTGAGTATCTGCAACATCAATAATACACAATAAGTGAATGAGTTAGTCGTGATATGTACACACAATGTATGACTACAAAGAAATCTACACGAGTCTTCCCTGTATTTTCTCCACCGTATTCCTTAAGTATTATGGAACAGATTTATGTAACTCACAGTACGTACTAAAGTACAATTAAAATAGATGACCAGAACTACACACCTCTTTGCTGAATGGGCATAGCAATCTCTTTACTAAGAAAAAAATGTCAATTTCCCAAGGTCTGATTATTCACAATAGATCAAAGATTTCTCTATCCTCATTCAGAAAAAAAGAAGAAATTCTCAAGTACTCACAAACTGCCTCTTCTGGGAAGACTTAGCTCCTTCTGAAATGAAGAAAGAGAAGAACACAATATTAAATGTAAAATCAAATTAATGTGTCTGTGTCACAAAGAACTTGTGAACTTGAGCACAAGATATCATGGAAGTCTAAATTCAACGCAGACACTAAACCATCCACCAGGTGGCACAATTCAACAACCACAATTCAACTTGGGTCACAATAAAAAAAGAAAAGAGACATATTTTCATAGTTTAACTCTTAACAACAGGCTTTTTTTAGGTAGTGTAATTATTAGGAAGTGTTAGATTCGATATAGATTCAAATAATGATTGTGTGGAATAGTGGCATGCATCCAGCATCACGAGTCTTTTTTTTCTCCCATATTGAAGGTAAAAAAAAACACCACTAGATGGCAAAAGTGAGCCAATATTACACACAGCCAGATTTACCTTAGAGCAGTGCATGCCTACTGATAGCTGGACTGAGAAAAGACAACTGATATCAGGTCCAGAGGACCCACGGGACAGAGAGGACAGACACAGAATAAGGCCATTCCATCTGTCGTCGTCCATAGTGAATCATAGCGAATATCCAGTGCACACACACGTATATCAAACACTACATAACAGTGATGTTTATATGCACAAACCTGATTAGAAATATTTTTGTTTAAATTGAAATTTCAATTTATTTGTATAGCGCTTTTCACAATAAGCATTGCTCCAGAGGAATTCTCTCAGAATTTCAACAGACCCCCTAGAATCCTCTATCCTCTAAAACCACATTTTCAAAACCTCATTTGATGTGTGGAGGATTAAATCTTTCTATAAAAACAAAATCTGAATGGTGTATTAGCGCTCTTGACAGATAAATAGCTAACACAAACAATGGCTTTTAGATAAGTCATTACATTCAATTATGGAATGTGTTTACAGAGCCCAACATCCATTAAAAGTGTGGGTGTATGGGCAGAGGCCTTGTGCGTACTGATCCTTACTGATTCAACTCATCCAGTTACACAAAACAAGCGTTTGGTAGTGAGCACTTTCTGGTGACACTATGTTTACTTTAATCTGGAGTAGCTGTCACTTTCAAAAACAGCAGTCTTTAAATCAGAAGTATATTTTAACTGTGTCTAATGCAAATACAACTATAGTATTTCATAATAGGAGCAGCTTGAAAATGATTGCTAATCATCACCCAGAAAAAAAAAATAAAACTGATGAATAAAACATAGTGGTGGGTGATATACCAGTTGAATCCATAAACTGGCAGAAATTTGGCAATTTCAAAGTACACTGTAAGAAAAAAAGAAACAGAAAAAACCCATAGAAAAATGAATAAAGTCCTGGCAGAATTACCAGTACCTTTTCGGTTAAGTTTACAGCCATTTCCTTCAAACCTAAAACACAACCCAATGCAATGAATAACTTAAAAATGTGTAACACCAGTGAAAAATCAATACAGAAAATTCCTTCAAATTATCACAGTCCATTGGGCTGTATTTTACAGACTTAGTATATTGTTTCTATTGTGGTTATGTGTGTGTGTGTGTGTGTGTAATATAATTATTTAACAAATAAAAGCATAATAACTATAATATGCATAATTAACCGTTTTAATTTTCCCCCAAATACAAAACCTCAAAAATCAAATATTTTATGTAAAAAAAAAAAAAAATCAAAGTTTGTGTGATAGCTATGATTTCAATTGTTGCTGTCAATGGACTGTTAAAGACATGTTTGTTCAGAGAATGAGAATGATTTTTATTTCAGTCCAATCTCTGGCTGAGAGCATAACTCATTTCAAGTGCACTGGGGGAAAAAAAAAAAGAAAAAAAAAAAAAAACACTTCTTCCTCCTACTGAAACCAGCTCTTATTACTGCAGGGATATTGGACAAAAGTGGAAAAATAACATATTAGACAGGACAAATTCAATAGTGTACTGACCAGGGTAGGTAAAATTATGAGGATGGAGAATGTGATAGAGAGAGAGAGAGAGAGAGAGAGAGAGAGCGAGAGAGCTGTAACTGTATTCATAGTGCGTCTATGAGACATCTGTCTCCCCACATCGTTGGAGGACTGAGCCAGGGAACCTTCACGTCCTCCTGACCCATCTGCAGAATATTAACACAGCAACTTCTCAAAGTGCAGCCTTAGCGAAACATGAGCCTACTTTTTAATTAGCAACTCCACCGATACCAGCCTGATATGCCTGGAGGCTTCATATATGGCAGCTTTTCCTGCTTTTCATGTCAACTTGAAATCACTTTCCCTCTGTGCTGTCAGAAAAAGTGCATCTTTCCCTCTCTCTTGACCTCTGTAGCCACTTCTCTCTCTCTGTAACAAGCCTGAAGTGCTCATCAGTGCATTCCCACTGCTCTGACCAAACTCAGGTAAGGATGCATCAGCCTTCAAGCGCTGTAGATGGACTAAACCTTGTTAGCTTGGGTGTAAGATGGAGTAAGTATCTACACTCGTTGCCAAATCTGATTAGTTGTGGAGCAAACCAGTGCTGCCTGATATCTGGATGGTATGTATGTGTGATAGAGTTCCGGAGAACTGTGACAGGAGCGAGAGCGTGCCATAGAAATGTTCATGCCTATTATCTACAGCTCTGCACTGAACGCAGAAAAAAAATAAGCCAAAGCCAGACTAAGACTGTGGACAACAGTGTACAGCCTAAGTTTTGTTTGTCTCTACGCTAGAAGCGAGCAGTTTGCAATCATGCAACAAAAATAGATCACTCTGCTTATAATCACCAAAGTTGTCCTTGGATGCCTTTCAGATGCTCCGTTCCTATTTCTGTATTTCTACTCCAGCCACTTTTCCCTGTCCATCTATAATAAAATTATTTTATATTATTTTGAGGGTTGTTCATTTAACACATTAATTTAATTAATTAGTAAGTAGATTTAATGCATTTATTGCACCTGCCCCGCCCCAGACCTGCATAGTTCATCTTACATTTCAAACAGTTGATTGGTGACGAACATGAAGCAGGGCAACAACTCACTGCGTGATGTAGCCTATAGAATGCAGTTAGAATGTTCCTAAAATTCAAGATACCAGGGCAAATATACCTCTGTATGATTTTTTTTTATATCATATTCATTTTATCATATAATTAAGCAAGTGTTGTATACATGTCAAGAAGATGCTGTTTTTTGCTCAGCAAAAGCAAATTCTCTTTGTAAACACTCCCAAAGGATGAGGATGTGAAGAGTCAGTGGTTAAAATTATCACAGCGATACAACAGCAGAATAACACTTTCAAGATTGCTTCTCAAATCTTTGTGAGGTCTAAGAGGGATTTACCAAACGCCATTAAAGATATGACAATAGCCCCTTTATTTGGATCAACTTGCTCCTCAGAAACACAGCCGATTAATTATTGATGTATATATTTTCTACTGGGTGTTCAAAATACTTAGTTTTGTGTTTTATATTGTGCTAGGTCTCCGGCTAACTCACTGTCTTGATGAAATACTTTGCAAATCAGCTGTGGTCCACTATTACATAAAATTGTGTCTATTAATGCAGATTGTCTGTCATTCTTACTACTCTGAGTAATGATAAAGGATGGAACAAGATTTGTTTTACAAACTTTAACGTTACATCAGTCATTCACGTTAGTGCTCGGCAAACATTAGCACTATTATTGATACAGTTAATGATACAGTTCCCACATGTGCACTGCAATAAATTAGAAATATACACATCAGTTTGTTGGACATACACTTGTTAATGCTTACAGTAGCAACATCTCATAATATATTTCAAACGGAGTAGTGTATCACTGACAAACGTCCTGCTCAAGTCATTCTTGTGATGGAGATTCGGGTTGAATAACTAGTTCTTCCAATGTTTCATCATCGGACTAGCGCTCAGATTGATATGGTAAAACTGATGCCATCATTACTGTCTTTACAGTTTTTACAATAGCCTCCGGAGCTGAATCAGTTATGGTAATGGGCATTTGTTTACGCACGCGGTATAAGTGGTAGACCAATCACAACATACTGGGCCGTCTGGCCAATCAGAGCAGAGCAGGCTCGCAGAAAGGGGGGATTTAGAGAGACTGATTCATCCTACAAGTCATTTGAGAATCAGTGAAAAATGTGGTGATGTACAATCATGTATATTATGAGAAAATGAAAGCGTTTTTTGACCTTTGATACATTTAAACCTGTTATAGGAGAACTCCAAAACAAAATTAGGAACCTTTAAAATAGCATAATAGGTGCACTTTAATATTGTGTTATATTTTAGACTAAATATTGTCTGTTTTTGCTCAATTTTACCAACGAAAACATTACCTGTAAAGCCAGAGCACAACTGTTGTGTGTCTATGAGCACCACAGAGTGGTGTTTCATTTCATAAAGTTCCATAACTCCCACCCACCCCCACCCCCATCCCCACCCCCACTCACAAAAATATGATTCGACTATCAGTCGAATATAGGCAATCTGATCTGAATCTGATTCAACTATGTAAATCCGTAGTCGGGGGCACCCCTAGTACTATATATGAATTACATGTTTGAATAACTTTGAACTGTGATATCAAAGCCAATTTGTGATGTTTCTGTAAAACTGTAATTCTAAAATCTGAAACCTTAACAATTTTTGGGAAATATTTCATATTTAAAAAAAAAAAAAGAAAAAGAAAAAAAAAGCAATCTAAAGCGAATGAACTCTGTTCTGGCAGACTGATTCCATTAAGGCATATGGAGGGTGGGGTCTGAGGGAGACCAGGGAGCAGTTGCTCTGCTACACAAAGCCACACACATACACACAACAGCATCCTGGCCAAGGCTCTGTCATTGCCATGGGCTAAAAGGCTAGGCAATGAAATTAGCCAGAGTGACAGTTTGTAGCAGGCCCCCTGCTCTCCCACAAAAGCAATCTACCCAATGGAGCCCATTAATATTTCTTAAGTCCGTCCAGCATGACAGGAAGCCGTAGTGCAGGGAAATGTAATCAGTGAGATGGGCCGAAAGCAGCACCATGCTGCTTAAATGGACTCCTAGAGACAGTTAAAGCCATCAGGAGCTGCAGCGAGATGAGCAACTCTGTGTTTACACTGTTATAAGACTTATAACAGTGTAAACACAGAGTTGCTTATCTCACTGAGCTTACCAAAGGTGGCGGATTTCAGATTTTAGGGGTTAAACAGTGTGTCGCATCAAGATTCAGTGCAATTTTATTGAGACCTTGGGTAGAGTGGAACCTGACGGGATCCAGTTATTCCGAGCAACAGTTTTGTGTTTGACTGACAGATCTAAATCTCTTCCCGATTAGTGCTGATTTGTGGTTTTGTGCCCTCCAGCATAGATTTCAAGCTAGCAGAGCCAATTACAAAAGCCTCTGAGCTCTTGAGGCTAAGCAGCCATACATTAAGACAAAACACACACTGAACATTCATTTAGCATCATTATGATTCATTTACAGGCAGAGTCAGCCTGCACTCACATCAACCTGGCCCAACAAGAGCATGGTACTCAATAATAATGCAACGGCAGTGTTAGAGAACTGAAGCAAACCAGAGCTGCTGAATAAATGAAATAAATGAAAATGAAGATGTAAATATATACTGTACATGCTTTGTTTATATATATATATATATATATATATATATATATATATATATATATATATATATATATAAAATGTCAGAGGAAAAAAATTGATCATAAATCAGTTATTTTCTTCTTTACAAATATACACTACCGTCATCTCTAATAAAAACAGAAATATTAATGTATTACTGTAGTGATAAAACTGAACTTTTTTAGCAGCTATTACTTTAGTCTTCAGTGTCACATAATCTTTCAGAAATCATTCTAATATGTCGATTTGTTGCTCAAGAAACATTTCTTATTACTATCAATTTTGAAAAAAAGTTTGATATCCAAAAGTTTGAAAGCTGCTTGATATTTTTGTGAAAACGTTACATACATTTTTTTTTTTTTTCAGGATTCTTTGAAGAATAGAAAGTTGAAAAGAATAGCATTTATTTATAACATTAAAAATGTTGTTACTGTCACTTTTGAAGTTTTAATGCATCCTTGTGAATAAAAGTATTAATTTCTTTAAAAAGAAATCTTTTGAACAGTAGTATAAATAATTGTTTTCTTTACAATTAAATGTACAAAATAGCTGGAGAATATATAGCTGCAATTTAACTCTAAGTCACAAATTCATAAACACTGGAAACTGACAAACAGATTGAGATGAGTTATGTGCTCATGTTTAATACTTTGGGTTAGAGGTTTGCTAAAATATACTTAGACTTTGTATAAAAGAGATAAATAATAGTAACAGTGATGTTTGCCTTGGTGAGCAATGCGGGAGAAAAAAACTGCAGCCACGTGAGGTTCACACTGACACTTGAAGCATAAAGAATTGATGACAGCTGTCAAAGTGCTGCCCTGTCCCAAACCAAATACAGTGTCCAAAGGCTTCCAGGATGGAAACAGACAGCTCTGGTCAAAAAGTCAGAGCTCGCTGGTTCTCTTGAGACCTCACCAGGGACACTGGACAGCCTCTGACAGTGACAGGCAGTGTGCGGGACAGCAAGATTGCCAGGACAGGCACACAGCATCTCAATCATGCCAGCTTTTTTTCAACTTTGAGTGAATGGCTTGCATATTTCCTCAACAGAACATTACAGATGCAGGAGGAAAATCCTGACTGGTACCAATGACATCCAGTTTTGAGCTCAGCATAACAAATGTTCTCTTAAACATGGTTCGCAGCTTCTTAAGCATTTAGGAAATATTACATTTGTGCTGTACATGAAACTGTTGTAATTTCAAGCAATCAGAAGATATTTCATGTTTAATGCACTGTTGTGGGGAGCAGACCAAGAAAACTATAGCAATGAGCAGAAATGCCTCGTTGCTGTTTGCTTGTTCAAATGCTCAAATTAACAAGGAAGAGACAGCTTTTATTGTGTATAGCTTTATAGAGTGACACCTGGTCAGGACACGGTGTGACAGTGAAAGATACAAGCACACTGACACCCCTAGACACGCTGACGCAGTCTTGGCCGATTTCATTATGCAGGACTAATGAACTAATTACAGTGGACCCAAGGGAGGCCTTGCTCCCTGCCTGAGTTTCTGGGGAAAGGACAGAGCTATGGAACTACAGAAGCTCTGCAGAGAGTGAAACATGCTCCTAAAAGCTCACCAACTATAACCAAAAGCTTTGCATCTGGCAAGATAGGCATTTAAGTTTAAATGTATAGCTGAGAACTTAGATGTTGAGTGCAAAATTTCTCTGTTGCCAGTCACTGAAAGTAGATGTGTATAAATAGTGAAAAATACTTTTTGCTATTCTATCTTAATGTGCAAAAAGTGCTATAAATAAGTTAGTTGTATAGGCACCTACCCCTAATATACAATTTTGAAAGTCTCATGCTCACCAAGGCTCCATTTATTTGATCAAAAATACAGTAAAAGCAAAAATATTGTGATATATTATTACTATTTAAAACTTTTTCTATTTTTCTATATTCAAAAAATGTAATTTATTCCTGACAGCAAAGCTGAATTTTTAGCAGCCATTACTCCAGTCTTATATAAAGCCAATATTCATGCACAATAGTAAACCTACACTGTAAAAAAATTAAGTTGAGAAAACTTAAAAGTTTAAGGTAACCAGCTGGAGATTTTTTGAGTTTTCTTAACTACTTGTTGTATAACAAGTTCAATTCACAACAAGTTAAGAAAACTAAAAAAAAAATCTCCTGCAGCTTGTTTATTTCAACTTGATTTTTTACAGTGTACGATTATGTCCCATTGTGAACTCTTAGACACCTTAGACACCAAAAAGTCTTCCATTGCTTCCTGACACTATATTTAAACAATAAAAGGTCAAGAAGGGTGTAGTACAGTGATTGCATGAAGCAGGTCTAAGGCTGTTTAATCATTTCATGGAGCAAATGGAGCGTAGCACTAAGTCTGTCAAGACTAATTGCTTGCAATGAACAACCAAACGAAACTGATGGGGGTAAGAAAGAGAAAGAGAGGGAAAGGCAAATTGAAGAGTAATATGTACTAGGAGGATATTAATTAACTGGGTCATTGTAACACAGAGAGAACAATATACATAAGAAGGAGAGTGTGACGCCTGTGGCGGAGCAGACATCATTATAATGAGTGATTGAAAACTGCTGGGCTGGAACAGAGGATGATGGACAACTGGAAAATGTGCCAAACAACAAAGAAACATCTGTAGAATGATATTAAGACATTTAAGTTTATAATTTACAAATAATTTACAGGATAATTAAGAGCTCCAATAAAGCATTGGCTGCTAGAGTGTTGTAGATGGTAACAGGAGCGTTGCTATGCGGTTGCTAAAATTTCGGCTTACCATAGTCATCATTTACCATAGGATGCATGGCATAGACTGAACCCAGTTGCATGTGAGAGAGCGTTTAATTCAGGTTGTAGCTCATTCATATTAATTGAAGCTGGTGCTGGGAGTATGTAGGGCAGGAAGATGGCTGAGGCGGGGCCACAGGGGAAGACAGGACGCGGAGCAGCTGAGGTTCAGGAGAGGAAAAGAGTGAATAAAAGAACAGAGGGAGGGCAAACGGAAGGATGCAGAGAGAAATGCTGTGAAACACTTCTGATAGATGCAGCTGCAGGTTTTAAGAGATGCCACATCATCATCACATGCAAAGACAACTTGGCTGCCACCAGCCTCCCATCATACTGCGTGAGGGCTAAACTGGCACAATTAGCAATCGTGATATATAAGGATCTCCATGTGTTGTTGGAAGGAAGCACCAAGTAATTATCCCTACTATTGTGTTGCGCTTTTGGCAGAAGAGGACGTCTAGCCCTTAATTCACTCATTCTGTCTTTTCCTGCGCTCCCTCACTCAGATGCTAATCTAGTGATCAGTCTAGCTATTCACACTGACTATCAAACTGTGGAAATTAAAATAAAGAACACTAATCCTAATTAGAATTTGCATATTCAAATTAAATCTACATTCCTAAGTGGAGATAATGGAGAGTGAAGAAAAACACAATGCTGAAGTGGAGATTGGCAGATGTGTTTTTCTTTTTTTACCTTTGAAGAATTAAAATGCAGTAATGATGTACCAGCATGCCATGCGGGAAGCGTATTTGCCTCTTCTGTTTGACAACTATGTTACTTTTACCTTTATTTGAACTTTAATGCTTTAAGGTATCGCAAGCACTGTTTTTTCTACAGATCATTATGCATTAGCATCGAGCTAACGCAACAATGCTGGAGCTACATTCTGTCAGATCTCTCCACGTGTAGCAGCAAGCTGTCTATCTTGCCGGCTGCGATATTCAAAGAGAGCTCATCCATCTGCTACATACAAGGTGACAGTCGTCATCCCCCCCCCCCCCCAACCCCCCCGTTGTAGACGAAGGAGCTTCAAAATACAATGCCGTCAAGATTATTCGGAACTATGCATTGCTCTCACCACAACAGGGCTGTATGTGGTTTGATCATGCAGATATTCAGAACTGTTTTGCAGTGGCAGTTGCAGGAATAGAAAAATGCATTCCTGAGTGGGAAAATAATTTAAAAAAACTGGGTCGTTTGAGGTGCTTGAATGTATTAATGAAACTATAAGGGAGCAGGAAGAAATCATGAAGTGAAAAAAAAAAAAAAAAAAAAACCTGTAAAGACTGACCCATTTTTGAAATACTGAAAAGTCAGTGCTGCACTGACAAACTACTAACCAATCAGTAATGTGTTGCATTATGTCTTTGATTCCAGCAAAAGTGTTTTGAATTCATGGACTTACATTATAAATATATAAAAATAGCTGCAAGCAGCAATTCGGGGCCAAGCCACAAGCAGAGCAGCACATCAAGCAGTACAGCACAGTTCACAGTATTATAACTTTGGGACAAGGATAAATTAAGAAAATCTGTTCAGTCATTTATGTGTGGCTCAGTTCAAAGATCAACTGAGCTGATTTTGGACAAAATTGGAAAAAATTTGTAGGAGGAGTAGTGAAAAAACTGTTTTTTTGTTTACATCGATATGGTGGACAGGTACATTTAAGGAAAATGACAAATGACACATCGTCAGAATTGGCATTAGCCAGGGAATAAAATGACAAAGCATACAAATTTTGGATAATGTTTTCAAAAGTTATAAGCGTTTTTGCAAAATTCGTTATATATCTGGAACACTAGGTGGCGCTGAGTTCAAACTTCTTAGGTACCTTCAGGACCTTCTGATGATGATATGTACCAATTTTTGCGAAGATATGTCAAATTGTTTAAAAGTTATTGCAATTTATGACAAAATTCAAAATGGCTGACACGTGTTTCATCCAATGTTAACAAATTCGATATCGTCGGATTCGGCATGACCCAAGGAATCCATAGACACACATAGATCAGAAAAGATCATGATTTTCTGACAAAATGTTCAAAAGTTATTGGCCAAAATAGCCATTTTCCAGATCTCATGAACTGTACGTGGCGCTGTTCCCAAATTTGGTATGGACCCTCAGATCATGGTTCCGATGAAGCGTACTAATTTTGGTTTTGATTGCTCAAAGTTTGGCTGAGATAAAGCCTCTGAACCAATTTCGGGTCGACCTTGTTAAGTTTGTGACATCATAACTTTTGAACAAAGATGAATAAAAAAAAAAATCTGTTGAGTCATTTCTGTGCGGCTTGGTCCAAAGATCATGTGACCAAAGTTTGGACAAAATTGGAGAAAACTTGGAGGAGTAGCGAAAAAATGGAATACTGCACTTTTCAAAATGGCGGCTACTATAATGGGCGGAGTCTTAATGTAAGATGTTGATTGGCATCAGCATGAATCAGAATCAGAAGTACTAAATTAGATTTTTCTAGAGCAAATGGTTCAAATGTTATAACCTTTAGAGTAGTGAATTTTTGAACTGGTGGTGGCGCTATAGAGTTGGTCATAGAGACTCCAAATTTGGTTCAATGACTTTTCATGAGCATCTCTACAATTGTGCCAAATTTGATTATTTTCTTATGTTCCGTTGATAGGGCTGCCATAGACGCCCATTGGGGAAACATGATAATAAAACTAACAATTACATTAGGGGCTATAGCACCTTTGGTGCTTGGCCCCTAATTATCAGCTTGTTTTGCAGAGACCAAAATTAGTGACCTATAGAAACCTTAACATAAGAAAAAAAAATTACACACACACACACACACACACATATACATATATATATATATATATATATATATATATATATATATATATACACACACACACATATACATACATACAGTACACTACAAACAACCTTTTTTTTTGTCCATATAAAACCAAACCCTTAATATAAAATGATTATTTATTTAGAGAGTATGATGCTACTAAACAGATCCCAAGCTCCTCTAGGAGAGTAATGAAGTCATATTTGTCCCATCTTTGTCTCTGGCATTCTCCCACTATTCCTCATGTCCCCCATGACTGTGAGTCTGAGTTCATTACTGGTAGGTGAACAGACACTTCTCCGGTCGTCAGTATTTGACTCCTAGGTGCTGTCAAACTCCCTGACACACAAACATCTTCAATTCACACTTCTGGCATATCAGCCACCCCCCATAAACCCTGAACGTATTACACACACACTCAGCACAAGCGTCTGCACACTAGAGAAGGAACCTCATTTGTCTTGGTCAAAGAAAACAGCTACAAAATTTTCCTGAATAATAAAACAACCACTAAAACGCGCCTCTCAGGAAGACAATGAATGAGCGCTTGTAGTAGAAAATGAACATGAAAATGAAATCACAGAAGGTAAAGAAAATGAAAATATAATGAGAAGAGAAAATAGACTGGGAAAACAATAGAAGATGGAACCACGCCACACCCAGACAAATAAAAGAGCCAATGTAGAGAAAGAGCCATCAAGGCATGAAGCCCATGTATGTGTTATGGATGGCAGAAAAGACGCCAGATACACAGAGAGACAAAAGGAGCAATGATGCTCATTACTAGAAGCTGAAGGAGAAACGGCTGTGTGAGGGTAGACGGAGGTCTGGCTCCCCAGGGAGGACACCACACGAGAGGCAGACGATCAAAAACCGCCCCCAACTGCGCAAACAGACAGACACGCTACCAACATACTGCTATTTTGCTGTGCATTTGATTAATGCCTACTGAGAGAGGTGCTACAGCAGAGACCACTGTCTTCAAGTGCCAGACAAAAGGAAAAAAGAGAGAAAGAAGCGAATGGCAGAAAAACAACATAGAGAAAGGGAAGTGACAGTCACGGTATTGTAGTTTCCATCAAGAGAGAATTGTTAGTTTTAAGTGTAGGAAAGGAGTACAGTGTCCTCATTTGTCCAAATGTGTTGTTTTTGTGAAACTGTGTTTGGAAACAGTATTTAGCCTACGGCCATGTGCGGAGAGGGGGGTGTCCAGACACTATTCTGGAATGTTACTCTATTCTTCACCCACAAACCAATAAAAAAACTGATTTAGTTTCACTAACTAAATATCTGTGGCAGGCTTTTAATAAGGGCAAGTTTATATTGCTGCTTTACTAGGTCCTTGATGAAGTGTCTAAAAGGCAAAATCTTCAGTAGAGGACACGCTTTATTTACAACCTCTCAAAGTCAAAATGAAATCAAAATTTACCCTATTTACTTTCTTAACACATGTACCTGGTTTTATTGTGAATGATTCATTAGTGCATGTCATTCCAAATGAATTTTTTGAACATAATCTTTCATCAAAATGCTATGATTCGCTCTGGCTCTGAAATGAGCTTCCTTTTCAGTTGACGTCATCTAGGTTGTGCAGATATAGAAAATGATGTTAATCAATAGCCATATAGATAATGCATTTTGAGGCTACTATTGTAGGTGATGCAAAACATGATAACTTAATGCTGATTAATGGTGTAATAAAAGTTATAGCAATAACAGTAAATCGTTTATTTGACAAAGAAAGTGTTCCATTGGGAAATACTGAAATACATCCTGCACAATTGACTGTAACCTTGATCAGGCTCCACTTTTTTCACTTTTCACAATTCAATCAATTCCTGGTGGATAAAATCAAGCCATTTTCTTCTTACTGAACATCTTATTACACTGTAAAATGTCACGTTACATAAATAAAATTTGCTGACTTCAAATATTTTCCACTGTTTGTGATTTGCGATTATGATAAAACAGGATTGTTAACCCATTTGTCATTGACTGAATATCTTTAAGTGAAAATCTTAATGGTTTATCTCAAAGACAAGGGGGACAACACAGATTAAGCCTGAATTCATTACTGCTAAGTAATACTGTCTGCTGTGAAGCCACCATTCCAAGTCTGGGTTTGTGTATATGCGTGTTTCAATCTCTGGCAGCTGAGTCCACTCTCTTTCTGGCATTTTCCCCTTCACCCCTCCTTCTCTATTCAGTCTAAAGCGATGAGCTCATGCTCTCATGTTGGTCTCAAAGTGAACTTATTACTGTGCTCGTAATGCATTTATCCCAAGTCTTTGACAGGGCAGCTGGCAACACCGCCTCACTACCCCAAGTAGGAGCATGGTGAAATGCATAATGTAGACAACATTGTCTCGATTCACACCCCTAGAGCTTTAAAGTCCAGGGCTGTGTCCGATAATCGCCCCCATACCCTTAAATAGGGCACTATTTGAGGGGACAGCCATTTGTACTGGTGTCCGAAACCATAGTGGACGTTATTGAGTGTTCTCATTCAATCCCACAATACACCTCAATAACGAGTGTCCAACAGCAAGAGAACACACATAATGCATTGTGAGAGTCGCACGTTGAATTAATTCCCGCGCCTGACCAGAAGATGTATTATTAAATTGTTTAATTACAGTTTATACATGCTAGTTTCCATGACAGAGTTCAAGATATATCTTTTCATTACTACTGGAGCTGCCAGTTTGCTATGTTTCAAAGATTATTAAACAGCAAGCACAAACTATGCAAAACTGGCAGCCCTTCCGGCACACTCAGTGTCCGAACTCACTCGTATTCATATAGACATCATTCACGCCTTCAAATGGACTATATTAGTCGAGTAATGTAATAGTGAATGAGGGTATAGGGGGCAATTTAGAACACAGCACAGGTTTGTTAAGCGGTTTCAACCATTTTGGAATAAGACAAGGCTTTAGCAAACGGAATATGATTGCAAAATAAATAAAGAAATTGATGATCTCTCTATTAGTCTTTTATATTTATTCTCTGCCTTATTTCTTTGTTTCATCAATATCCTGTATTTTCATACCTTCTGCCTCCCTTCAAACACAGGCCACATTTGTTTTAGTTAGGACAAATCAACCACAGAAAAGTGCACGAACACAAAGGCACTCTTTTGCTATTTTTTCTTTCCTGGATGCTGATAATCAGGTAATCATGAAACAGCCTTATCATATTACAAAAACATGCAAAACAAGTTTCAGTGAAGAACTTATTTTCAGGGAAACAGGTACTAGGAAAATACAGTGAAAAGTGTTTAGAATGCACAGTACTGTTATGAGGATAGACAAAACTAAGAAACGGCATCTCTGCAGTCTGAACGTCCTTACAGAGTGAGCTTTCTTCAATCAAAGTGCGGTGCACTAGAATAATATGACTTCCACAGTGCTGGTGTTCATTTGAGCATGTCTCATACAAGCCGAAGAGGGGCTTAGGACAATGTCTACAATGGGAAATACCGTACGTCCATTCTAAACAGCTATTCTTATTGTATACTAAGTGACTGATGTGCTGAAACCAGCTTTATCCTTTAATTATGATATCAACCTATTCTTTAGAGTAATGCAGTATTAAAAGAGGAATATTAATGAGAATCTCTGGGGAAACTAGACTAATGCTTGTTCTAATACATTGCTGAGTCATCAGAAACTATCCCTTTAGCTTCTTGGTAAGCGGCTCTTCTGGTCAGAGTGCGGTCACGAGTTATTTAGCGGCTCAATAGCTATGACTGTCGTTTCCACCGTGCGAAAATACAGTGCTGCGTCAGTAATCACAAAGCGTCAGTCATGTCTCCAGCCAGTATCTGAATGACAAAATGTTTTTGAAATTAATTTTGTGATGAATTTCCGAAGCTGAAGGTTAGAAGAACACATTTATAAAAGAGAGCAGCAATCATGGGGGTCCAAGCACATTGGAAAAGTGGAAAACATGACCACAATTGCTAAATTTCAATGAATAGATAACATGGAAGCTTTTGGTAGTTACGTTTGAACAGATTTTGCATGCCGAATTTCATGTCACACAAATGACCTCAGAGCCTATTCCATTACTCTAGTATTAAGATCATATTTCATAGAAATGAAATACATCACAGACAGCACAGCAAAAGTGAAGGAACTCTGTCATAATTCTATTGTTGCTTTTTGTTTTCATACTTTTTTATACTAAATATGGCTGTTACTGTTGAAAAAAAAAAAAATCAAGAATTTCATAAAATATTCATAAAATGTAACAAATATAAAAAATGTTGACAAAAAAGATACTTTTTTGAGATGGCCCTCAAAATTTCCTCTCACAACACAATATTTTTTCTAATGAATAAGCACTGCTTCTAAACCCTAAATGTTACATTTTTTTCTCTTACCTGCCCAGCTAGAGATGCAGCCTGTATCGATTCCTTGAGTATGCACAGTCTGACTCCGTACCAGCTCAATGAGCGCCTGCAGGCTAATTGCCTTCTGTTCTCATCACTGTCTGCTGGTATGATCCTGGAGCAGGCCATGGCCATAAAGTTATCAGCATACACTCCAAACACTAGTCCTTCACCATTCCCTTTAGAACAACTGTGCCTGATTAAGACACTTTGAAATCTTTTTGACTACTTTTAATCTGCTAAAGTAAAAGCAGATTACTTGATATGCCACTGTTTTTGCTTACACAGCCCCAATTCGATAATTCCTTGCTGAATTAGAACCATTTGCTTCAATATTGGTAGTCTGCCAGAAGACCGATTAAATACACTGAAAAAAGCTAAGATTTATTTTTTATATGTATTATTGTTCACTGGTATAACAACTCTAGAGAAAAAATTTACATAAAGTTGATCCAGTTTGAAGAAAAGGGACAACTATTTATCGGTGTCAGCAGTTGAAAATGAATAAGCATAAAAGTGGGTCATTGCACCAGGGTGTTGTGGTTAATAAAAAGCAATAGGAGTCGAAAAATGTGCCATTACAACCTGAACTACCACCTAAAGAGCTCATCCCCAAAAAGCTGCACCATCTCCATCACCTCCTCCCTTTCTTTTCCGATTCAATACAGCCCACAGGTACAATCTCCTGATGTCTGAAATCCTCGCCTACAAACGCACCAGGGCATAAGAACAATTTAACACTCTAACCTGTCAGGAAATGGGAGAAACATAAAGATAAAGAGCCCAGCGGCACCTCTACTCTTCACTCCTCCAGAGCTCATCTGCACCTGAAGACCAAAAGCCCTGACACCATCACCTCTATCTCTAGCTCATCAACACAAACAAAAGAGCTAGAAAATCAAGACCTGCATTCCCAGTGCTAATACCTTGACAAAGGTTGCAGTTCACCGATTTACTGCCTGAAACTGCAAGGTTCGAATTAGGTAATATCTTAACACAGATTAAGCAATACAGTGGGATCTACCAGTGTGCTAAGTCACACCAGAGCATGCAACATGCAAAACTGAATTTCTGTGGATTCATTTACCTGAGTAATCATGAGGAAAAATCAAGCCAGCAACATCACCACAGCAAAACAGCATAATCAGATTTTACTTCTTACAAAAAGGTTATTTATTTCACTTTCATTTCAAATGAAATTCCACTTCTAAGCTGGATGGACATATTAATATTTTCTAAAGGTGAAATTCAAAAGAAAGAATAAAAGGGAGCACAAAACCTGACATTATGTAACAGGACAATCTCTATTTAACCTTTAAAAAAAATGACTCAAGTACTAAGCTGTCATGTTTTTAAATATGGATGTAAGGCTGCAAAGTCTGAAGTGTTTGAAGAGGCTATATCAAATGGTTTAATTTATTTATGTGTAGATTAGTTTATAATGCTAATCAAGGTTTCTTGCTTAAAAATAAAAAATACTCATTTAGTTTGACATGACTATTTAGTCATGGACCAACAACCTTTTTTGCTAAACCTTCCTAACATTGTGATTGGTTTACAAAACGATCTGTTCTGCAGCCACACAAACTGGTATGGTCAGACAGATATAATCACAACGCTAGGGCCGATACTGTATAGAGTTTATATCAATAATAAATTGGGTAAATCACTCTTTTAAACTCTAATTTAAAGCTGCAGTCCGTAACCTTTTTTTGGTAAAAAATGATCCAAAATCAGTTTTTGAGCAAGTACATGACCAGCCAGTGTTCAAAACTATCTCCTTACCTTAGCTCGATTCACAACGGTAAGCTTGTAATAATGTTTTATAATAAGAGCGGTATTTGTGGGTTTCCGCGGGAAATTCGATCATGCAGCCATTCATCTTTGCGTCATTACGTCACGTCTGTAAACAGAAAGGAAGGAGTCCCAGCTAGTAGTGTCCCATCATGTGAGGATGCTGCCTGTAGTGGATCATTTATAGCCTTTTCTCACAGCAGCTGAAACAATTAAATTTATCTTTTTGATGGCAGATTGTAATCCAGAAAGATCGAAAAGACAGTCATCAGTGACAACTGGAGATCCACCCGTAGTCAAAAGCAAAAGATGCCAGACTGCAGAGTGGCTACAGAAATTGAAATCTACAAGTAACGCTAATACACACTAACATTAACAATTTGAGAACAAAGTATAACACTTACAATAATTTGCATGGTTTGGTATGATCCGAGATTTAAATCACCGTTGGCAGCGCAATTTATTGTAGGCCTAATGCTTTTTTCCTCAGTTGGTCAGAACAAAAGTGGCAGACATGTTACTTGTTCAGATAACATTTTTCAGTGAAAATTCTTATTTTGGTCATACTTTCAAGACATAGAATCTATGTTTCCGAAGTACAGTATCCACACCGATGTGGTGACTGACACCAAACATTAGATTTATCCGCACGGAGTCATGCCGATGCACAAAGCGCGTAACAATAATAATTCTGCATATAACTGCAATTGCAGGTTTCAAACAGAGATGGCAACAAAGAGGCAAAACTTCTGGACTGCAGCTTTAAATAAATATACACTTTTACAAAATTAAGTTTATATAAACTAGGGCTCACAATACATTGCGATACAGGTCACGACAATTCAATACATTGTGAATAGAGAGCTAGTTAGAGAGCTAGTCAGCCAATGCAGTACAATGTTTATTTATGATGAATCGTTTAAGCACTGAAAAGCTAATAATCATACACCTGTAACTCCATATTCTAAATTAATGTACCAAGCTGCTACATTGTTTGCCAACTATGAACAGCCTACATATAAGCTACATTGTCAGGAAAAAGTTTATGCTGATTTATTAACAATTTAACAATTTGATAATGGGTTTCAAGCCATGCCTAAATGCCTAATGAACATTTTAAAGCTGTGACCAAAGAGTGTTTGATTGTCAGGGGCATGTGGATGACCACTGACATTGAGGAAAAGGCATTTAACAGGTCTGGGCCTCAGGAGACCACTCAGAAGCATTACGGAGATTTAGTCCCCCTCCCCTCAACCTCGTCCCATAAACACTGCCAAATGCGGCTTTCCAGGACATTGCGTCTCGCACTGGCCAGCCATATTGGGCCCAGTCCCCATGTGACCAACTGCCCAGACCACTTTAGAGCATTAAGGGGATGCTTGGCTTAAAGCCATAATGACCTATTCATCAGCAATCAGTCGATAGGTTCATAAAAAAAAAAAAAAAAAAAAAAAAAAAAAGTATATATGGATTTCAATTTAGGACCCCCAGAGAAAATGTGCATACATTACCATTCAAAAGTTTGGGGTCAGAAAAATGTTTTGTTTTTTTAAAGAATTGTTCAAAAGTGACAGTAAAGACTTAAATTGTTATGAAAAAAAAAAAACCAACAACATCTATTACAAATAAATGCTGTTCTTTTGAACTTTTGATTCAACAAAGTATCCTGAAACAAAAATGCATCATGGTTTCCTAAAAATTATTAGGCAGCAAAACTGTTCAATCATCAATGATAATAATAAATGTTTCTTGAGCACCAAATCAGCATATTAGAATAATTTCTGTAGGATTATTTGACACTGAAGACTGGAGAAATAGCTGCTGAAAACTCAGATTTGCCCTCACTGGAATAAATTACATTTTTAAATATATTAAAATAGAACAAGGTTATTTTTTTAAACTATAATAATATTTCACAATATTACAGTGTTTACTGTGATTTTTAAACAAATAAATGCAGCCTTGGTGAGCAAAAATCATTTAAAAACCTTACTGACCACTTCTGAATGGTCGTGTTTGTGTTTCTAGTGGTGTTGTTCAGATTCTGCTGACGGACTCAGAATGATTGTAGAAACCGGATATGAAGTTAAATGAGATGTTACAGTAGATAGCGGAATAAGTCCGCTGCTTCATCTCACTGTCCGGCTCTGGCAGACAGAAAGCCCTACGGTGGATTTATAGAGACAAACCCTCCCCACTGCACAGCTGAGTGAACAGACACAACACAGAGTTCAGCTCAACCACATCTAACTCCACAGCCAACGGGCGAAAACACAGACACCCTAGCACAAAAGACAGCACTGAGCGCAAGAACTGCAAAGTGCCTTAAAACCCCCGCTATTACCCAGAATGGAAACAAACTGCGCCTGTGCTGCTCTTCAATGGCAAAATGCCTTTCCAGTGAATGACACTTCAGTGCAGTCCCGCACCGCTTCATTTCACAAGTGTCTTTTAAATATTATCCAAATTACAGCAGGACATTGTAATTTCTCTTTTCATCTTGTTTACGAATATCTTATCTTCCCCACTGA
The DNA here is from genome assembly GCA_037950675.1 of Hypophthalmichthys molitrix. Taxonomy (NCBI): domain Eukaryota; kingdom Metazoa; phylum Chordata; class Actinopteri; order Cypriniformes; family Xenocyprididae; genus Hypophthalmichthys; species Hypophthalmichthys molitrix. The sequence continues at coordinate 19,988,904 of CM075497.1, forward strand.
AAACCCCTGTGGACAAGGAGCTAAATTACACAATCAAATAGCTTCTCAAATAGCAGTCTGAATCCCGCACTGCATTGTGTAGATAACACTTGTTTCAATTAGAGTTGATACTATATATATATGGATATGAGATATGAAAAACACCCTTGTGCATCTCTTGACATTGTACTTAGCATCAAGAGGCTATGTTATCAAATTTAGCAGCAAAGTTGTCATCTGCTTGGGTTAACTAGCAGATGGACTTACTGAATGCAGTTACACAACATGCTCTTGGACTGTTACAGTATTACAGAAAAGGAAAAAACAAGACTGAAGGGTGTAAAAGAGGTGGGCGTGCAAAAAGCCAGGAATATATTTGTTGATGTGTGTGATTACACTCCCAGTTTAGCATCTGCGTCAGGTTATTAAGTGTTAATGTGTGTCTATATATATATATATACACACACACAAGCATGTTTCTGTTGTGTCAGCGAACACTTGAGGAGGGGGAGGGGGGTGGGGGTGTATGTACATGATAACTGCCCCAACAAAGAATTGAGTTTGGCCCTATCATGAGGGGGATTCAAGGCTTACCGCAGTAGTTACGATTCCTGATCCTTGTACCTAGTATATGGAAAATCTTTATCAGTTCACATTCTAACTCAGTCTAATTCAATCTTTGTTCAGTTGTCTAAACAAAAAGTTTGTACCCATTTAAAACACTGAGTCATGATGATGACTATTGACAATTCCTGTAATTCAAATGAGACAGGAAAGCTAGTAAGCAAATTATTTAAAGAATGAGGGACAGACAAGCAGATACGAGAAGGAAAATGCTGAATTTAGCCAAGAATTAATTTGAAATCCCTCCCTGAGCACGGCAATCTGTTATCACTGAGACACATTTGAAAGATTCACACTGCTTGACAAAACTGGATAATTTGATTTTCTTGCTTTCTGCAGTGCTTAAAATTTTTGAATGTGCTGACACATCACAGCAAAAGCAAAGACTAAGAAAGGAAGTAAATTGAAAGAATGAAATGTGACTAGTCAGATATATTAAACTGGAGTAAACTGAAGAAAAATCTTTAAACAACTTTTTAGATAATGTTAGAAATATTATTTATCCTTACCTGAAGGCCTCTCCGCCTTAATATACTGGAGTCATCCATTTTACCGTCTTGTATCTGGATCCCGACTTTACTGAAGTTGTCTCACTTTCCTAATCAAGGATAAAGTCCTTTACCCAAGAATTATCAGAAGTCCATGAGGCACAAATGATCTGACAGAGACCCGACTTTGGGTATTAGTGCTGAAAATTCTCTCTTTGCTGATGTCATGCTCATCCACAGCAAAAGCAGATGCGATCATCCTATAAGATTAGCAAATGACTATTGAATAACTTCTCCCACTTGCTACAAGTCTTGTTTGAAATTTCTCTCACCTAATAGCATCAGACATTCGTGAAAATAACAATGCACTCTATTTGATTTTCAACAGGTATTCCAAAAATGGAAACAATTGAAGAATATGGTTCAACATTAGGACACTGAAAGAGTCAATTGAGAGTAGGAGAGCATTTCAGCACATGGCTAACATTTTTCTTCTCTGTTCACTGTTTGCTTCTGGCAGTTCAGAGAAAGGAGAGCTTTGAGAACAGCGTGTTTCTGTACCTCTTTGTATCTTCACTTCCTCAGAGTGAGGAATGGCTGGAAAATATGTGTCTCCCTGAAACTCTTCCTTCATTCATCCATTCAGCACAGGTGACCTCCGCTATCATCCAAACATATTTTCACCCCAGGCTAAAGGAAACACAACAGAGTTCTTTTCCTCTACCTCTCCTTCACCTTATTCTGACACTCTCAGTCTCCAGAGATTCCCAGATATCTTCATTTCTATGGAAACTACAGCCTCTGCATAACCGGTGGACAGTTAATGATAAAAATGGCACCTCGAGGTATGAAAATAGAAAAATATTCAGGCCAGCGCAGTCCTCCAGAGATGCAGAATCAGTTTAAGGCGCAACAGACTTCATTAAATTGACCAAGTTAAGTTTAACCCCCAGTGCATCCATTCACCTAGTAGGTTAATTCAAATCATCAAGTTCGTTGTTTATCACTTGCTTCTGCCCAAGAGTGGCTAAAAGTGGAAGGGCGGAAGCAAGCAGAGAATATTTTCAGCCTACACTCTTGAGATGATCTGGAAACAGTCAGTAGCAGCAGCAGGAGGAACGCAGGCACTGGCTGCCCACTGACAGCACAAGGCAAACAACAACTCCAGTCAGAGCCGCATGGCTGAATTCCATTCCCCTCGGCCGAGAGGCCTCTGTCTCTCATTCGCCAAGAAGGCAGGCGGACGACAAAAGCCGTGCTGGCAGAGCTGTCTTTTCAGTGGCAGGTGCAAACAGACGCTGCACTCACGCTGATTGCTTGTCTGCTTTTTCTTCGCATATCTCCCCGGCTTTATTCAGCTTCCTCAGCTCAGCCTGATGAACTGGACCACAGCCAAGATTGGTCTCCTGAAAACGACTGAGACCGAGGATAAGATAAAAATTCCACGCAGGAGGAGTGTCAGTTAGAATTTCCTCATCTTCTCCCCTGTCAAAGCGCTTGAAGCGGTCCGCTGTTTGTGAATGGGCTGCCTGCCGGAGGGGCTGCAACGGTAGAGTCACAATCCAGTCACATTCAATCTTGTCATTTAAATCTTCCGTTTGTACAGTCTTTTATCAGTGCACATGCAGGTGGTTAAAGGAATAAAATAGCTGTATTTCTTTTCTTTGCTTGTGCTGTACATTAAAGCCTTCTGTATTTTCCGTTTCTCTTTCTCTGTTCCTTGTAAGCTGTCCTCCTCCTCTTCCCAGCGCCTCACTGCTGAATGCTGCTTTATCTGTCCTATCAGCCAGCAACACATCCAGCCAGCCAATCAGACGCACACGGGCTCAGAGCTATTTGCATAATATGAATGGGGGAGCCAAAAGGCCCCACCCCTTCTCTGCCACTCTGCTCACAACACTATGATTTACCCCAAAACATAAAAATACACATGCACAAAAATAATCATTCTTTCCTTTTACTATTCCACCAACAAGCACAAAATTATCTATTCTTTATGCCTCTCCTTCCTGTTCAAATAGGGTGTCTGTGTTTTGTACAAGGAAAATAAGTGAGTCTAATATCGGTATATTCGGTAATGACAGTCTAATGAGATTGTGCAGGGCTTTATTTCAGTACAGTGATACATTAGCAGCGGCTGTGTTCATCTCAAGGGAATGCAAGAACAAAAGCAAGAGGGATTATTGTCCATAGGCAGAACATTGCCATTGCCAACACCATATTATATATAATAAAAATCACCCACCTCACCTCTCTCCCAGACGTCACAGAAGAAGCATAACAGGCAAGTTAACAAATGTGAGCATAGCAGAAAATGCATGTGTAGTGGAAAGAGAGAGAGAGAGAGAGAGAGAAGTGGAGAGAGAAGCTCTGTCCTCCTACGCACACAGTGAAGAGCGGACAGAGAGTCATTATATGATCAGGTGAGTGCCAGAGGAAAAGCAAATTATGTGTTTGGATTTTCTGTGTGCAAGTCTTTGTAGTAAGATCACTCGCAAAACCATAGTAACTGTAAGTGTGCAGGCACTATGAAAATACAATGCATAATCTGAACTCTTAATTCACAAGTAGATTTGCTAAAAAATAAAATTAATTAATAGCTTTGCCATTTATAATTATTAATTATGTAATTACTAGGACTGTCAATTTAGTATGAATAATTATAAACAAAACAAGCAAAAAAAAAAAAAAAAAAAAAAAAAAAAGAATAAAACTATTAAATAATTCAATCATGCTCCCTGACCTATACACAAAAAAAAGACAGAGGGCAGCAACAGCTTCTGAAGCTCTGGAGTTATTTTCCACAGAAAAATATAGACATTTTTAGCCATTTATTTATAATTGATCACAAATATTACTTTTTGTTGTTCTTTTTCTAAATCAAATTTTAATTGAACACATGCAAAATGTTATGTGGTGCACTTTTTTCACAATATGATTTCACATTACCCTGTATCTATGAGAGGAGAAAGAAAGAATGGTGATTCAATGATTCACAAAAAAATAAGTCAATAACTGACTGTCCGTTAACAAACATAATTCTATACCTCTGGAAGAACTATTCCCATTCTTTATATCTCCAATGGACTATCCAGTCCAGTCCAATATAAACTCCAGAAATCTATCAGCAGAATTGCTTTAAATAAACTGTCCAGCTAAATAAGCAAGATAAAGCAGGCAATGCGACCTCATTGCACCCTTTACACACACTTGTACATACAGAGTCTAATTTATCACATCTAAGTTCAAGGGTTAAGGGTCAAGTCATGGACAAGAGAGGCAACATAGCCCACGCCACAAGTCTTATCAATGACAACTGTTCTCTGAAATGAGGGTACTATCTCATGTGTTGTTACTCAGTAACTGAAAATCTTCCAGTTAGTCAAAGGTGTGAGAATGAGGCATCTGCTATTGGAGGCAGCCTACATTCCTTATTAACATCTTCAGGAATGTCTGAAGGGCAGTGTGAAACACTGGGTCAAGTATTTTTAGCCGATGTTAGCATAGCACAAGCTGATTTAGGCATCTAAATCCACATTAATAGAAGTTATAATATGCTGGATAGTGTGAGTCAATCCATACAAGGTCTGTAAACATTTTACGGAGCTCCTTAACAAGCCACTTAACTACAAAATGATTTATATGTGCTAGATGTGATGATGGTGACGTCAGAAACGAGGGGGTCTGGATCTAAATGCAGATAAACTAATAAAGATAAACCATACAAGAAAACAAGAGCTAGGTTTCCTTCCAGGTATTTTTATGCAAATTTTGGAATTGGAAGCATGTCCCACAATTTGGGAAAGATCAAAGACTCAAACCACATCTAACTTAGTTCACCAATGAGACAGAAGGGTTGTGTTGCCTGCCTTATTAGTGTCAGGAAAGAAAGATTCAAATGAATTGTATGCTGTAAATAAACATTACTAATGAACCCGCTTTATTGCAACATCCTGTGAGGTTTCACATAACTGTATTACATTACCAATGTGAGTCTGGCTCAGTTACTGTACACTCGATGACCTACACCTGGGAGGCAATTCATGGCATGAAAAGCTGATGCATGACAAATATTCAGACTGTTCATGTAATAAGATAGTCCTGACCTAGCACACACTCCACAGACACTGCTCCTGTTTCAAATGAGACATGGACTCCCACAAATCACATTCTGTGCTTCAATCCTGAGGGACAAAGCAGAAAAGCTCATTGATCTATGCATGATCCTAGAGAATCAGACAACACGTTCACTATTATTGATCTGAAGAGATCATGAGGGTGGCTAATGGTATGAATTCTTAAGGTTACATGTTTAGAGCACAAGTGTATGACAGTTCAAAATGAACACTACAAAACATCAACAGTTTGACAAATCTGAAGCTACAGGAATGTTCAAAAAAAGCACACTACCATAAGGGCCTGCTCACTTTAAGAATGATAACTATATATTATTGTGCACATAACTGGGATAATAACATTATGTTTATTATAAGCATGCACTTCATCCATATCAAAGTGAGATGGATTTAGGCTGTCAATGTGTTTATTGTTGATCAGCTAGGGAAAACTTTCGCTCTGAAAGTGAGTCATACTATATCTATTTTTATTACTATAGTTGTGGTGTGGACTTCACTACTCCCTTAGAGTACCAATTCTTTACTTCAGTTACTCTTTTCCACAATTAATGTGTCTGGCCCAGATCCTCCATTTATAAGAAAATAACTTCTGAAGGCATGGGGTCCGGGTAGTTAAACCTCTTCAGGATCATTGTGGGAACTGCTCCCCTAAGTGAGTAAATTGGGATAAAACTGCTGGGAATAAAATGGTTGTGGTTCTATTCTGCATACAATAATGCAAAATTATTTGTATTTGTACAGTATTTAATAGATAGCATAATATATACATACAGTGCTCAGCGTAAATGAGTACACCCCCTTTGAAAAGTAACATTTTATACAATATCTCAATGAACACAAAACAATTTCCAAAATGTTGACAAGACTAAGTTTTATATAATATCTGTTTATAAAAAACAGAAAGGTGAAGGCTACAAGAAGATCAGCAAAGCTTTACTTATCAGCAGTGTTAGGTGTAACGCGTTACTGTAATTAAATTATTTATCCACTGAAAAAGTAAAGTAAGGGAATACTGTTCATTTTTAGGTAATTTAATTACAGTTACTTATAATGTACTTGCGTTACATACTATAAATTAGTTCAACAGTTCTGTATAAAAATAAAAAATTGTCGTCTAAAGGTAAAAGTGAATGCTGCCTCTTTAAAATCGTTAGCTCTAGTGCAGTTGCGCGTGAGTTCGCAACTCCGAACCAGTTGTTTGCGCAGTTGCGCGTGAGTTCGCAACTCCGAACCAGTTGTTTGCGCAGTTGCTGTCTGAAGATGCGGCAGAAGCGAGTGGCTGTTTTGCAGAATGGAAATATTCCAGTTACTTCACTTTTGATACAGGTAGGCAAGAACATTACGTTAAAACGTAAGCTATGTCCTCGGGAGAAAAAACTACTCACGCTCTCTCTGAGAGACAGTCTTCAGTCAGTGCGCTCTCAACCAAAGCACACACACATAGCCGCCTCTTCAATTTCTGTGGTATGTTTTCTTACTACTATTAGACCTACCTGAAAAAAATATATAGGATTGTTTTATTTGTATCTTTTAAATATTTTTACCGTGGTATCGACTTTGGTATCGAGTATTTTGCACTTTTGGTGGTACCGGTACCGACTACTAGATTTTTGGTATCGTGACATCCCTATTTGTTACTTTTTTTTTTTATTTCTTTTTTTTTATAGAGTATTAGAGTATGTTTTAATAAAGCTAAAATGTTTTAACAAGCTAAAGGCTAAACTATTCCATATTTGACTCATATTTAAATGATTAGAGTTTCCTTTCTATTGTCTATCTGGTCAAGGTTTATAGGGATTTTAAGAAGTAAATAGTAATGAGTTGAATTACTCATTGAGTAATTAAATTACAGAGTAATTAGAAAAGTATTTTAAATACTACATTGATGATGATGTAATTAGTAATTAATTATTTTTTTGAAGTAACTTACCCAACACTGCTTATCAGTCAGAATACTGTAGCAAAAGTGGTACAAAAATTAAAAAAAGATGGAACTGCAACCATCTCACAGAGACGTCTAGGTCATCCACGGAAGTTAACACCTCAACAGGAGCGTCTTCTGATGAGAAAGGTTGAAAAAAAATCGGCATGAAAGTTCACTGCAGTTATCTAAAGTAGAAGAAAGCCAAACTGGGGTGACTATTTCCCGTGACACAATACGGCGTACACTGCAGAGGAATCGCATGCATGGATGCCGTCCACAAAAGAAGCCTCTCCTAAAGCCCAGGCACAAAAAAGTCCGCCTAGAGTTTGCCAGGGCCCATGCTGACAAAGATGAAGACTACTAGGACTCTGTACTCTGGAGTGATGAGACCAAGATAAATGTTTTTAGAACTGATGACTTCAAAACTGTATGGCGTCACAAAGGTGAGGAACACAAAGAAAAATGCATGGTGCCTACAGTGAAACATGGTGGTGGCAGTGTCCTTATGTGGGTCTGCATGAGTGCTGCTGGTGTCGGGGAGCTGCATTTAATTGATGGCATCATGAATTCACAGATGTACTGCTCTATACTGAAGGAGAACATACTACCATCACTCCGTGCCCTTGGTCGTCGTGCACTTTTCCAACATGACAATGATCCTAAACACACATCTAAGGCCACTGTTGGATTTCTGAAGAAGAAGAGTGTGAAAGTGATTCAGTGTCTCCTGATCTGAACCCAATTGAACACCTATGGGGAATTCTGAAAAGACAAGTTGAGCATCACTCTCCATCCAGCATCCAGTCTCTAAAAGAGGTAATTCTTGAAGAATGGAAAAAGACAGATGTTGCAAAATGTCGCCAACTTGTTCATTCCATGCCTAGAAGACTTGGTGCTGTCATTAAAAATCATGGAGGCCATACAAAGTACTAGATGTAGTAGTTTTTGTTGTGGGGTGTACTCATTTTTGCATCACCCTAATTTGAGTAAAACTGAAAAATGTGTAATCTAAGTTATATTATTAACCTTACTTTCATGTTATAAGTTAAACAGATGTTATATTAAACTTAGTCTTGTCAACATTTTAGAAGTTGTTTTTGTGTTCATTGAGATAGTTTAAAATGTTACTTTTCAAAAGGGGTGTACTCATTTACGCTGAGCACTGTACACACACACAGATGTATACTATGCCAAATATTCAGTTGTGGCAGTTCCTTCTGTCACACTTCAAATTACATGTGAACAAGTCAGCGTGTTTGTGGACTACAGTTCACATTGAGTTGAAAAGTGATGTTCCTGCACCATTTGCTTGGCATGTAATGAGGGAGTCAGGAAGGGCTAAAAGCAAACTTGACAGCAGAAATGGATGCAATTAATCTAGTGTGCCATTACAAATATGTGATAGATACCACAAACAAAATCATTTAGAACTACCAGAGGGAAAATGGAAAGCAAAAATTAATTTGATTCAACATCTAGCTACAGGACAACATTTCTGTAAACTCAAATCTTATTCCAGAGCTGGCAGGGTTATAATGTGTGTGCCTATTGAGAACTAAACCATAAATTAATAATGAAAACAGACATGAACTCTTCATTAGCATTTAAGAAATTAAGACAAATATAAAATACTCATTTAAAGACATATGACATTACAAAGAAGTCATCTGCCTCATTTAGAACCAAAAAGCTGAATGTGACCTTGAGCTGTAGGTAAAAATGCACAACTGGAAAGTGAAATTGGGTGTTTTTAAATCTATACAACCAGTGCACAGAATTGCACAATTTGAATTCCCAGCCCACTGAATGTCAAATATGTTCAAACATTACCAGATGTCATAGTGATGAGGGGCCTGTTGAGGGCAGGTTCTGATTAGAGAGTTGATCAGACTGCAGTAGAGGGTGTTATCAAAGTATCTGTGGAGAGCAGGCACAGGCTGGTTCCAAGAAACAGCATCGTCAGGGGCAATTAATAATGAGTGCTGAGCAAGCTTCAGGCCACAAAAAAAAAAAAAAAACACATAAGCCATCCATTTTAACTTGGTGGCCTAAGTTTTGTGAGTCGTGGGTGAGTGTGTGTGCTGTACATGACTGTTTATGAAGAACTAGCTAGAAAATATTCTGCATTAAGTCCTAAAATGACAAAAATAACCAAAATATGTCCTGTAAACCTACTTGGAAAACTCATGGATTAACTGTAACAGTGAGCTGAGCTTAATCCAAAGATGATGTGTGAAGCAGAATGAATGATCAAGAATTATTTTAATAAACACAGACGATAACATAACAACCATACTTTAACGTGAGACAATGAACAGAAGGAACAGAGGGTTTAAATAACCAAGGGAAGATCATTAACCTAACACGGAACAGGTGAGAACTAATAAGAAAACCATGACAACTAATGAACAAACAAGAACAAAGGCAAAACAAGTGACAGGGAAAATGAAACAGAACACAGCAATAAAACTATACAGAACATGAGTTTGGGACATGACAAGAACATGACAAACTATACATTAACATGACAACATACAGCTATTTCTTTGCTGTAGAAAATTCACAATTGACCTTTAATAACCTCCTTCCTTCATGTGCACAACTCAGGAATGTTATTGAACAGGATTTAAACAAACAATCTTCTGCTAGTTTCATGATGATGCAAGCATTTTCGACAAAGAGAGAACATTAAGATACGAGCCTGTGATCAGTTTGATTTTTTTCTTCTACCTTTTTAACTCATCACCATCAAAAAGCTTGTCATTCGACTCAAAATCTGTCAGTCACCTTCCTCAGGCAAGCAGTAAAAAGTAAAGCAGAGGTTTAAAAAACTGCCACAGTGAAGAGCTGACAGAGATGGCATCTTGTTGGTGAAACAGAAAAGATGTAGACAGAAAGGCTAGTGACTATACAAAGCTTTTACTTGTCTTAAAAAAGGCGGTTGCTAACAAGTGGCTAAATGAGACTACAGAGATTGTAGAGGACACTAAACATCATCAAGCAGAACAGGTAAACTTTTTTTTACTGCCTCAATGGGTTTATAATCATGCTCTTCCAAACTATTCTAACTCAAACTTTCAGGGAAAGTCTTTAAATAACGACTGAAAAAGTTGTCAAAAACTTAATGGTGGTGATGCTGAAGTCATGCGGCCATAGTGTAGTTCGTTTATAGCCTACGTTTAGCTTTTTACTTCTGCCGATTGTATTTAGACTTCAAAATTCATAGTTGTGTTCATTTGTGAACACTATCATGATGAACAAACCATGTAAGAATCATTAACTTTTGTTGGTCACAGAGCTTATTTTCTACAATAATCTAAATGCCAATGGAAAAATCCTATTGTGTTTTTTTTTGTCAAGCTAATTTCCAGGTTGTCTTACAAAAATATGTCACTCTATAACTATATACTTTAGCTGCTTATTCATCTACATTAAAAAGAATTATGAAGGAACAAGTACGTGTAGTGATTTCTCTTGACAATCAACCACATGTACATATTGTAACATCTGTTTCAGACTGAGGTTAAAGCACAGTGAGTTGATCCACAAAATCTATATGCTCAGGGCACGTTGCAAGTTTTCAGTCACTTGCATCATTTTTCCATGTTGAACCTATTTTAAAAAATGAGCGTTTTACTGCTCTCAAACACTGCAGTGGGAGTTGTATCACTAGCTAATCACTTTCTTCAAGGATGTTCTTGGGTTTGGTAAGCAGCCAGTCAGACCATCAATGCCAGACTTCATCCACCATCAGAAAGGCTCATCTATCATTGCTCACAATATAAAGACAACTTATTCACCTACTGAATGCAAGGGGCAGAGGTAATGGTATAGCAGTTGCAGTGTGTTAGTGATAAATCGAGTTTTCTGCCTTGAGTGACTGATCCTTCCCAGCACTGCTGTCAAACAGGCGTTAAGAGTAGATCAAGTTTAAGCAGTGCAGGCCATAGAAGAGATGACAGTTTTTACAAATAAATAATATAATCCTATTCCTCAAGAACAATCATTGCCATCTCCCCTAGTTTTAACTAGGGACACACCAAGCACTTGATTAAAGCTTAAAGGGATACTTTCCCCCGAAAATTAAAAATCTTTTTTAAATTGACTCAACCTCATGTCGTACTCTCTTCCACAGAACACTAACATATGTATGAGAAGTTGATTTCAGGTTAAAAGAGACAGAAAGAAAGAAAGAAAGAAAGAAAGAAAGATCAGACTGATCAGAATCAAGTATTCCAGAACACTGCATAATAAGCATCTAGGAATGTAAATTTACATTTTTACAAATAACTATATAGCATTCACCTCAAGTAAACTCCACAGCTGAGCTCTCAGGTTAAGCAAAACACAAGACTGTGTGTACCCTCACAGCCTAAAAAAACAACTCTAAACTGGAGAGCTCAGTGTCTCGGGGTGCTAGCCAGAGAGAGGCAGGACAAACGAAAACCTCTAAATGACTGTCTGGAGGCCCACAAACCTTGCTGGCAGGAAAATGCATCCACATTAAATTTGTAGCAGAGGAGAAAATGCAATAATTATTAATGGCTTAGAGCGTGAGTCAATAGCAGCCTGTAGGACACCGATGGATTGGCAGAGAACAGTTTATCCAATGATACACACACATACATATATACAGTGTCTGCGTATATTATATATATATAAAAGAACAGAGGTAATAGGATCTCGGAGGATGAACGGATCAATACAGCTCAAATAACCATGCTGGAAACTCTGTGATGGGTCAAGATCACAGGAAAGGGAAGAATGGAGGTGAAAGGCAATACATCTGATGTACAAATAATACTGAGTCTACAAAGAAGATCAATAGAGTATAGATTACTCTCTAGGTATCAATTCTATACATAGACTGAAAATAAGGAAAAGAAAAAATTAACCAACCACCTCAACTGAACTCAAAGAAATAAATTCATCTGATTTCAGCCCATATTCCTATAGGTAGGCATCTGAGACAATAAATGAAAAACAATCACATCAAATGTGTGAATGTTTTAGGGAAAAATGGCCCTAGGACAGATTTTGCTGAAAACATTTGAGATTTCTATCTAGGCAAAAAAATGCCTCAAGATATTTCAGACAAAAAAATAAAAATAAAATAATAATAATAATCTGTCTGTGCACTTATGGGAAGTTGGTGGGGATTCACCATCATTGTGATAAATGAGATGCCTTTTAGCACAAGAACTATCCTGACAGACAAGCAATAGAAGAATCACCAAGACAAAGTATTTTACTGGATGCTTAATAGCCCTCACTTAATTAAAACTCATCTATGTGTAAATCACGTCTATAGATAAATCACAGTACAAACTAAACTTTCACATTTGCAATGTTTATGTAGAAGCAGAGAGCATGTTTACAGCTACCGAAGACAACTAAATCTGTGCTCATATTGCACAAGATTCATTGAATACCTAAATTAAAAGTTCTTGACCCTACAGTCAGGCAACATAAAATATGTTCTATTAGAAACACAAAAACATAATCACAAAATTACTGATTATTTCCTGAACATACTGCAGCCTGAATGATGAGTCTCTTTCATCATCCTGCCTCATTATAGAAAATAGAGCAACACAACCAACTCTGTCATTATGACATATTTCCCCTCTCTTTATGGTTCTCCAGTGAAAAGCTTCAGAGATGCTTTTATTCTTTACTGCAACATTTTATTTCTGTTTTTCAATGTAGCACTTTTCCTACAGCTGAAAGGCCTAATAGCAGAATTATGTTTGTGCATAAGCGTCTGGAGGGGGTGTAAATGAAAAAGTGGAGCTTGTTTGTCTCATTGTCTGCTTTTTTCCTTGGTTAGATGTTGGGATCATAAATGGTGCGAAATCTCAACTTTGCAAGTGTGAGACTCCACAGCGCTGAACGGTAGTTAATTTGACCAGGCTTTCCATGAGGTGACTCTACAATTGCACCAACCGCAGCTCTGCTTACATACAACTAAATTAAACCAGCAGCGTGTAACATGGGACTGAAATTAACTGCAATGGCACTGTTTATTGTGCAGATTACAAATATCAAACAACTTGTCCCAATGGGGTGAGCTAATTTACACAGTCTTACAGTGACATTCAATGAGGCACAGGGCTGGCTGCTGTATTGACAGACAGTCTGAAGCTACAAGCAGGTTAATTAAAAGGGAGACATCAGTTCCTCTCTGACTGATCCAGACTTGACTCAATCAATCACTATACAAACTCAATAACTGTTTTTCTGGCCCATCACATCCTGTTTGAGAGCATCTGATCAAATAGGAAAGGAGCTGGACACTGTCAGTATATTTAAACCCATATTTGGATCTAGGGCTCAAAAAACCATAATGAATAATGAATGAGGGTGTCTCAGCTGAAATAAGAAAACCATAAAGTCAGCAGTATGTTTAGAAACCTTGTTATTATATTATATTATATTATATTATTTTTTTAACTACAGATCTTTCTAAATGTTTTGTTTTTTTTCCCCATTACAAATTATATTATCAGCATCATCATCTTATACATTTCAGACAAAGCCAACTCAAATTTGTTGAATGAATGTCACAGGAAGTCTGTTCCCATGTTTTCCCAGTTACTGTGCTATAGTCCCGGAAACTGATATCTATTTCTACTATTTGATGGAACTATGTAAATGCATATAAGGTCAAGGCTGGATGTGACCAGACATGCAGAGGCTTCAATCTGTTTAAATAAATAAATAAATCTCAACCCTCAAATCTTGCAATTGATTGTAAGTGAGTGTGACACAAAGAGCAACAGAAAGAGAAAAAAATGAAATGTGAATCAATTCACAAAGAGACAACATACACAACAGCCCTGACAGTTTCCACGGCAACCTCACATGGCTTTTATCCATGGCCGCGTTGGCTGAAGAAATAGATCTGATCTATGAGTGAAATGGCATTCAGGTAGAGCTGACCTCCAATAAGCACCTGATGCCAAAGCACAGACAGCCACCAACAAAGATAAATGACATGCAGGAGAAAGAGAAAGTATATGTGCTGATACAAGTGGGAATAAAAGCAACTAAGACAAAAAAGCATCATACAGAGACTTTTTAATAACAGTTGAGATTTAATTTTGGCAATGGATTGATGTCAATATTAAGATTAAGAGATCTAATTAGGTCAGTCCTCAATGCATCCCCATCCATGACCCACATTACCTGCAGATATATTGAATATTAATATCAGAAATTCATGAAGATCTTGCTGCCAACACAAGTATGAGAATGTTAAGACTGATGTTTTAATAGCGTGTCTGTAATAAACTCCAGTAACATAAATGGCGTTACATTATAAATTTGAACAATTTTATAATGTAACGCCAAGAAACTCGATTTAAAACTCGATTCAATAGTACTTATATCATATCTCAGAGGTTTTCAAAAAAAGTAATTTAATATATTAAAATTAAACCTCCTTTTAAGTCATTTATGAGCAAATACTATATAAACATTGTCAAAAGGATAACAAAAATGTAGATGTAATTTTTAGTTACATCACCCAGCCCTAATTCCTACAAGCATAACTCACAGAAAATTGTATTACTAGAACAGCCATCTTAAAGGATTAGTTCACTTTAAAATGAAAATTACCCCAAAATTTACTCACCCTCAAGCCATCCTAGGTGTATATGACTTTCTTCTTTCTGATGAACACAATCAGAGTTATTAATATATATCCTGAAGCATCCAAGCTTTATAATGGCAGTGAACGGGACCAACGAGTATAAAACTCAAGAAAGTGCATCCATCCATCATAAAAGTACTCCACACGGCTCCGGGGGGTTAATAAAGGCCTTCTGAAGCGAAGCAATGCCTTTGTGTAAGAAAAATATCCACATTTAATAAGTTATAAAGTAAAATATCTAGCTTTCCGAAGGTGTAGGACGTAATGTAAGCATTTTGAACTGCGAGAGGTGTTACACTTTCTTCGTAAGTTGAATACAGAAGGCGGTCTGGCGGAAGCTAGGCAAATGCATTGCTTGCCTTCAGGTGTTCATCAGAAAGGTGTTCATCAGAAAGAAGAAAGTCATATACACCGAGGATAGCTTGAGGGTGAGTAAATCTTGGGGTAATTTTCATTTTAAAGTGAACTAATCCTTTAAGATTTGGCATCTCGGATACCGTCTACATGAACATGGATCAAGCACAGGGTCTGCTGAAAAAGAAAAAAGTTAAACATTACAAATACATTGTCAATAACTATAAAACAGCAATAAAGATGCAGACAAACAGAAATGCCAGTGGGTTCATATATGTACAGTGATATCATTCACCCAGCCAAAGGTTAACATAACCCAGTCAAGCCAAAGCCTTAGGCACAAACAATCATCTGCCAACATCATCTGCATTGTGCAAGAAAACCACCTCTAAGGAAAAGAGCCGGTTTAACAAATGGTAATAGATTTATACATATTTACCAGAGAGCTGCATGCTTTGAAAGCAGACAGACAAACCATATAGTCAAGACCTTTATTACAAGAAAGCAAACTGTGTAAATAGTATGACGCATTGGACATGTAGTAAATACACAGATCCTTGAACAGATGGGTTGTGAGATCAGCAGGTGAGCTGAAACAGACATCGGTTCTTGCCTTAAGGCAGAAATATAGTCCACCACTGACAGCAATTAAACACCCTCCCTGAGCACCCAGCTAATGCATTTTAAATCAAGCTCACACAAAAACCATATCAAGCATGCTATTAAAGTACATAAACACTTTATACAACACGAATTTTAATTGAACCACACACTAATTGAGCCTCATACATTAAATGCATGAATGCAAAGGAACAAGGTTATAATAGGGCAAAAGCATCTCAAAAACAAGACAACTGTATAACAATAATACTAGAGACAAGGAAAAAGAGAATATCTATACTATGACAGTCTGGCTCATAGCACTTTTTAAGCCTCTTGAGAGGAATGATAGCTATTTCCATCTCAAACTAATTTCAAAACTGACAAAATAAGATACCTCGAGACTAACGCCTTGTTGGAGGAGAGAGATGAAGAGTGTATGATATTTAGGATGGTGTGGGATCGTAGCTTCATTAGGAAAGTTGGGAATAAAGAGGTGTGTCAGCTGATAGGTTGTCATGGAGAACAAAGGTATAAGGAAGAGAATCAACATTTTTCTATTATTCTTCTTTAGACCACTACAACATTTTTTTCCCAGAAAATTGTAAAAAATATAGTTAAAAAGTGTGTAATGCGCTCCAAAGCGGCACTTATTTGATTAAAAATAGAGTAATATTGTAAAATTTTAATTCATTTTAAAATGTCATTTATTCATGTGATGGCAAAGTTGAATTTTCAACATTAAATACAGTAGGCCTAGTTTAATGTAGTAGGCTTCTAATTTTTTTTTCTAACACAGTACACTTGCACTTTTCAATGCAGGCATTCAGTGACTCTCTTTTACACAGACAAGCCACCCAGGCAGTTTAATGCACTTACATGATAAGAATAAACCTCTAAAATGCTCTGAATCATCATACTACAAAACTAAAAACAAGATATGGTGAGTTAAATTATGCTTTCACTTTGAGGAGTGCTGTATTAAATTATGTTTGCTCTTTCACTTTGAGGAGAGCCGCTCCAGCACGTATGAGTTTCAGATTATAAATGACAGTTCAAATAACAAG
The DNA here is from genome assembly GCA_037950675.1 of Hypophthalmichthys molitrix. Taxonomy (NCBI): domain Eukaryota; kingdom Metazoa; phylum Chordata; class Actinopteri; order Cypriniformes; family Xenocyprididae; genus Hypophthalmichthys; species Hypophthalmichthys molitrix. The sequence goes on from CM075497.1 coordinate 20,005,730, forward strand.
AAATCACGTGTCAAAATGACTGTTCCCAAACTGTAAATGGTTATTTCATCCAATTCTCTCTTCATTTACTCCCTCTCATGTTGTTTTCGCGCATCACACAATCATTTGAACATCTGTGTTTACTGTAGTATGCGCACATTTGTGCAGTATCGTCACATTTTTAGATTGCGATATCTCGATATAACGATGTACCTACAAACTATTGGAGAAAATTCACTGCACAAACCATCAAAGTCTCTTGCACTAAAAACACAAAGAGGAAAGGATTTCCTTTAGGAATGTGACTTGTTTAAGTCCTCCAACAGCACTGGACCTCATAGTTCTTGAGGAACAGACATGGGAATAAGCAAAACAAGAGGACCAAGAGAGCTTGCAAAAACAAAGCAAAAACCTCGTCAGCCAATTATTTTTGGAAAATGAGTTGCCGGAAGCCAAGAGTAATGTTGTGCTGTGTTTATTGACTCTGTGCTCCAAATGTGCACTGATCTCAAGCAGACGCGTTTAATTTTTCATATGCATCTTAATTGCTATCTGGACTCAGTCAACCAGAATCTCACCATGGGCAGGAAGAAAGACAAAAGGGCTGCATGAGTCCTGTGGAGACCTGGGTAATTAACTAAATTTGGATCAGCTCGTTTGAAAGGAACAGCCGGTATAGCAAGTCTCAATCATGCGCCTTAAAATTAATTCAACAAAATAACTGCCACTGTAACAAATATATAAGTTTGAATCTGTAAAGCTCAAATATTAATGACTAACAGAGTATTCAGAACTGGCTCATAATTACGAGGTCCAAACCGGTCATTTCAGCTAAAGAACTCGTCATATTCTGACCAATTAAAGTATGAATCCTGCCCCTGTGTGAGATTTAAAAGGTCACAGTTTTGACAAATGAGGATAAGAACATGTTAGAAAGACAAAAAAAAAAAACAGCAAGAGGAGGTGATGACAGCAGAGACAGTGGGAAGAAAGAAGAGGAGGTAAGAAATTAAGCACATTTAATAAAAAAAAATTTTTGCACTTGTATTTTCAAAACTTAGCTTAAAAAGAGGCCTGTTCTTGCCTTTAAATCTATTAAAAAGATTTTGAGATCATCATGACAAAAAACTGACAAGTCCTTTTTGAGAGATGCAAAAATTAAACATTAATAATAAATCAGATCGTCTGTTACATCAAAAAGAGTTTCTACTTGAAAAAGTTCAATCAAGAACACCAAAGACAAGAACTACAGCACATATAAAGGCAATAAAAGCAAACAGCATGATGGAAATTGCAGTACAGCATGGCATTAGAGTATAGTGCACATGGGTTCGATAACCAGGGAGTGCATGAACTGATAAATGTATACTGTACCATTAATTTATTGGTGCTTGCACTGAATTGGCATCTGTGTATTTGCTTCAGGCATAAGCATGTAAGTCTGAACAGGAATTTTAAGAAGAAAACATTACTATTACTAGTCTCTTTTTTCAGTATATGGATAATGTTTGTTTGGGCAGGTTGTGCCAGTTGTGACACTTTCTTTTGGGAGCTGAACCACTTAAATAAGACAGACAGCACAGTTTAGGATTTTTGACTGCATTATTTCTTTGAGGGCCATGCTGCAATCCTGTTCTAGCCTAAATGCATTCTGCAGGATATAGGCTAAGTGTAGCTATCCTCAGTTTCTGACCCAAGGCGAGACCAAGTACATCCAGTCTACTTTCAGAGATGAATTATGAATGTGTCCTGCTGGCTCGACAGGTCAAATTATTGAGGGCAGGGAGAAGAAAAGTAACACTGTTTTGTACGTCAGTTTTCTTTTACTGTTTCTCTCTCTTCACTGGTTGTTGAATGCTTAACCTTGAAGAAAAAGACCAAGTCAACATCACTCCCTGTGGTAACAAGGATGATGGGATCTTTGAAGTTTCTATATTTTTCCTTTTGATTTTTCTGGATTTTAGAAGATTTGACATACAGGTGCACATATTACGTTATGTAAGGATGCACTCAGTACTTTCTCATTAAAGGTCCTTTCACACTGGACGCGATTTTGACGCGCGAATAATTATTCGCGCGATGTTTTTATTTTTTGATCAGCTGTTTGTGCAATGAGTGCTTCCACACCGAACGCGAATGTGTTGCTGCGAAAAAACGACGTTTATTTTTTTTCGCTTCGATGTCGATTTTTTTCACTTTCGAGGCGACAGAAAAGGCTTCAACCAATCAAATACAAGGAAACAAAGGTGACATCACAGCAACAATGACGGATCATCTGATAGCTAGTCCATAGGCATACAATTTCCCCACTGTGGGACAAATAAAGGTTTTCTTATCTTAGACAGAAGCCTATTTATAGCCTGGGCTACTCACAGTATATGTGAGTGGGTTTCTTTTCTGTAAACGAAATGTCTAGTAGATGTCACTAGCTATTCAATCAACATTAACCTTTGACAGGTATCGCATTTCTCACGAGATTACAGCTCCTGTGGGAGTACATGCAAGTCGCTGTAGGCTATAGACAAGGATAACCTAACCTTTTGAGGTAAAACTTTTTTTTTAACCTAATTGTGTCCGTGACTATGGAAAGTGAATGTGGTGCCGTCAGTACGACTGTGGCACTTAAATGTTTACATTGTGACTGGAAACATCGTAATATCAACACTTGAACATGACAATCAGTGACTTGATATTAAGAGGACAGCTCACCTTAAGTAGACTGCCAAACGCTGCTCCGGATCGATTGGTTCCCTTAAGTTTGTGGTTTGTCTCGTCAGATGCGGTGCCACTGTCTCAAATTGTCCCACGGACATTCAAAAGTAAGTACGGAACCGGCCATGATGAAGTTTTAGCTCCTGTACAAGATTAGCGTACTCCCCCTCAGACTCTCTGTTCTTTAAGACTGGGTGCAACCAAAACCTTCTTTTTGGTCTTTGAAAAAAAATGAAAAGCTCATCTTCACTGGATGATGAAGTGTCCATGTTGTTTGTCCTGAGCAGTTAAACTGACCAACTTTTTCAACAGGATGAAGATTATTTTGTTGAAATATATATTTTTTTTTCATTCAGCTGTCGCCGCGAATGTTTTGGAATCTTTCAGAGCACAAACGTTGCAAATTCACGTTGCGGCTGATGGTTTTGATGCGAACTATTCGTACGTGAACTATTCGCTTTTTCATTTCGCGTCCAGTGTGAAAGGGCCTTAACTTTTAAAAACTTTTTTATGTAAAGCTCAACTGTTATTTAAAGATTGACTGGTTAATGCTTAGTAAGGCTAATATAATCAACGTTTCACAATAAGCAAAAAATGACAAGCACAACTTGCTTGATGCTTATCTAAATGACAGTTGAGCTGTCAATGCTAGCTCTCGTATTAAAATTTTGTGTGCTCTTTCTGTCCACAAGACATTCTCAAAACATTGCAAATGACATTGCTGAGATTTAGATCAGATATTTAAAAAGCGTGAAAGACGTTTATACCCTCCAGGTACACTGCGAAATCTTGTTTTATTGTTTTGTGTCATAGATCACGATCAGGATCTGGTCTAAGTGCAAGGAACATCAGATTAAAAGCCTGAAGATAGAAACAGAAGGTGCATAGCAAAAAGCAAAAACAACTGTCAGAGCCAGATAAAGAAAACAAGCAGAGAGAGTAAATACTGTAGAAGCAAAGCTAGCAGCACAGAAACAAAAAAAGACAGATCCCAGCAGCCTCTGAGTGTCCTCACATTGGGTTGGTTAGCAGCACAGTGGAGGGCCTTTCAAGTAATTATTCATAATTGCCTTTTGAATATTTAATCCTGTACATAGTCACTCACTTCAGTTGTTTGTGACCTCAATGATGGGAGATGAGCGATCATCCTGGTTTTCTTTGTCTTCTTTGTGTCTCCTTTAAAACCTATTGCCTCTGGGTAACATTTTTCAAACCACCAAAATAAATCAACCAAAGAGGTACAGAGGACAGCTAAAAATTTTTAAAGGATGGAAACAGATTTCAATATCCCATTAAAATATTTAAGTGACAAATGATTGACTGTGTATTCATGAGAGCCGCAGCTACTTATGTGGGCCTCCGACTGCCTATAAAAGCTCCATTAACCACACTAAAGACCAGATTCCCTGGGAAGGGAAAACAAATCACCATTTAAAATATACACAACCACTGTACAATTTAAGTCTGCTATCCTTGGTACAAAAATTCACTTCAACTTCTTTATCTGTTCTTCTTTAACTGATAAAATACAATTTTAGATTTTCATGGCAGACCAGCTTTTAAATCTTAATATAATATTTGAACATAAAGCTAGAACAACAATAACATACACAATAAAGAAAGGAATGAATTACAATATCGCCTACAGCACTAGAACAACCCTGTCTTTTCCCCTGCACATATGCAAATATTATGCAAATATCACGGTATGTTAATGCCATGTTGACTTACTCCAGCCTCACTGCCATCACAAATTAGACTGAACACTAAAGGAAGAAAACAAAATAACCTTTTTTTTCCCTGAATGTGTGCCATAACATCTGAACAGACCACACTGACCTGTGCATAGCCAAAAGGCAATTTCCTGGTATCTTATTCCTTAAAAATAAGAGACAGACATATTCCCTTTAATTATAGCAGCAAATAGCCATATAATCAGTTATAATCACTTAAAGAGCATTCATATACAATGATGACTAATATAGATCAATAAAAATTCAATAATTATACAACTTATACAATTATATGTACATACTGTACATACGTTGCTATGTGGTTGCTAAATTGTTGTAAGTGGTTTTGATAGCTAGGGTATTCTGGGTGTTTGCTTCCTGCTCCAAGTCAAAAGAAACAATTCTCAAATTTATCTCTGGTCCCTATAAATTGGCTCAGGTCCTTCCTTCAATGTAAATCTTGCATATCGTTTTTTCTTGTCATAGTCGCGAGTTTGCCCATCACAGGCATCAGACGCGCGTCTCCATGCAGCAGATCGTTTGAGTGTGTGTGACAGAGGGATTCCCGCCGCTGTTTTGACTCCTTTACACATTTTATAAGCTCTTCACGAGTTCCCAGCTGGCCAAAATACCATCATATGCAGGCTACACACATACAACGAGCGCATTTACCTCGCAACACAGCATTGTTTTGGATGTTCGGTATGTTCCGTCTCAAAATAGGCAATACGTCATAAAATCCGACCAATCAGGTTGTGAATGTATCCCTATGACTTTAAGTTCAGTGTCCGGACTAAATGAACTGAACTACAAGTGTGAACGCACCCTAAAAAGGTAACAAATTAAATACTTATGGTGTTTGTTCAAATCCCAGAGCAAAATGAGTGATAGTAATTCCAGCACCTTGTCTGAAAACTGATCAGATGAATCAGTTTGCACAATCAGTTATGGATCACGTCACAACCCCCCCCCCCCAAACAAATTTAAAAAAAATCAGTGCTTGAACAACACACACACAGACTGCTCCATGTTAGAAGGTAAACACCATCTGCCTGTCCTGCATGGTTCCCTTTAAGTCATTCCATCCCTGTGTCTCTCCCACACCTCATACAATAAAGCCCCACAGAAGCAGCCTGGAACAGAGGATTATGAACTACATCACCACAGGATAAACCAACCCTGGGTCATTTCCTTCACCACACTCTCATGCCTATGAATAAGAAGTAGGAACAATATCTTACGTGCAGGGCTGCTAGGTATGGCGTATCTACCGTCATATCAACTAGAAATGTGTCAAGTCAAACTATAGAGATTTATACCATGTTAGATAGGTTTAATATCAGTGGGCATGATGATGTGAAAATGTACAGTGGGACATGCTCCAAACAAGTCAAGACAAGTTAACGCATTTTGTTTTTGTTTTTTTTTTACAGCATCAGACTTTTTAATTTGTTATGAATAATTGAATCTTTTGATTTGCATCCATCAAGTTCCAAATAAAAAATGATCATCAAAAATAAGTATTTTTGATGTATACCACTACAGTTATATAAAATACTGATTCTATGGTATAAGATTTTGGTCATACTGTACACTGCCCACCCTACTTACAATCAACACCATAATATATGTTTATAACACAATTTCCTAATAACCAGTATGCTTAGCAAATCTACGAAGAGTGAGACAAAAATAGTCACAAAAAAATTTATGATGTCGATTGCTTGATACGTATATGAATTTATCACTCAGCCAATGGTTATTTATCATATAAAACAGTGATGAATTTGATTCACATCAACAGGCCTTCAAATTACGTTTGAGATATGTTGATGCACAAACAAGCTTTATATTATCCTTCATACCGGCATACAGTACAAAAGAAGTTTCCTTGCAACTTAACTGTGGACTATTACATCTTAATATCAGCATGCTACTGTTTGCTGGCATATAAATCCTAATAAGCAGCAATTAGTGTGTCCATGGTTTCTCTTTCAACAGACAAGGCCTTTTAAAGAGGGCCTGCTGAAGCACTGGCATATTAATTACCACTTTATTAGGACACTCTGCTACACTGCAGTGCTGAGTATATTTTTCATCCATAAACATAAGGGCTGAGATAATCACACAGCCCATGTATAGCACTTTACCCATTCAAGATTTGTACTGTTTAGTTCTACATCAGTGGGCAGTCAGCGCCTCTGTGTGTACAGGATGTGGGCAATGCTGCCATCTGATGGTTAAAAACAACCATGCGCATGACAGAATTCTCAGTATTATGTCAAAAGCTTTTCCTAGATGTTCCTGGGCAGTGTAGAGTAAATCTACTGAAACACAGTGCGACTTAAGTAAAATGGCTGTAATTTGTCAGATGCCAGTAGTGGACTCAATGATCTAAAAATAGCAAACTCAGTATTACAGACAATCATGAATGCTTTGCTCCTGTTTGCTGCTGTTTACAGCAGTCTCAGACCTTATTGGCATTAACAGTGTACATATATCTAATAATATCATCTAATCCAGTGTTAATTTTTTTCACTGATGAAAACAAGACGATAATTAAATAAAAAAAGTTTTGAATGAATTAAGTTGGCGTACACTTGCTGCATGTCTCACAAAACATTCAAAAATGTAAACAATCTGGGAGAAAGAGAAGAGCAGACATATGGATCAATCTGAAAAAGCGTGACGACACGAAATAGTTCAATTATATGCGCACACAGAAAGCCACCTTTCAGACGTCAGCGCACGAGTACTGAATTGAGCTCTTTTTTGCGTCTTTTCACTCTTGAACAGACAAGTACACACAAATGTATGCCAAAATATGTGTTTTGGCGAGTATTCACGTAAACAGCCAATTACATCTTAAGTGAAAGTAAACAGCTGGGAGAATAACGGATGTTTATCAGTGTGTTGGATCTGTGTATTCGGCCTTAAAGTGACAGCAGTTTAATAAACCGGCTGCTGTCTGTCATGAATGTTAATCAAACAACAAAAGAAGAAGAGAAAATCACTTACTGGTCTTGACTGAATAACTTTAACAGCTTTAATAAGGATTAATGTATATTTACCAGTATAAATAAATATATCTGCTTGAAAGAATAAAGAATGTTGGTAACACTTTATTTTACAGTGCCATAGTTACACGTTACTACATGTACTTACTATAGTAATAACAGTAAATTATGCATAATTACAAGTAACTACCCCTAAACCAAACCCTAACCCTAACTGTAACGCTATATTAAGTACATGTAGTTAATTACTATTACTCAGTACTTAATTGAGTAATTACAATGTAACTGCGGCACTAAAATAAAGTGTAACCGAATGTTTTATGCAAGTTGTTATAAAGAGTGCATATATCATTAATTAATAAGAAGACCATGTTCTTGTGTCTTTATGAGAAGTGGTTTTATTTAATTTTAAGTTAAATAAAGACATTGTTATGCCACATCAGGTAATCTGTGTCTGTATTGCATGTTCAAACCTTAATATCATTCATATTAACTGGTTAATAGATGTTTTCTCCAGGAGTATATAATGAGTTTGGAAATTTTGAAGAAATGCTTAATTGATGCACTACAATTTAACTAAACCCATTAGATTTTAGTCGACTAAATCTACTGTAGATTTGGTCGACTAAAATCTTACAATATTTAGTCAACTAAAACTAAACTAAAACTTAAACAATTCAGATGATTAAAATATTACTAAAACTAAATGGCATTTTAGTCAAAAGACTAAAACTAAATCAAAGTTTGCTGTCAAAATGAACAGATCCAATCATCAAAAAGGTTCAGTAAGACTACATCCAAAAAATGAAAATGGGAAAAGATGAATAAATAAAAAAAAAAAAGATATATATATCAAATTTTATTAAATATTAAACCAAAACTCAATAAATAACCTTCCCTTTTAGTATTTTTCCCTACTTTCAATGGTGTAGTACTAGCCACAGACAGCAGATGTAGCTGTGGCACTAGGCTTTAGACTGCACAACAAATTCATGGTAAATAATCTTCTGCACATACAGCAGGTACAAGATCTCTTCAGATAAGGTTATATTGCTGTAATTGACACATATTTTCTACACTTCTAAACCTCTATAAACAAACACTAAGACCAACCACACCTAACGCTGCTTTCTATCCTTTTGAAATGACTGAGATAGACAATGAAAGTACGGATCAATACAGATCCTCCGTGACAATGTGATCTGACGTCAGAGGTACTTCATGAGAAGTGAATTTGCATTTGTAAGCCACTGTATCCTAGTCATGCATCATAAGTTGCATCAGTGGTGGTTATTTAACATTCAGTCCTTAGGGATTGTCAGTGTTCAGGTGTGTACACAGGATCCAAAATTCCCTGGCAAGAATGGCAAGTGAAGAAAAGTACCCATTGTTATCACATTTTGTCACGTTTGTCACCATATAGCTCTGGAGGGGAAAAAAAAAAGAAGTATGCCAGATAAACTTAAGATGGCAGTTTTTCCACTGTGGGTCAGACTATCATTCCTATAAATCGATTTAAACCAAGTTAATGTGACAGTGTCTTTTTAATTATTGACAAACTCCATTTGTTAATCATTAAATCCACTTTTTTCTTGCATTTGTCACATTTCCACTTGCATTTTGGGCAATTCTGGACCCTTTGTTTGCTTGTGTTGGATAGAAACAGATAGAGGGCGTGTGCGCATGTGTACTTACCAGTCCCGCAGTGAGAGAGGGGGCAGACTGGCCAAAGGACTGACTCCTCATGCGGACCAAGTTATTGGGTTCTCCTGTGTGCTGCTGCCAAGCCAGCTGACTCACTCCACCATGCATGCTGCTGGACAGAGGCAGAAGCTGCTTTCCTGTGGCACACCAAGGAAACACAGAATCAGGACATGGTCTGTACTTGTTTGTATGTGTCTCCATTCTGTGGTTAAGAACCAAATCAAAGCCAAGCCACAGATTCTCTGACAGCTCATCTATTTAAATCTATCGATGTTTCTAGACCACTTATTAAATGTAATCAAATTTGTGATATTGATCCTCTATTATGCTATTTTTAAGGTTCCTGATTTTGTTTTGGAGGTCTTCTACAATAGATTTACATGTATCCAAGGTCAAAATTTTTTTTTCTCATAATGGCATCATCTCATTTCTCACAGTGACTGAAACAGTTCCATTAAGAATTCGGTCTCTCTAAACCCCTCTTTCCCAAGAGTGTACTCTGCTCTGATTGGTCAGATGGCCCAGACTGTTGTGACTGGTCTATCGCTTACAGCGCCTCCGAAACGAAAGGCCCATTTCAATATCTGAATTTCAGCTTACTCTATACACTCTGATAAAGAACATTAATGATGCGGTCGGTTTTACCATATCAATTAAATCCTGAGTCCTTATCCAAGCAAAGTGGATTTGCTTTCGCAGCTCAGAAAAACAGCGTCTTCTTGACATGTCCACATCACAAACCAAAATCTTCCAGGCCTCAACTGCAACTACAGTGTCTGAGTGCAGGTGAAAGTAGACGTTGTTTGTGGGCAGCCAATGAACACCATGAGCCCTATTTTAACAATCTAAGCACATGGTCTGAAGTGCACGGCACACGTGTCCGAATCAACTTTTGATATTTTAATGACGGGAAAAATGGTCGGCATGCTCGGTGCATGGTCTAAAAGGGTTGTCCCTATTCTCTTAATGAGTAATGAGTGTGTTTTGGGCGTAACGTGCAATAAACCAATCAGAGTCTCATCTCCCATTCCCTTTAAAAGCCAGTTGTGCTCGCGCCATGGGAGATTTGCTATTTACATGGCAGAATTTGCAAGTGGAAAAACTGAACTCTTCTCTAGCAAGGAAAACAGATCTGCTTGTGCGCGAGGTTAAAGTGCATGAGCAGTGTGTGTGTAATAAGCAGAGTGTACGCACGTTGTGCACCCGCCTATAGGCACATATTATTAACGCGCTCTTTAAATAACAATTATTGCGCCATTGACTTGCGCCACAGACCAGGTTTTAGTTGGTCAATAGCGCAGTCTATTTCAGGTGCCTCAAAATAACACACCTCGTTTTCAGACCAGCACGCCCATGGCCGCACAAATGCATTTGCTATTTAAACAACGCGGCGCAGGACGTGAAAATGATAACTGCGGGCTGAAACTAGCAAAAAAAACTTGCATCGTGCCTGCTGCTGCATTGCACCAGGTGTATGATAGAGCCCAAAAGGTGGGAACTATACAAATTTGGTACTGTGCTGGGATTAGGACTGGAGTTAATGATGACTCATTTTAGGCAGTTCAAAATTGGTTCTTTCTTTTGTGAGACAATAACTCCATTTATCATCATTTATCATTTTGATCTTTGAAACTTTGCAGAGCTTTTATATTCACAAACAGCTTTATTACAACCTACATGAAAGGTAATATCCATAAAAAAAAAATAGTAAGAATATAAGAATAATTAAAATTGCAGAAAATATCAGATGTTCTTGCTTCTATTGAAGCACAAGATGTTTGGATCATTCTGAAATTATGCTAGAGAAAATGATCATCAGATTTTACACAAACTCCTGGAGTCTTTTAAGCAAAAGGGGAGACATACAAACTACTAAGGAAAGTCATTTGTGGTGTCTCACCGGTGAGGACGCCGGCCATACTGCTGCGTCGGGCTCTGCTGTCATCTTGACTGAGCTGCCGTTGCAGTTTGGTCTTTCCTGCAGCAGGAGACAGGTCCGGGTTACTCAGCTTCCTGAACAGCAGGGGAGGTGGTGCCGGCAGCTCTTGCTGAAACACACATAGATTAGGAGTTTTTTCCTCTTTTCAATGACAAACAAGCACATGTAACCGTTTTTTCATGCCGCTAAAGAGACTATCAAACTTCAGAATACATAAAATTAGATGAATAGAAAAAGATGCTGCAGTAGAGTTGTATAGTTACACCCAAAAAGTTCACAGTCAACTCAAAAGCAATAAAATTGATTTAAAAAGTTGCTCCTTCCACACTGTGGCACTGCATCACAGTCACAGAAAATAATAAATCTCAAAAAGAGGACTTGCTGCCAAGATGAGTTGGGGAAAATATTAATTCAATAATTCATTGAGATTCTTTAACGATTCTCAATCAATCCAAATTCAGAATACATTTAGATAAAGACACATAATAAATAGACTGCTTATCCATTTGAGATTTACAAATTTTTGATTTACAAACAAGAGCCATCCAGGTTTGAATCTTGCTAAGTTTATTTAATTTATGGATATTCTACACATTTGTTTAAAGGTAACTGTAAGCTAGAATGCAAAGGGCCACATAATATTCAAATAAAAGAATTAAAGGAAATAAATTCAGTGTTTTCCAAAGGCAACATAATAATACACCAATATACAACAAATTTGTTTTGCCATTGCAAAGCAAAAACATAAGTGTATCAGAAATCAAATTGTGACTCCCAGAATCGGATCGAATCATGAGGTGCCTAAATCAACAAGTCACCAAACAAGCCACTAAAAAGACAACAACAATGTCAAGTGTCATCAATACAAGAATTATGATGACAGGAAAAAAAAACCCAATCAAATTTAAGAGGTAAAAAATCTGGGCCCAAAATGAGAGCCAAATCATTTCTTTAAAGACGGCTGCAGATTCATTCATACTGGCTGTGTTCTTCATCAGGATGGGAAACAGACGTTGCCATGGAAATCTGGCAAGAACCCTGCGCTGGTCACATCCTCTCTGTGGTGTCACGAAATTCCTCAAACATCTGGAAGGCCTGTTTGTATCAAATACGCAACGTTCATAAAACCACACTACACCAAAACCACACCATTCAAAAGGTAAAAAGCCTCAAAGCAAACAGTGTTGTCACTAGCTCACACACAGAGTGAAAAAACAAACCAAACACAATCCTACCAATGACCACTGGAGAGAGACACAAGAAAAAAATTACCCTGAAAAAAAACATAGGGCTGTATACAAGTTTCACAATCTCACTCAAAATCATTCACTACCATTCAAAAGTTCATCAGTATTTAAAAAAATAAATAAATACTTTTATACAGCAAGGAAGGATGCATTAAATTGATCAAAAGTGACATGTTTTCAATATTGATAACAAAAAATGTTACTTGAGCACCAAATAAGCACATTAGAATGATTTCTGAAGGATCATGTGACACTGAAGACTGGAGTAATCGCTGCTGAAAATACCACCATAGGAATAAATTACATTTTAAAATATACTTAAATAGAAAACAATTGTTTTAAATAGTAATAATATTTCACAAAATTAGTTTTACTGTATTTTTGTTCAAATAAATGCAGCCTTGGTGAGCATTAGAGACTTTTTCCAAAAGCATTTTAAAAAACTTCCTGACCCCAAACTTTTGAACAGTAATATACATTAACTCACATTAAGAAGCAACACATTTTTGGCTTCAAAACACACAAACAATCCTCTGTGTCCCTTACCTTGTGCATGTTTGATTGTTCTTTCTTTTCTTTTAATTTATAGACACAAAGGTCATTCAGTGGCACTAATTACCATTTACGCTCCTCTTAGGATTGCTACACCTTTTATATGTTCTCAGCCCCTAAAGTGTAGCTACATTTTCAGCAAACACAATCCATTTACTCCACACAGCTATAACCCTGATGAGTAAGAGCGCACTTCATCAATGACAGGCTAGAAGATGCAGCCGTTGAGAAGTCAGTATCAGGTTGCGTGGTGGCTGAGTGACCATGACGTCAGTCTGGAGTCCCGGGCTAATCAGCTGAGGATCAGGGACACCGGTGAATACACGTGAGAAACAGGTCGGGGCGGGACACTCTCACCTGCCTCATTACAAACATTGCAGAAGGGCTTAAACATTAGCTGCTTTTCCACTGTTGGGCCAGTGAGAGCCAGGGCTAACGTGCCAGGTGGGGCCAATAGCCTCGGACCCCAAGCCACGAGGCCAAATTCAAGCTGCATTTCCACTGTCAGGACAGAGCCCCGCAGAGCTACCCTAAACCACACCCTTAACAAAATAATCGCAAAATAAACATGACAAATGGAGATGTTTGGTCTTTACTTAAAGGCTTAAGACTCCAGCATTGATATTTGACCAATGAAAAAAAAAAAAAAAAGTTACAGTGACAGTAATTTATTAATTTGTGTCAGGAGTGCACATCAATTGTTGTGAATCAAACTGGTATCATTATCTTACACACATACTTATTCAGTCACGCATGCTTCCATTTGTTTGTGATCACAGGAATGAACAAAACAACTCCATTAAGGCTTTTAAGTCCAAAGCCTTACACGTTTAGAAAAATATTGAGAAAATATCATGTTTACACCACATTTAGAAAGAATGAACATTTCTTTTAATTTTCCACAAAATTATGCGAGCTTGAGGTTTGAGCGATCTCTCTCATCTTACTATACTACATATTAACTCATATGTGTAATTTATGACATGCAGATGCAGAAGTCCAGTATCAACAAATGCACTGCAGGGAAAACACAGATGAAACATGAAACCAAATACAGACACTATTATAATCTTACATAATTTGTGTAAAGCCACGGACACACTTAACGATTGTAAGGCCGATTATGAATGTAATTTGATACTTAGACTGATCATGCCCAAACGTGCTGAGTCAGAGCCAGTTGCGTTCAGTCGGTGTTTACAGTCAGTGTTTAAATTCTGTGTGCAAGTATTTAAATCTGCTTCAGTCAAAGGAAACAGTCTTTGTGTGTTGAGCTCAGTCTTAGAATGTTTTAGCTAGTCATTAAGTGTGTCTCCGATGAGTAGTTCTGCTGAAATATCAGATTCGAGGATCAGAACTAACTATTATACATCTAACAATAGCTTTACGATTGTTCTGGTGGCACAAGCAAGCAGTACTTGGGTCAGTGGATCATTACTATATCTGGAAAGAGTGGAAAAAGGTGAAATTACTAGTATTATGATTGACAGCTGTAAAAAGAATCCAAGCATGCTTGCACATGGCTATTCTGTCATCGTTTATTCACCCTTGTCCTTCAAAAGCCATATGACTTTCTTCCGTGTTTAAGTTGTTATTCTTTGAAAATATTCCCTTCAGCACAGCTCTGAAGTATCATTTGCTTCACTACTGTTTAAAAGTTTGGGGTCGGTAAGATTTAAAAAAAAAAAAATGTTTTTATGCTTACCAAGGCTGCATTTATTTGAACAAAAATACAATAAAATCATTAATATTGTTAAATATTATTACAATTTAAAATAACAGCAGTCATTACTCTTTAGTGTCACATAATTTTTTACAAATCATTCTAATATGCTGATTTGGTGCTCAAGAAATATTTTTTTATTATTATCCATTGAAAAAAATTAAAAAAAACATTTGTGCTGTTTAATATTTTTGTGAAAACTGCAATATATTTCTTTTTTCAGGAATTTTTGGTGGATAGAAAGTTCAAAAGAGCTTTGTCATTGTTGGAGTTTGACAGCATTCATCATATTTACTAGTGGTTCAACGGATCACAAAACTCACAGTTCGGATCATATCACAGTTATTAAATCACGGATCTGATCATTTCTCGGATCAAAAAATTGGGGGGTGGGGGTAACTTTGCATTTATTACTTTGCCCACTTTAACTACTCTGATACCACAGCATAAACTACTAGCCTAACTAATGCATAATTAAAGGCAAGTGAACAGACTGTAAAAAGAACAAATACTGTACACCAATTACAAGCATAGATAAATAGAACAAAGTTACAAATAAAGTATAAGGTCTAACTGTAGTATTAATTTTCGTGTACAGAAATGTAATTAAATGTAAAATGACACTGTTCACTGTATACATTTAATATAGATTAATCTTTATTAAAGCTGTGTTTTGTTGTTTGTTTTGCTTGACAGACAACAGCAGGTTTTTACAGGTTGCTGTCACTTTAAAAGTAAGGCCCCATGCACGCACACATCCGATAGATACACATCCGAATTCTCACCTCGTTCAATTAAGACATAACCGAATGTGTTTACGAGAATACTTGCCGTGAGGGGTATTTTGACTGACATAATGCATGTATGTGTCCATCCAAGTGCATTGAGGACGCGAAAGAGAAATCAATTTGGAGTTTGTGAGCTATCTGAAACGCACCTCTCTCTCTCTGTGCGCGTGAGCCTTGTATGTATCTGCGTCTGTGCGCACCGATAACAGCGTGGCATGCGATACTGAAATCCTCTTTTGCCTCTTCTAGCGCTGGAATGGTTTTATATCTATTTAATGTGTAAACTAGCAAGACAAAACACGTGCAAATGATAACCTTTCACTCTATTGCGGTTAAACTTGCAATTGATCCGCGAATCACATGCGTCCCGAACCGTGGGGCTTAGTCCATACGGATCACGGATCAACAACTATCCGTTTAACCACTAATATTCTTTATCGAAAATTCAGTAAAATGTTTAATTTTTGTTTTTAAAAAAAAGAAGATTTATTTATTTATTTATTTTGATTAAAAGTTTCTTGAAATAGCTCTGTTTGCACAAGCATACATTGCTGCTCACTTGTTTCTGTCAACGTGCTTTGACAGAGCACGGAAGGGAAAACCACACTGTTAATTCATGACCTCAGAATGTAGAGGCCTTAATGACTCTCTAGTGGACACTGAATGTTTATACCCAGCTCACGTTGTACACTTGTGGCTGGGCTAATTTCACTTCCCCAGATGTTTTTCCACAGGTCTCCTCTAATCAATCTTTCCAGCCCACTCTCACATCTGGGTATTTCTCTCCATTTAGACCCAATCAGAATGACTAATGTCAGATCACTGCTCATGCCTCAGGATGGATCTACAGTATAGTGAAGAAAGCTCACTGATCACCAATATAGACAGGCATTGGCTTATCACTGGAGATGCTTTATTGGGTTCAGTCTGATTAACAAACAGTTTAAAGGGTCAGTTCACCCAAAAATGAAATTTTTGTCATTAAGTACTCACCCCAGTACTCATCTTCAGAACACAAATTGAGATATTTTTGATGAAATCTGAGAGCTTTTAGGCAGTAAAAGACATTGTTCAAAAAGTCCATGTGACTACAGTGGTTCAACCTTAATGTTATGAAGCAACGAGAATACTTTTGTGCACAAAACCCCCCCAAAATAATGACTTTATTCAACAATTTCTTCGCTTCGGTGTCAGTCTCTGACGCGGTTCACACAGGGCAACGCTTCCGGGCTCTACATCAGAACGCCGGCCTAGTATTGGCCAGCTCCTGGCAGCACCACACGCATGCATCATGGTGTTCAAGTGAACATCATCGGAGACTCCGACGGAAGAGAAAAAAAATAGTAGTCTTACAGGTTTGGAACAACATGAGGGTGAGTAATTAATGACAGAATTTTCATTTTTGGCCAATGAGCCGCCATTCTGAAGTAGAAGCTAGAAGCTCTGCAATGCGTCTTCGACTTAAAACTGCATAGGAGAATGACAGGGTAGAGAAGAAATTGTTGAATAAAGTCAATATTTTTGTTTTGTATTTGTGCACAAAAAGTATTCCCGTCGCTTCATAACATTAAAGTTGAAGTCACGTTGACTGTTTTAACAATGTCTTAACTACTTTTCTGGACCTTGAATGTGGTAATTTCGTTGCTTTCTATCGTTGCTTTCTAATTTTGTTTGCTTCCTCTTGGATTTAGGGCTGAAACGATTAGTCGACATTATCGACAATAAAAAAAATTGTCGACAAATATTTTTGTTGTCGAATAGTCTTTTGATCTCATATGATCTATTTGAAGGGCCTGCAATAACGCGGTTTGACCAGTGGGGCGCTGTAGCGCAATACTGTAATGCAGCCCTCCCGGATCGAATTCAATAGAAGAAGACACAGTGCTTCAGAGTGCATAGTGCAAACAAAGTCGAACCCATAAAATGTGGGAGTTTAACATAGCATAAAACATAACGTTTAGCATAACTACAAAAAATGCTGTCATGCAGGGTCACCAACTCTCATTCAAACTCACTGTTCACTACACATCCATTTTCTCACGGAGTGAAAGATACATAGCAGAGCATAGAGGACATAGACAGCGCGCCGACAGATAAGACAGATCAGGTTACTTATGATATAAAACAAAGTCTTAACTTTTAAATTCTGTCAACTTTACTACGGGATTCAAACGATAAATGTGGTTTTGGCACTCTTTAATGTGGAGCGACAGATCGCTGTAGCGCCTCAGGTCAAGCAGCACGTGAACCTATTATCTCTTCCTCTTTGCTGCTATTACAGCACAAAATAAACATGAATGAATATTAAAAAGTATGTTGAAAGCTACAGTACAATTTACTGAAATGAATACAGCTCTAATGTAATCACTTAATCAGAGTTTCAACCGCAGAAGAAATCTACAGAGGAGCTTTTTTCAGAAATGTTTGCACAATATTACATTTTAATTAAAAATATGAAAAGTAAATGAGTAAAAATATGAATAAGTTATTACAATTCCCAGACATAATAAAAACACAGTACGTCATTTTAACAGTATTTGTAACAAATTCATTAAAAATACACTTTCAAAAGCTTTTTTCCTTGTTTTAATTATTAGTTAAAGTATAACTCAGTATTTTAACTAATTGCTAGAGGAATAATCGAACAAAGCATACTGATTAACCAGTATAATAATCAATGATTAGTCAATTAATTGTTCCAATAATCTGTAGATTAATCGATTATCAAAATAATCGTTTGTTGCAGCCCTACTTGGATTTCATCAAAAATATCTTAATTTGTGTTCCAAAGATGAACAAAGGTCTTGCGAGTTTGAAACAACATGAGGGTGAGTAATTAATGACAGAAATTTCATTTTTGGGTGAACTAAATCTTTAACAACATTAATCTTAAGAAACTATTTAAGCCGGTATGGTGGCTAAATAAATTAGTAAACAAGTAATGTAAGATTAAATAAATAAGAGAATGAGAGAAAATGTTCTGCAACTTGATTTTAGTACAGCATAGATAACAATCAAGGCAACTACTACATGAGGTGCATCAGCATTTTCAGCATTTGCCCTTTCTTGTGCCGCCCAGTGCTTCATATGTAATGTGCTTGGCTTTACCATTGACTCAAACTGCAATGAAATACACATCTCTATCTGTAATCCATCAGCTCTGGCAGAGCATTTTCAAACCTAAACATTTGTGTCTAATCTGTGATTCACCCTTCCTTGCCTTCTCTTTCCACCCACTCCTCTATCTAACTCCTGGATCCACCCTGTGGGAATAACACTGTTCTCATGAATATCAATGATAAAACATGTTTCTCAGACACACAGGTGACAACATTTCCTAGAGCAAACAGTGAGCTAGACAAACGATGACAGATGAGCAATGGATGATATAACACTGATGGAGGATAAATGTTTTTTGAAATATGAACAGTATAAACAAAAAACAAAAAAAAAAAAATGTACTCCATAATGTTTTTTTAAATATTAGTACCCCCAAATTTAAGGCAATTAATTTTTAAGAATCTGTAAAAAAAAAAATTCCCTGATACAGCTGGCATGGTCCAACAGCATTCTGCTAAATCCACGAGGCAGAGCAGCATCCGCTGCGGTACAGAAAACAGCTTGTAAAAGCAGTCAATCCCTCAGGAATACCAACATAAACACTCTCACTGCCTGGCAGCCTGCCATGCTGTGGTCTAAGAGCTACTGGACTTTCTGTTTGCCCAAGCAGGTGAAGTGTGCTATATACCAGATCAGAGTCCACAAACACAGTTTAAACATTTCAAATAGGAGATAGCTGGTATTTATTTTCCACAGAATGTCGGTAGCAATTCACACCAAGCAGAAGAGATTTTATTATAGATAAATTTTCTATTTATTTTCTGTCCCAATCAACTGCTTTCTTCCCACTTAGTTCCTACTTACACATCCAGTTAAATCTATTTCTCTGACCTTCTTCTTTTTATAGCAAGACCCATTTCTTTATATATATATTACATAACACGTATTGTCAAAAAATAAAGAGACACAAACATTTAACATGGTTATTTGGAAATTTGGATTTCTGACATCAGAACCCGCAGCCTCTGAATAAAAGTTACTAATTTCTCAACACAAGTAAAAATGGTGAGTAAAAAAAAAATGGGCCGTTTGTTTTCCAGAGGGTGGAAAATGGTAACGTTAAACTAAATTACAAATGTTTTTGGTGCAAGAACCTTGAAAAGCATTAAAAAGTGACCTAAAGGGAAACTAAATGATAAAACCTCTTCATGATACTACCCATTTAATTATTCTACTCAGCAGAAATATAAAACTGAACAAATGCAGCATGTCCTTTACAGTGAAAGATGATCAGGAACAATCCAAACTGCCATGCTGCTGAAAATTAAACCTTTGCGGAAGGAACTAAAACCAAAGCAAAGAACATTCTGAAAAAAAAAGACAGAACTTCTGCAAACAAATACGGCTTCAGACAGTTAATCTATTTCTTACTCTCCATTTCTTCACTTATCCAGGCACAAAATTGAAAAGAAGAAGAAGAAGAAAAAAAAAAAAAGGAACTCTGATGGCCTGGACGATCCCTAATCATCTCCAGTAGACCTGAGTAAGTAATCCTGTAATCCTCAATCTAATCCTCTCTGCCTCAACTTCCAAATGAGATGCGACTTATCAACGTTTGCGCGTGCCCACGTTTAGTGTGTAATGCCTACTGTACATGTGCACACAGCCAGAAACACAATGTCCTGTTAGTCAGTATGAAGCCTGTGTGCTGAGGTCTTCCAGATGTGCTGTAGGTATCCAGGGTCTGCTGAATGAAAGAGTGGATGTTTGTGCACTAACTCCATGGGAACGACAGGACTATGTTCTCATACGCTGGGGCTGTGCCAGGGTGTCGGCCCGCCTAGCCAGCTGGGATGGCCTTGAGAAGTCATTCAAGAAAAGCATGATACTAGCATTAATGGGGAAATGTGAGAAACTGTAAGGTCAAATTGTACTTGAAAGAGGCCTTGTTTTTGACAGCTGTAAAAGTGTACTGTACAACATATACCCGTACAAATGTTTGAGGTCAGTAAGACTTTCATTTACTTCAATACTTTTATTCAGCAAAAATGCATTAAATTGATCAAAATTGACAGTAAAGACAATTAAAATGTTACAAAAGATTTCTATTTCAAATAAATGTGATCCGTGCTTGCAAAATGAGTCGGAATGTGCACAGGCTAATTACGAGCTACAGGCAAAAGTCAAAAATTTAGATTTTGGTCAAATTTGAGGTTCTCACAAAAATGAGTTCATTAAGCCCTCATCTAGTGATCCAAATGCTTCAAATAGCAATTAAACAGCTAAAAGTATCTTTATTTGTATGTTTTCTGAGAGTAATACCTTTCCTTTGTCCATGAAAAATGTGTTTTTTCTCAGCTCGCTTCCCCTCAGCAACTTCCTCATTAGTCCAAGTTTGGTATCATTTTAAAGCGCAGCATTCATGATGGCATGAGTCTGAAGCAATGAAATGTGATTTTCAAACTCATCCTGACATAAACAAATTGATCTTACTCTTGCTGATTGACAGATCCGAAGCGCTCACACGACGCCTCAGACAGCGCAATTCCAATATACACATATAAATAGAATTATAGTACTTCAAAATATTGAAGTAAAATATTGGGGAAAAAAGTTGAATATATATATTTTCCTATAGATATTTGGCAGATATTTGGCAATACTTTTGACAAGGTGTGTGCCAAATTATGGGGCGGTTTCCTGGACAGGGTTTAAATTAAGACAGGATAGGTCTTAATCCAGAATAGTTAATCATGGTTTAAAAAATGGCTTTCTGAAACACAGATTAAGTATAGATTACTAAAACCTGGACTATGGAGTTCTGAATTAAAATAAACCAGATTATTTTAAAACCAACTGTGCTAATCTGAATTAGCATGAGAGAGGTTGCCTGTAAAACTTGGAATGAACCAAGAAAAGCTTCAAATTGCATGGAACTAAGAAGCAAATCCAAAGAAAAACAATGGCAGCAAAAAAGACTCCAATATAAAAATGTAACTAAACAAGAGACATTTCTTTTAAAGCAAGCAAAATACATCAGCTGTGAAAAAAAAAAAAAAAAGAAATGCCTGGAAACCTGTTTGTAATGAATTCTATTTAAATAGATGCATTCTATATATATATAATAATCCTGTGATTATTAAGGCTTTGTTTTGTCCTTTACATAGCAACAAACTAAACGTAACTATTTACTTATGTGATAATCAGTGTTGGCAGTCTAGAAACGATAATGTTTTGATCCAAGCACTACCACAGTGGTTCCTTCATTATATAAAAAAGGCAATTATTGTTAGCAGGTCCTCAACCCAAGCACAAGCTCTACACTTCACCACAACGGTAATCTCCAAAAAACACTAACATAAAAACTTTTACATAATAGAACATTAAACAGTAAGAAGACTCTCCATATTCTCATCTTTCTAAAAAATGCATAAAATAACACTTTTTCAACATTTACTCTCTCAATTCAGCCCGGTGCAAAGCATGATGGGAAGTGAAAGTCCTGTTTGATTGGGTTACTTGACTGAAACATGTTATTTCAAAATTAAATCCTCAAGTGAGTTCTAGTAACCAATTCAAAAACCAAAAAGTCAATTTAACATGAAGCAATTACATTTGAACCAGAAACAATGGTGTTAAATCAAAATGAATTGTTTAAATAAAGTGAACAGCATCAAAAAAAAAATTGTATACATTGTATACTTTTTACCCCCATGTGCACCAAACCCATCTTAAGTGTTTGCTGCTTTTTTTTTTTTTTTTTTTTTTTTATTTCATCTGACCATAGAACCCATCCTGTTTGAAGTTCCAGTAGTGTCAGTTACTTTTCAAATGTTCTATGGTCAGATGAAACAAAAAAAAAAACAAAAAAAAAAGCAGCAAACACTTAAGATGGGTTTGGTGCACATGGGGGTAAAAAGTATACAATGTATACAATGAAATATACGGCTGTATCTTTATTTTGTTAGCCTATTTTTCTGCCGGAGGTCCTGGACATCTTGATCAGATACATGGAATAATGTATTCTATCAAATACCAACAGATAAAAAAATCAAAACCTGACTGTCCCTGTTAGAAGTCATATAATGGGCTGTGGTTGGATCTTCCAACAGGACAATGATCCAAAACAAACATCAAAATCAACACAAAAATGTGTCACTGAGCACAAAACCAAGCTTCTGCCAAGGCCGTCCCAGTCCCCTGACCTGAACCCTAAAGTGTAGTGAACTGTAGAGAAGAAGCACCAACATGGACCTGGGAATCTGAAGGATCTGGAGAGATTCTGCATGAAGGAATGGTCTCTGATCTCAGGCATTATAGGAGAAGACTCATAGCTGTTCTCTTGGGAAAAGGAGGTTGCAAAAAGTATTGAATAAAAGGGTATGATTAATTGTGAGCAATGTGTATTAGAGAAAAACATTTATTTCATAATGAGATTTTCCCCCCATTTAAAATTATTATTCTCCAATGAAAGGTTGGATTTTTGTAGATTTTTAAAATAAAAGATCAAAATGATTAACGATGCATATTTATTTTCACAGCCTTTTTCACAGCCTTATTTACCAAGGGTATGAATAATTTTGAGCACAACTGTGTGTGTGTATATATATATGTGTGTGTGTTATTTTTCTCAAAATTGACTTTGCTGACTCTATCAACTTCAAACAGGTATAGCTCAGTCATTTTTTGTTGGATTCCAACAAATCATACATAATTTTGAAGGTTTTATATATATATATATATATATATATTTTTTTTTTTTTTTTTTCTTCTTTTTTTTTATATCATATCATATCATATCATATATATACACACAGTGTATATCAATATCGATATCTATCCAAGTAATACATATGTCTTCTTTGAAACACAACGTTAATCTGGAGTTAAACCTGCCTCCTGGTAGGTTTAATTTAAGACTCAATTTAGTCCTGGAGTAGCTCTAGTCTTCCTCCAGGAAATCAGCTTATTAAACTCTGGACTAGACTAAGTCTAGGACTACTTTAAACCATGACAGAGAAAGCAGATTTCTGTTAATCTGGTTTAAAGGGCCATTTTATTCTAGGACTAGGCTTAATCTCTGTCCGGGAAACCACCCCTAGGTGTTATTAACAGGTATGGTTGCTAGGTGATTTTGTTTTGGAACCTTCAGAAAACTTTAACTCAATTTTTCTCAAAATTGACTTTGCTGACTCTATCAACTTCAAACAGGTATAGCTCAGTCATTTTTTGTTGGATTCCAACAAATCATACATAATTTTTAAGGTTTTTTAAAAGAGATTATGACAATAACTATTTTTGAAAAATTGCTGTTTGCGACTCATTTTGCTAGCACGGGTCACAAGGCACTGTTCTTTTGAACATACTATTCAAAGAATAGTAATATAGAAAAGGGTTTCACACAAAGAGTTTCCACAAAAATATTATGCAACACAACTGTTTTCTACACTGATAATAATAATAAATGTTTCTTGAACACACCAGAATACAGCATATAAGAGGGATCATGTGACAATGAAGACTGAAGTGATGGCTCCACAATTTCATAATATTACTGTTTTTACTACATTTTTAAAATTAAATAAATGCAGCCTTAGTGGGCATAAGAGACTTATTCATACATAAAAAAAAAAATAATAATATTAAAAAAAAATCTTACCAGTCCCCAAACTTCTGAACAAGTTTACGTGAAACTATTACAATCAAATACTGAAAAATATTTGCTTATCTTTTTTTCTGTATTCACTTAACTGTTGTGGTCAGTGAGTCACCCTGAATTAAGGTAATTTGACAGAGTCATCTTCTGTGGAAAATGTGCTAGAACTAAACATTAAGACTTCAAAAATTCCACTTGCAGTTTCTAGTTTCATAATGACACAACATGATGCAGTGTGCAATTGTCCTAAATGAAACCACTGAATGTCCAACATCTTAGTAAGCACTGATAAGTTTTCTTGCTACTATCTGCTGTTCCCATTTTCACAAAATGTACAGTGCCTTGCAAAAGTATTAATACCCACTGAACTTTTCCACATTTTCACATGTTACAACCACAACACATAATGGCACATAATTGTAAAGTGGAATGAATATGATAAATGGTGTCCACATTTTTTTACAAATAAACATCTGAAAAGTGTGGAGTGCATTTGTATTCAGCCCCCTTTACTCTGATACCCCCAACTAAAAATCAAGTGGAACCAACTGCCTTCAGAAGTCACCTAATTAGTAAATAGAGTCCACCTGTGTGTAATTTAATCTCAGGATAAATACAGCTGTTCTATGAAGCCCTCAGAAGTTTGTTAGAGAACATTAGTGAACAAACAGCATCATGAAGACCAAAGAACAAACCAGACAGGTCAGGGATAAAGTTGTGGAGAAGTTTAAAGCAGGATTAGGTTACAAATTAATATCCCAAGCCTTGAACATCTCACGGAGCACTGTAAAATCCATCATCCGGAAATGGAAAGAGTATGGCACAACTGCAAACCTACCAAGACATGGCCGTCCACCTAAACTGACAGGCCGTGGAAGGAGAGCATTAATCAGAGAAGCAGCCAAGAGGCCCATGGTAACTCTGAAAGAGCTGCAGAGATCCACAGCTCAGGTGGGAGAATCTGTCTACAAGACAACTACTAGTCGTGCACTCCACAAATCTGGCCTTTATGGAAGAGTGGCAAGAAGAAAGCCATTGTTGAAAGAAAGCCATAAGAAGTCCCGTTTGCAGTTTGCGACAAGCCATGTGAGGGACACAGCAAACATGTGGAAGAAGGTGCTCTGGTCAGATGAGACCAAAATTGAACTTTTTGGCCTAAATGCAAAACGGTATGTGTGGCAGAAACCTAACACTGCACATCACCCTGAACACACTATCCCCACTTTAAAACATGGTGGTGGCAGCATCATGTTGTGGGGATGCTTTTCTTCAGCAGGGACAGGGAAGCTGGTCAGAGTTGATGGGAAGATGGATGGAGCCAAATACAGGGCAATCTTAGATGAAAACCTGTTAGAGTCTGCAAAAGACTTGAGACTGGGGCGGAGATTCACCTTCCAGCAAGACAACGACCCTAAGCATACAGCCAGAGCTACAATGGAATGGTTTAGGTCAAAGCATATTCATGTGTTGGAATGGCCCAGTCAAAGTCCAGACCTAAATCCAATCGAGAATCTGTGGCGAGACTTGAAACTTGCTGTTCACAGACGCTCTCCATCCAATCTAACTGAGCTTGAGCTATTTTGCAAAGAAGAATGGGCAAAAATTTCACTCTCTAGATGTGCAAAGCTGGTAGAGACATACCCCAAAAGACTTGCAGCTGTAATTGCAGCGAAAGGTGGTTCTACAAAGTATTGACTCAGGGGGGCTGAATACAAATGCACTCCACACTTTTCAGATATTTCTTTGTAAAAAATGCTGGACACAATTTATCATTTTCCTTCCACTTCACAATTATGTGCCACTTTGTGTTGGTCTATTACATAAAATCCCAATAAAATACATTTTTGTTTGTGGTTTTAACATGTCAACATGTGGAAAAGTTCAGTGGGTATGAATAATTTTGCAAGGCACTGTATATGGTTGCACCCACAGTTTTTATGCATCATGATCTGTAACTTCACTTCCTAGTGATAAATGTGTGGTTATGCTATATTAGCATGTCAAAGCAAGACACACAATGCTCTCGAGAAGCTTGTGTAGCTTATGACAAAATATTTGAACATAAAGTTCCTAATCAAATTATTAATGGAACTGTAGCTTTTTTGTTGTAACTTTTACTGTCTTTAAGAACTTTCAAAATAATAAATGTGTACATTCTCAAAGAGAGCTAAACTCAGTGCAGCTCTAGAATTCAGTCACATGGCATATTTGACGTTTGTCTTCTGTTGTTTTTCACACAAAAGTCAAAAAGTGCATTTCCTTCCCTAAACAAAACTGGTTGTCAAAGAACGTTAACTGCACAAAAATTTGTCAACCATGACTGCTTCACCCAAGCCTTCACCTCTGAACTGTGAAAGAACTCTCATCAGAGCTCAAACTGCCAAGCACATGAGTAATGGTTCAACATTGCTTCTCCTGGGTTATGTAATTGTGTGTTACACAGTGTAACATGACTCTGCCAGTTCTCCAGTTGAACCCCACCACCCTCTAACTTTCAAAGCCAAGACAAACCAATAATGCTGCGTGCAATGGAGAAGTGAGAAGACAGACATCGAGCCAAGACCTGAATGTGAACTGCAAAATATTGGAATTGACTTATTCAAAACACGAACCAGCCTTATTATCACACCACTGCCTTGTAACACAGGCCAAGTTTATTTGGACCAGTTCTCTATGAGAGGAGGTCTTGAATGATGGGAGTTTATGGAATCATTACTGATTATTACATAAATGTGTGTTTGTTTCACAAAAACTTCACAGAACAGCCAAACAACATTAAAAATGTTAATGAGTGTTTTTTTTTTTGTTTTTTTTGCCACACTGTGTAAAAGTACACAGATGGTGTAAATTTGTTTCAGAGCTGTTAAAAATGATTATAATCCATTAAAGTAAACCATATTTGACAATTTATACTGCACTAGCCAGTTTTAAAGCATAAAGAATGGTGCATTTTTCATGTATTCGCCTTGTTTCTCTTTAAAATATCCTTTGTGCTTATTATGTGTTAAATTAAAGCTTCTTTTTATTTTAGAGGAAAAGGATTACTCTTCTGAAACAAGTCTGGACAGATGAGGAGATGAACGATGAGAACAGAGATTGAGAATGAGAATGATGATTTGTCAGGATGTATCAAGAGACAAAAGTCAGATTTACAATAGAGGCCTTCCAAATAGACTTGACTTGCCCAAGTAATAAGCACAAGGTTTATTGCACACATGCATGTCTGTGAGAACTGATTACTGAAGAGGATTACATAGAAACAAATTCAAAATTTCTCTGCAGGGCCGAGATCTAAGTTAATACCGTGAACAGCCCCTGATGGAATCAGCTGACTTTTTCAGCATTCTTGGCACTGAATACTGCAGAATAGATTTAAAATAGGGATGTTAACGATTAATTGACGATTGATTAATTGTCAGTAATTTAATTTATAAAAGTTATCGATGGTCGATTAAGCAAGGTCATCATTAGGGTGCATAGTTTGAGGTGTGTGTGACTCATGCGCAAAACAAATGCAGCAGACACAAGAGGAAAAATGAAGCAAGCACATTGTAGTTACGTATTTTAAATGTATTCTTCAAGCAATGCAATGGATTAGGTAGGCTAGCCGTTTATTTCAAAACATAATTAACCAAGGGTCCAAAAAAAAAAAAAACCCTCAAAACAAGAACTACTTGTGTAAATGGCAGAATAAAAGTATACAGAATAAACAAGTAATAAGATCCTGGTTGATGAGCGATGATCTTCCAGTTTCAGTTGTGCACTCCTATTCTATGGCACATGGTCAATCTGAGCGATCCAACCAATCCAAGCACACTCCAGCTGACCGAGCTGAACTGTCTCTACACATCCCTAACCACTATACTCACCCACCACACCCGAGATCCAGTTTCCACTGGTTGAACTTTCAAATGATGTTGGAAAAACACTATGCCATAATCGCAATGCGATCGGATCCCGGAAGTCCGATAGCTTTAGCCAAGCAGCATGTCGTGTCACTCTATGATGTACACATTGCCTTATGTTGTGTTTGGGCTTGTTCGAGACCACCTGCTCTAAATAAAGATCTGTGGTTTACTAATGTTTCACGAAGTTACAAACAAAGAGGTGGCACAAAAGTATGTGTATACTGTTTACACGTGCATCGGCGGCACTTTTTCATACAAATACTTGGTATAGTTTGGTCTTTAACTGAAAAAAAATGATATGATTACATAATGATCTGTTATGTAACCTTTTCATGTAAAAGAAGTTTGTTTTTTTCACGGTTTGAAAAGAAAGCACTTCTAATTTGTCAGCAAATTTAAAAGCACTTGTTAAGTGATGGTCATATTCCCTATTATGGAAGGATATTCCGGACAATTTTCAAAAAAAATTGCAAATTGTTTGCAATTATGTTTTACATATGTGAACACATAAACTGTTACATAATCCAAACGCAATTGCAAATCTTGTATTACCTTTTGCTTTTTCACTGTCGCGAACGCATAGAGAGTCCCTTTGCAACTGTTTTTCCCATGTCTTTCGAGTTATGACCCCGTCATATTTAAATAGCAATCTCAATTACCACGTCTGCTTTTTCATTTTCTTTGCGTTGTGTATGTAGCCTGCCAAAACTCAAATGCAATCGCAATTCATTTATCATTTGAATTTCCGATGCCTACACTGAAACCTGTCATTCAGCATCAGAGGTGGGACAACACTATGGGGCGTGTTCGTATGGTAAGTGACGTCACTCGCAGTCAGCTGTCAAGAGGGTAAATGTCATGCAGATTGGAAAAAATCTGTCTTAAACAATTTTTCTTTGTTGTACAAGGATGTTTTGTTTGGTTTTTATTGATAATAATCTAAAGGACAAATATTTTCTAATAAATTATATATTTTACTAGCTATTTTTTTTATACATAAGTGCAAATTTTTGTCTGTAAAGCCCCTATTTATTATATTTTGTAAAGATCTGAAGTATTATTTAAATACAGTATCTACCTCCAGCAATGTTAAAGCCTTAAAATCGATAACATTGTGTGTAGGGATGCATACCGATACTAGTATCGGTATCGGGCCGATACCAAGCTCATGTACTTATACTCATACTCGTAAAAAAAACCCAGATACCAAAGACCAATACCTCACGTGACGTAATGTCAGCCTCAGAGGTGTGGAAATACTTCAAAATTAATGATGACAACCCACGCTTGCGAACTGCATGCTTTCAATCACAATTCGTTATCGATTAGCGAAGGCGGGATAGGCGGATCGCACTCTGAGTGACACAGGCTGAATGACACTCTCCCACGCGCGCTCTCTCTTTCTTGAGCGCGATCCCAGTTCTCTCAAACAGCACACGATCGGTTCTGCTCGCGCCTGAATGGTCAAATGCACACATAGTTGTCAAAATGTCCACTGTGTGGAGTATCTTGCGTAAATACAGTCGGTTATGGCTTAAGTGAACGTAAACATTTGGGTGAAAACAGGATGTGTGTCAGTATCCATGGATTCGGTCTTAAAGTGACCGTAGCCTATATTTGTCATTAATGTTAAAGTCCCCCTATAGTCAATTATTTTATCCCTTAAAACTCATCTTTGATCACCAAAATGACATATTTAAAAAAAATATTCAAGTGAAAAAAATTTCTTCATGCCTTAAAATAGCTGAACATGCGCTAAATGGATGTTTGACAATTTTGTTGCTTTTTTGGAGTTTTCAGATTTAAAAAAACATTCAGATGAAATCCTGCAGATGCCCGTGCCTTCTCCGTACATGAAAAATGCACATCCTTGAATGAGCGCAGATTTCCAGCATATTTACTCGAACTTATCAGGTAGGCTAATATCTATGGTTTGATCCATTCCAGAGGCGGCCAAAATCTGAATTTATAATGGAATGAATAGCTCTCTCAGAACTTGGCGTGTGAAGACACACTGACTGAATATGCACATGAATCACGGTCACACGCACACGCTAAGAGCAATATTGTTTTAGCTATGTTTTATAGTATTAAAATATTTTGAAGGACAAAAACATGCTTTATTGGCTTTACTTCAAGTCAGCTGTCACTTTACTTTGGCGCGAGCCCCTATGCGCTCGCACACTTGGCACAGCCCTTGCGACGGTTCTGTCATTAATTAATATGAATTAATATAATTAGCCTTTTGCTTGACTATGTTATCAAACAGCTAATAATGTGTTGCTAATGTTATACACACCATTCCCGTTCTTCATCTCAGACAGAGTCAGACAGCTGTCTTCTAACAATCAGTATCCTTACAAACGCTTTGAACAACTCAGAACGTCAGTGGAAAAAGGCAAATAGCATATCATAACATCGTAATAGACTCGCTATATTGCTAAATCTACACAATTTTTCATATCAACAGAAAATATACCAGGATAACCTGGCTTCTCTCGAGACTTTCCTGCTTCAGAACAGTCATAGTTAATGATATGCTAAAGCCTGCCAGCACGTTGTTGTGATTGATTACAAGGTAGTCTGTGACGTCACAAACACCCACAATTTCAAACTGCGTGTTTTAGACTGTCTTTGGTTTACTGCAGTTTCAAACATAAAATACTCAGCAATGGTGCTGACTTATGAATTTGCACATGGTTTGTCTTAAAGCATATTAAAAACACTACATAGACATATAAACAACATTAAAAACTTGATTTTCACCACAGGGGGTTTTTAATAAAACAACAAAATATGTTAAATAAATGTATACATGGTAAATAAACCTACTGTATCTGAAAAACAAGATTATTTAATTTGTATCTCTATAGTATTTGTTGTATTGTTTGTAAATTTCTTTTTATATAACAACAATTATATATTGGTAATTATGCCCTTTGAAGGTTATTGGACACTGTGAAATTTTTCTTCTTTAAGTTTGTGACAAGCACATAAAAATGATTACTTTTTTTATTAGAGTAATAATAAAGAAGCTGTCCTACATTCATTAGTCTCACTGTGTTGTGCTTGGAAAACTGCAACATCACCAAAAAAAATAAATAAGAGAGAAAGAGAGAGAGAGAGAGAGAGAGAGAGAGAGAGAGAAATTAATAAATGTATAGGCATCGGTATCGGTCAGTACTAGAAAAAAGTATCGGTACTCGTACTCGGTCCTTAAAAAATGGTATCGGTGCATCCCTAATTGTGTGCATCTTATAATATAGATTCTTTCTTTCCTATAATATACAGTTGACAGTATGCTCTGTGACCTTTTGCCTGGCTGTTAAAAAGTGCCTTTTGAGACACCTTTACTTTATATAATGTAATATACTTATGATGCTTGAGCATCAAGTTGATGACAGTTCATACTCTACAAATTTCCTCTTTAAATGACCAGGACCAGCATGGACCAGCATAGGACCAGCATAGAACCAGCATAAACCAGCTCAAACCAGCTCAAACCAGCATCCCAGCTTCAAAACCGACCTTACCAGCATATGCATTTTTTCAACAGGGTGACAAACAGCAGCATCAGTAATGTCTTCGCCAACCTGAGTTAACCAGCTGACAGGCTTTTTGTGAGGAACAGAACAACTAAAGGACCAGGTTGTCCTTTGATGGACAGACCACTAGAGATGATTGAGTACTACGTTGTAAGTGGTTACTCATGTGTCCAGCTTGTGCGCCTGCTTGGAGTATCTGAGCGAACCATTCGTAGAAGACTAGAACAGCATGGGTTAATGTACATACAATTTTCCTAAATGTGTGATTTATGGAGAAAAAAAGCATTTGGAATGTATGGCACTGTACATAATTTATAACAAATATTACTACCACAGATTGTCAGATGATATATATTTTTGTGTAAGGCAATAATAAAAGCATAAATACCTAACACGATCAAAGCAATCCTTTAAAAACAACCCTTACGAAAATTACCCATGGTTTTATTATAAAAATGTTTTGTGTGTGTGTGTGTGTGATTACCATTTGTATAACCACACAAATACCTTAGTTAAAGTATGGTTTTTGTAGAAAAATCCAGCATTAGCGTCAGTTCTGGCAGGTCACGTCAGTCAAGCTTGCATCAGCTGACTCCCAGGTGACTCGCATCAACCTATAGGAATACGACTCCTATCACAGCATTCATATAAGCTCCTCAGTATTATCAGCAGCTATCGCATTTCTCAGGAGCAAATTACCCTCCTCCATCCCCAGCTCCTCCTCGCATCAGTCAGGATTTGGCTTATGATTCCCTTGAATCAGACTAATTCTTGAAATATGTATACGTTTAATTATGACATTAATGAATCTGCATATGTTGGTTCTGTTCTGTTACCCTATTGCTGCTCTCCCTGCTCTTATCCATGCTAGGCTGCATGGATGCACAGGGAGTTCTTGCCCAGAACAGAACCATACCGCCAATACAAACTCTATGCAATTATCAATCATATTTGACGATAGTGGTCCTGACAGAATCATTGTTAATTTCTGGTTAACATTGAATAACTACAATAGCCATGTTTTTTCTGCAAATTCTTCTGAAACTTGTCCTGAATATCCTTCCATATTACCCTATATTCACTGTAAAGCCAAGCTGCAAAGCTTTAAAACAACACCTATTTTGTGCAAGTGGTTGTTGATAACTTAATAGCAGTAGAAAGCACTGGCTACTTATTAATAGCTCGAAACATTAAATTAGTCACAATATTTACTGCACAAACACGCAAGGAATTTTGGGAACATTGGACTGTTCCAATTCAATGTTAAACTGTGGCGTTTTGTAAGTGCAGATTCTGTGTGGGCCTGTCCATGGGCAGAACTGCAGCTCCAGTGTTTAGAGAGAAACTCTGTGAGGACAACACTGTCATTAGATGCTCTGCAGGTAAATAAATGGAGAACCAGAATTAAGCTGGGACATTGCAATGATTTGTACAACATTGATATGATTACCTGGAAGGCAAGCCTAGAGTTTAGTATTAAAGTTTAATATTTATTCAACAATAATACATTTATCAATCCTAATTATGAGGTGAATTTATCATCACCTAAGGGGCATGCATCACACAAAAACCAATGCTTTAGGTGAAGCCATACATTTAGAGCACAGACTCTAATCTGTCTATTGCAGCTGTGAAAATGAGCACCAAATCAGACTAACAAGTCCCAGCCCATTCTGCCCCAAATACAGCACTGTAAGGCACAGCCTATAGGACCTGCAGGGGGAGATAAGGTCACTCAGAAATACTGGTACATGCCCACTATATTATCCACAAAATTGACAGATGGGCTAGTCGATGTTACTTGCAAACTCAAAAAGGAGAAAAGAGCTAAACTCTAAACATCTCCAGTAACAGATTCTCTTCTTTCATAAATACCTTCAGAGGTCAAAGAGTTTAAATTATCAATGTTTCTGCCAGAGGCATGCTCTGACCCAGATCTAAAGAAACAGGGTCAAGTGCAACAAAATATCACAAGCCGGCAGTTCGGAAGAAAAGAACAAAACAATGGGCTTTAATGAAGCTCATAGAGTAAATAAAGGAACAGAATAAGAATTTACTAGGAATTACAAGGAAGGAATATATATGTACAATCAATACTTTTTACAATCATCTGTTTAATTTCAATTTCAAACATATAATTATCAATCAACCAATGTTCCTTTTATTTGACCAATGTTAAATAACAAATCCAAATCAAGTGGCTATTAACTAACTTGGGAGCAAGCAAAAAAATTTGAATACAGTTAAAAAGCTACGATAAAGAACAAATATAAGTAACAACTAGAGGGATTGAGTTAGAGACTCCAAATTTGCTATGGACAAAGGTCAGACTGTCCTCTAACTGTGTGCCAAATTTCACAACTTTCCTGCGAGCGGTTCTATGGGCTGCCGTAGACTTCTAGAGCGGAATAATAATAATAATAATAATAATAAAAAGAACGCCAACAGATACAATAGGTGCCTACGCACCTTCAGTGCTTGGCCCCTAATAACAGAAACATCCAGTGTTTTTGTCAGTAGTATTAAAAGAACTGTAGTTCTTACCATGTTCCTTTGGTTAGAATAGATAGCTTGTATCTTTGGTGAGAAAATGACACACCAACAACCTGCTCAACTCCTCAGATAATATCAGTATTGGACAATCCTACTTTGGGAAATTCAACCATTGGAATTGGCGCAAAACGCATATCAACTCATCTTAAGAAAATGTAATCCACAGTCCAATGTAATTTTATAAAGTATGGGAAAAGAATGAGTATTTATTTATACTGCTAGCTGGCAGAGTCAGCAGTTTCACACCAATCAAAACACTTGGCCAAGAGCATCACCCCCCAATGTGTGATGGGACTCGGCGAACTCAACACAGGTCATTACCAGAAGAAAAAAAGCCTCTGGATGGCCCACTCCCCACTGTGCTTGACTGCAATGCCCTTTCACTGAGCTAATCAAGGGAAAGTTCATAGGCTGCCTGAGCCATAAGCACAGCATTACTGTCTACAATGACTAACAGATTCATTACAGTGGGAGCTGGATACAAGAGCACTCTTCCAAACACTAGACAATGAACCAAGAATGAAGTTAGTTTGTTAAGGCAACGGAATCTGCAGTGAAGAAAATTTCTGCCTTGATCAACACTTGACTTCAAAATGAGTCGTCATAAGTAATATACATTCTCTTATTTTGTTTGTGTAAACATTAATTTGCAAAGTAAATTTTGAAAAGGTGTCAGTGTGGGTGTACAGACCAGTTAATCATATAAAGCTAAGCAAACAATTAAAACAGAGAACTGCATGTTTCTATTCATATTCTAATGCTGTAATTGTTATGTTTTCTAAGGACTGAATTTTAAAACTGCTAAATTAGACAATTGACATGTGGAAAGAAAAGGTCTCCCACTAAAGGATTTTGCTACCCGTCTGTCAGAATCTGTGACAATAGCTGCAATGTCTTTTTTCATTAACATCAAAGTGTCTGAGGTTCTACCCTAAATGATCATCAGCTGGAGAAGGAATCAGAAATTAGATGGCTTTGCAGCTCTGCCAGCTGAACCCCATGAATACTGACACATATCAGCATATTAAACTGTTTTTAAATGGCTCAAAACGTTTGAAAACAAGTTTAATAGCTTTCACGCTGCTTTTCACTATGGAAGGCACTGTAGAAAATAAACCCTGACATTTTACTACCCTAGCAAAATGTTTTCTGGATGACAAAACATTTCTGAACTTAAAATTCCTAAAGAATCAAATTCAAAATCAATGTTTAAAAAGGCTACAAATAATAATCTTAAGTTATTGGCTTAATATTTATCTTGTGGACAATACATTAATATAGTGGGAAAAAATTAGAAAAATCAATATTTCGTTACGTTTTTAAGTCGGTGTTTGAAGCTGCTTTTGATTTTCATTCAACTGATTATTGTGCTGTGTTTGGACCTAAAGACTGTTATTAGGCCTATATAATTTTAGTAATAATATTATTAATAATAATAATTTGTAATTGTATTGTTATCAGTGTCATTAAAATGTTTTCTTAACGTGTTATAGAAACAAAAAAATGCTGACGTATAAGACTTCACGATATATTGTAATTATCTAAATATCGCACATGTATATATCAAGATATGCATATTGCAACGACTTGCAATATCTGAATGATTTTAATAGGCTACTTCGCAAAACCAGGCAAGAAGGTGGTTTTGTTTTGATTCCCCTCCACCCCATCTCTGTCTACTGGCAGGATTAAAAAAAAGAAGAACTTCAAAACCTCCACAGTAATTAGAGGGCCATGGAGCGTGACTCTCCAGACTCTCTCACAATCTAGCGCCATGTTGAAAACCCCAGCCATTAAATTGGATTTTACTTTGCATAAACTGATTAACATAAACAGCACATGATCATTTTCCATTCTATTTCTACATAAATTATGCCCAATGGTAATAAGACTGCATCTTTACCTCATCAGTAGGAGCTGCTGTATAACCTTCATATCATAAATCGCCATGAACTTGTGAATAGGTTTGCATATGTTTTTATTCTATATGTGGCGAAGTCTCTTCCCTTAAATGATTCAGTGCTAAATCTCACACCCATCAGCTTCTCTCTGCATGACATATTAAATGTAAGGTCAGCACACAAAGCAGATAGGAAAGGCAATAATCTGGAAGAAATTCTTACTGCATTCATTAACTGCATAGCTGAAGTAAATGGTGGGTTTTGTAGCCTTAGTTACAAAATTAAAATAAATTACACTGGTTTATTTAGGTCTCATATTGAAATAAAAATAAAATGTAATATGAGGCCTAAATAAACCAATCAATGGAATGTGTGTATCTGTATATGTATATCTTTTATTTCAAAACAACAACACATTTATAAAGAAATGAAAACGGAAGCGATGTAGCTATCATGATTTTTCATGGCTGATTCTGATTTTTTTTTTTTTTTACAAGCAAACTGGCCAATTTCGATACCAGTCGAAGACTTTTTTTTTCTTCTTAACCAAATTTTTTTGTTGTTTATTTGCTCTATAACAGGCCAAACTGGCCTTAAAAAAAACATCTGTAACCATTTGAAATTACAGACAACCACTGGATTTTAATCACAATCCAAACAAAAATGCTACAGCAATTGCACTTTATTTAAAGTTTGCATAATTTCAAAACTTAGAGCAAAAACAGCATGGTCTGACTTTAGCTTTGTGAAATGATGCTACATGAGACACCTGCACAAACCAAAAACAGATGGACTGAATGAAAATGCAAATTTAACAGGATTTTTTCTTCCTATATTTCTTCCTATAATTTCTTCCTAATATTATAATATTTTTCTTCCTATATTTCGAGCATCGCGAACAGTGATCTTGCTGTGCCTAGTATTTTCTTTGCTGCGCATCTGCACTCTCCTCTTTGCGTCAGTCTTCAGCATATGTTAACGTCCTGTTAACAGACTTTAGTATTTTTTTATACAAAAGGTATTTTGGGAAATTATTGCAATCCAGTTTGTGTGCAAGTCCAGAATAGAGATGAGCCAAAATTAATCTAAAAACCGGCATTCACAATCAAAATGGTCGCAATTTCGAGCTTTGTATTAATGTGAGTTTTAAAACACATGCTGACAAAATCTGGGCCATGTTTGTAATCTCAATCTACTACCCCTAGTGCTTTTATATCATTCAACAATAACCAAATACAATCCAATAAAATTTTCCTCCATTATCCTTAATCATCAGACACAGTGTGTAATTACTCAAGCAGCATTTCAAAAGACACATCAGCAGTGCATGTTCAACAGCTGCCAACAAAGTCCATGAAAATGGGTTATTTGGCTATTGATCCAAAGTTAGTCATGCTTGTTCCATTTTCATCATCAACTACTCAGTTTAGAGTCGGGAAAGATTGATGTACACGGGGAATGTTTTCCATGTAAATGTGTGTGGTTTTCCTAGTTCTCAAACAGAACGTTAAACTGATTTGTACACAAACGATCCAAATCCATTTGTGTGGCCGAAGTGTGTGAGAACATGGATGTGTGAGCCTGTGTGCTTGTTTACATACAGAATTCAAACAGGAGGAGGCTATTAGTCTAACTTCTACATAAACTAACATTGTCAATGAAGCATACAGTACTCAACAATACAGCTCTAAATGTGAGTTTGGCATCACCAAGCATTGTTTGAACCCCAGACTCTGGCATAAATTTCAGATTTTGACGTGTGACGTACACATTCCAGCTTCTGGAAGCTGGAATGCATTTTTATTGTATTGACAGCACTATTTTTTAACAATAGGAAACACTGGTTATTATTTTAAGGGTTTATAACATTAATAGTGGGTGGAAACATACACTGTCAATATAAAATTATTTTTAATAATTTGCTTTAAAACAATGACAGGACAATAGCACAACAATAGTTGTGTTTGTGTTGAGGTGTACAAGATCTCTTTGCACAGAGTCAGTCAGTCAGCTTATTGTTTCTGCATCATTACATTCTGCCTGTGGACAACATCAATTCCAGCCTTGCCTTAACCACATAACGTAGAGTCACACATAAACATACATGCTGCATGCACACAAAAATGAACACTGGACGTATATACCCTACCGGAACAATTGTATAATTGTTGAGAACTGAAGCACAGATTTTCAAACCACCAAAAAATTATGAAACAAATTCAAGATGGTAAAAAGCCATATGGCTCTGGAAACATCATCTAGATTCATTAAATGACCCATATAGCACTCAACTAACTGCAAATTCAGGGATAAAGGAAGCTGTCAAGTGACTGTGCCTCTGAGTGGTTTTCATCTGTGCCACCAGCTCAAAAATGTGTGCTCAGCCATAATAATGATGGTGCTGGAGGGCTTTCAATTTTAAGAAATTACGGATAACAGAAGGGCAAAGCTTCACAGGCAGGGCTAATTGAGAGAGTAGCAGGATCAAAATGGGGGAATTAAAGTAAAATAAAGGAACAAACATATACAAAGATTTTTTTGGCATTGCACTGCTTTCTTGATTAGAGAATGAGGTAACTGTAGGCTTTGCTGTAAAACGTTGATTAAAGGCTTATATTGATTTAAATTTTTTTGAGGACGTCTCCTTATTTCTTTGAATGGCATTACTTAATATGCTAAGAGGGAAGATGAAGGGCAGGTTAGGTTGCCCTAGGAAACACAAAAGACTTTAGCTACCTATTAACCATTTCTCCTAAAGTCTAAAAGAAGCAAAGACAAATCCTTATAACACAGAGTATTAACATAGCACTTTACATGGAACACAGACAAAATCCTCTGTAAAACAATAACTTGATACTGAAAACTTGATTCCAGAAATAATATTTAACCTCACCATAAAAGAGTACATGTTATTACCTGGACTATTTTATGTAAAGATTTAATGAATAAAATCTGCAATGATATGAGATAAATAAAATAATACAAAAGTGGGCAGGATCCTTCAGTGAACATTTGTAATGGCAGAACTGTGTAGTAGAAAGAATGTCAAAAGTGCAGGGACTCACTTACGTTGATATTAAAAAAGAAAGCTCTAA
Organism: Hypophthalmichthys molitrix; assembly: GCA_037950675.1. NCBI lineage: Eukaryota > Metazoa > Chordata > Actinopteri > Cypriniformes > Xenocyprididae > Hypophthalmichthys > Hypophthalmichthys molitrix. Next base: position 20,044,842 of record CM075497.1, read on the forward strand.
GTTTCAATAACACCAAGTGCTAACTTGCGTAGACACCAGTGCATTGTCTAACTGATATCCGGCTATTTCTAAATGCTTGCTTGATTCTCAAATAATTGAGAAATAAATGCTACACACAAAATAAAAATGCATATATATATTATATATAATTTCAATAGAAATGTGCCGATAATACATTTCTTAGCTTGTACTGATAGCCGATTATTCAGAATGATATCTGAAACAACTTTCCTGAGGTAAATGCAAGGTTAAGTGACACTGTTCTCAATCTGTTTTACTGACCTCTTTCCGCGGTTGAAACACCGATTGAGTGATACCATGAGTTATGATACATTTCAGTAAGTTGTACTGTATCTTTTATCATACCTTTTTATGTTCATACATGTTTTTTGTGCTATAACTTGTATTAAAATGGAAAAGACTTGTGCTCTGCACTGCCGCTTGAACTGAAGTACATTTAAGAGTGTCAAAACTTCATTTATTGTTTGAATTTCATGATAAATTAGACAGAATTTGAAAGTTGAGACTTTGTTTCTTTTCAGAAGTAACAAAAGAACAAAGCTTTTTGCGATTACTGGATGGGAGGCATGCTACAAATAATGTTTGGTGTAGAGAAAAACTGCAGAGCTGGAAACCTTGGCTTGACAATACGGCTGTGCGATTAATGGTAATTAAATTGAATAAAACGATTATTGTGCCGCTGCCGCATTCTGACCAGCGCACCATCCTTTCCTTCACAGCAGTGTGCTTTCGCTCCTTCCTAAGCCAAACTTAACATCTAAATGCCAAATAGGTGAGTGTTGTAAAATGCAGTCTACTGTTGCTAAACTGCAGAATGTGCCTGATATTAAACAGTGTTATTAAAAGCGCATTAAGCTGCAAAAGAGATACTGTTCCATAGACACCTCTCTGTGTGGGCGCTCCAAGATGGGGCGGAGCCCGCATAAGCAAAGTATACTGTGGGCTTCGGATACGCGCCGAAACGGTCAAAAAGCCTACAGACAAAAATGTTGAAATGCCGTTTTGGTAAGTATCCTCATAAACAAAGTCGGTTTTCTCTTAAATTCATGTAAACAGTTGAGAAATAAAACACATGTGTAACAGTTTATTGGATCCATGCAGCTCTTAAAGTGACAGCAGTCTAACAAATCTGCTGCAGTGAATGTCATGTTAGTCAAACAACAAAAGACAAAGATAAAATCACTCACTGCTCTTGAATGAATAATTTTTGTAGTTTTAATAAGGATTAGTCTATATTTAATGTATATAGCAGTATTATTTTACATTTGATTACTTTATTCGATTTGTTTTCTATAACTAAATACCACAGTCAGTACATCTAAATGAAAAACCTAAAGCACTTTTTGTTTAATTTGTATTTTTGTTCTGTTGTATTTATTTGTTTTTGTTTGTAATTATTTTCTTTGTTCTTATTGTATTGCTGACAGTTTACTTATCTTCTGTAACCGTTTTGAGGACATTTTAATTACATTAGTTAACATAGTATAAGTTTTTGTTGAAGTATCAATAATTGTAAAATTTCACTGATATTTAAAATTACTCATATCATGAAATAAGACTTATAACCCACTAATAATAGTGTTAAATAATCGTGATTTCAATATTTACCAAAATAACTGTGTTTATGATTTTTGCCATAATCAAGCAGCCCTACTTGACAACACTATGCAGTTGTGTGAATTGTCACTGCGCTACCAGTGATCTCAAAGGATAGAGCAACAAAGTGTTGTTCAACAGGAAAGCAAAGAATGTCAGGATGTTTTTTCCAACTATTGATGGTGCTGTACACCCATTAAGAAGGTGAAAAGTATCAATGAACAACAGAAACTCACTTTTTTTGTCTTTATTTCTTACAGTAAAGTGGTTTCTTTAAGACAAGAAAAAATCTGACTCCATTCACTAAAGTGCTCTTTGCCCTTTATACACAACAAAAATACTGAACCACTCCCCTTTCTGGTGACTGGAAACAGTCCGAGTGCTTTTCACTGCATTTTATGACATGTTCTCCTATATACACAGGTTCCTGCTTGTAGCATTCTTCTTCCTCCTCTGATCTACCTCATGATACAGTGCAGTTCTCTGTTGATCCCAGTTGTGAGCCTTGACATGGCCTCAGGTTGGCCAGTTAATAACACCACCACCATGTCACGAGCTATAACAATGAACACGTTTCAGTAATTTCTATTCATATAACACGTTAAGTCTGATTTGTTAAATAAATTTCAGTGATTTGCTGGAGAAAAAAAGACAGATCTGATCAGTTGGGTTCTTTAGTTTATTGATCACATTTAACTTATCTTAAACATCTGCAAATAACAAAGAGGTGTTTGTGATGTGTTTTGGACTGATTGTCCAAAATAAAATTTCAAGGCTTGTAAATGAATCAGTAATTTCCTGTCATTCATGATTGCAGAGTGCAGTGGCATGTCCACTATAAAACCTGGCATACGCCACTTTTTTCATGCCTAATTTGCACATCTGATAAGTGACACCGAGAGGAAACAACATCTAATCACACAAAAATCATCTGGTCCTCATGTCAGTGCTTATTTACTCTGAGTTTGCCAGTGCACTACAACTGATAACTGATTTGATGGCCAATATTTTAAATATAAATTATTAAAATTATTAAAATGTAGATACACCTGTAAGCACAAAATTAGTCATCAATTTTTATTGATAATATCCTGGAAGAGGAAGACTGTAAATTTTAAATGTTTATAACTGCTAAAAAGTTCTGTCAACTAATAAGAGTGCACAAGCTTATTGATGGCCTCAAAGCTAATATAGGTCCCTATCATACACCTGGTGCAATACGGCGCCAGGTGCAACACAAGTGTTTTTTGCTAGTTTCAGCCCGACGCAGTTATCATTTCAACGTCCTGCGCCACATTGTTTAAATTCCGTGGGCGTGCTGGTCTGAAAACGAGGTGTGTTCAGGCGCATTGTTGGCGCATTGCTATTTTGAGGCCACTAAAATAGACTGTGCCACTGACCAACTGATACCTGGTCTAAAGTCAATGGCGCAATATTTGTTTTGTTATTTAAAGAGCGCGTTAGCGATATGCACCTATATGCAAGTGCACAACGCGCGTACAATCTGCTTATTACACACACAGGGATGCGCAGCAGCACACAAACATGCCAAATATTAAAAATAAAAGGATTACAATGTAAAAGATTATTATTGTGTGCAAAAAGGTAAAAATGCTTTGGTGGAATCCAGCTTTTCCCATAGATGGTCTGCTCGCGCGCTTTAATCTCACGCATGAACAGATCCGTTTCCTCACAAGAGAAGGGTTCAGTTTTTCCACTTGCAAATTCCGCCATGTAAATAGCGAATCCGCCATGGCGTGAGCGCAACTGGCTTTTAAAGGAAATGGGAGATGAGACTCTGATTGGTTTATAGCTATACTAAAGACCACCAAACTCTAATTTTAATTTCATGTTTTAAATGGTCCAATTCAGTTGAGACCATATGACCTCCCATAAAATAAAGGTTGAGCACAGCAGATTGAGACAAACTAAATAAATGCTCTGCTGTGTTACTAACTGCATCCAGTGGAGAGACAATGTTCCTAATTTCTTCCTAGAGACAGCACCTTCTCTGCAATACCCAGCCTCATGTGCACTCTCTCTGCCTCCATTTCTTCCTATGAGAACAACAATTTATCATTGCTTCTAAAATCAATGCTAGGAGTGTTTTTGGCCACGTCCAATCAGTGTTTTTTTTAATAAATACACATTGAATGCATTCACACTGAACACAAACATGATTGGTTTTATCAAATTAAGTCTTAAGGACTGACTGTCAGTGTCATTTTTACATCAACTGAGCAAATGTCTGTGTGGAAATAGATGGGAGAGAGCAAGTGAAAATGAGTGAATATGAAAGATTTTTTTTAATTGGATAATTTAATTTAATTGGAAACCACACAAACACACTTGATCAGATGGCCATGACCTGTTAAATGATAGTTCTGCATAATGAGGTGACTAGTGACAGCATCTTTTCCTTTGGCTTCACTGTCTATTGACGCTCTAGATGAAACACTTCACTGACTCATTAAGTGCACAGAAGCAATTTCCCAGTTACAGATTCACCATATCATAAAGGCTAGGAGTTAAAGGATAATCCAAATGCTCTCTAATGAACTAAGACAAAACCATTCAAGACTATGTCAACTGAGGTCACTCTCCATAACTTGATGAGCAGACTACCTTACAACACTGCAAATTGGTGAGAATATCTGGCACCATCCTCTATTGATGCAGATGCTACACCAATCAGACAGAAAGCTCTCCAGTCCCGACAGCAATGTAAACAGGCTCACAGTACAGCACTGGCTTATTTTAGCCCTCATTTCAGTCTAAGAGTTAAGCATAGAGCTTACATGCCAAAAGGGAATTAGTCTTCAGTAACATCAACAACATGCTGTAACCCCTTTTTCCATTATCTAACCAAGTCCGGTTATGTCAGTTCATCTCTCAAATGATCAAAAATATTTATGCAAGTAAATGCAAGGATGAAAAGCTGATTTGGGTTGGGAGTTGCTTATGTAACAGCTTTTTTGCACCAGTCCAAACCATCTGTGCTGGTCAAAGAACTTTTACAACATAGCTCAACGACTACCGGGGAGAGAAACTCCTAAAACAAAGCTGAATCCCACAGATGTTTAGCTCACCACTGAAAGGTTATAAGAGGGAAAAACTGAGCCCATGAAAAAACAGGAGCCAAACCTCTTAAGATGTGCATTCCAATTGTGAATTATAGTAAATAGGATTGGATAAAATGTTTTACTGCACATGGAGAGCATTCATAAAAATTATCAAAAGGGTGCTGTGGAGTTCATGGCAATACCAATACTTTGAACAGTGGACCCTCTTGTTAGCACTAAATGCAATGCAACTGTAATCACAATTTATAATCCACTTGCAAACTTCCATAAATCTAAAGCATCGACTAATTTCTTTTGTTGAATATGTTGAAGAAGATTTTCTTTCAGGTGTCATTTTCACATTCTGGCATGTTGGAAATCAATTGTTTACTGCAGGGTAGAAATAGTTTCCCAAAAAAATCTCACACTTGCATGCAAAAATAGCCTACTTGTACTCTACATACACCATGTCTTGCAACTCAAAGCACTTGCACTTTCAGACAAAAAGTCATGCAACACATGGAAAAACAGGATTTTACTTCTCAGAGAGCGCAAAAAAAAAAAAAAAAAAAGGATGCTCTCTGCACTCTGGGTCACTCTGCCAACTTGCTCAGGTTAGAAAGAAGATTAATGGCTCACCTGAACTGCGCCACGCCCTTTATGATCTCATCAGGCAAAACACTGAATAACATTAAACACTGAATCACAACAATAAATTTGACTTCCTCTTAGCCACTACAATGTGACCGGTATATGGCAAAACCTGTATGGCAGAGTGAACACGAGCCAAACATTTTGATCATTATGAGTTCAAAAATAAAACAAAAAAAATGCTTGACCAGACTGATGCTCATTAAAGACAGGAATAAGATCAGCCAGTGCTTATGTTCAAGAAATTTGGATATATGGAAAACTCATGTGTGAAAAAACAACTCAAACTATGATCTCACTATTTCTCACTTTAATCTAAACTGCACTTCTCTGAACAATCTTAGAACAATGTATCGCATCACTTCTCATTTTACGCCCTCGCTGAGTCACTAGGATGAAATACTTACGTTATATTATTGCTCATTATATTATACACACACAGCCACTTTCATAAAAGCATCTGCTAGTGCTAAATTAATAAATGTTTATTTAAATAATTCTGATGAAATTTCTTATTTGAATGCATTAATGCATTGTATACAGTGAAACCAAAAATTATTCAGACATTTTTTACATTTTTTATATATTTTTACTAGTGGATGCAGGACACTATAGATCATTTATGTAAGTGAGGATAGCAAAATTAAGTAAACTGTGACATATTATACACAACAATTCTTCATACAGTGGACTACCAGTAAAATTGATAAAAAATTTGGAACCAAAAATTATTCAGACACTTTGACCTGACCATGTTTTGCTTAAGGGGGGACACTACAGGCAAAAACATAGTTTTTTCAGGCATCTGTCAATTTTGAGATTTTGCGCTTTTTATTTTTTCATAAGGTGTTTTTTCAGACTGGTGGAAAGAAAACATCCAAAATACACTTTTAAGAGTATATTTTATAGCACTTTATCTATTTGCGTCTATAGATATCAATTACAGTAAATATCTTTAAAAGCCAGTTTCTCAAAATGAGTTTTTTGTCAGAAATCTCCACTTCAGCAGAACTTACATGCACCAAACTTTACGGTTTTATTCCTATCTATATTCTGAAGGTTTTTACATAGGGATTCGTTGATATATAATTTGCCTGATTTTATACAACATTTTATTCCTAAAAAAATTTTGAAATTTTTTTTTGTTTTCTGGCTGTTGATAGTATTTTCTGATTTATGGAGTGATAAAAAGAGATATCCAAAATTCCCTCTGTAAAAACCTTTGAATTTAATATGTCCAAAAAATTCAATGAGAATTTTGAACCTGATATCATCCAATATTCAGATTTTCGTTCTAGAAATGTATGCAAATTAGCGCATATTTAATTAGATAATGCCTAATTTGTATATTTAAACATAACATTTTAGAAAACTTGTAATACACAAAATGCTTGCAATTTGCATTTGTTTTGCATTTGTTGCCAAAATTAGGAAACACTAAACTTGTGCATGATTCACAAAGCACGAGTATGCTTCTTTTATTTCCTTCCAATGTCACTCTGTCCTATCCCCAACAATGATAACACAAGACTCACATTGTCAGAAAACAAGGAGCTGATAAAACTCTTGCAAAATAAACATAATATGGGTAATAAACTTGAGCAAGTCCCATAAACTTACTTGGTTAAGTGTACAAAGCTAATTATACACAATGCAAAAACACACAAAACCCAGTGTACATGATGTCCAGGGTGTGTATCGTTTTTAATAATATTCCATCGGTCTGGGATATACTGTAATGCAACTGAATGAACAAACTAGTCTTATATAATAATATAAACAAAATAAACAAAAAGACAGTTAATTCATCATCAATTGAGTGCTATGCAAGCTAAGTATACAGAAGCAAAGGACCTTACGCTTATCTGGATATTCCTGCTTTCACTTTACCACTTGATAAGAGATTTTTGCAATGAAAAGCTTCAATGTCATAATATACTTGATCTGTAAGCACTGATTCTTCATGGATGGACTGAATGGATGCACTGCGCTCGTTCTGCAGGGCAGCTGCGTCATATGCAGCACCAGTATCTACGGACTGCATTTGTATTGTGTTATGTTTACGTTACATTTTAAAAAATAAACATGCAATGTATTCGTGTTAAAACGGGTCAACTTTTCAGTGCAAGATCACTCACCTCATCTTTTCCTTCAGTGCTGCTCTCCCGCTGCTCAGAGGTGCAGAGTTTCCTTTTGTTTTTGCTCTCGGTTCCCTTCATTCTGATGAATGGACGTTGAGTGATACTCTACAATAGTTATGTATCGATGAATCCGGTGGTCAGTGCATTTAGATGGTGAAACAGGTCTTGTTCTGATACATGGTGAGCAAACCTCTCCTCAACTTTGGTCCACAAACACAGAATCAATGGTGAGAGCTGGTTCGACACCGTGGCTTTTGTGTTTATCTATCGACCTTAAGTTACAACCCGAGTTGCCATGACAGCCTGTCAGTTTTCCCTTCCAATACTGTTTTGTCCTCAGTTTTATGTAAACCGTGCGGCTTTAGCGCGGCAAATCAGCCGGCGGAACTCGCTAGCTCGCTAGCTGTTTGCTGTTAAAGTTTGCCAAAATTCGCAAAATAAACGTCTTTCGAGTTTACAAAAATGAAGTGACTGTTTAAAAACAATGTGTAAATAAACTCGCCGGGCTTGTGTCTGTCAATGTGAGATTATAAAGACAGGTCACCATTCCGCTGAATAACGCCGCATTTCCAACGTGCTTGCTGCAGTTTCAAGTGACCCAGCGGATTTTCTCTTCGCTGTAAACTAATACTTTAGCATTCCGCAGTTACCACAGCCATAACAAAAACCTAAAAAACGCGATTTTTTTCATCCAGTCAACCGTCTGACTGACGAGATACTTTGCCGCGGAGCCACAACACAGCGCGAGCTCAACTGTTCATCACGTCTCGTGAGACAGGTCTAGAGCGCGAGCTCTGTTTTGACCAGGATCATTATATCATGCGGGCACGAAGCTCCGCTTTTCTCCTCCAACTTCACTCTTCTTCAAACGTCAACCCGGCCGTTGCGGGGAAACGGCTCGGTGGCAAAAATAATTGCTAATCAGAACCGGTCCATGTCGTTGCGTTTCTCCGAGGAGGAAATCTAGCAGCTTCCTGAAGCTCGGATCGAGTGAACGACGGTGGGTGCGTGCCAAATGCTGATCTGAGTTCAGTCTGTAAGAGCAGAGTGTAAGTGGGGTCTCTCGCAAGTACACTGGAGCGCTGATCTAAGTTCAGTCTGTATGATCAGAGCCAAGTGGGGGAGTCTTGCATTACATACACCGGAGGGCTGATCCTCCAATGGTTTAGAAGGGGCAAGTAAAAAGATCGGTTTTCGGTGAAATACGACTTTACTTAGTCTTTGCTGCCATCTGCTGAGACTAAAATTATGCTTTTTGATAACAAGTATTACATTTTCCTTCGGCATAAAACAGTTGAATGTTTTTTTGGGGGGTTTTTTTAGATATACTGAGAAAAAAGAAAGCTCAGCGAACATGAGCAGCAGACTTAATTTCTTCATTTTTATTATTATGAAATTTATTAAATGAAATTTAAATTATAATTAAATTATCCTCAATGACATGTTTGCCATGTGTGTTATGGAGAATTATGTAAATTAAATGTGTTTGTAAAATGAGATGACGGGGAAATATTTGCAAGTTATATTTAGGGAGCACTGAATTCTGAATTGGTGAACAGAGCCATATGCCAGGTTTTTGGCTTGTATCCAAAATTGTGATGTAGGAGGGGCGTTGGGTACTTCCAAAAGAAACATGAAAGAAACAAAAAATTCAATAGCATGAAGCAACATGGTCTATATTTTGGTGAATCTTACTTGAAAGGTGGATCAGGATCTTAGTCTTAGTTTGTTTTTTTATTTATTTATTTATTGTAGTAAATTTTAATCATAGTCAACAAATAGTGTACTGTAAGATAATGACCTAAAGCATTAAAAAAAACTTTCAGCAGCATAGACTGTAAAACCCAACAAGTTTTTGAGGAAACTGATTGCCTTAAATCATTTAAGTTTAAAAATGAATATTTCTGAGTACTGTAAACTTATTCCATTTAAGTCCACATAGTATTAAAATATAATTCCACTTAAATATTTTGCATTAAAATCAGAACCTTTAAATTAGCTCAGATCTTTTACTGTTAACTACTAATTAGCAATAACACAAGTGCATTTCTCTTTTTATTTCACAGTATTTATATTTGACTTCTAATCTAACTTATGTAGTATGTGAAGTTATATTAAAAGTCCAGAAAATCGGTCTATAGTCATTTGAATTCACTACTGCAATTTAATATCCGTTTGGCAGATAATCATCAACAATCGGAAGCTAAATGGATATTTTATAAAAAGGAAGCGAATGGAGTCAGAAATGAAAACGGAGATTCAGAATCATCGTTGGTGTAGAATATGGTTTAACACATTATCAGTGATGACACCTTTAACAGATTTAATATCAATGGATTGACATTACAAACATGCATAAATCACTTATCAGTGAAATACTTCTTCTCAGGATAAAACTGCTTAATGACAACAGTGCCTATCAAGGAGAAAAAGGCTACAGCTGTGAGGATTGTCCTCAGTGCTTTAAACCAGCTGGGGTATGTGGGCAGGAGGGACAAGTCATAATGCAATGCTATCCCAAGCCCCATTATCACAAGCACAGCAGACTGTGTAATGTCATGGCAAAAAAGGAGTGCTGTCCAAGCAATCAAAGAGGGAACCACGCTGTTGGCTAAATTGAGCCAGTCAGGTTTTGCTGGACTCCCGGCAGGCAAGGCGAAACCCCAGCGTACCCCACCGAGAAAGGAAACAATGGACGCTCCGTATGCAACTTGAGCAAATGCTACTTCGGGAAGATAGAGTTCTGTGACAGCCATAAGTAGAGGAGCAGATACAAAAGGTATGAGACCAGATAATCCGAGATAGAGGGCTGGCTTTGGAGCTTTCTTTAGGTCTCTCATGTCATAACGAAGCAAATCAAGTTCTCTCGGTGGACTCTCTTCCTGAGGCCGTTTCTTCAGTCTCTGACCAGACCAGTGAAATGACTGGGCTCCCAGAACAGAACCAGCAACATGTCTTGGGGGCAACTGTCCATATAAACCTCTAGTGAACAGTGTTGAACAATGAGTGGTCCGCTGCCCTAAACAGGCAAACTTACTGGACACCTGAAGATCAAATGATGAAAGAACAAATGTGAATTAAAACAATTGCTTCCGTCTTGATGAGAATTCTTCTCATAAACAATGAAAAACTAAAATACATAACGTGTTGGAGGTCTATTTCCATTAGGTAACACTATTATTCATAACAGAAACATGCGTGATAATAAAAAGTGCAACAGAATATGACTGACGGCAAAAAAAAATAAAAAATCTGACAGATAAAATGTTTAACTCACCCCAAAGTTACCAAGGATGTGACGTCCGATTATCCTGGCCAACATTTTACCTGCAATTCAAATATGATGAAAACGTTAATAATTCATTTAAGGACAGTAACTGCAGTGCTGTCTGAATCAGAATCGGATGTCAAGTTGCTGAACTGAATTACATTATAAAAGCTAACACACTAACAGTGCACAAGCAGTGTTTATACCTTATGTCAGAAACATGGTTAAATAAAACTTATTAAAACATACATACCTTGATTTCATATCATAACGTCCTAAAATAAAACGTAGATTTAGTCAGCAGAAGGTCATTACAGCGCGCGTGGAAATGTGAAGCCAGACACATCAGAATACGCAAAATGCCTGGAAAGTTCTTATAAAAGTCCTACGGAAGAGCCCGGATCATGTATTTAAATTCAAATTAAATAGAGTAATTACAATTTTAAAACAACATTATAGACTTTTATGGATGCCATGGAGTCTCATGGGAATGGAGTGTAACAAAACAAGTGCTGTTAAAAACTTAATCAATATAAATGTATTACTTATACAATTATAAATGTAAATATATTATTTAAAATCTGATACAATTATGTCTGAACAACAAAGAAAAGCACAAACATATAAAGTTTTTGTTTAATTATTATTATATCCAATTATTCTTTTCCCAATTAAAAGATTTTTCAGATATATCTGAGCATTATTTACTTTACCTCATGCTGTTTGTGCAAAAGAGGAATGTGCTGTTTCTATGATACCTGATAATGTATTTCAACTTCCCACAGTAAAGACACGATTCGCTTATTTGGTCTGCATACTGTATGTTATGCACAAAGTTTTTTTTTTCTTTTTTTTTCTGAAAAGGCAGCTATTGCGATGTTATATAATACGCAAAGTTGTCACCAAAACCTATCCCTGTTCAGATTTTGGTGACAACTTTGTGCATTCTGTCATTGTATGCAATATATAGGCCAGCGCACATCTGGTTATTTTTCGTTACTTCACGTGTAGTAAAGCCTGTGAAATCAGACACCGTAAACTCAAGAGACGCTTTCTGGTAAAGCTCATTTGCATTTGCGTTCATTCTGCCATGTTGTTCACATAATTTTTTTGTAACTATTTAACTCAGTATATTTCACGAGTAGTGCAAACTTTAAAAGTCCTCAAACCCTCTCGAGACTAATTCCTTCAGCTGGCTTGAGCTGGAGGAGAATGTTATGACGCGTCGAGAGCGCTGTGCTCTGCGATCGATTAGCTCGTCTGTGCAGAAGTAGACAGGAACAAGCTAGATGGATTGGCAAAGTCGGAACGAGTGTGATTAAAAAACACAAACAAAATACAGAATCAGAAATACGACAACCTCCAAACTGTCAAATTGACTTGACAAGCAGCGCATCATTGTCTTCGATTAACTTATTGGGATAGACAAGGGATCAAAAGGTAGGTGTATGTCGAAATGTTTATTTGGTTGGTTTGGTGTCGAGAGGGAGCCATTTTACAACACTTTATTTCTGCTCGGAATGCTAGCATAGCCTAGTTCGCGCCGTGGCTAAAACAACACGCATTCCGTCAAGACACAAGTCAGAGTCGTTATAATTCACCATTATGTAGCCGTCTAATGATGCCTAAAGTTTCTTTGCCCTGAAAAGTTTAAATTTAACAAGTCAACGTGGAGTAAAAGATTTATGCACACATTGAATGGCCTACTATGCTAACTGCCGTGCTAGCGAGTGTTCAGCTAGTAGAAAGGCGAGTTAGTTTTTACTCGTAGTTTGCGATATTTTCTAGTTATGTTTAATTACTCTATGCGCCAGAACGTTTGGATGAGCATATTAAATATTAGTTTGCTATTAACACAAATATATTTCAAAATCGTTTCTAGTTCATATTCTGCAGCTAACTCTTTTGCTAGTTTTAAGCTTGCTTTTTAGTTTTCCTGCACTTTACTTTCTAACTGTTTTACATTATACAAACTAATTGTTTATCTTACTGTAACGTTAGCTAGAAAATGCATGGCCGTGGACATATATATTTTATCTAGAATCCCCTGGCAAGGAGATGATTAGTCATGTAGTTCACTCAAAAAATGACATTTATTGTCATAATTTACTCACTCTCTCTCTCGTGTTGTTCCAAACTTGTATGGTTTAGGATCAGAAAAAGAGATTTTTGGCAGATTAGTAGACTGACAGTTTCAGTCATGGTTCACTTTCGCTCTTTTTCCGTGTTGTGAAAGTCAGTTGTGACAAGAGATGTCATTCTGCCTATTATCTTGCATTTTCCTCTGAGGGAGAAAAACATAGAATTTTGGAACAACATGCGGATGAGTAGATAATGAGCAGAATGTTTATTTCCTTTAAAGTAGTTGTGGTAGCACATTTGTAATCTGTCAAGGCAGCTTAGTGTGCTGACAAACTTTTTATGTTTTGGTGATTGTTTCTGAGCCAGCATTTGGGACATGAACGTTAACAATTCTTTAATTCGACTTCAAGATTTGGGGGTTAAAATTGTTGACTGTGAAAATGTATGGGTTCCACAACTTCCACTTAAGTAGTTGTGCTTTGTAACTTTAGTTATAAAGTTTAAATATTTTCTATAGTCACTCGGGTAGAGGTGATAGAAACTGCATGAAAGATTGGAAAAACATTAAAAAAGTTCTGACATATTAAAATGTTATATTATATTATTCTTGTGATTCTCAACAGTATTATGTATTTTAGGGGTGTAACAGTACACAAACATGAAGGTTCGGTATGTACCTCAGTACTAAAGTCACGATTCGGTACAGCAGGTGGAGAAAACTAAACATAATATTGCTTCTTTTTTCTTTCTTTTTTTTAATTAAACATATATTGAATAAATTGTGTCTCTGTCTTTAAATAAATTACATTATAATTAACATTTCTGTAAGGATAAAAACAAATCTGTCTCGGGCAGCTAATGCTGTAAACTATACAGGGAGCCCTTTCTTGCACATTACTATAATAAAGGTTACAATTAACAACAGAGCCCAAACTATTACATTCAGTTGCTAGTTATTTTTAGATATAATATTCAACACTCAAATGGAAGGAAACATGTAAATTGCGCAGAAGGCAGGTTTTGCATTGACTTCTAAATCTAATTATAAAATTATTTTTTTCCTCCAATTCATTTTTAAATTATAATCATTTACACAGTTGCTTGTTTTCATGACCAATTAATTTAAACATATATTAAATGATTAAAATATTACTATAAAGTAAATATAATGCATATTTAAGCTAATATAGTACAGATATTTAGATATATTTAGATATTTATTTCTCCTCTAGAGTTAATTTCTCTAGCTGTGAACAATAAATGACTTGCCTGAGGTAAACAATTAATTAATTGCATTAATTAATTGCCACATTGTGTAATTAATTAGATTAAAAAATTCAATCGCTTGACAGATCTAATATATAAATTGATCTAAATATTGCATGTTGTTTTACAGAGTTGGTCTGCAGATTAATTGTGATGATCTGGAGGAAGAACTACCTGTTGGATTTGTGACTGCAGGATTTTTAGAGACCCAAGATCTCCCAACATGCAATAATACAATCTGGAGTACACCTGTTGTTTCACAGTGAATGTTCAAGGTTTGCTTACACCTGGACGCTTGTGTTTTTTCATTGAGTTTCATTGAATCACCAATGCACGGTACATCGTGTTTAACAAGAATCTGTGCAAATTGGCTTGAAGTTACTCACCTGTGGAAGGTTCTTCTAATTTGATGAACTGGAAGATCGGAAGTGTTGTTAGGAGGCAAATCATATTTACTTTAAATTTTTTTGGTAGCCTAACCTGATATTGGTTCACCAGCCATTTATCAGCCATGTGGGCCGAGAATTAAAGATGTCAAGTTTTCATTGTTTGGTTCACTGAATCAACCAAATTATGAGCTGTTGAAGGTTAAAGCAATTCTCATGACTTTATAACATAAAGCACTTCTAGCTATTGTGATGTGACAAATCAGCCCCCCTCCCCTTTTCGCTCTGACGTAGCACCTTCGCTGTTTTGATGAGGTGAATATATTCAGATCACCACTTTCCGCAAAACAGCATTGTGTGGTACAAACCCACTCTCCGTTTTTTTTGTCGCTGTGTGTGTCTTCAGCCGAAAATGAGTTCGTAAAGGAGCTTCTGAGTGTCAGAGCAGGCACAACGTGCTGCTACCACAAGTCCCCAGAATAAGAGACTGGACTTGTATTCAGTCGCCCTGAATGCACACAGTCATCGTCGGTGAACTAAGGGTGTCGTGGAGAGTCACTCTGGCATTACAGATCAAACACATCCGCTACTCTTCCACAGCTACACGCCACTGATCAAAAACAACACGTCACCATCTTTTCCATCACCTTACAATTTCACCTTGGGCTGCACAAGTTTCACTTCCATCCCCTTGTTTGCACCATCCTGGAAACTGGAGTTTGCCTGTGGCAGAAGCTGCGGTTGTCCTGAGGCTTCAAAGCCCGTGAAAGTGCGTTGGTTGGGCCCTCTACACAGACACAGCCAAGGACAGGGCCATCGAACTACAGAGCCTTTGTCTCTGGGGTAAGAAGCCACAACATTTAGCTGGAATGTTCCTTGGTATTGTTTATTTTGCACTCTGAATTAGTTACGTCTTACAGTATGTTGTGAAATGTGTCATTCCGTTGAATTTGTTGTTTTAAAGTTGGTTTTCGTTAAGTCTAAACAAATAGGCAATCATATCAAGGCCAGGAGAGCAATAAAACAGAAGTTAGTGTTTTTTGCTTTAATGTTTAACCCAGAAACTGCTAGCTTGTCTTTAAAAAAAGATATTAAATATGCTAAATTATTTTCTCTTAAAATCGGCATATATTAAATCTGTTTTGTTTTATTCTTAAAACATTTTTTCGCCTCAGTGTTTAAATCAGAATGTTTTAACTCGATATTCCTGTGACAATGACAGACTTCCGTCTGGTGATGTATGCTAGACTTCTTCAGTCATTTAGTCCACTTAAACCCTACCCCTCCACTCCAAGTGGTTTTCTGATAGGTTCAAATATGTGGGCCTGCTCCTTCACTCTTTATAGAGCCTAGGGCTGTCACAGGTGTGATTTCTAAAGACACATTTTTCAATAATATCTGTCAAGTTGGGCATATTTTATGCATGATATTCCAAAAGTCATTTGTAGCACCTTTAACATTTTCTACAAAAAGTGTAAACCCTGTGGTGTTTTCAAAGCATTTCTCTCTTTCATTGAGTATTCTCTTCTGCCTGACTCAGCAACATTGGCTCAATCAAAGACATGAGTTTCAGGTCTAGACTGTTTGTTTGCCTGACCTTTGCTTGATGGGGGAACATTCAAAACTTGTTTGAAAACAGTCATTGTTTTTGCATTTGTTGTTGCTAAAATTACACTTTTCACCTTTTTCTAAAGATACCATGAAATCAACGATGAAAATTCTTATTATTTTATGAAATATTGCAGTATTTACTGAAATGATTTATCTGTGCATATCATTATTTTTTTTTCATATGCCCTTGTAATCTTTTATCAAAAACATGTTGCCTCCTCCTCGCAACAACATCAAGAATGATAATGTGTACACTGCTGTGAATACTGGGCAATAAGATTACAAGGATCCAGTCAATCCAGTCCCACCCTACATTTTTTTTAAAGTTAAAGAAGCTATTTCACTTAGATATACGTAACAAATAAAGAAAAAACACAATTGCAATTTCCATTTCATGCTGACTTTAAATATATTTGCTTTAATGGGAGGTATTTGTTGTAGTAGATTATAGTCACATGATGTTGTTGCTTGTATTGTCAGTTCAGGCCATGAGGTTTGATGCCTCCATCCACTGACGGGAGACACTGGACCTAAATGGCGCAGCATGACTTTGTTCCTGCCTGGCTTAACTTCTCCACGCCTCAGCCCGCCAAGGTATTGTAATGGATTGTTGACTTTGTATTGACTTTGTGCATTTAAAAAAAAAAAAAAAAAAAAAAATCAGGACAGCATAACTGAACTGACTCTTAGTACTCTTGAGCCTAGTCATTCTTTCCTAAAATATGCTTTTTAAAGCTGAAGCTATCTGTGATTTTTTTTTTTTTTTTTTTTTTTTTTTTTTTTTTTAAATGTATTTTTTTCAGTCCCCTGCTGCCCCCCTTGAGAAGCATGGAGAGCACTTTCCCCGCGGAGACAGCCGGCCGGGAGTAAACCGTCGCAGACACAACTCCTCTGATGGCTTCTTCAACAATGACCCACTAAGAGCCCCTGGAGGTTGCTGAACATGCATTTAAATTCCTCCTCATGTAGAGTTAACCTGCTTTTTGACCTGCCCTCTGTAATAGCTATTCATTTTCTCTTCAGGTGATGGGTGGCAGCAGCCATCTCTGTTGAGGCATGACTCTGTAGACTCTGGTGTTGCAAAGGGGAGTCAGGGGGGATTGGGAGGCGGAACAGGGTGGAAGGAGACCCCCAGCTGGCATGGGGTACCAAGGGGCCAGGAAGGTCCTCACCACCACCATGCTCGGCATATTAAACGTGGTGGAGGTGAAAGGGACAGACAAGGGGCCCACCGACAACGTAATGGAAACTTTCATCCACGCAAAGGTGGCTCTTATCAGGACAGATATTCTGATGAGGAGCGCAACGATGACAAGCTCAAGTTTGTTGATGAGGATTTTGTAAGTATTTTTTTCTGTTTTTTTTTTTTTTTTTTTTTGTAAGTTTGTTTACCTGTGTAGTGAGGTCACACCCCTACCAGGCATGAGTTAACTGGTGAGTTAACATGAGTTCTGTCATTCTTTACATGCCTTGTAATGAACTGACTGCATAGTTAGTTTGCATTCATGCTTTCTGTTTTCATGTGAATTTCAGCCCTCCTTGAACCCAGAGACAACTGGAAAGCCAGCAAGTCAGCCTCGTGCTGTCGGGACTCCGGCAGGAGTATGGGGTAAAGTTGCTTTCGTTTATCGAGTCACCATGTTCCAGCTGCATAGTATTAAAATATTATGTTACATTTATTGGTTTGTTCTAAAAGGTTTTTTTTTTTTTTTTTTTTTTTGCAACTTCTGTTACAGAGAACCCCCCTAGTGCTAAGCAGGCTATGTCTAAGATGCTGGTCATTAAGAAAGTGTCTAAGGAGGACCCCAGTGCTGCATTTTCGGCTGGGTTTGCCACAGCTGGCCCTCTGCCCGCCAATGGTTCTAAAGTCCCCATCACTGGACCCAGTGTCTACAAGAATCTGGTTCCCAAACCTGCCACTGCCCCCACCAAGGTACTGAGCTAGTGGATCTGAAAATAGTACTTGTGTGATGTTTGTGATTTGTTATATCAGCTTATTTAATCAGATCACTTATGGTGAAGACCATGTTTTCCTAATGTTATTTTTTATTGTATTAGGGCAATTGTGTTGTTTTCGTTTAATAAATTAAAACCTTTTTTTTTTTTTTTTTTTTTTTTTTTTTTTATAGTCTGGCCCATGGAAACCCAATGGAAGGGAAACTAAAGTGGGTTTGCATTTCTCTGGACGGGATTCAGCCTTCACCAGCCCTGTGTCTGTGACCAAACCTCTGACACCTGTCAGTGCACCTGCCCATGGCACTTCTAAAGAGGTAAAATTATAAAATGCGAAGGCGGAACTAGCGATTAATTTCCGGAAAAAAGAGCAGTAAACAAACAATGGCTACGTGGCGTGTTTTGTACTGGCTGTCTTGTTCCCAGAAAAAGCCCAAAAAAAGAAAGAACCCAACAGTGGACATGTTCCTGTGCCATAGCTCCACAATCCTTTCCTTCATCGCATAATTCAACTTAGCAGCACCAATACCATCGTCTCTCTTTTGTTTCGCCTTGTTTAAAAGCTGTGTATGAAAGAGCTTCTATTCTCCTATTGGTCAACATCACCGATGTGATGGAACCCGTCGTGAAAGACTGCGGGGAAAAAAAATGAATCTTGTTAGTCTTTCTGTCAGGATGTCATTAAGCATCACAGATGTGGTGTCGGTTGTTGTCCACTATGACACACTGTACAAGAATAATCTTTTGATTCTAGCATCCCAACGCCCATTGTAATTTATGAATCACTACGTCAAACAGATCATAAAATCGGGCTAATAATGTGTAGTCTGAACCTGGCATTAAAGGAACTACACTGCTGACCATTTACTGTTCAATATACACCTTTTTCCAAATCGGTAGAAGTCTTGATTGTATTGGTTTAATGTATTAAGTCCATATACTTCATATTCTTAAAGTTTCTTCTGTCTGGGTCTTTAAAGATTCCATCACATAGATGGGTCCAGCTTTAACCATTTTCTTGTAATTGCCTTTTTGCTAGCTGCCTGGAGAATTAACATCAGTTTCTTATCTTTGTTGTTCCACCCATTAAATTAAATATTATCCAAATATAAAAAATTTACAATTACATTGACTTGCCACATCAAAAACTGTTTCTAAATTCCTTTTAATCTCTTGCCAATAAGGAACTAATACCCGACATTCCTAAAAAAAAATATGAGGAGTGGTTGGCTTCATTTCAACAAATCCTTTCGTTGTATCTTTTTACTGTGTGGCCATATGCCAAACACACAATCAGTTTGTGATTGATTAAAAAATGTTTACAACATCATCTCTGCACTTCTCTATTCTCCATTATTCAATAAACATCAGAATGTTGTCATGTTTATACATAGGAGAAAATCAATAATCAACATGCTTACCCAGCATTTCATATTTATCTTTCCATCTCTTTCTCCCTCTCTCTCCCTCCCTCTATAGCCACCCTCCAGCACCACCCCTCCGATAGACATCACCCCCTCACGGCTAAAACTGATGCGCCGCAGCACCGACCGTAAGAGTGAGTTCCTGCGTGGACTAAAGGATGAGAGAAATGGGGATATGAGTGACTGCCACAGCCCAGGAGCTCCAGCAGAGGTGCAGATGAATTCATCTCTGATCTGCTGTCTGTTAGCTGTAGTAATAAGCGGATTCATTTGCCTTTATTTGCTCATTTTAAGATTATCAGCATTGGCTCAGATTTTCACCCTTACATCGGTTACAATTTTGTTTTTGTTTTTTGGCATTATGTTGGCCATCAGCAACTAGTTTTTGTCTTGAACAGTTGTTCATTATGAACGATCATAGTATTTGTCAGCTTAATTATGATGTATTAGTTTTTGCTTATTTTCGTGATTTTAAGTTTGTGTTCACTAAGACAGTGTCATTTTACTAATATTTTTATTTCAGTTTAAAAAAAAAAAATTACTTTAACAAACTCGTTTCAGTTAGTTGCCAAGGCAACATTTCTCATTTTCATTTAAGTTTCAGTTTTTCATCTAATATTTAAATTTTATTTTATTTAAATTAATGAAAACACTTTAATAGTGAAGAAATAAACTATCCAAGAACACATCTGATACTCAAAAAAAAAAAAAAAAAAAACTCTGGGTGATCTGGAAAGGGTGCAAGACACAAAAATATTTTAGTGGATATTTCCATGCAAAATGAAAGCTTACTTCCAGGCACTTTCATTGATTTTAGTATTAAAAAGCCTTTATTAGAGGGGCTACATCTTTATAAACACCAACGCACATCAGCCCAAACAGGGTGTAAAAATAGTTTTAGTTTTAGTTAATAGTAATAGCCCTGCAATAAGCAGTTGATAGATTTTGTGTTGCTTCAAATTTGTGTTTGCTAAAGCCTTCATTTGTGATTTATCTCTTTGTTTAGGGAGAGGGAAGCACCCCTGAACCAAAAGAGTTTGGAGAGAGTCATGAGAACGGCATCTCCCACTCTCTCAGTGACTCAGACCCAGAGCACTTGTCCAGCTCTCTGGAGGCGGAACACAGGTCAGAGCAAACACAAACACTTCAACGCATTCTCCTCTATCAGACACATAAGCTCAATTCCAAAATCTAGTGTTCTGCCTACATGGGCAAATGCCTTCTAATAGCTTAAATGGTATGTCATATGGGCACTGGGCAGCAACTACAGTATTAAGATGCATTTTGGTTGATCGGATCACAAGTGGACGATGCTAAAACGTAAACGTTTTTAGCTTGTCCACTTTCGACCACTTCCAGAGGTAGTTGAAAACCCATTTTGAAGACCGGACTGCTTTCGTAGTGGAAACGCTCATGTGGCTGAATGTGTTCAAACAGCCACTAAAGACCACCTACTGACCTAACACACAAACATTATGGGAAGCGCGCTAGCCAGACAGGATTTAAACTTTGCCGGCTGAAGACCCAAGTTTGGTTTGAAGATGGTTTGAAAAATGTACCAAGCACAATGTCTAACCATTCCTGATTTCTAACACGCACTCACCGCGTTCGGTGTGGTCTTGCGGCTGTCAGAGCAGAAACGAAAGCTGCTGCTATCCATATGTTTTTCCTTTGTCTCTGTGCACGTTCATATGTAAATTGCCCGAGTCTGTTTTGTCCATTAGATCGAAAGATCTGAAAAAAAAAAAAAAAAAACACCAATTTACCCGCATAGACCCTCCCCTCGAAGAAACCAGGACAGAAGTGGTTGAAAGTGGATAAAAGAGACTGATTAAAATACCTGGTGTAAACGGGTATGTGTCTCCCTCATCTACTTGTGATCCGATCCACCAAAACGCATCTTAATGCCAGGTGGAAACAGAGCCTACATGTATCATACAAATAGTATATGGAAGTCAATTGAGTTCATTAGCAGGCCATTACCATATTGGTTGATAATAGAATACATTTTTACTTTTTGATAATGAAATAAGTATACATTTTATTTCTTAATGCATTTTTATATAAAATTTAAATTAGCTTATTTGCAAGCAAATTTCCCTTGGTTCAATCACTATAATCACCCCCCACTGAGTTCATAGTTTATCTGAGATTGCTTTCCTCATGAAGGATACGTGCAATGCCACCTAATAATTTTTTTAAAACTATGTATCTTTGATACTTTGGAGGCACACTTAAAGATGTAATGCTACCTCCATAGGCAGCACACTAGGTTTTTGACCAGAGCCACACATTGATCTGCTCACACATGTGGATCCTCTCTGACAGATTGCTGAAGGCTATGGGATGGCAAGAATACCCAGAAAATGATGACAACTTCCAGCCCCTCACTGAAGACGAACTCAAAGAATTTCAAGCTAAAACTGAACAGGTATGGGAAATGCATGCATATATTGTCTGTTTTATTTTAGTTTATTCTTTGTTTAAAACTAACTGCATCATAGACAATTATAGTTAATTTCCTGAGTGAGTGACTGACTATATATGTGTGTTTTGTGTCAGATGAAGAAGATTGGTCTTGGGCGTAATGGTGTGCTCTTGAAGCCACGTAGTGTGGCCCTGCTAACCTGGAGGAACACCCCAAACCCTGGCCTGGAAGAGGGCTCTGAGTCTGAGACGAGCAGTAGCAGCCAGACCTCCGATGATGACGATACCTAATGTGGCTTTAAACACCACTCTCACATTTCCCTTTCTCTCTTTCTCTTAATCGGTCTACTCCATCACATCCATTTATTTCAAACTAAAAGAAGAGAGGAAAGATTCTTTTCATGGACAAGAAACATCTGTCATATCCCAGGCGGAGAGAAAAAGAATTCACTTGTCACCTCATAGGCAATGTCTTTCTGTTTGATTTGTTTTGTTTTTTTCCCCGCTCTTCTCTCTTCTTGTCTGCTTTTTGTTCTTTATCCTGAACTAGAAATGTCAAAGAAAGCCACATGCACCCCTCCACCAGATCTTTTGTTTTGCTTGGGAAAAAGACTAATTCATAATAATAACACCAATTATAACCGTGATTTAACGTGAAATATGACATCATTCTGAATGTTCTATAAAATGGCTTTGACACCTTTCAGAAAGATTTTTCCTTTTCGCGAAAACAATTCGTAGCATTAGTGTTAAGATGAAACAATCATTGTGAGCCGCTGACTGCGACGTTGCTCCCAGTCCCTCATAGAATGAACTCAAGCCAGTCATCCCTGCAGCAAGGAAGAACTAAAGCAACACCGAATGGACTGTCACGTGCAGTCTGGCAGCTAGAACATCAGTCCATTTCTGGCTCCAGTTTCAGCAAACCCTGCTCATTTTCACTATTTTCATTCTGCAGAATCATACTAATATATCTGATTTCATGTCTCCCAAGTACACATGTGAGAACCTTAAAGGTTAGAGTTGAAACCTAGCTTGCGGAAGAGTTTGTCGGGAACTGGTTTTTGAATAAAGGTAAAGTTTGAATGGAAGGGTCTTTGTTTTATGTTGCGTTCTGGTACACCAGACGAACATACAGATGCTCAGTTCACTTAGGTTGGGTTCTGTTCAAAAAATCATAAACAGACTGCTGTCTTCTTTCTTGACCATATATGGTATAAAAGTTTTTTTTTTTTTTTTTCTGAATAACCTAAAAGCTGATTTAAACCATATTGAAATCCTGAACATTTCAGAGTTATTCTATAAAAAGCATTCTCATGCTTACAGAAATAATGCTGTGGCAATCATTTTCAAAAGCTTTACGTTCATTGCATGTGGATTGATAAAGGGGTATTCAATAAACACAAAGGTTTGATGAACTTATTTCCTCACAAATCCCAAATAAAATCTACCCAATGGAATAGAAAGCATTAAACATTTGGTTTATGTAATGTTTATAATGCAGGAATTGATCCAATGTCTATGGTTTGTAATGACTGTGAACATTGTTTGAGCGATTCAGTAGGATGGCTTGCACGCTTTGTTTTGCTATGTTGTTCCTTAAACAGTTCATTTGAGGTTCATTTTGGGCGCTGAGTTCTATCCCTGCTGCTGGCAGTGAAGTAGAGATCCATCTTGATTCTTTAAAAGTTCTTTATTTCATGAGGGACTGCTGGTGTAAATTGTGCATCTCCTTTTTTGTACCTTGTTTTTGCTGATAGGGTATAAAAATTGCTTTATCACAGGTTTAAGTTTCTTTTTTAATTTTGGTACAGCTGTAAAAATTCCCACATAGTTTTTTTTTCTTCTTTTGTTTGCATTATATTGTTTCTGCAGCCTTGATATTCAGGGTGGATTGTAAAAAAATATAAGAATAAAAAATTGTGAGTTTTGGAAGATTAAGATTATTTTGATAACATTATTTACAGATTTGAGAAGATAAAAGGTGTCCTGTATGGGTTTATCTGTATGAGACAAAGCAGACATAAACTACTGCATCACAATGAAAAGATCGGAGAAAAAATTGTAATAAATATTTTGCATCAGTTTGCCAAATATGTCCAGCCTTTCGTTTTCTGCTGAAACACTTGGGAAAACATTTTTCATGTTTTAGGAGGGCAAATAGTAATGTTTAAAATATGCATGGAAAAGATAAAAATAATAGGCATAAAAATATTCAAGGGTTTGATTCCTCTTGCTCTAATTTCCATTCTTCACCACTCCCTTTTTCCAAGGTGATTGTAACCAACAAACAAACCTTCAGTCAACAAATGCAGGACATTTCACTTGAGGCAGACGTTCCAACATAAATATATTCCTATTTTTTTAAGAATCAACCTATTTGGGTCTAGATTTTGTTTCAAGGTTAAAAAGGGAGTAATTGTTGGAGAGATGGAAGGTTTGGGGGAGTTAATTTGTCGGAATTGTAACATGGCGTTCCATTCTGCTGGACTCTTGGATAAACACAAGGCCAAATTCTGCATTGGCACAGACCTAAAAGACCCAATAGCTCTATGGAGGGGACAAAGGGGATTCACACAAACAGAAAACGCAGCTGTGAAGACAGTGCATCCCACAAGGGCAAGGACACCTGATTTGATTATTGTAAGTAGTTGAATATTACTTAATTATTCAAAACACACACAAAAAAAACCCCTGCAGTTAAACAATGTATTAATAAAATATATGATGTATCATAGAAAATATAATTTGAATAAACAATTCTATATTGTTTTCCATTTCATTGTGTCCCTTTTATACACTACCATTCAAAAGTCAGGATGTTTATGAAAGAAATACTTTTATTTAGAAAGGATGCATTCAATTGTAATAAATGCTCTCTGTTCATCAAGAAATCCTTAAAAAAAAGCAGCACAACTGTTTTCAATATTAATAATAAGAAGAAAACATTTTTCTTGAGCACCAAATCAGCATATTAGAATGATTTCTGAAGGATCATGTGACACTGGAGACTCAAATTAAGCTTTGCCATCAGTTATTTTAAAATAATTGTACCTACTCCAAACTTTTGAACAGTAGTGCAAGTAATACTGTCTGTTTGTCTGTTCCATTGGCCAGCTGAAGGAACAGAGAAACCGCCAAATGGATCAGAGAGAGAGTTCACAGGAGAATACTGCTCTAAACAAACTCACTGAAGAGGTACAGGACCACATGCTAAGATAATAAATCTTGAGTTCAAAGAAGTTTAACACAGCATCTGATAGTCTTCTGTTTTAGTTTAAAAAACTCAGGATCTCATTTGAACAAAACCTGCCCAGAACACAGACAAAGGTCAGTTTCATATGCTTAGTTCTTTAAATCTGTTTATATTGGGAATAGTGTGTTTTATTATCTGTATTGGACATTGTGTAAGTGTCCATCAGGTCTTTGAGGAGCAGGGATCACTCCAGCAGAAGGCTGATGAGCAGAGGGCTCTTGACTTATATAAAGATCATGAGCAGAGACTGGCTGAGATCAGGACACGCAACCATCAGCTGGAGAAGGAGAGAGAGGGTACGCTTCTCTTAAATGGTTGGGAACATTGAGAAGTAGTATGTAATAATGTTAAAAGAAATCTGTTATTGGCATTTTTGTTTCCATGAAGAACCTTTAACATCCATGGAACCTTCCCATTGCAAAAAAAGGTTCTTTAGATTATTAAAATTTTCTTCATACTTAGGCAAAAGTAAAGTTCTTTTAAGAATTGTTCATTGAAAGGATCTTTGAGGAACCTAGAATGTTTTTTCTATGGCTTTGCTGTGAAGCCCCCATTTTGGATCCTTTATTTTTTGAATGTACATAATTGTAGTTCTCAGCTTC
This sequence comes from Hypophthalmichthys molitrix, assembly GCA_037950675.1. Lineage (NCBI taxonomy): Eukaryota > Metazoa > Chordata > Actinopteri > Cypriniformes > Xenocyprididae > Hypophthalmichthys > Hypophthalmichthys molitrix. The sequence goes on from CM075497.1 coordinate 20,070,588, forward strand.
CAGCACTTATGTCACAGGAGTTGATTTTTATTTTTTAATAGAAGTTATTACAAAAACTTCAGAACCTTTTTTTTTTTCATTTTGCTATACGAAGATCATATTAAAGCTTTATTCTGCCTTCATAATTTAGTTTAGTTACTTTTCAGTATGAAAATCCATTATATTACATATTACCTTAAGTTTATATTTAAATTATACTACCATATTGCACAAATTTGCAATCAAGCTGTCAATTTAATACAATATGCAAAAGATGTGAAAAATATTATTAAAATGTGTATTTAGCATGCATAAAATGCTAGAAATGAAATTGGCTACAAAGTCAGCCATTTTGTTTCAAAAATGTTTAAAATGTTATTTCCACCACAGAATGCTATTAAACACTTCATCATTTGAGAAACAAATGACAGAATTCTTCTGTGATGCTTGGATATTGTTTGAAAAAAAGCTAAATAAACTAGTTGTGTGAAGTGTGTTTAAAGGGAGATTATTTTCTAAAAGTCTACAGGCTCAAAATGAACCCCAAAATCCGGTCACACTGTTTCACTTAGCAACTACAAACTCATGCTGTGATTGGTTGAAACACCTCAAGCATTTTAAAGGCAGATGAACTTGTTAATGTTCATTTGTTCTGTACTACTCTTTGTCATAATAAAAAGAAATGTTTCTTGAGCACCAAATCAGTATATCAGAATGATTTCTGAAGGATCCTGTGCCACTAAAGACTGCTGAAAATTCAGCTTTGCCGTCAGGAATAAATTCCATTTTAAAACAGTTATGAACATGCCAATGTTCATTTGTTCTGCACTACTCTATTGATGATGTGTTTATTTCAGATATCGAACAGAGACTTGCCAAGCTGGGAGGGCGGGAGAGGACGGCTCATCTAGAGGAAGTGCTGCAAGAGCTGAGGTGTCAGGAACAGAGGAACGAAGAGGTGCTGCATCAGCTCAGCTCTCACATCAACTCAATGAAGGGGTAAGAGAGTGGGGGAAACTGTGCCAAGACACTATCAATCACTTTATGCATGTTTATACTGTGCTAATGTTGTAGACTTAATCCAAATGAAGTCCAGTCAAACCCACCAGAGGAAAAGAAGACACGTGTCTTGATCTATTCTGTGGATGGGCCCCTCTCTGCTCAGATAAGGTCTTCTTTAACAAGCATGCAAACCATATCTAGGGACAATAATAGATATGTCATCTAATAAAACCATTTAGTGCCACCTTAGCAACCATTCTGAACACACTAGCACTGTGGTGCATTTCTTTTTGTAACAGAGCTTTGCGTCTGGCATACATGCAGTCAGGTGGTTCTGATCCAGAGGTTCTGGCCCACATGCATGACCTTCAAGCAGAGGCTCTTACTCTGGAGCAGGAAAGACCTAGAGCTGATGGCAAGACAAAAGGAAGAAGTGAGTAAAGAGATTGAACTGTGGCTGAAATAATATATGGACACTTACACTGCTGTTCAAAAGTATGTTTTTTTGTAAGAAATACTTCTATTTAGCAAGGATGCATTAAATTGATCAGTAGTGACTATAAAGACATTCATATTGTTACTTTTTCAAATTAATATTGTTCTTTTGAACTTTCGATTCATCAAAGAATCCAAAAAAAAAAATGTATCCACAAAAATATCAAGCAGCTCATCAACACTGATAACAATACAAAATGTTTTTGAGCAGCAAATCCGCATATTAGAATGATTTCTGAATATCATGTGACACTGAAGACTGGCGTAATGGCTGCCAAAAATTCTTTCTTCCATCACAGGAATAAATTACTATTTAAAAATACATCAAAATATAAAACACTTTTGTTAAATTGTAATAATATTTCACAATATAATTATTTTACTGTATCAAATAAATGCATCTTGGTAAGAATAAGAGACTTCTTTCAAAAACATTACAAAATCTTACCAACCCGCAAACTTTTGAATGGCAATGTCGGTTTGTCAGCTGTAAAGTGTCCATATAGTCTTAATTTTGAACAATGTATTATATTTTACAATCTAATGCTATTACATTAATACATTTTTAAGTGTGGCTTAAGTGTCTGCATATTTTTTTGGGTCATTGTATACTATTCTTTCAGTCATTTCTCGTTTCTGTCCCAACCAGGGATGAAGTCTTCTCACAGAATGTTGGACCCTGATGTTCTTGCTGTGGAGCAGGAGAACCAAAGGCTTGAGGAGGAAATCTTCAGAATCCAGCTGGCCAGAGAGAGGCAAAAAAGAGAACATGGTATTTCTGTTCCTCAAAGATCTGACATCTTGAGCATCACATGATAAAAAAGTAATGTGAAAAAAAGTGAACTTTTCATAGAAAATGGTATTTTTGTACATGTTCTGTCTAATTTGCATGCTTAAACTATGCACTAAAAGTATATTAATATTTGATTGATTTGAATATTTAAAACTTTTTCAATTCAATTCAATTCACATTTATTTGTATAGCGCTTTTCACAATACATATTTTTTTTTAAACATATTTGAATACTTAAATATATTATTTGATTTGATATTATCTGGATCAGGGCTTATTGATATCCAGAAAGACCACATCCATCAAATGGCTAGCCTCCAAGCTGAGATCACCTTTCTAAAAAGAGAAATAGAGAAGGGGCGAGACAGAAGACCACCTAATCCTCAGCCTCCCCTGCCTGTTTTTCCTGAATCTTCTATGGCCCTAACACACTCTGCTCTGACACAGGTGGGCTGACAATTAGCCAAAGCTTAATTCATTGTGTTACTGAGAGCTAATGTAATGTACAGTATGTTGAGTTAATGTGATATTTAAGGATGCACAAAATTGTCTGATACTATTTTAATGCTATATCTATAACCGATACAAAGCCGATATTAAACTTCTGCATTGTATTAAATGAATAAATGAGCTGTTTTAAATGCTGCAAGTGAATTTAGGCATCACAACAGTAAAAATATATAGTATGACATTTTTTTTTTGGAATTTGCTACATATTAAATTACATTTAGCACTGTTATTAAATTATTAGTGTTTTTAAAGATTAACTTTAGGCGTGTGCATGATGGCAAAATATCCAATATCCAATAATAAAAAAATTCTCATATTAGCCAATAACCAATTTGATACCAATATATTGTTCATTCCTAATGATAATTACTGTTCAAAACTTTGGGGTTAGTAGATTATTGAAAGATGTCTCTTATGCTCATCACGGCTGCATTTATTTGATAAATAATATAGCAAAAACAATAATATTGTGAAATATTTTTACAATTTACTGTTTTCTATTTTAATATATTAGTGCAGTGTATATGTAATTATTAGTGTATATTATATGTAGCTTATTCTTGTGATGGCAAAGCTGAATATATTCTTCAGTGTCACATTTTCCTTCAGAAACCATTAAAATTTCTTATTATTATCAGTTAAAAACACTTTTTGGACTTTTTTTGACACCATGATATGTTTTGCTTAATTCTTTGATCAAAAGAATAGCATTTATTTATAAATTATAAATGTCTTTCTTTACTGTATTTTTTAATCAATTTAATGCATCCTTGCTAAATTTAAAGTATTAAAAAATCTTACAGACTTTTGAATAGTAGTGTATATATATTTTGTTTTCACCAATATTGCAGGATCAGAGTTCAAAACAGCATTCATCGATGGGTTCTCATGTAACTGATCCGATGGAAGCTCTTGGTCCTACTCCTTATGATCCTGTGTAAGACAAATTCTCTCCCAAATTACTTTTCTTTTTCTTGTTTAGTGCCTGAAGATGAATACATGTCAAACTAAATGCATTACAATATGATTTAAACCTAGCTATATCTGAATTTGTGTACAGGGCTGGCTTTGTGATCTTCTATGACCTGGTGATGGGTTTAGAAGCTACTTTGGGATCGGTGCGTTTGTTGGCAGGGTTATATTGTAATGGGGAGAAGCTGGGACAGACCACCCCAATGCCACCTGTGCAGTGCCAACCATTACTCTCCACCAAGAGTCCTGAAAACTATGCCATACTGGCTTTTAAGCAGCCTGTGCCAAGGTAGTTTGGTTGAAACATAAGTATGGACACGGAGCTGATTTGTGTTTACATTATTGAATTTGTACTTCATTTCAGAGTACAGCCATCTCCAAATGTCTCTTTGGTCTTGGAGATCCAGACTTCTAAAGGTCTCCATTTGTACAACCATGAAATTAAGGACTTGGTTACTTGTGGCTGGGCTAAACTTGAACTTTTCGACCAGCACAACCAGGTTTATAGCGGCCACTGGAGGCTTCCCTTCCGTTCTCTCCCAGTTCAAGCATCCCTATGTCCAGTTCAGCTGAATTCTGTGCCACAAGTATGTTCACCCAATACTAAGAGCTTAAGAACCTCACAATACTTTTGAAGTCTTTAGATGTACCTGATTTTTATTATGCCCATTTCTCTTCTAATAAGTGACTACTAGGTTAAATTCCCATATAACTCTAATTTACTCGATTAAATCAGACTAAACTGTTTCTTTCTTTCTAAGCTGGGTAACATGGAACTTTGTCTTCGGGTAGCAAACGCTCGTCATGGAGATGTACAGACTCTTGCAAAGATTGACATCAACAGCACCAACCAGTACAAGTACCCATCAACGGTATGCAAAATATTTATCAAGATATTTACTATCTAAAGATGCTTTTTAATAGCAAAGCTTATAAAGGTTTTGATGAGCCTATACAGCAGGGGTGTCTAATCCTGCTCCTAGAGGGCCACTGTCCTGCAGAGTTCAGCTCCAACTCCAATTAAACACACCTGAAACTAAGTCTCACTAGGCATACTAAACTTCCAGACAGGTGTGTTGAGGCAAGTTGGAGCTAAACTCTGCAGAAAAGTGGCCCTTTAGGACTGAGTTTGGCCTACAGCTTAATAAATGTGTCTCATTTAGGTGGTCTCAAACACATCTGCAATCCTGGCAACCCAAGTACCATCTCACACTTTACAACCATCATCCAATCTATTACCTTCATCACTGCCACAGACGGATCATGTTGAGGAGTCCAATTAGATTTGAATGACTGAATAATTCAGCCTGAATTTGATTACTGTACAAATAAAACCTGTTGTAAATTCACAAAAAAAAAAAAAAAAAAAAAAAGTATTTCATGTGCCTATAAACAGATCTAAACATGTGACTATTCACACTGATCTACAAACAATTATGCATTTATAGGGGTTGGACAATTAATTATTAGTATTGTTTAGGGCCTCCTTTTGCAGCCAATACAGCATCACTTCATCTTTGTAATAATAGACAAGTCCTTCACAGTGGCCAGAGGGATTTTGAGTTATTCTTCCAGAACAGTGACCAGGTCACTATGTGATGCTGGTATAGGAAAACGTTTTCTGACTTGCTCCTCCAAAAAGCAAAGTGGCTAAAAAATATTTTGATCTGGGGACTGTGCAGGCCATGGGAGATGTTCCACTTCAATTTCATGTTCATCAAACCACAATATGCTTCATATAGAGAAAAAAAAGATCACACTTTCTCTTTCCATTTGCACTGTTTTTTCATATACCTTAATTCAAACTCATTGACGCCACTCTGTTCATTCTTGAACTTTTGCCTGTATTGTGAATAGATTCACTGTTTTGGACTGCTGCCTTGAATTTAAGAACACAAGTACAAAATGACACAACATGGGCTTCCTGTCTGCTGTGCAACCATTTAACACTCTGCCAGAGTCCTACAGTAGGAGACAAGAGGCCACTTTTTTCAACCCGTTCTCATAAGTGCTGCATGTCCAAGACTTTTGGGCAAAAAAAAAAAAAAAAAAAAAAATTGCCCTTGTGCCTTTATTGTATATGTGCAGGTAAACTTATGCCAATTATAAGTGAAGTCACAAATTTTTTTTTATTTTTATTTCCATTTTATTTTAAGTGTATCTGCAGTGATTTACTGTTGTAAAGCTGAAAATACAGTTTGGAATTAGACTTAAATATATTCAAATCTAAGCTGTGACTTTGATAATCTGGTTTATTTTGGCTAGTATAAGTTCTGAATGGTTGGTATGTATTTAGTAGTCAAATTGGCTGGTGAGTGAAATTTCAAACACTGCCTGTATTGTGAAGGCTATAAAGTTCATTTTAAAAAAAAAAAAAAAAAAAAAAAAAAAAAAAAAAAAAAAAGTCCTTAAATCCTTCTGAACCAGCACATCTTATATTCTTTAAAAACAAAGGATAAATTATTAAGAGCCCACATGTTCACATATGCAAATATCCTTTATTGAAAGTTTACTACAATTATACAAAAGGTGGACAAAGAAATTGGGTTATTTACAGAACAAAGAGACAAAAGTTGTTCATGGAGAGTATGAGGCAGACATGCTCTGCTGGTTGGAAGGTAAGTGGTCAATCAGAGGATGTCCATCACGCAGAGGTCTCCACAGAAGAAGAATTGGCTGACTACAAGAGAATATAAAAACCATTAATATACAAGCAGCAAAAAAAAAAAAAAAAAAAAAAAAAAAAAAAGGCACTAAAATGCTGGACAAAAGGATAAAACCCAAGACAATTCTCCAACCAACACATTAATTCAAGATAAAGAATTAAACATCCTCTCAGACACAGGACTTCACCAGTATTTGTACATTAGTAAATATGCACCCAGATGAAGTCTGAAAGTTTGACTCTTGTAACCTTGTAATCTTTTAAGGTTACGACACCATTTTAGATTAAGAAACTTCACAATTCCAATCTTGATACCACAGCAAAAACTAAATACCAACCTACCTAATATAAAGTTAAAATTAAAACAGCAAGATTAAAAACAAGTTACAAGCAATAGCACATTAATACAAAAGATACAAATGAAATAAGATGCTTTAACGTTTTTTCTAGGATGCAAAAAGAACTTGCATTCACTGCACAGATGCAGACCAACCATTAGACTGTGAGAGTACAGAAGAGTTCACGTCTTGAGCATGAATGGCCTAAAATGACTTAAATTGGCAAAACTTAAACATGTGAAAATGATCAACTTTTATGCAGCAGTGACAGTTTCTGTCCACTGTCCAGAGCATTTCACACTGGCCCTGGGCCATCAAACAGTCCTTATTGTCAAGCCCTGTGACCCTATTAGAGGAAACAGCAAGCCTATCAACTCGCCTCCTGCTCCATTTTCTCCTGGACTCCATTGCCGTTGTGGGCGGAGTCATCGCTGCCATTAACTGAGGTCTCCTGTTTAGTCTTTTTAGCATCACTGTCCTTTTTTGGACTCTCCTCGTCTGGTTTCCTCTGTGCAGGAACAAAGCAGGACAGAACACGTACTTTATTTTTTTGCGCTAAACACCTATTCTCTACATGCTACTCAAGCACACATAGCCACTTCAACACCACGCCACAACTACAATATGCCAAGCCACAAAATTGAAGCACAGTCACCACAGAAGCACTGAGCAACAAAACCAAACCTCATCTAGTTGGCAAATTCAGTTCATGACCCAGCATGCAAAGTTGCATCAGCTAAGGAAAGGGACCAATGCAGAGGTCCCTTCAAAGGGTAGACTACCCTCATGTAATCCGGTTGTAATGCACTTTAGGCATGCTAGTTTTTCCACCTCTACTGCAAAAGGTTATATTAAATTTCAGTGGACAGATACTAACCTTTTTACGAACAAGGTGAGAAATATCAGATGCAGATTTTGAGGAAGATGCACCATCAGTTGGCCCTGCAGGAATCTGAAATAAAACATTGAGGGTGAGCAATAGTCAGTCAATATTTGGCATCTGAGTTATCAGCACTGGCCGATAAGTGTCAATATTTATCTGACAGAACCAAGAACAGCATCTCTTTAAATTCTTGATTTCAAATTTCTTGTCATAAGTATGTCATTGTAGAAATTAGGGCTGCACAATATATAATCGAAATATCACAGATGTACAGACAGATGCATATCAAACAACTTGTAATTTTAAATTAATAGACAACTTCAAAAAGTTCAGAAAAAAAAAAAAAAAAAAAAAAAAAAAGTCGAAAAGAAATTAAGGTTTTTGATGAAAACATTGCAGGATTATTCTCCTTATATCGGACTTCAATGGTCTCTCCAAACAGCTGAAGGTCAAAATTACAGTTTCAGTGCTTCAAAGGGCTTTAAAACAATACCAGACGAGGAATAAGGGTCATATCTAGTGAAACGCTGCATGTCCTACGCCTTCCCTATTCTACTTACGGAAAAAACGGAACGGGTGCCACGTTTGTTCCGCGAGTTGAATAAGGAAGGCGTAGGACATACAGTGTAAGCTTTTTGAAGAATACGGAAAGCGGAAGCATGTGCAAGGCGATCATTCGTGTTTATAAAGCATATATACATTTGTATCTACCGATCATTTCGCTAGATAAGACCCTTATTCCTCGTCTGGTATCGTTTAAAGCCCTTTGAAGCTGCACTGAAACTGTAATTGACCTTCAACCATTTAGAGAGACCATTGACCACTGAAGTCCACTACAAGAATAATCCTGGAATGTTTTCAAAAACCTTAATTTCTTTTCGACCAAAGAATGAAAGATATGAACATCTTGGATGACATGGGGGTGAGTAAATCATCAAGAAAATTGTATTTGAAAGTGGACTAATCCTTTAAACTATGCCAGAGTGCGCACACCAAGCACCGGATTCTGTGCGCAAGGCAGTTGGACATAGTGGTGTATTAGAAGTAAAAAGTAAAGAAAGCACAAAGCATCAACACACCTGACTAGCGGTAGATGAAGACGGGCCACCATTTTCAGCTGGGAAAGCAGATGAAGTGGATGCTCCTGCCTGTAACAAGCACAAATTACAAACTATACATTGCCTCTTTAACTTCTGCCATCTTTACAGCATCCTGGATGATACACATTCCCTTCTTGATCTCCATTTTTCTTTTCATACTAAAAGCAACATTAGGGACGCATGATATCAGTATCATTATTGGACAAGTTAAATTATCAGTACTGGGCAATGTACAATACAGCTGATATTGGATTTAATCATCAAAAATTAATCAACCAACTCACAAGGGTCTGATGGATGGCCTCAGAAGCTGCAGCAGCCGTCCTCTGGCTCTCCTTGGCATCTTCAATCTTCTCAGTAATTTCTGGCAATAACTGCTTCAACTCCTCAAGCTCATTCTTCTCCTCCTTTGCTGCCTCTGCACCTTCCGCTTTGTCTATCACCTCCTGAAGCATAGCTGGAGGAACATGGATGTGGTAATCAAGTGTACCATGCTTGTTACTGGTTACTAGTGTTATCAGCAAGCAGATCTTCAGTTAAAAAGGTATGAAGACCAGCAAAAGCCTGCTGCAAAAATTGTTCCTACCAAGACGACTCTCAATGACTTTGATAGAGTTGGAGAAGTGCTCGATGGCTTGGCTGTACTGGGCTGTGTAGCTGTAAGTTGTGCCCAACTGGTAATGAGTCTCAGCCAAAAGACGACTATGAGAGGGTAGGTGTTTCAGCTGCAAGGTTAAACACTCATTGAAGTCCTCCAGAGCCTGACTGTAGTTGCCTACATGAATCAAAAATGGAGACTTAGTAAAAAATGATTGACTGAGGATGGAAAACTTCTCACTTTTAAATGGTGGCTTGTGGTATCCAAAAAGGTCCTTAAAAGGATATCATTGTCAACTACTCTATCTACACACCTGATTCAGCTCCAACTTCTCCAAGTTTCAGGTAAATTTGTGCTGCCATTAGCTGATCTTCTTTGCTCTCTTTTCTAAAAACAATAAAACAATATTTTAAAAGAAGCTTGACCAAATACAATCAATTGCTAAAGGTACAAACATACCTTTTATAAATCACCTTTGCGACCTCAAGCATCTCCCAGGCCAACTGCAGGTTTCCAACTTCATCCTCCTCACTTTCCTAAAAGCACAAAGACACAAATGATAAACGACTAAATCAATAAAGAGCAGAGGGGATGAGGAAAAACAAAACCCAAAACAGGATTACAAACCTTATCCTTTGTCTCACCCTCTGCATCCTCATCGTCTTCATCCTCATCATCGTCATCTAAAACAGAAAGATGTTAACTTGCTGACAGTGATTTAATGTGAAACCCCATCACCATGCACACCCTTAGTAGCGTTGCAGTTTAAATCTAAACAGCCTGTGGATCCACCAGCATTTAGAAGTAAATTCACCAGGTGAAACTTAGTAATTTAATACTCAAATCTCGTGCTCCCCAGACTACCACACTTCACTACCTCCACCATCCTCTTCCATGGGTTCTTCAGTATCTTCATTTCCATTTTCCTTCTCTTCATCTTCAGCCTTTTCTGTTACTCCATTAGATGCAGTGATATCCTTTTTAGATGCACCTTCATCCACACCGTTTGACTTCTCAACATCTTTTTCAGCAGGTTTAGCCTCGTTTTCAGCTAGTTTCTCATTTTCAGCTGGTTTTGCCTCATTTTCAGCTAGTTTCTCCTCATTTTCAACAGGTTTTGCCTCATTTTCAGGTAGCTTCTCCTTTTCAGCAGGTTTTACCTCATTTTCAGCTAGCTTCTCATTTTCAGCAGGTTTTACCTCATTTTCAGCTAGCTTCTCATTTTCAGCAGGTTTTTCCTCATGTTCAGCTGGTTTTTCAGTTTTAGGAGATGCTGCATCCGCTTCCTTTGGCACTTCAACTTCCTTCTGATTTTCCTTATCTTCCTCTTGGTTCTTCTGCTCACCTTCCCCCACCTCCGTTCCTACCTCTGACTGAGTTTTGTTGTCCTCTGACATGGCATCATAAACCTGTGCTCGGAGCTCATCTCTGGTTTTTTCTGAATCATAGTACAAATTTCTAGGTTACAGCTAACATCCCTCTAAACTGGAATGAAATTGCGCTTTATTTTTTGTCAATATATACTGGCTTGTGTGGAAGTCCATTTGGAGGTTCTTTGATGTGATGTGATGTCTAGCCTTAAGCATGTATGAAAAAGACAAAAAGTGATCAGTTTTAAAATCAAAGCTTAAGATACAAACCATCCAAGTTGTCAGCGCTTTCAATCTTAGAGTCATTTTGTTTCTCGCCCTCTTCAGAGGATTCTTCTGGGACTCCCTCTAAAGCATTACCAAGCACTGTATTCTCCATCCTAGAGAAATTAAAAAAAAAAAAAAAAAAGTTAGGGGAAAAAAATAAAATAAATAAATATTGCATTAAACACTAATTAATCCAGATACCTGGCAAGCTCCAGAAGGGCCTTCCCACACAAGAAAAAAGCTTCTCCACATTCATCAGCAGTGTCTCCGTATTTCTCAGCTCTTAATGGGGGGGGCGAAAAAAAATGTACAGACCATAAGTGTAATATTAAAAAGAATCTGGTATACTTTGAACGGATGACACGTTCTCTAACCCATAATACACGTTTTACCCTTCACTACTCACAGCATGGCACAAGCCTCCTGGAACACACTGACTGCAGACACAACATCACCCATCACTAAGTGCCGGTTGCCTGTGCCAATCAGCTTCTTTGCCTCCTCAGTAACATCGACGGAGCTGCAAAGTTCACGAATGTGTGAGTCTAACGAACCTCAATAGTTACTTTATTGGAATGAGCAATTTAATAAAATGAATAATCCCAGATACCAACTCACCTGTCTGCAGCGCTCGAGGAGCAAGGTTTCTCCTCCATACTGCAAAGACAAATACAAAGAGCCATAAAACTGTTAAAAAGTACGATTTCGTCTTAATATCTGTAACGGGAGTAAAACTGCACGCAAGTTTGTTTACAAAAAAAAAACAAAAAGTTCACGTGCGGAGGACCAAAGTTAGCGCGATGCTACGACTGGTATTTGTCGACAGAGAGCGAACATCTACACGCGGACATAAATGACACTTAACGTGACCGCTTAATATCAGTATAATAACCGAAAGTGTGCAATTTAAAGTGTTATTTGTCTTGTTACCGCCACCTTTCAAACTTAACCCTCGACTTTAGCGCGCGTGCAGCCATTTCATTGCAGCGCCAAGCTCACAGACGGGCCATTCACGACTGTGCGTGAACAAAGCGGGAATTTTCTCATTTAGGATGTATAAACAAGCTAACCGTTCATATTAATCCTTCTCCCGCCAACAGAAAGCAGCCAAACACATCACGGCAACGGGAATCAACGGTGATGCCATCCCGTCGCGTGCGACGATGTCCGGGCGCGCGAGAAAAGCGAATTGAAGCACGAGCGCGAGACATTTTTCCTGACAAGGATACAGCTGCTGCAGCTTGGTTATCAAACGAAACCAGCCAAAACCTCTCACTTTGACTTCCTTTAACTTATCTGGTTACTTCCCATGCTTAGGAACGCACTTAACTTGAAAATGATATTTTACCTTTCGGCAGTTGAAGCAGCTGCTGTTTCCTCGGGCATTTTAATGCGTTAAATAAACTAAGCCGTAATGTACTATTGGATGATGTATGTGTGAAGCTGCTCCTGAATTAGTCTTTGTTGGCGCCTTTAAATACGGATACAAGCTGTACTTCCGCTGAACTACGACCCTATCACAAAAACGCGGGAGAATACATTTAAAGGGCAAGTATCCGTATTACGCCACCACTAAAGCCACAGGCACAATAAGATATTAATAATATGTCTCACTGGACAAGATAAATGAAAAGTCTATTTTTATCCAGATTTTGTGAGTCTCATAAAAATAAGAAATTATATTTTGCACTTAAGGTCAACTTGAAATTAAAATAGAGTATTCACTTTCTCTAAGTATGGTCCTAATGTAATTCTGAATAAAATATAAGTTATAGTTTATTTTATTATATTATTATTATTATGTATTATATAACAAATGTTTTTCTTTTTACAATCCAATACGATTTTTTTTGCACTGTTATTGTCATGATTACACTCTCCTCAGGCTTTTTTATTGTAATGGGTGTCTAAATTTATTATTTTAATTTTAAATTTAAATTTTGCATTGCGGTAACGAGAATCTGCTTGATTGTCATGAAAATAAAGTCAAAATGCAAATAAATAACATAAAAAGGTCTATATAACCTTAAAGGTACACATCTTTTTTTTTTTTTTGCAGTCTATGGTACATACACATACACACATACACAAATATATATATATATATATATATATATATATAATTTTTAAGCAAATATATATTTGTTAATTTTAGGGGTAATAATCCAGACATATTCTTGACAGGTTTCATAAAATTGAACATGAATACATCTAAAATAAGTTTATTCATAAAGTTCCTTTCCATGCTTGTCAAAAAACGAGCACACATTTCGATATGTAACAAAAAATTTTATTGTGTTTATAAGTACACAGAGTAATGAATGGACATTAGTGTCAAGGCACAGAATCTTGCAGAAGTGCACATTAATAGGGGTCATTAAAAGGGTAGTGAGGATGTCCTGCATCGCGGGGTACAGACTTACCATCGACCTACAAAAAATAAAAAGACACAACACTCAATTAAAAATAGATGCAAACACATACATAGTGTTGGACTGCATGTGATTTGGCAGTCTTAAATGCAGCAGACTCAGCATCAGATTTACTTCTGAAGTAACCACTGTGAAATTTAGTGCTATGTTGTGGCTTACAGTAATATAACTTACAGTAATGGTTGGCACAATGTAACGCCAGCCTCTGTGCAATGCTGTCACTTGACTCATTTCCTCAGGTTCAAGAGTAAAATCAAACACCTGTAAATGAGCAGAGAAAATTCATTGCATTGTCACACTACAATGTCATAAAGAAAAAGATGGAAGAATCAAGAAAAAACATGCAGAAACCTGGATATTCTCTTTGATCCGAGACTGTGTAATGCTCTTTGGGATAGTCACTACTCCTCGTTGAGTTTGCCACCTGCCAAAATATCAATGAAGAATACTATGTAATAATCGGTGAAGAAATATGATGTGCATCTAGTGCAAAAGCATGAATTTACCTGATGATAATTTGTGCAGGAGTCTTGTTGTATTTCTTGGCTAGCGCAGCAATGGCTGGTTCTTCCAACAGCACAGGCTCCTCTGGATGCTTCCAGGCCCGGTCAGGAGATCCTAGCGGACTGTAGGCAGTCATCACTAAGCCCCGATCCCGGCAGTGAGCCAACAGCTCAACCTGTGCAAGGTATGGATGGGACTCCACCTGCAAAACACTATTGTTACTCTACAAACTGATATAATAGATCAAATATAAATTAGGACATCACATTTTCTTCTGACCTGCAAAACAGTGGGTTTGATGCTTGCAACTGATAAGATGTCATCGATTTGCCTGCTGTTGAAGTTTGAGAGTCCAATGGCCCTGACAAGCCCCTTTCCCACAAGTTTTTCCATAGCAGCCCATGTAAGCTTGTAGTCTATATCATCATACAGCAAGGTTCCATCCTCCTTCCTGGGAAAAGAGGTATCACCTCGTCTGGACAAAAATAAGAGAGTAATAAGAGGAAAAATAAGAGGAACACTACACTGTTATCTGAGAAAAGACATTAAAGGGATAGTCCACCCAAAAACAAAACTCTGTTATCATTTTCAAAAATAAGATATTTTGAAGAATGCTAGAATTCAAACCGTTTTGGTTCCCATTGACTTCCATTATATTTTTTGACCATACATTAGTTTGGAAGTCAATGGGAACCAAAACTGTTTGGTTAACCAGCATTCTTCAAAATATCTTCTTTTGTGTTCCACAGATGAAAGTAAGTCATACATTGGAATCACTATCCCTTTAAGAGCACTTTACAGTTCATTCCCCAAAGGAGATAAAGAAAATGTCCCATGTTTATATTGCCAATAAACAACACACCCTAGATAAGACAACAGTAGACTATTATAGAGTCTTGCACCCTTTCAATCGCTTTTGAAAATTAATTTGTAATTCATTTTTTATCATTTTTAATTTTGTGTGTGTGTATATATATATATATATATATATATATATATATATATATATATATATATATATACACACTGGGGGCTTACTGGAAGGCATATGGCCAATGGATGAGGTAGAGGTCCAGGTATTCCAGCTTCAGATCTTTCAAGGTCTTTAATAGAGATGGCTCCACGTCATCTGGGTGGTGTTTTGTGTTCCACAGTTTGGAGGTCACAAATACATCCTCTCGCCTTATTCCCTGAAAGAGGACGGGTTGTAAAGCACACATGATTCCTTTATATATAAATGTGTAGGTATATTTCATATATGTATTCATTCTACTTAGTTTACCTACTTTTTCAGGCCCCATCACTTCCTGGAAAGCTTCACCGATCTCTGGCTCATTTGCGTAAATGGGAGCACAGTCAATATGCCGATAGCCAGTTTGCAATGCCCAAATGACTGCCTGTTTTACCTGCAGATGACAGCATATTTATTTAAAATGCTTATTGAATTCCTCATTTAAAACAAACACAATAATTAATGCAAATGATTACTGAACAACAACAATAATATATGTATATATACACTGTATTTCCTGGTAAACTCACCCTCATTCTTAAAGCATCATAAAGATTCAAATTACAGTTGTAAAATAAAGAGTCATAATTACAGTTGAGCTGATACACTAAATAACCTCACCTGTCCAGGTTCACTCTTCCATGTCCCAAGTCCCACAAGGGGCATCTTTCGCCCAGTGCTGAGGACAGCAAAGTCATTCATACTCATCCTGTGTGCCTTCAGAGAAAAGAAATAAAGAACACAATATGAACAGTGTTCAAACAGAAGAAAGCATGGAATAGACTTTAGTATATTAACTTTAAGATTTAATCTATGTAGTAGTAAATCAATCCAGTCCCTAAACACTCACAGAAAGGCTGCAGAATGCGTAGGGTGAATGAATGCAAACTGTTCAGTGCTCAAAATTCAGGATCAGAATGAAAGGAAGTGTAACCTGCTGACTTATCAGCTGACTTCCCCAGCAGCTCTAGCAGGATGTAAATATTGTAAAACACCCGACACTGGAATTTTGGGGAAAGCATATACTTTGGGTTCGCAGATTTTATTAAAAATAATAAGAATCATTTTTTTTTTTAATCTTTGCATGTTTATATAAAGGGAGGTTGAATCATGTTGAAATGTCAATTCAATCTCATTCTTTACTGGCACACCCCCAGCCATTATTCTACATTAGTTTGCTCTAAATTTTCTAGTTAGCGCAGTGAATCACACAGATATTTGGTTAACATACCATTCTTCGACAGTAAAACTTGTGAGAATGAATGACAAGACGAAGAGCACGTTGAATATGCTGCATTTCTCTCTGTAAAATCAGGTCGACTAGTGTCCCATGTGGCGTGTCATAACAAGGATTGTCCGGGAATTTTTTTAAAAAATATTATTGGTTTAGATACTTACTGTGTGTGAATAGGATAAGAAAATGTCTCCACTATAAAGCTATCCAGGCTGATCCAAAAATATTTGAATATTTTCTCATAACGTTCACGTGTTTACTTCCTGTTCGATGTTTTGTAAAAACACCCGTTAAAATAAAAGTCTCCATAACAACAAACAGAAAGTCTTTAAATTTGAATTTAAAAATTGCCTTACCTAGTATAGGTGTCAATGATTAAAAGTAAAATGAAGATTTGACCTTTGTTATTTGCAAATTAAAAAT
The DNA here is from genome assembly GCA_037950675.1 of Hypophthalmichthys molitrix. NCBI lineage: Eukaryota > Metazoa > Chordata > Actinopteri > Cypriniformes > Xenocyprididae > Hypophthalmichthys > Hypophthalmichthys molitrix. The sequence continues at coordinate 20,087,165 of CM075497.1, forward strand.
AAATAAATAAATAAACAAACCAGTTATAATAGCTGTACAGTACATGGTTGAGGATAAAAAATCCCATGTCATTTTGGTCACTCATCATATAAAAAATATTATTATTAATCTGAAACTCATTCAAGTGTCTATGAAACTTTAGTCAACTACCATTTACCATTAGTCTTCTGCATATCTTTTATTTTGAAAAGACAGTTATTTTCTTTTGAATATAAAATTGGGTAATCAGCAAAATATAAGTATTTCATCTCCCCCCTGAAATTAGGTGCAGTTTTGCCAACTCTATCCCAAAGCATTAATAGTATAAAAATAGTATAAGAGTGGTTATGTCCAGGCTTCTTTTGGCTTTGTTAATAATACATTTAAATGCATTTTGTTTTATTGACAACAATATTATCATTGCTATTTGTCTGAGAGGGTCACTTTTGATTAATTTCGAAAAAGGGCAGGGGCTCAAGCCCCCCTTCTGCACGTGCCTGGATTTAGGTGTTCAATTCAGGTATAGAATCATTATGTACATGTAGATAATTCACTAAATTTAGAGACTGAAAAAAATAAAATAATATATAAAAAATTACAATGAAAACAAATTTTCTTGTAGACAGTTTCAATCATTGTCTTTATAACAGGAGAAACAAACTACAACACATCAAATGTTTATTTTACATAGTACAGTTAATTCAGGATGGAAAAAAACATTTATGGTTGCCAATTTCAAATTAAAAGTATAAAAAAGCATCAAAAACCTGAGGACTAAATTGGGCTTGGGTGATTTACACAGAATAAGGTCAAGCTTTTTATGACAGAAATTGCTCTGTTTCTCCATTTAATTCAGAGCACAAAAATATCTATAAAAAAGAAAAAGAGTATCACACAGAAAACTGAGATCACTCGTTTCCTCTTCGACTTCTCTTGTGACTCTTCTTTGACCGACTAGAACACAAAGAGAAAAATGCAGCATGAAACATGAAACAAGAAACAAACATGTAACAATTATGAAACAAAAATAATAATGAAGACTAGTTAACCATTAAAATTGAGCATTACCTTTCTGGGGACTTCGAGTGACTGCGATGCCGGTGACTTCTGTGGTGACCTGAAAAAAAAAATATACCAATATTTTATTTCCTAATAAACAATTTCCTAATATTTCCTTATAATCAGTTTAGCAATTTACTATAATTATTTTTAAATAACACATAATGAAGTCTTATTTTCTTGAAATACTTCAAAACAGCATGAATGTACCTGGAGATTTGGAGCGATGCCTTCTGTCCCTGGATCTGCTGCGGTGTCTACGGGGGCTTTTGCTGCGGTGGCGGTCCCGGTCTCGATCACGTCTGGGTGATGGGCTGAATAAATAGAGTAATTAGACAAATTGTATTAAATTGTATAATCTCCTATTACAGGGTTTCTGCAGGTCACGTTAATGTAACTTTAAGACAGATATTTGCTCTTGTTTTAAGCATAAACTCACTTCATTTTGTTCAGTGTTTTAAGACTCCATTACATTTGCATCTCAAGTAAATGCATCTTGTATCTTTTTATTGGAAAACAGGACAAAAATAGAGGAACTTTTTTTTTTTTTTTTTGCAATTCATGCAAAATGTAATGACATGACTTTATGCTCTGATTTAAGACCTCCTTAATTTGTTTAAAGGCAAATTAAGACTTTTAAATACCTTTTTAAGACCCGCAGAAACCCTGTATTATAATGTGCCCAACCAATGAGTCTAAAATACATTGCCAACATTTGACTTGTAATTTCATTACATACCTTCGTCTTTTAGGTGATCTGCTTCGTCTAAAAAAAAAAAAAAAAAAAAAGACAATCAGAACATGAATTATTCGTCTGTTCAGTTAGTCAGTTATGAATAATATGATTTAAATGACAATTAGCACCATCACTAACCTTCTGGGTGAGCGGCTGCGTCTGTAACGTGGAGATGGAGACCTGCGTGGCCGGTCTATATCTCTGTAACTTCTTCTGTGTGGCTCTGGTGTCTGCACCCTCTCTGGCTGCAGTACATGAGAGGTTGTATAACCATTATATTCACAACATATAATCAGATTTTGCTTATATTGTGAAAAATTGTGAGTTCCCTTTTACCTTCTCTTCTTCCTCATCCTCCTCATCACTGGTTTCCACCTCATCCAGGTCTTCTTCCAGGGCACTAATACGAGCATCCAGTAGCTCAGCTTCCTCCAAAACCTGTCTCTTCTGTGAAAAAACAACAACAACCAAACATGGACACATTATTTTATGACATATTTGATTCCTCTGAAATTCACATTACACCAAATAACACCACAAATAAACTACATGTAACAAGTACAACGAACCTGAAGTCTGGGGAGGATGATATCACACATCCGCTCTGCATGAAGAAGCTCATCTATGAACTCATCGACATGCATCAACTCGAACTCTGTGTAAAGAAGAAACATTATTTGCATTTTTCTGCGAGGAGGAAACTTTCAGTGCAAATACACAATGCATATTGAGATTTATCTTTCAAGTAAATTGATCACCTCCATTTCTATTCTGGCTTTTGATTTTTCTGTAGTCATTGTATAATGGTTCTAAATACTTGTAGCAATCCACAGAAGTTCCAGTCAGGCGCATATACATCGCTCCAAGCAAACGGACATACCTGGAATGGGGAAAAAAGCAGTACAGTAATGCAAAAACTTGAAATGACAAACTTCGTACAGATAGAACAGTAAAATGCACACTAACTTGAAGTCCTCATTCTTGATGAATTCCACAATGATGTCCTTTTCAGGCTGAATCTGCAGCATCTTTAGTGTCAGACATAAGAATGGAGTAGGCTTGATGTTTCCTCCATATACACCACCAACAAACTTCAGCTCCATTGCTTTGTCCACGACAAGCTCAGCTACATTTTACAGAGGGGCAATAACAGTGACAATTATAATGGTGCTTCGCACATTAATTCCACAAAACCGTACATATGGAAACATATCAGGTAAATGTTATATAACAGACCATAACCCAATAAAGCCCACTGCATTGTATTTGATACATGAACTTTTAAGGCCTCTAAATTTTCAGTATGATGAAAACTTTCCTGCAAAATTGTTCTTCTAATTGCCTTCTTCCCTTTGATTGACAGTTCACAATTTTTAGTCGGTAAAAGACCTTTTAGTATAATTTTAAAGATGTCCACCTACAGGTTGTGGTACACACGTGTTTTGCTATGAAATTTTTCATGATTTTATAAAGTAAACATAAAAATAACTTTTTAACGAACATTTACTGGACTGAAGCAACTTAGGTTCACTTGATTATTCATATATAATTTAGGGGGAAAAAAAATCATATTAAAATGTGAGTATCAAATATGATGAAACAGGCTTTTGATTAACATTTGTTTGTACACAACCTTCCACAAAACTACAGAGCTTTGAACATAAAACTAAGCATTTAAATATCATCTTGCTAAGACATATTATTGGGAGATATAGAGTTACAACTAATATTTGTATGCATTTCATGTAAGCAGTCTGGTATACTATTATAATACACATCTAACTGATAAACATTTCAGGCTATCAGATTCAGAATTTCATCTTACCTTTTTGGCCATATAAATAACATCTGCACCAAATTGCATGTTTTTGCTCAGTTTGGGCCTCTCAATAAATTGTATGTAACTACTTACTGTTGTTTACAATGCCACATTAACAAAAACAGTCTGTAATCCAGCACACTTCTCTCACCTGTAAGTCCAAAACATTCCTCTTTCCAATACTTGGACTCATATATACGTGTCCGTATAATCTTCTCGACAAGATACTGGGGATTTGTTCCATGTATACTATTGGCATCTTTTACCGTTCTATTAGCCATGGTGGTTTAAAATTATATATGAACGAACGAACGAATCAACGGAACACTAATATGCCATGGAGAAACAGTGAAGAATAACTTCCGGGGAAAAGCGTGCGTCACATCCCTAAGGTCAAGCGGTATTTTGCTGTCCAATCAAAACCTCTTCATACGTCATCTGCGCGCGAAAGAGTCGAGTGAGCTGTATGATTGTGCTCTCTGTCTGCTGTGTTGTAAGATGTGTTTAACTTAATATATATTTGCAATATAGTTTCTGAGTTTTTAAGTGAGACGGAGACGCAATAGTGTTTTTATTTATACGTTAAACAAGAACGTTTGATACTGTTTCAAACATCAGCTGGTGAGTAAGAAAGAGGTGCTGGGGATTTAAAGTTGTGTACATACTGAACGATTTTGCTATTTGATAGTATTAGATATTTTAACAGTTTGAACTCTATTCTTAACTTTTCCAGATGAGCACATGAATTTTGCCTTTTCTAGAAAAAAAATTAAAGTTAACGTTTCTGGTTACAGCTGGAAACTACAGTCAAAAATTTTTAGTTGGTCAAGACTCAGTATAAAATTGGAGTAAAGTTATTTTCTTGATTTCAAGAATTTATGGGGAAATGTTTTACTTTAACTTATTGCATACTGTATAATATAATAACTCGAAATCTTGCAATTTTATAATTATTTATTTGCATCGTGAATATTTAATTAATCTTGTTACATTTATAACAGTCCCTATATATATAATATATATAATGGGTCTAGTTGCCATTGTTACTGTTTTGACTATAAAGTACATAATAATCAGGTCATTAACTGATGCTGTGCTTTACAGACCTCGTATCAGATCTGCACCATGAGCCGCTACATCACAAGACTGAAAATGAGAAGATCATACAAATGGAATGGGAGACCAGTCGGTGAAGACAGGAAGCTGAGAAGGCAATACTATGAGTATGTGCACTTATGTTTTCATCATCACTAAGGCCCTGTTTACACCTGGTATTAAGATTGGTTTGAAGACAAAAAACGTACCAAGCACGATGTTCTCTCACCATTCTTGATTTCTAATATGCACTCGCAGGAAAACGATAGCTGCTGCTCTGCAGGCGTGTTCATATGTAAATTGCACAAGTTTATTTTTTGGTTAGATCCAATAGTACGAAAGATCTGGAAAAAAAACATACATTTACCTGACCATAGACCCTCCCCTCAAAGAAATCAGGAAAGAAGTGGTTGAAATTAAAAAAAAGAGACATATTAAAATACCAGGTGTAAACGGGTATGTGTCTCCCTCGTCTTCTTGTGATCCGGTCGATCATCTTAATACCATGTGGAAACAGGGCCAATGACAGTGATGTGCACAGATAGAACAATAGATATTTTTCTACTTCAACAGAAGACGTAGAAAATTTGGAATTTAAGATTGTGATTTGAATGTGGGGTCTTGAAAAGTTATTTAAATTTTTATTTGAAAATGTCTAAAATGTCCTATTGGGTAGAAATTGGTCATTCTCCAGTAATTGTAAGCAAAGTCATGGAAATTCATTGATTAAAAGTTGATATAACCCAGGATGTAACAGTAATAATGCTTGCTTTGATCCCCACACAGATCCATGTCCATTTCTGTGGAGGGAAGGACTGAAGATGCAACAGTGTCTTTAGGCCAGTACATTTTGATTGAGGGTGATAATGATGACAGTCCCTTTGTGGCTCAACTTCTAAAACTGTACACTGATGGTAGGGACATGTCATGTCTTTATAAATAATATGTATATTTGGATGCTTTCTGAGTCTGACAATAATCTGTGTTGGTTGATTAACATTTGTCCTTAGATTCAGGAAAGAAGAAGACCGCTGTAGTGCAGTGGTTTGTGCGTATGTGTGAAGTTCCTCAGAACAAACGCAAGCTCTTGGGCAGAGACCCCCATCCACAGGAGATATTTTTCTACCAGGACCGCTCTTGTGATAATGAGGTGGATGGAGAGACAATTCTTGCAGCAGTACAGGTAAGCATGGTAGGGTTGTAGAATTCTGATTATAAAGGCATAGCTCATATTTTTACATAATGCACCACACTAGTATAATCAAGAAGTGTTTGTATAGTTGTTGTTTTTTTTAAAAGATTCATTTTTTTTTTTTTTGAAAGAAGTCTCTTTTGCTCGCCACCAGAGCTGCATTTATTTGAAAAATACAGTGATATTGTGAAATATTATTACAATTTAATTTATTTGAATATACAGTAGTCAACATTTGAAGTGGATCAAAACCTTTCATGAAAGTTGTCCTAAAACCTTCTTCTTAGGACAACTTCGTTCTTAGGACAACTTTAATGAACTTTTTTGATCCACTTCAAATGTTGACTGCTATATTTTAAAATATAATTTATTCCTGTGAATGCAAAGCTGAATTTTCAGCACCCATTACTCCAGTCTTCAGTGTCACATGACCCTGATTTGATGCTGATTTGGTGCTCAAGAAACATTTCTTATTATCAGTGTTGAAAATAGTTCTGGTGCTTAATATTTTTTGTGGAAACTCAAAACGAATACACTACCTTTTAAAAGTTTGGGGTAAGATCTTTATTAAAAAAAAGAAAAAAGAAAAAAAATATTACTTTTATTCAAACGCATTAAATTGATTTAAGTGAAGAACAAGTTACAATAACGTTTAATTTGTTATTATTAGTTAACTAGTTAACATGAACTAACAATGAACAATACTTCTACAGCATTTATTAATCTTAATTGATGTTCATTTTAACATTTATTAATACATTTTTAAAATAAAGTTTTATTTGTTAATATTGATTAATGCACAGTAAACTAACATTAACAAAACAATGAACAACTGTATTCTTATTAATCTTATTATTGATGATAATTGAGCATTAAATCAGCATATTAGAATGATGTAAGATTATGTGATATTTCACAACATTACTGTTTTACTATATTTTTGATCAAATAATTTCAGCCTTGGTGAGTAGACTTCTTTCAAAAAACATAAAAAAAAAAAAAAAAAAACGTAATTATTCCAAACTTTTGACCGCCAGTGTATTATTATTATTATTTATTATTATTATACCCATCTAAAATGGCATTTATATAATTAAATATTTAATAAAAAAAAAATAATTCAGTAATAATTAATGACAACTTTGATTCTAGATTGAGTATGTCCCAGCTGAGGATCCTTTCCCAGAGGGTAAGAGCAAAGACACTTTATTTGTCAAACTCTTGTGGGATACCAAGTCCTTCAGAGCGTTGGATCCTGAGCTGATGCAGCCTCCTCAGAGCCCCAAATCTCCCCCACCATCTTCCCGGGTCTCTCAGGCTCGTGCTCTTCCAACCCCAGACCCCTCAATAATGAAACGGGCCATGTCAGGCACCCTCACCCGTGGTAGCATGAGCACCGGCAAAATGAGCTCCAATGAGGCGGAGTCTCTTCACTCTGCTTCCAAACTCTCTGCGGCTAAAGCTCTTAGTGCAAAGAGGAGAAGCAGAGCTTCCTCTGGTCCACATGTTCGTAAGAAGCTGGACTTGTGCAGTAAGTGCCATGCATCCACATACATTATGCTTTTAATAGTTTTAATAGCACTAAACTGAATAACTATGTTTCTTTATATTATGGTAGGTCCAAATAAAAACATGTCCCGAGATGATGTTCTGGGGGAGATTCTTGATGAACACACAGCTACAGAGAAAACACTGACGTCTAAGTTGAACACGTCTCCAACTGGCCGCATCTCCATTTCTATCAGACTGACTCCACTTAATCATAACGAGGAGGAGCAAATCTCTCCTCTGTCATCACAGAGCCCTGATAAACCCAGACTGACTGCATATGACAAAGACAATGCAACTAGGTACTTCTGTTTACATTTGAAATTGTTCTATAGGCTTAGTACTTCATGTCTGTGTTTATCATTTTAGTTAAAAATAAGCAAACTAATTTTGTTCTTTGTACATTGAAGATGGTTTTAATTGTCCTATATAACTGAAAAAGTAAAGTCTATTTATAAAAGTCCTGCTGCCCTCCTAGTGCCTTTCTTGGGGTACAGCCACTTGGGAGTGATGATCCAGAGTCACTAATAAGCACAGGCAGAACTCCCCGGAAGAGAGAGGCAACCCCCAGGAGAGCAAGTCTTAGGGGCCTGAAGTGAGTCATGTTCCTCTATCTCTGCACAGAGGTGGTACAGATAAATATTTTGGGATGGGGTTGGTTTGACAGTCTTTTTAAACACTAAGGCATTATGTGGCTATTTTTATGCTTATAATGCACTGTTTAAGCACATAACTATGTTCATCCAGACCTACTGGTGGCCCCTGCTTCAATTTCTTCATGTCTTGATATACGTTTAAAATGATCCATAGAGTAACCATAATGTGTTTGTCTCTTTTCAAACCAGGGCAAGAACTCCATCCAACAGGAAAGATTCAACTACACTCAGAGAACCAGCACTGGCTGCTTTGTAAGTGTTGGAATTGTCTGTCATTGTATTGAATTTAAAAACTATTCATTACATTGTAAAATGAATTTTAGCAGCATTAAATTTCAGCTTTTACTTTTGTACAGTTGTTTTTACCGGTGAGAAAAAAACATAAACGATATACATATATTTAAGTCAAATCACCTTTATTTAGCGCTTTATACAATACAGACTATTTTCATAAGGTTTTTTTTTTTTCAGTCTGTATTGTTGATTACTTCTCACTTTGCCGTGGAATTACATTTATGACCAGCGGGTGGCAGAATATAACAGAATATAACACATTTAAAAATTCTCAGAAAACACACTGAACATTGTCTGCTTGATTTCACAATGTTTATTTAAATTGTATACATTGTAGGGTGCAAGAATCACTTAAAACTGTTTTAAAAATTGTTGGAAAACTTAGACTTTCAGCTGCATCACTGTTATTAAAGTCCTACATGAGGCTCAAAAGCTGTTGTTCTGCAAAAGACAGTCCTGGGTTTTAGGATTGAATAAATTGATAAATAATGTAGACACTTAATTGATGGCTAAAATATAATGAGAGAACTACTTATTTTCTGGGAAAAGATCACTTTTGCCTTGTGACCTGTAGTAAATAATCTTACTCTGTTTTTTTTTTTTTTTTTTTTATATTTCTTTGAACAAACTAATAGAGCTGAAGAGGAGCATGAAGATTCACCGGTCCAGACTGCTGCCACTCCTCGCTCTAAGAGGAAGTCTGCTCAACTTGTGTCTTCACGCATCAGAAAGCAGCTGTAGGTATTTTACTTGATTGACTAGGGGTGTAAAACAATTAATAAATAATCTAAGTAATGCTGATTTATCAAATTAATATAAATATTAAGTAATCTGTATTTATTAATATATTTTCTTGCTGAGAAAAGCTGCCCAATGAAGATAATTTACAGGTTTACAGTTCACAGAAATCTATTTTGCAATCAAGATTCTCAGTCAGACTTGGGGCCTTGCACTTGCATTCTGGCTTCACTGTTTTGAATTGCATAATCTGGATATTGTTTTGCATTTATTAATCTATTGAATTAATATATCCATTTCAAGGATGCTTTTTGAAGTTATTATTTTAAAGGAATTATTGTCTGTTTTTAAAGAAATTTGCTAGGCAACAAGGTTGACTTGCAGTCTGATGGTGAGGATGGCAGCGATGATGATGACTGCTTCGTACCTACTAAGATTGACCTGCAGAGTAGCAGCGATGAGGAAGAGGAGGCAAAGATCGACAGTGAAGATGAGCTTGTGGTGAAGAAGCGTAGAGGCTCCCGAACACCCCGGTCTACAGAGAAAACCCGTGTTTCTGCTAGGACCCCACGTAAAACACCCAGCAAGAAGGTGAAAAGCATTTTTTTGCTATGCTTGGTCTTCCTGCTAGCAAATAATGTGCCTTCACAGTACCCACCTGCATTTTACATAAAGATAACATTGCATTTAGCAAATAATTTATCTTTTATTTAACTCCAGACTGCTCCAGCCACCCCACGTACACCACGTCATGCCACTCCCAGCATACCCAGCAGGAGCGCGCCAGCCAGGAAGCCAGGGAATGTTCTGGAAGAAGCCCGGGCACGGTAGGCAACAGCACAGACAGAAACACTACAAGGCTGCTTATCAAAGTTTAACCAGCAGAGAGAGAGAGAGAGAGAGACTACAATTCAAAAGCTTAGGGGTCAATAGCATTTATAAAATAAATGTTTGTTTTGAACTTTCTATTCATCAAAGAATTCTGTAAAAGTCATGGTTTCCACATTTCCACAAAAACATTAAGCAGCACAACAGTTTTAAACACTGATAAGAAATGTTTCTTGAGCACCAAATCAGCATATTAGAATGATTTCTGAAAGATCGTGTGACACTGAAAAATGGCTACTGAAAATTCAGCTTTGGAATATGAACATTTTAAAATATATTAAAATAGAAGTTTTTATATTGTAATAATATTTCACAGTATAACTGTTTTCACTGTTTTAATCAAATAAATGCAGCCTTGGTTGAGCATAAGAGACTTTTTTAAAAGCATTTAAAAATGTCTTGGCGACCACAAACTTTATATGTAAATGCCCCCCCACAGGTTGCATGTTTCCTCTGTCCCTGAGTCTTTGCCGTGTCGAGAACAAGAGTTCCAGGACATCTACAACTTTGTGGAGAGTAAAGTCATTGATGGCACTGGAGGGTAAGATTCTATCATTCAGAATTTACAAATTCATATCTGTTAAAAAAAAAAAAAAAGAAGGGTCATACAATATTTTTTCTTTGCAGGTGTATGTATATCTCAGGTGTTCCTGGTACTGGTAAAACTGCCACAGTACATGAGGTGATCCGTTCCCTTCAGCAGTCTGCTGAACAAGACGAGATCCCTCACTTCCGCTTCATTGAAATCAATGGCATGAAAATGACAGACCCGCACCAGGCTTATGTACAAATACTGCAGGTATGTAATTTTGACTGTAAATCTTTCCTCCTTTTTATAGTGTTATGTAGTGTTTTCTGTGAATTTGTGCTCTGGTTCTGTTTTAGAAACTGACTGATCAAAAAGCAACACCTGATCATGCAGCAGCCCTGCTGGAGAAACGCTTCAGTGCTCCCGCACCAAAAAAAGAGACAACTGTGCTTCTTGTAGATGAGGTGAGACATTTGTTCCTGGTGATGTTAATATTCATAAACGCCCCCTCCTTTATAGTGATTAGCTGGTCTAAATCAGTTTAAATCAGTGGTTCAACCTCTTTGACTCTAAAAGCCCCCCAACATAATATTCAAAGCACCCCCATAGGCTATGATATTTTCAGTTTTTCTTCTTTAGTTATGACGGCTGCTTTTTTTTTTTTTTTTTTCAAACTTTAAAAAAAGATTAATTCAACCACAATTTTTGTTTCCAGAATTTCAAGTATTTTGTTCCTCAGTAAATCTATAGTTTGCATCTTTATTTTATGTGCTTTTTAGCATTTTAATTTAGATTGGAGTTATTTTATTATATTACTAATAATTTATTAATTTAAATATTTTTAAATTATCCTGCAGGTCCCAAAAACCTGCTTTACCAACTTTAGCTCGTATGAGCTGTTTTTCATAGTAGTACTGGAAAATCTTTTTGTCATTCAGACATTGATCTTTACCATGACATTGTCTTTAATTCTGCTCATTTCCTGTCAATAATTGGATAATTTGTACTTTGAAGATTAATATATTGTCAATACTTTATCTGAAAAAAAATGTATTATCTCTTATCTCTTTCTTTTTTTCCAGCTTGACCTCCTGTGGACCCGTAAACAGAATGTGATGTACAACTTGTTTGATTGGCCAACAAGGCGCAATGCTCGTCTGGTGGTTCTCACCATCGCAAACACTATGGACTTGCCTGAGAGAATCATGATTAACCGGGTTGCCAGTCGACTGGTAAGACCATTTCACAACATTGAGATGCCATTGAATTATGATTGAAATTATGTTGGTCAATGCAAATAATGGAAATACAACATGAATGTTGTTTATTCACTTTCAGGGACTGACAAGAATGTCCTTCCAGCCATATACCTTTAAACAGTTACAACAGATCATCACTTCAAGGCTGAACAGAGTAAAGGCTTTTGAAGAAGATGCTCTCCAGCTAGTCTCAAGAAAGGTGGGAGCACTTACTTGTGAAGCCATTTTATCTTAGGCTACGTTCACACTGTGAGCCTTAGGGTGTGTTCACACTTGTCATGTTTGGTTCGATTAAAACGAACTCTGGTGTGATTGCTCTGTTAGTGCGGTTAATTTGAACATGCATAGATGAGACCCTAAAAGGGACAGAATCCTCACGCATATCGTTTTGTTCTTGTCATAGTCGTGAGTTTGCCCATCACAGGCGTTAGATGCTCGTTTCCACGCAGCAGATCGTTTGAGTGTGTGTGACGGAGGGATTCCCGCCGCTGTTTTGACTCCTTTACACATTTTATAAGCTCTTCACGAGTTCCCAGCTGGCCAAAGTACCATCATATGCAGGCTACGCACACACAAGTGCATTTATCTCAGCACACAGCATTGTTTTGGATGTTCGGTAAGTTCCATCTCAAAATAGGCAGTACGTCATAAAATCCGACCAATCAGGTTGTGAACGTATCCCTATGCCTTTAGGTTCTGTATCTTTTGGTTCGGTGATAAAATTGCCAAACTGAATGCTAATTGGACCAGGACTAAATGTCAATTTTTACTACAAGTGTGAACGCACCCTTAATTCTCAATTCTGATTGTTTTGCTCAGATCTGATTTTTTTTTTTTTTTTTTTTTTTTTGTATAGCTGTTTACATTGTTGCTTTAAATGTGGCCAATATCAGATTTCCAGTGTGAACAGATCATGGTTCTGAACTGACCTGCATGCAAAAAAGAACGATACAAATGGGGTTGCCAGGTTTTTACCACAAAATCTACTCAATTGCTCTCTCAAAACTAGTCCAAAACTAGCCTAATAGCATTCCGGGGGTTAAATATTGTGTTAGTGTAGTTGCTTCAACCCACTGAGTTACAAAACAACCTGCGGAAACAGTGAAAATGTAACCCAATTCTGTGGAAAATTCGCGGACTTGGCAACACGCATAACGCGCTGTCATACGGAAGTACACAATTAAGCATTTATTTATAGTGTGATCTGCTATGAAAAATAAAGACAATGATGTGACAAAAGAGAGCAGGCTCATTCCACGTCAAATCAACCAGAGGTCCCCGGCTCAAATTTTTGATTTTGTTAATATTTTTTTGTGTTGAAAGACAAACATAAATAGTGATGAAAACCAAAATATTAAGTGTCACAGATGTATATTTACGGAGTAATCCACTATTTTGTAGAGGGGGGTCAAAATGACAATTTGGAGCCGATTTACAGGGGTGTAAAAATGACTTTAGAAAGATGGCAGAATCATTATTTTATTTTTACACAGGTTGGTAGGTCTGTTAGTAAAACCTGTTGACTTTCGCAATCTTTGTTTCGTTATATGCCAACAGTGACAGTTCAAAAATGGTGAAAAGCACTTCTTGTACCTCAAGTTTGCATGCCTGTAACTCAAGAAGTATTAAAAATAATTTAATATCCTTTTAAATTCTGGTTCTTCGATGGTTCAACCCCAGAGATATGGAGATCTCAATGCGGCGCCATGAGTAAATTGGTAAAATGTACACATTTTCAGTGGTCAAAAACCAAATGTGGGTCACTTTTCATACAGCTGATACTTTTTTTTTTTTTTTTTTTTTTTTAAAGAGGAATATCTGAAGAACAAATAATGTTGAAACTAGAAATATATCTTGTGTTTTTCTGTCATCTCAATTGCATAGAATATACCAGAGTGCCATAAATACTCCTTTTCCAAAGTTGTCATGCCTGCAACTCTAAAAGTATTCAAGATATCTTGATATCCTTCTAGATTCTCATTCTTAATAAACTTTCATTTTGAAGTATTTATTTTCAAGGCCCTATATATTTCAGTCTGTTTAAAAAGTTACCTACATTTGGTTTTTGACCATTGAAAATGGGGTAAAATTCAAGAATTTGAACATGGAGTCACATTGGGGTCCCAATATCTACGGGGCCTTAAAAATAAAGATTGCAAAAGAAAAGTTTATTAAGAATGAGAATCTAGAAGGAAATTAAGATATCTTGAATACTTTTTAGAGTAACAGGCATGACAACTTTAGAAAAAGAATATTTATGGCAATGTCACTCAGGTATGTTCTATGCATTTCAGGTGATAGAAAAAAATGAGATGCATTTCTAGTTTCAACATTATTTGTTCTTCAGATATTCCTCTTTAAAAGAAAAAAGTATCAGCTGTATAGAAAGTGACCCACATTTGGTTTTTGACCACTGAAAATGTTTACATTTTACCAATTTACTCATGGCGCCGCATTGAGATCTCCATATCTCTGGGGTTGAACCATTGAGGGCCTTAAAAATGAAGATACCAAAAGGAAAGTTTGTTAAGAACCAGAATCTAAAAGGATATTAAGATAACTTTAATACTTCTTGAGTTACAGGCATGCAAACTTGAGGCACAAGAAGTGCTTTTTACCATTTTTGAACTGTCACTGTTAGCATATAATGAAACAAAGATTGTTAAAGTCAACAGATTTTACTAATAGACCTACCAATCTCTGCATTAAAAAATAATAATGCTGCCATCTTTCTAAAGTCATTTTTACACCCATCTAATTTGGCTCTAAATCTCAGGTAAAAATGGTCATTTTGACCCCCCTCTACAAAATAGTGGATTACTCAGAAAATATACATCTGTGACATTTAATATTTTGGCTTTCATCACTATTTATGTTTGTCTTTCAACAGGAAAAAATATTAACAAAATCAAAAATTTGAGCCGGGGACCTCTGGTTGATTTGACAAGGAATGACCCTGCACAGTTTTGAAAACATCTGACCTGTATCAGATTTAGTACCACATGGAAGTGAACATAGCCTTAGGCACTTGAGGCATTGTGGGTTACCTTTTGAACACTAGTAGTTTCTGTACTGCTCTTTGGACAAGTTATTTGCAAAACAGCTAATTTAAACATACATGTGGTCATGACATATCATTGTTTTGAATCAGTGAGAGATTATTTGTGGTCTTCTAGGTGGCAGCGCTTTCAGGTGATGCGCGACGTTGCCTTGATATCTGCCGACGGGCCACAGAGATTTGTGAACACTCTGGAAGTAGCAGTGGATTGGTTGGGATGAGTCATGTGATGGAGGCTTTGGATGAGATGTTCTCCTCTTCCTACGTCGCAGCCATCAGGTAAAATGAAAAGTGAAAGAATATGAACTTTCGCCAATTATACCCACTGTTCCTTAAACTTAGTGTAAAAAAAAAAGTTAAAAGCATTCATGCTGCTTCAATTGTTTGTCGATAAGTAAGAGAGACTGATTTTATTCTTTTTCCAATGTTGTTATTGTAGGTGTGCATCTGTTCAGGAGCAGCTTTTACTGAGGGCTGTTATTGCCGAGTTTCGTCGACTCGGTCTGGAAGAGGCCACTTTCCAACAGGTAGCTAAACTGTTAAATTAACTCCTTTATAATAGCCCTTATTCTAATCATGAATCTAATGAACATTCATTTTAGATAAATTAATTCAGGAATTAAAACATTTTTTTTTTTTTTTTTTGCTACAGGTGTTTGTTCAGCACCAGGCTCTGTGTCGTGTTGAGGGTTTGCATCCGGTGAGTGTGTCCGAAGGGCTGGCAGTCTGTCAGAGGCTGGGTTCCTGTCGCCTGCTCCTCCTGGAGGGAAGCCGCCTGGACCTGCTGCTCCGTATCAGACTCAACGTTAGTCAGGATGATGTGCTTTATGCCTTGAAGGCTGACTAAAACACAACGCTACTGTGTCACATGCTCCAACTGGCAACCAGTGTGGATCTCCACAATGTCTGATGACTTTTGGACATTCAGTGAGCAGATTTTGATTGAGATCTTGCCTGGAGCTAAATTCTTATGAACTGAATGTGAGATATCGCATTGAATGTTTTGATTAAATTATCAATTTTAATGCTTAAAATTATATGTATAGTTCTATAAGTTTTAAATGTGCATTTTTGTGTATTCTAACATCTTTTTGCTTCAAGTCACATATTTCAGTTCACTCTTTAATGTCTTTAGAACATTTGCATAAAGGCTTTATTCTAAAGCAGTTTTTATATATTTTAGTGTAGGAGAGCAAGACTCAGACAGGTCTTGTTTAGCATTTAATGACTCATATTAAAATGTACAACTTGCATACAAAGCACCAAAATGTTGGATATTTGTCCGATTTTACTTGTGTAATGTCTTTATTCAATAAAGCTATTGACTGATCAGACCTGATAATAAGTCATTGACTGATCAGACCTGATACAAATATAACAAGCATAACTGCTAAAGAATGTTTATAACAAAAATAGCCTACATGTATATCACATTTCCATTTATAGAATATCCAGGGTTAAATGGTGCTTAAGCTCCATATAAAATATTGGTCACATCCTAAATTACCAACAAAAAAAATATATAATGTCTCAATTTTTCTGAAGTATAGCCATAATATTTAGCCATCATGTTATCATGAGACTGGTGTGATGGATATGCTAACCAACTTTGTGTGTTCAAAGTGCAACCTTTAACTTTACCATATAAACCTGGTAACATCTGTATGGTGTTCATTTAAAGAAAGATTTTCTATCTGTAAGAAACTCCACCCACAGGAATGATGATGACACAACCAACTAGAAAAGTTGTCCCACAATGTTAAAGCTTAAATATCACACATTTTACAGAAGAATCAATCTTTCCTGAATTTTGTGGTTTGAAGTATGATGAAATTTCCTTCTTACTGATGGATAAGATTCATGCATTAAACAATCTCCACTTAGCATACCTGACTTCACAATGACTTCAACAATTGCTCTGTACAGTGAACCTTGTCTGTTGTTGAAGGTATCACAGCCCTCTTCTCTCATTCCACAGAAGTTGAGATGTTTTTGAATTTGCGAGTATGGCTTCATCCAAAACTCTTATTATATACATGTTTGTGAGTTTAATTTATCAAAGATTTAGCCTCACTCTACATTTGCTACACATGGTATTGCCGAGATCTCCATATTGGTGTACCGGCGACAGGCTGAGTGATACTCTTCAAGCTCAGACTGTTCTGCCAGAAGGAGATAGGAATGATTGAGAATATTTGTGGTGCATTCTGGGAAGGCGGGAGAACAGGCACTGGGGCAGCATTGTAGTTTTTCATTAGTCACATGAGATAAAGCAACATCCCTATACACATAGTCATTCCCTATAAAACATGGGATTTTATCATTGTTCAAAATCACATAATCTTGAGCCATCTCCAAATCCTCTCTGAAATTCTCCCCATTTTTCTCACCAGATAGGAAGTCACACTCAGAGAGTGAAAGACAGGTGGACTGCTTAGAGGGTTTTGCTTCCCTCTCAGGCAGAATCTCCACCACTGATGTAGCAGTGTCATCATCACATTGCTTAATGTTGAAGGTTGGCTCCTGAATTGAAGACAGTAGGACAGTAATATGAGAAAATCTATTTTTTCTAGTTTTCACTTGCAATTCTTCAAATAGCCACAGGAAAAAAGTTATATATAAAAATGCTGATAATAAATAAATAATGATACATTTAAAAAGTACACAAAAAAATGCTGGGTTAAAAACAACCCAAGGTGGGTTGAAAATGGACAAACCCAGCGATTGGGTCGTTTTGACCCAGCAGTTGAGTTAAATGTTTGCTCAATGTGCAGGGCAGTTTTATTTAACCCAACTATTGTTTAAAAATTACTATATGGCTGGCTTAAAATGAACCCAAAATCAGACACATAATTACTAGAGGCAACAATAATAATCAAAAGGTGAACATTTATTAATAAGCAATTTAATAAATGTTTATTGTTTAATTATTATTCATTAAATGTTAATTTCCAACATACTTTGGTTCATTTTAAGCAAGCAATACTGTCATTTTTAATAGTTGAGTCAAATATTTGTTGAAAATGGGTTTGTCCATTTTCAACACAACTTGGGTTGTTTTTACCCAGCATTTTTTATTATATTATTATAGTCAATTCAAAGGTTCTCAAATTCAAAATTATTATCAACGCTGATATCAATTACCCAGTGTGATCCACTGATATCAGTCAGGAAGCTTTCAAGCACTTTGTTGAGGTCTGGGACTGATGGCCACAAGGACTTCTTAACCTTACTAAATCAGAGAATATACCATATATTTTATATTATATTTACATTCTTTAGATATATTTTTTGTCATAGCTCACAGGTTGCATAAAAGTAGTGTTCTAAAATAATCAACAGTGAATTAGATTACCGGAAGTATCTAGAGAAGAAAGTAATCATTGTAGAAGCAATGATGAGCAGAGTCACTGGTATACAGACAATGAAGATCCACCCTGTGATAATAAAAGAATCGGTTTAATCGAGTTTCGGAGTTATAATGCATTGTGTTCATGACTGAGTCAGACATTTCTACCTTTGTCTAAAGGTAAGAGGACAGTGAGAGGTTTTGACCAGTCACTCCAGTCTCCGCTGTACACTGATCCATTGGGTTGGGCTCGGACCTGGATGGTGTATTGGCTCCCTCGGTGCACATCAAGACAAGTGCTGGTCTTTGAACTGGGTGTTGTAAAATCCTACCACAGATTGTAAATTCAACATGTTTTATGCAGTCATTTAACACACATAGTTCAAAGCAGAATGAAGAAAGACAATGAATAATTGCTATAAATGTGTTCACATCCATCTATCAACTTTAAATGCATGAAATTCACATGATTTAAACTCACCTTCCACTCACTCTCTCCTTGACGCTGATAACGGATCTGATACTTTAGATACTGAGAGATCTTCAAAAAGGGTGGAAACCATGTCAAACAAAGCCTTCCTTCCTCAGGTTTTGCTTTCAGACCACATGGAGGCCTCGTCTTGACTGTCAAAAGCAGCAAAGAAACAGACCAATGGGCCTTTGACTGTCATTGACAGTATGATATGACAGCATTTTGAGTATTTTTTTGGTAATATTAGAATACTGTGGTACAATGCTGGTCCTGTATTAGATACATCTCTGAGATGATCTCTGAGATGATTGCAACACTTGTGTGCTTTAGTTTCTGCAACACTGTGGTTTTTTTGGGTCATGTGTCTAAAACTTCTGATAAAATTTTCCCACATTTATATGATAACAGTTAAAGTTATATGGATAAATACAACTTACCCCTAAACTAAATTAATGTCAAATACAAAGAGTGCTATTGTTACAAATGACCTCACTATCTGAGTTTAACAGTATGGACCACCTTAGGGTGGTGCAACTGGTGTGACTTCACTTGGCCCCATGCTTTAGGGAGCCCCACGGCAAAAGTGAACAGACCAAGGGGGACCCACGCCCGACCCCCACACAACCCCTCCTCCCCCACCCCATCCCCTCATGCTTGAGACTGCCCTGAAAGTACATGAAAACATTGACATCAGTTTAAATTTTGTGCATGTATGGTTCTTGTAAATCAACCACTATCCCCATTTAATTTTTAGCATTTAATAAAGAATAAACAAATAGGAAACAAGGTACCAGCATGTATTCACATTGTAATGAACATTTAAAATATTCAATACTTTGCTCAGTATGTGTTTTAAAAATATTAAACATTGGAGATTGAGAGAATTTGGACAATATATGGTAGCTAACATGTCTTTCAGCCGTTTCTTTCACACTTACTGTTGCTGTTCATACTGAAAGTCTCTGCATAAAACATTCGACCGAATGGTTGCAATCCAGCACTGAGGTAAAACTGATAGACACTGGACTCCTGCCCATTCAGGACACACTGGTGGACAGTATTATTGTCTTTGGAACACAACTTCCAAATGCCCCATGAACTTCTGAAACACCAAACAAGAAGGACTGCAGTTAATGAATCAAACAAACTGCTTTCCTTTGATTTTTGTAAGAGAGGACATTAAAAAAAACATGACACCTGTTTATTTGTCTGTAGTGGAAGCTGTATCTGCCGTCATCATATAATTCTCCTCTCCATTTGCATAATGCTTGATTCAGATCAGGAGTGTGGCACCGCAATTCTATGTCACCTGAAAATTAGCCAGATACTGAAAGGTGATTAAACGTCTACTGTTATTTTACTTAGGTAAGTTTCTCTGTTTGTAATTGTTAAAGGGATGAAAATGAACATTCTACCCTAATTTACTTGCTCTCATGTCCCAAACCTGTATGACTTTCAGTGGAACACAAAAGGAGCTATTAAACAGAATGACAGCCTAGTCAGCTTTCACCTTTCTTATATGGGAAAAAGATGCAATGACAATCACAGAAACAAAGTAATACAGGTTTGGAACAAAATGAGAGTGAGTAAATGATGAAATACTGTTCATTTTGGGGTGAAATATACCTTTAAAGGATAGCCCAAGCTTTACTCACCCTCAAGCCATCCTAGGTGACTCTCTTCTTTCTGATGAAAACAATCAGAGAAATATTAATAAATATCCTGATGCATCCGAGCTTTATAATGGCAGTGAACAGGGGTCACTATATGAGCTGAAGAAAGTGCTTCCATCTAGGCCTTACATTCATTATAATAAAGGCCTTCTGAAGCGAAGTGATGCGTTTGTGTAAAAAAAAAAAAAAATCCATATTTAACAAGTTATGAAGTAAAATATCTATCTTCCGCCAGACCGCCTTCCGTATTCAACGTACGAAGAAAGTGTGAAACTCCTTAAGTTCAAAAAGCTTATGCTACGCCTTCCCTATTCAACTTACGGAAAAAGTGTAACTGACACAACGTCAGTTTACACTTTCTTCATAACTTTAATATGGAAGGCGGTCTGGCGGAAGTTAGATATTTTTAGGGATGCACCGATACCAGTATCGGTATCGGGCCCGATACCAAGCTCGTGTACTTGTACTCGTACTCGTAAAAATACCCCCGATACCAAAGACCGATACCTCACGTGACGTAACGTTAACTGACAGAATTTTGCGTGCACAGAGACACCAACGGCAGCAGCAGCAGAATCAATGTCAGCCTCAGAGGTGTGGAAATACTTCGAAATTAATGATGACAACCCACACATTGCGAACTGCATGCTTTCAATCACAATTCGTTATCGATTAGTGAAGGTGGGATAGGCGGAATCGCGCTTAATGACACAAACCAGAAGCGCTCTCTGTCGCGTGCGCGCTCTCTCTTTCTTGCGCGCGATCCCAGTTCTCTCAGACAGTGCGCGATTAGTTCTCCTCGCACCTGGATGGTCAAATGCACACATAGCTGTCAAAATGTCCATCGTGTGGAGTATCTCACGTAAACACAGTCGGTTATGGCTTAAGTCGACCTAAACATTTGGGTGAAAACAGGATATGTGTCAGTATCCATGGGTCTTAAAGGGACCGTAGCCTATATTTGTTATTAATGTTAATAAAACAACAAAAGATGTTAAATAAATGTATACATGGTAAATAAACCTACTGTATCTGAAAAACAAGTTTATTTAATTTGTATAGTAATTTGTATAGTTCTATAGTATTTGTTTTATTGTTTGTAATTTGTTTGTAAATGTATTTTTATATAACAACAATTATATAGCTATATTGGTAATTATGCCCTTTGAAGGTTAGTGGACGCTGTGAAATCTTTGTTCTTTAAGTTTGTGACAAGCACATAAAAATTGTTAATTTTTTCATTAGAGTAATAATAAAGAAGTTGTCCTACATTCATAAGTCTCACTGTGTTGTGCTTGGCAACATCAAAAATAAAAAAGAGAGAGAGAGAAATTAATAAATGTATAGGCATCGGTATCGGCGAGTACCAGAAAAAAGTATCAGTACTTGTACTCTGTCCTCAAAAAATGGTATCGGTGCATCCCTAGATATTTTACATTATAACTTGTTAAATATGGATATTTTTCTTACACAAGCGCATCGCTTCGCTTCAGAAGGCCTTTATTAACCCAAAGGAGCCATGTGGAGTACGTTTATGATGGATGGATGTAGACGAAAGCACTTTCTTCAGCTCATATAGTGACCCCTGTTCACTGCAATTATAAAGCTCAGATGTGTCAGGATATTTATTAAAATATCTTTGATTGTGTTCATCAGAAAGAAGAAAGTCATATACACCTAGGATGGCTTGAGGGTGAGTAAAGCTTGGGCTAATTTTCATTTGATAGTGAACTAATTCTTTAAGATTTGAATTAAGGAAAAGAAATAAGGATTGTTTGACCAGGCTAAAGAGACTCTTTATTACTGCAATTATTGAATAGCCGACACTGGCCACAAAAAGTATATGGATACTTTAGTTATGCTTAAAAATGTCATTGCATTATAAAACAAAATATCAAAAAATTTTCAGGTAAACCCACATAAATTGTTTTTTGTGCATGTGAATTATGTTTCATGCATGTGAAATAGGCTACGCATGTGTGCATCATGTTTACCTAGGTAATAATTTATGAGTCTAATCTGACTCCATATTTGAGACTGCTTAGATCTGGACACTTAGGAATGTTTTTTAGCAACAGGTCCAAACTGAAACATTGTGATGATCAAGCATTTGCTATAGCTGTTCTTGAATGTGGTAATTTCGTTGCTTTCTATGTGAGATAAAAAACCTCTCAGATTTCATCAAAAATATCTTAATTTGTGTTCTGAAGATGAATGAAGGTCTTACGGGTTTGGAACGACATGAGGGTGAATAAATAATGACAGAAATTTCATTTTTGGGTGAACTAACCCTTTAACGTGACTTTTTGCCACAAGGAAAGTTACTTTGCGACAAGTTGATTAAAAGTAATTGCAAAAATAACAGAAGTAAGCTCTGAGAAAATGTCTTGCTAACTAATGCACTAAAATTCACACAAAGTCTCCAATACATTTTGGGGTCGCTCACATCACACTTGCTCTTTTCAGCTCTCACCTGCTGTTTGTGGCACCATAGCTGTTACAGGACTTGACCAGTCACTCCAAAATTGTTTTGAATCATCTCCAGGCTTGACTCTCATTTGCACTGTGCAGTTTTCTCCTGCGACCAGAGAGACTAGCTTATGGCGGTGTTTTGATATCTATGAGGAGTGAGTGTAGATTGCATTTAGTAAATGAAGTGCTTCTATATGCAGTAGTATTTCAATATTCTTGGTAATCTTCTGGGTTTGTGTCAGACTCAAACTCACCGGTCCAACTGTGCTTGATGTGTTTTTGGAGCTGTAACGAATTTCATACTGTGGGTTCAATCCAGGAATCCATCCATTTTTTGGCCTTTTCCATTCAACTAACAATTGGCCCACCTCACCAGTTGGATGAAGGGATATATTTGATGGAGGATACAGTAGATCTTGGAGGAAGATATAAGCAGATATGTTTAGTTTTATTTCATAAACTGTACAAGAATCAAAGCTGCAAAGAAATTCATAAGAACTTCTGTGGCACTTACGTTGATCCTCCACACAGACAGTCCGATTGTAGACGGTTGTGTTGGTGTCTCTGTCTATCACTCTGAGGTGCATTTCAACAAACGTATAGACATCACTTAATGGAAATATGCAAATATGCAGGTCCTTCTTCTCATGAGTTTGATGTTTCACATCACATCTTTTTTCTTCTGCTGATCTGTTTTAAACAAAAATGTTTGCTTGAAGCAAGCCCACAGCCACCATAGAAATTAAAGTGGGACACATCCCCCATATTCCAGCATTTTTCAGATTAGTGATCATTTGATATGGGGTTTTCAATGACAGATATATTATTATAAATAAATATGCACTATTATACTTTATAAATATAATGAAATCCTTATTATACACTACCAGTCAAAAAATTGGAAACGGTAAGATTTTTAATGTTTTTAAAAGAAGTTTCGTCTGCTCACCAAGGCTGCATTTATTTAATTAAAAATACAGTAAAAACAGTAATATTGTGAAATATTATTACAATTTAAAATAACTGTTTTCTGTTTGAATATATTTTATAAAGTAATTTATTCCTGTGATCAAAGCTGAATTTTCAGCATCATTACTCCAGTCTTCAGTGTCACATGATCCTTCAGAAATCATTCTAATATGCTGATTTGCTGCTCAAGAAACATTTATAATTATTATCAATGTTGAAAACAGTTGTGTACTTTTTTTTTCTGGATTCCTTGATGAATAGAAAGTTCAAAAGAACAGCATTTATCTGAAATACAAAGCTTTTGTAACATTATACACTACCGTTCAAAAGTTTGGGGTCAGCAAGAATTTTTTTTTTTTTTTTTGAAAAGAAATTAAAGAAATTAATACTTTTATTTAGCAAAGATGCATTAAATCCATCAAAAGTGACAGTAAAGACATTTATAATGTTACAAAAGATTATATTTCAATTAAATGCTGTTCTTTTGAACTTTCTATTCATCAAAGAATCCTGAAAAAAAAAATATTGTACACAAATATTTTGTACAATTGTACACAATAAATGTTTCTTGAGCAGCAGATCAGCATATTAGAATGATTTCTGAAGGATCATGTGACACTGAAGACTGGAGTAATGATGCTGAAAATTCAGCTTTGATCACAGCAATAAATTACTTTATAAAATATATTCAAACAGAAAACAGTTATTTTAAATTGTAATAATATTTCACAATATTACTGTATTTTTAATTAAATAAATGCAGCCTTGGTGAGCAGACGAAACTTCTTTTAAAAACATTAAAAATCTTACCTTTTCCAAACTTTTGTTACATATATACATTGTGTCAATGTAAGATTTAACAGTGAATTTATCAGTAAATTCATTAATTCGAGTTTAAGTTTAAATATAATAGACAAAAATACTTAGAACTCTTACTGATCATTTATGTAGAGAAAATAATAGGACTTTCCTACAGGTGCTTCCCAAAAACAAGTGAAGTCTTCCTGTTCCCTGGTGAAACATTTTGGGTCCTTATCCATGGCCAAGATAGCAAACTCTGAAAAGAAGAAACCCGTTCCATGTAACTACAGTACTAATAAAATGCATAGATTCGATGCATGTAGCATTTTACACTGTGCTCTTCTAAATACAACCTCAACATTCATGTGTTGAATAAACGCTTGCTTTTCACAGCTTGAACACAACTAGAACAGCTATAACAACTCTTGGCAAAATTAACTCAACATAAAATATATAAGTGAAATATGAACTAAAATAAAATCTGACCAACTCTTTTCTCTTACCTTGCTTTGATAGGAGAAGCTCTAAATGCACCTGTTTGATCAGACAGGAAAGGAGAATCCACCACATGAGCACCAGATCCATTATGTACGCAGGGGGTCCATTCAGAACACTTTTTAAAAAAGTGTCTAGATATGTTTGTGTTTTGTACTTAATGTTTTTAGGATAGGGCGGGGAGTTTGGTAGGTGGTCATCTCATGGGGCGCGATGAAATAGGAAGTGGTTGCACTGGGGATTGAGGTAGGCACCCGGACTCACAAAGTGCCTCCTTATACTCAAGCGCTGGCACAACACTTTCAAAAAAACTCTTATGTTCTCTTAATGTTCTTATATTAAGTTTAATTTCATATATATATTACTAATGATTTTTCCTTCTTTATTTCAATTGAATTATCTTTTATTTGATATATTTTATTATATATATTATATTATACTACAGAATAGAATGTGTTTAAAAAATTGTGAACATGTAATGATGCCTTTGACTCAAATATCTGTCATTCCATTTCTCATTTGTATACCAAGGGCAGTATTAGTGCGATTCAGAAGTAAAAAAAAACTGTGCCTGCATTAAACATGGAAAAATAAATAGGTAGGCCACACTAAAAGTTGGTTGACCACCAAAAATAATTAAATAAATAAGTAGATAAATTACTATTAAATGCAATACTTGACTGAAGTTTAAGGAGAGAAGTTTGTGTGTGTGTGTGTGTGTGTGTGTGTGAGAGAGAGAGTTGGAGGAAACTGAGTTGCCGTACCCTGACTGACAGCTCTTGGGCCTGTGGCAGAATAGGAGGAAATACCCTTGACAGATCAGCAAGCTGCAGCAGGGAAAGGGGCCTGACCTCAATCCCACTACTTGAAGAGAGCGAAAGAAAGAGTGAGAACTTTCTGTTCCTATCAGTGGATAGTCTACAGTTGTCTCCAAATGCCTCTGTGATGAGTCCAGTCACCACAATGATGCTTTATTTATCAAAGTAAACATTCTCTAATGTTCTTTAAATGGTTATAGGATGGATATAGAATGTCATACATACGTCATACGTAAAAAACATCACAAAAAAGAGCTTCAAAATCTTGAGTGGCTTTTTACGGTCTGATAAACAACATAAACATTATGTACAGAACTCACTCAAGGTGAACAAATGAGTTTCAATAAGGAAAATAACATTGCTTTCTCAAGTGCTACATTGAATAATACTGGCGCTTTTGTCCATGGAATGAACTGCATTTGATGTATGTCCATTTCAACAACCTCACCCAATGATTCTCCCAATAAAAAGATGGAAAAAGAGTCCAATGCATGGTCCAGATCCCCACAGACCCATTGTGCTACATCTGTAGCTTATATTGTAGGTTCCACTTCCTCTTGAGTAATCCAAGGCCAACATGTCCTGAGATATGAATCCTTCCAGAATCTAGAGTCACAGCTCCTAAGAGTGTCCTTTCACAGTCTGTTCTCTATAGCCATGTGGTCTTGGTGGAGTGTCCCTTTGAACGATGGAACCTGGCCACAGGGGAGTGACAGTAACGCAAAGCCCTACTGTGATGAGCCTCCCTTGGGCTGTGAACCCTTCTTGGGTCTGGGGGGGCTGGTAGTCAGGCCTCTTCAGCTGTAGCATCTATTCCAGCATAAGTGAAGTTCTCAAAGAGAGCCATATTGACATAGGCCTGGATGAAAGACAAGAGTTAGAGGTTGGTTGATGGCTACATGCAGATACAACTGGACCTGAATGACCTGAACGATGACCTGAATGATCGGAACGCAAGATAACATAACAGCATTTATTGCATTTCGTCTGCAAGTTCTGAGATGCAAGTCATTTATGATGTAGGAAAAAAAAGCCACAGTGGCTTCCCCAATTGCAGCAACTTTGTGATTTTTTTATTAGATATTTGGTGCCAATTTCCCAGGAACAGACAGTTTTGTTATCTTGAACACACTGGATAGAAACGCTGCTTTGTTCCCAAATGTTTTATGCGGTATTCAAATTTTGTGCATAAGTTAAATTCGCAACATAGCAACTGAAGACTGGAGTAATGGCTGCTAAAAATGTAGCTTTGCCATCACAGGAATAAATTACATTTTAAGATTTATTAAAATAGAAAAATTGAATAATATTTCACAATATTTCAGTTTTTTTTTTTTTTTTTTTTTTTTTCTGTATTTTTGATCAATTAAATGCAGCCTCGTTGAGCAGAAGAGACAGGGGCAGATCTAGAAATTATTTATAGGGTTGCAAGGGGGTGGCATGAGGACTGTGAGGGGTGGCAACACCAAAGCAAACAAGCATTCTATCATCTATAATACTAAGCCTGTATCATCTGTACAGTACTACATCTATACTATGATTAAATACAAAATATAGCCGCAAGCTGCAATCATTTGGGTCCAAGCACCAATGGCCTATGAAGTGTAATATATGTTAACTTATATTCAACATTTAAATTTAGATGAATCACACGTCAGGATGTCGTAGGTCAATTTTAAATTAATGTTAAGATATTATTTGCAGCTCAAAATTTTCTGGAGCATTTATCTTAAGGCCCTTTTCATTTTTGGGCCTTAAAATAATGGTTTGTAATCGTTCTGTGCCGTGCCAGGCTGAAGTGGAAACACAACTGGAAAAATTCCTTTCCATTCTATGAACCGTTTGGCAGCTAATTTGATGCTTGGACCCCTAATAACAAAATATCAATATCCAGGGCACTAAGACCCTGTATTTTAAACACATCCAAAATGTCTCTGAGCTCATTAGAGAAGAGTTTATTAATATTATGTTGGCTACCTGGATGATATATAAATCACAAGTTTTAGTGCAACAAAAACTTTAAATTGCTAGAAAGAGCAGTCAAAATATCAAAGCACTGAGACTTAAGACATCTGAGACTTCTTAACAGAGGTGGGAATTTTGGTATGTGGGCTTTATGGAAAGTCACCCAGAACACACTACCCTAGCAACCACATAGCAAAAGTTGAGCAACAACCCAGAACACCCAACTTCCTTTATGTATCATGAACTTCAAAGTTCAAACTATTTTAAATTAAATTGTCAAGCCAAATAAAATAGTTTGTTTTTTTATCTCATCACATTAAAGCCCAGTTGCTAAAATGTAGTACAGAAAACACTGCGTACATTTATTTATATTTTATACTAGGATAAATCTTGGGTGGCAGATGGGGGTGCCACCCTGGTAGATCCGCCCCTGATGAGAGACTTCGTTTAAAAACATTAAAAATCTTACCGACCCCAAAACTTTTAGACGGTAGTCATGCAGCTCAATGAGTTGTGGTATTAATTTTGTGATTGAAACCACCAAGCAACCACCTATAACCACACAGCAATGCCCTGGTAACCACCCCCAAAAACTCCCCATGTTGATGAGTTTTACATATGCAAGCATCAGTCTGTTTTTCCTTACCTTCCGTGCCTCTTGCATCCTATTTAGCTGGACAGATATTTGTGAAAATGGCGGTCGCTCATAGGGTCTATCTCGCCAGCACTGCCTCATAAGTTCATACCTGTTTGGATAATTATATATCAGGAATTATAATTAGAATTATTACTACAACTATAGTTGATCAATATGGACAGTGAATACATGAATGAATGTCTGTGCTTACACTTCATCATCACAGTTCCTGGGCTGCTCCATTCTGTAGCCCTGAGGAAGCTTCTCATAGAGCTCAGCACAGGTCATCCCACAGTATGGAGTCCCACCTTCATAGAGAACAGATTCATAGAATTCATCTTGCTGAAACATCTTTATAATGCATCGAGACAGTATATAATTCATTAAAACTATTATGAACAATCTTACCTAAGCTTACAATTTCCCACAGAAGAACACCAAAAGACCACCTGAAAGCCCAAGACAGATATTTAAATTAAAGGGGAACTATTAAGCCCGATTGTCAGTATTGGTGTTCAGCCTTACATTGTTCAAACCGGAGTCGGACACTGATGGAGAGACTCAAGATGAAGTTACAACTTTTAGAATGCATCTAGACATTTCTGAATGGTTAGTGGATAATTTTTTTAGTTGCTGTGGAGTTGATTCAACTCATCGACTAGCATGTGACGTCATGTTAATCTTTACTCATCCACTATACATACAATAGCGTACCTGTTTGCCAAACAGAGCCATACACACACCAGGCTAGCGTTTATGATTGCTATCAAATGCTGTGAATTGTCTGATATTTTTTCCAAAATATCGCTTGGACAGAAACGCTTTTAGCAATCGAGTTTGCCAGGGTCAACTTGCAGGCTATCCAAGGTAACGAGACTCTAAATAGTGTTCTGTGCTCGTCTGTGCAGTCAACGACAGAACAGTTAGCATGCTTTGCTCGAACTTTTGCCCTGGCCTTAGAACTGGTATACCGTTT
Organism: Hypophthalmichthys molitrix; assembly: GCA_037950675.1. Taxonomy (NCBI): domain Eukaryota; kingdom Metazoa; phylum Chordata; class Actinopteri; order Cypriniformes; family Xenocyprididae; genus Hypophthalmichthys; species Hypophthalmichthys molitrix. The sequence continues at coordinate 20,116,642 of CM075497.1, forward strand.
TCACTTGCAAAAACAAAATGATGGCATCGTCGGTGGAAACGTGCAGATTAAGATCCACTTCCTAAGCCACAAGGGGAGCGAAATCTGAGTGGCTCGTTTTTTCACATGCTTGCAGAGAAAGGCTTGCCAAAACAAAGTTACTGGGTTTAGCACTTAAAAAGTCAGATTTTCATATGTCCCCTTTAAAGGATAAATCAAATTTAAGATACAAAATATTAAATCTCTGGTGGTGGAAAAAGACAAAGCTCTCGCAATATGTTTATTATTAAAATTTTAGCTGGTGATGTGTCCTATACAGGTATGCAGGTAATTTCATTGGTTACAGTGATGGGTAGGATTAGTGATCAGTGTTTGGATATTTTAGTTTCTCACTATAAATGGCATCAGAAGTGGAAAACGCTGGTCAAAAAGTACATTTACATACAAACTGACCACCAACCGCCACTTTCAGATGCATCTTTATTTTTTTTTTAGCTCAGAATGAAACACACAATATTGTGAGAGATCAAAGTCAGCGAAGGATACTTCTATGGTGCCTTCAAAAATGTATCAGATGAAGGTATCTCAGGGGACAGGAAGTGAAGCTAAAACTGGATTCGGACATGCCTTGATGCCTTTACAAAAAATTGCATGCAGACTGCACGCAAAATGGGGTCTTGCGCACTCAATGCGCAGGACCACCCAAATCGCGATGATGTCATTTTTGTTGTGAGTACCTTTTGCGCTTGTGCAGACACGCAGAGTATAAACCAGGCTTTAGGCAGCATACTCTGCATACATACACGCTGTTTGTGTGGATACAGTCAGTTTTGACTGCAAAAGATGAGGTCATTTGATTGGGGTGGGGTAGAATTAAGTGTCACGTTGGTCATGTTGTTTTCGAAATGTTCAGTGTGCAGTGTTCTTGAGTGGGTAAAAATAGGTCATCTTGACAGAGGCACTGTGGTCTTGTGGAACATGCTACTCTAAATTTGAGCTTCCTGGTTTATGTTATCAGTTCCTTCCTGCTTATTTATCAGTTGCCCATTAAAAATTGAGAAGGATGAAGACATTCTAATTTGTATTGAAACTTAGGGATGGCAAAGCACTTGGTATTTTAAATATTTAATAAACAGTGAATTTCTTTATCTCACACTTTCTTAAGTAGAAATTAAAGTTTCAGACACTTACACATCACTCTTTGTGGTGTAGACACTGTAGTTAAGTGACTCGATGGCCATCCATCGCACCGGCAGTCTTCCCTGAGACAAAGAAGGAGCAACTTTCAACCACTTTCATGAGTAATTTTTGCATTTCTGTCAAATTATTTTATATTTAAGTCCACCAGAACACTATTTTAGAGTGAACCTGATTGATAACACACTGAAAAGGCGGAGTCAGGAAGGACAAATGAGTTTTATCATCTTATATCATCTTATAGATATAGTCCTTACCATGGTCTTTTTGACATACACCTCCTCACCACGTGAGAGGCCAAAATCTGCGATTTTTGCAACTAGGTTTTCTCCCACAAGCACATTTCTAGCTGCCAAATCTCTGTGGATGAACTGTTTACATGCATAGACAGAATTAGAATTACATATAACAAAAAAGAAAGAAAAGTGGCATAAAATCAACAATGGCCTCATTAAATTGAATGATACATTTTAAAATAATTTTAATATTTAATAATTTTAATAATAAAATACTTTTTATTAATAATAATTATTAATTTAGAAATGTATTTAAATTAAAAACTACTAAATAAACAAACTGCAACATTGCTGGCAATAAATACAATATAATTACTTGGCCGGTATGTCAATTATGTTTTCTCATCCACATATGTTTTCTTAAATATACACCTCCTGAACATTAAACTTTTTATACCTGTTTGTCACTAAGGTAATGCATGCCAGTTGCTACGTCAGCAGCAAACTGCAAGAGCTGCTGGGAGGTGAGTGTGGAGGCAGTTCCGTGCTCCTTGGCAAAGGCAGGATCGGTTTCTAGGACACGACTCTTCCTCAGAAAGTCCAAAAGATTCCCGTAAGGTGCATATTCAATGGCAATATAAAGATAACCTGTGGATAACAGAAGCTGTCACATGTCTGCAGTAGAGGAAAATTCATACATCTGAGCCCAATAAAGTACTTTGACAAAAGTGATATGAAGCCTTATTAACATTACTAACTGTGCAAAATGCTACTTAGAAGTTCTATATAATAAACTCTGTGAGGCACATTTTTATTATCTGACCATAATTCTATGTACTACCAGTAGGTGGCGCACTCACCTCTGTTCTCACAGGCACCAATGAGATTTATTATGTTTGGATGCTGTCCCAATTTACACAGCACTTCTAATTCACCAGCAAAGTCTCGATGGTCATTCTCTGAGGCGAACTCTGCAGGTGCACAAAACGGACACACAAAATCACAATCATGTAAAAACAGACCTTGGCTAACAATGCTGTGTTGGCTCATTTTCTTACCCTTGAGCATTTTAATCGCAGCACTCATTTTTATGCCATCTTTTTTGACCATGGCCTTGATGACCTGACCGAAATTCCCTTCTCCAATGACATCCTCAAACTTAATATCCTCCCACTCCAGTATGGGATAGGTGAGTGGCTCTGGGGAAGGCTTTGATCGTCGGGTCAGTGTGAGAGTCCCTGAGTTGAACTGTAAGATAGTCTCTTCTCCCTGAAATTGCACATGTTGACATTTATAAGAAATTTTAAATGTTTTACTTTTGTACTTATTATTGTTAGTACTTATTTTAATTGAATCCCCTTGAAGTCATTAAATCTATTACTACACTACCAGTCAAAAGTTTGGAATTGGTAAGATTTTTAATGTTTTTAAAAGAAGTTTCGTCTGCTCACCAAGGCTGCATTTATTTAATTAAAAATACAGTAAAAACAGTAATATTGTGAAATATTATTACAATTTAAAATAACTGTTTTCTGTTTGAATATATTTTATAAAGTAATTTATTTCTGTGATCAAAGCTGAATTTTCAGCATCATTACTCCAGTCTTCAGTGTCACATGATCCTTCAGAAATCATTCTAATATGATGATTTGCTGCTCAAGAAACATTTATGATTATTATCAATGTTGAAAACAGTTGTGTACTTTTTTTCAGGATTCCTTGATGAATAGAAAGTTCAAAAGAACAGCATTTATCTGAAATACAAAGCTTTTGTAACATTATACACTACAGTTCAAAAGTTTGGGGTCAGTAAGAATTTTTATTTTTATTTTTTTGCAAAGAAATTAAAGAAATTAATACTTTTATTCAGCAAGGATGCATTAAATCAATCAAAAGTGACAGTAAAGACATTTATAATGTTACAAAAGATTGTATTTCAAATAAATGCTGTTCTTTTGAACTTTCTATTCATCAAGGAATCCTGAAAAAAAAATATTGTACACAAATATTTTGTACAATTGTACACAATAAATGTTTCTTGAGCAGCAGATCAGCATATTAGAATGATTTCTGAAGGATCATGTGACACTGAAGACTGGAGTAATGATGCTGAAAATTCAGCTTTGATCACAGCAATAAATTACTTTATAAAATATATTCAAACAGAAAACAGTTATTTTAAATTGTAATAATATTTCACAATATTACTGTTTTTACTGTATTTTTAATTAAATAAATTCAGCCTTGGTGAGCAGACGAAACTTCTTTTAAAAACATTAAAAATCTTACCTTTTCCAAACTTTTGACTGGTAGTGTATATTACATGAAATTTAAGATTATATATGTTATTGTCTAAAATATGATTGAAATATTACATGGTTTTTATATATATATATATATATATATATATATATATATATATATATATATATATATAAGAGTAAAAATAAAGTATATAATAATAAAATAAAGTGTCCACTCACTGATCCAGACTGATATGTGAATGTCCGTCTTCGTTTAAGGACAGATTTACGAATGCAGAAGAGAGCCAGGAGGGCCAGAAGAATGGTCACACATGTCACACCCACTGACCCAACCACAGCCCAAAGAAGCTGATGATCCTCAGCCATTGGCCGCCCAACATGCTGTGTAGTGGGAATAAAGCTGGAGAATCCTGAATGAAATGAAATAAAGTGCCTTTTTTATAAGAGAGAACATTTTTAGAAAAGCATTTACTGTAGGCTTTCTCCCATTAAAAAAGGGTTAGTTCACCCAAAAATGAAAATTATCCCATAATTTACACACCCTCAAGCCATACTAGGTGTATATGACTTTCTTCTTTCAACCAAACACAATGGGAGTTTATATTAAAAAATATCTTGTCTTTTCCAAGCTTTATAATAGAAGTGAATGGTACCTTAGATTTTGAAGCCCAAAAAAGCGTATCCATCCATCATAAAATTAATCCATACGGCTCCAGAGGGTTAACAAAGGCCTTCTGAAGCGAAAAATATCCAAATTTATAACTTTATAAACTATAATCACTGCCTTCCAGTAATTGCCGTACGCAAGTCTAGTTGCATGACGTATTGATGAACTCAGAAGCACAGAGGATAGAGCAAAACAAAACACCGGTCACGAATTAGAAGTCTAAAATGGGAATTTTTAAATGGTAATCTCTAAGGATTTTGATATAAGAGAAGAGAAGCTTAAGTTTATTTTCTCAACCTTATTTTTTTTAAACGCAACAGGCGTCTACTCACACCTAAGCTTACGCTACTCCTACATCCTACGTCATACGTCGGGTCAGAGATCACTCTTCCGCCGGAACTCTACTGTCGACAGCCGCTGCCGGAAGCCAATGATTATAGTTAATAAAGTTATATGGATATTTTTTGCTTCGCTTCAGAAGGCCTTTATTAACCCCTGGAGCCATATGAATTACTTTTATGATGAATGGATGCACTATTTTGGGCTTCAAAATCTAAGTTACCATTCACTCCCATTATAAAGCTTGGAAGCCAGGATTTTTTTTAATATAACTCCGACTGTGTTTGGCTGAAAGAAGAAAGTCATATACACCTAGGATGGCTTGAGGGTGAGTAAATTATGGGCTAATTTTCATTTTTGGGTGAACTAACCCTTTAATTCTTTCTGGTCTCTTACCGTCTTCACGTGTCCTGGCTTGAACGAACTTACTCCACTCCCCTGGCACCTTGGAGAAAGCCCTCACCCTGAACTGGTACAACGTGCTCCCATTGAGGGATGTCACATCCTTCGTGGTTTTGTTGCCATCGTCTGTGTCCACCCAAGGGTGCAAGCTGCTCTGGCCCACTGGCTGGTACTCAATGCTATATTTCACAATGCCTCCATTGGGGTCCTCAGGGGGCTGCCAGTGAAGCCTGACTGCATTGATGGACAGGGCATCTGCTTGAACGTTCCGTGGGGAAGAAGGACCTGGAGAGAGATCATACGTAATTTTGCCTTTTCAATTTTATCTCACACTATGACACACTTATGAGTTTGTTCCTTTCTACCACACCCTGTCTAGTCTCTAACATTCATGTCCTATTTTCTATAGTCAGTCACCTACTTGCGCCTACTTGGGGACATGCAAGATTTCTGTTACCCTGCTTATAGATGTGAATATGGTGTGGCTTTGAAGGGGGCCCGTGGCTGCCGCAGTTTACCAGCCGGACGACCGCTTGGTAGTCCTTGTGGTACTCCAGATTGTAGAGCTTGATGGAGAGCACATTAAGCAAGGTGGTTTCCTCCCACAGCTTCTCTCCATGTGGTCCGTAGAGCTGCACTAAAAAGCCAGTGGCCTTGTGGTACTTTCCAATCAGGGACCACCTGATGGTGACATTACGGCCCTCCAATGAGTTGGAATCAATCTCCGGCCTGACCGAGGGCTCTAGCGACACAGAATACGCAATCAGAAGCTGTGTGTCGCAGCTGAGCTACGTAAAAACCTAAAAACTAAGTCAGTGCTTCAGTCAAAATAGACTGTAAATCAACAGTCAAGATATTGTTTATCCTATAGACCTGTTTCCAGTCTGTTTCTCCAGATTTTGACACATCCATGTCAACATCATCCAAACCTCCATCTTCAACCTCAAAGAATCCGACTGTTCTTCTCATTATAGGGTAAGACGGGGAAGATGCCCCTACCTTTATTTATTCTCTTGCCCATCGATGTCACTTAATCTCATCTGAACACATTTATTTAATGTTTTAGATGCTTATTAATCTTTTCATCTGAACATCAATTTATTCTATCTGAACAGTTTTGATTTGAAATGATCTAATAATTGTTTTCATTGGATAATAGAGATCTGTGAATTTATATGGCCATTTGTTAATATGGATCTTGTGGACACACAATATTTGTTAAAGTTACTCAGAATTGTTATTGTTAACTAAAACTATTAAAAATAGTTTTTGGAAATTAAAATAAAAGCAGAAATAGAATAAAGAAAATTATAAATATTAGATAAGGAATGTTGCCTTGGCATCTAACTGAAATACGTTTTAAGTTAAAGTACAAAAACTAAAACTGAAATAAAAATTAATTAAAGCTATATAAAAAATAAAAACAACAAAAGTACATAAAACTAAAAATAGCTTATATTTTTAACTAAAAATAAAAGCTGATTCAAAATATTAATAAATACTACATTACCTCTGGGGTAAGATGTCCCCCTCAGAAGTGGCATTTTGTTGCTGATGTTTTTTTTTTTATTTCATTAAATAATTATTATAATTCCATTAATTACATTTACATTCATTATTTGTTTATATATATCAGATGTTTTTTACATTTATAGTTGGGACAGGTTTACTAGAGGATTTTTGCCACAGGTAGGGGGTCATCTCACAATTATAGTGGTCTTGTACAACATCATCCTGTACATACTAAACTCATCTGTAAATATGTTATTAAGAGGGGCATTTCTCCTATCTTTCCCAACAACCAGGTCATTTTTAGTTCTAGTTTAACTGTTTCTCACCTGGACAGTCAGTCTCCAAGATTGCCTCTGGACCCAAAGGACCCTCTCCTCCTTCTCCTGGACGAGTGAGTTGTACACGAACATGGTATCTGGTTGAGGGCTTCAGGTTCGGCAATGTGATTTGATCGCTGCCATACACTTGTTTAAAAAAAATTGATTATACTGTATGTCTATGACTTATATAGTATATTGATATGATTCTACATGAGGGTGAACCTAATGTAGGAATTCCCAAAACTTAATTTAAAATTCCTCACCTATGATGGAGGACCAGGAGTCTTCTGTATCGACTGGTTTATAAAGCAGTCTAGTGGAAATAATGGGACCGTCACCCTTGTAAGTGTCCACTGGCTTTACAACAATCTGTTTGCTACTTCTTGACAGCAGTTTAGGACCGGCGGTTGGATAGGGTGGCTCTAGTTCATAACAAAGGGTCTTTCAGCTAGAGAGAACATCACTAGAACAAACCAATTTCTAAAATGAATCTCACCTTTCACAGTTAAGGTAAACTTGAAAGAATCTTGTCCACCATTGGTGGAGACTCGGCATTCCCACAAACCATTATGCTCTGCAGACAGCTGCGGGATCTCAAAGTGAGCTGTGCTTTTTTTGGAGTCCATGGTAGTGTGGGAAGCCTGAGGAATCAGTAAAAACAGTCAGCTTTAAAAAAGATTAGATAGACGCAACAGTACTTTTTAACTTTTCACTTTATAAACAATCCTTCTTTAAACTTTATATGCAATTTTTTATTACCCATCTGGTAACATTTTACTTAAAGGGATAGTTCATCCAAAAATTAAAATGCTGTCATTAAATATTCATCCTCATGTCGTTCCAAACCCGTAAGACTTTCATTCATCTTCGGAACACAAATGAAGACCTTTTTGATGAAATCTGAGAGCTTTCTGTCTCTCCATAGACAGCTACGCAACTTGCACTTTGACGCTTCAAAAAGTTCATAAAGAGATCGTAAAACTAATCCATATGAATTGAGTGGTTTAGTCCAAATTTTCTGAAGAGACTTGATCGTTTTATACAATGAACAGATTTAATTTAGGCTTGTATTCACATATAAACATTGATCAGCAAACATAAAGCTTGACCAAACCTACTTGACAAACAAAACTCTTGAAGAAGCTCAAACGTGCTGCTTTACACACTAATGTAAAGCTCCTATGTGTCTAACTGCATTTCTGAGCCACTGAATCCTGTTTCTCCTGTGTCCTGGTTATTTTGATTCTCTGCCTGTTCTTTTGGATTTCTCTTTTTGCCTCACCCATGAACTCAGTGATTGTTTGGATTGTTTGTTTGTGTATGACCTTTGCCTGGTTTTGGAATATGATTGTGGATTGCCCTTTTAATAAATACTGCATTGGATCCTCAACCCGTGTCTCGGAGCATTATATGACAGAAGTATCCCTTTAAAGCCTTTATATATAATGCATTATAAAAGTATTTATAATGCATTAATTATGCCTTGTAATGCACCTTATAATGCATTGTATGGTCTCATGAGTAATTGTAACCACAGTACAATATATAACTACAATATGATACTTATATTATGCCTTTATAACATATAATGCATTAAAACATGACAAACAACCAATTTCAGATGTTACATGGAATCTGCAAATATTATAATGCATTTTACAATTATATGTTACAATTATTTATGAATAAAAAGCATTATAATGTACATTAGGAATACCTTTATAATGCATTACACATAAAGGCTTTAAATAAAGCATTAGCAAACTTCTTATACTTTTGACTCCTTCACCTTAAGAACGGTGCTTTCCAGCTTGCGTAGCTCGATACTCATATGGCTAGGCAGCGGATGGCCTGTTGCAGAGCATGTGATCTTGTGGCTGGAGTTCAAGTTTCCCTCCAGGTTACTGGCCATGTCCAAAATCTCTGGTACACTATCTGAAAGAGGGATAAGTTTAGACAAACGGCGCCAAGAGGAACAAACATTATAGTTTTCTGAGTAGATGGAAAAGTAGTCTTGAAGACTGACCTGATTTCTCACAGTATTGCCCTCTCCAGCCTGTAGGACATTGGCAGCCACTGAATCGATTGCATTTGCCTTTGTTTTCGCAGTTGCAACTTAAAAGACAGTCAGCGCCATACATTCCTTCAACACAGGCTATGAAAGTAAGATGAAACCAGGCATCTTATAAGGATTCAATAAGACTACACAAGTGTGTTTGGAAATGTTTGTGTAATAACAGTATGGAAGCCTGTTTTTTTGTTTTGTTTTTGTGCGGTCAAGACATATCTCACATCTGCAACATTATTTCTCACAATTGTGACTTTTTAATCTTAAAACTGCAACCTTGTTTCTCATATTTGTGACATTATATTTCACATTAACTCACTTTATATTGTTATTTTAACTTTATTTCTCTTAATTGCGCCTTTAATTTCACAGTTGCAGTTTTATTTCTGTTAATTCTGAAGTGCAGCTTTCTTTTCTTGTATTTTACAATGTGACTGTACCACACAATCTGATTTTATATCTGATCTGATATAATGCTCTATTGTGACTTTATGTCTCATAAATTAGTGACTTTGTTTCCTGCAATTTTCTATTTTATATTTCACAATGTGACTTTATATCTTACAGTCTGACTTTGTTATTTTAAACTTTATCTCACTCACTTTTTTACTCTGAGGTGAAAACTGGCTTCCACAAAGACTAGAACAAATGCACAGAGCAGTAAGAAATATTTATCTTGGTAAGTTTGATGGAAGTTTAATTTTTACTGGCAGATTCCAGCAGCACCTGTTTAAACTTTAATGCAGAACTGAATCCTTTCTGCAGGGTCCAGATGATACATGGAGGCAACAGTTATTATATAAAGGGATCTCAATGTTAAACTCACGTTTACGACAGCGGTCTCCATGCCAGCCGCTGGCACAAGAACAGCCGTAAGGGTCTGTGAGACAGAAACTCAAGCTCTGGCATCCATTCTCTGCCTTACAGGATTCCTGGCAGTTCCGACCAAACATTCCTTCACGACAGGCTGCAAAACCAAAATCACAAAAATGGATTTGTATGTTTAAGTTCTTAAATAGACAGTCTACTCTTTACAGACAATGATCAGTTTCATAGAAATGGTTTTCATTTACCTGTCTCACAGCGCATTCCCATAAACCCTGGAGGACAAACACAATCTCCATCTTTGTCATGGCACACGCCTCCATTTAAGCATTCGGGACAGTCCTTGTCACAGTCGGAACCCCATTTGTTCTTTGGGCATTCTGGAAAATACATAGGTGAGAAAAATCAAGCAATAGGATATAAAATCCAAAGTCCTGAATAAATCTAAATCTGTGATATGATACTAAATATGATACCACGGACGATGAGGCGCATCCAGGCACTAAAAAGAGCACTGTCCCCAAGATAGTTGGCACTGTAAATCCCTGCGTTGCTTGCATCAACTTTCTCCAGATCCAGAACTGCTGTGCTGTTCCGAACATCAGCACTAGGAGTCATGTAATGGTAGTTACCTAAAACAAATCAGAATTTACTTGCTTGTAAATTGCTTATCCATTTACTGATATGCAAAAAAAAAAAAAAAAACTTGGTGGAAACATCCTGCCGCAACCTTTTTGTTTTTCCACATAACATCCTGTGTGTGTGTGTGTATGTATTTATGTGTGTGTATAACATTTAAAACATATTCTCATTAATTGCTGTACCAATATGCATAACATGTGAAATTGTAAAGAATAAGATTAAAGCTATACCGACCATTGAATTTCCATTGAATGTCTCGTCTTTCTGTCCGAATGACATCCATGATTAGAGGCACTGTGTCTCCTTTATTGGCCGTCACAGTGACCCTCACAGGTCTAAAGTAACCTAATAAGACATAATTATAATAGTACTCTGATATGACATCATATTTTAAAATCTTTTTTTCAGTCTGATTAGTTTTGCCAAACTGATTAAGTTTTAAAGGGATAGTTCATTCAAAAATGTCATTACCCTTTATTTACATTAAAACATTACATTTACTCACTCTCATGTAGTTCCAAACCTATATGACTTACTTTCTTCTGCAGAAACAAGATATTTTTAAAAATGTCTCAAGGGTTTTTGCTTTTTTGGTCAATACAGTCAGTCATTGGGGTCCAGTGTTGTTTTGACTCTCATTGTAAAGAAAAAATAGCTGAAATATTCTTTGAAATAAATTCTTTTGTGTATTCTTTTGACAGAATTTTTATTTTTTGATGAAATATCCCTTTAAGTAAAGTATTTTTTACTCAGGTCGCCATACCTTTGCTGTAATTGTTGATAAGTGTAACATTGGCAGGTTGGTCAGAGCCCCTTTTTGAGTGGCAGTAGAAAATCCCACTGTGGTCAAAGCCTGTAAATCCTGTCGCCACCACTTCTTTAGTCTGTTTCCTCTGCACAGTAAAATTAGGAATATCTGCACGAAGGACAATGCTGTTGTCCTTTTTGATACTCAGTTGAATGCCGTCGGTGTCACGCTCTCCAGAAATGCAGGAGAGGCGGAAATGATGAGCAGATGTGGCCCCATTAGAGGTCATGGTGAGATCCATAACTGCATCTGGTAGAGAACACATTTCATACAGATGAATGCAATTTAATAAAATTGGAAAACAATTGCTAGATAGATGAAATGAAAATCATTAGAAAGTTAATATTCTCATCACTTAAGTATGAAAATTATACTTATTCAGTACAGTTTCCTGCTTATTTACATTAAGATCACAAAATAACCGCAACAATTGAGCCACTACACAGTGGAACATCCACATTCCTGCTTTGACACATTTCCCCCGGGCTTTCTGCCACTCTGTGCCCTTCTGAACACAAGAACAATATCAGGAAACGAAGAAGATCCAAAGCCATCATTCCATCACAAATACCATTATGATACCATCACATATCATATGCAAAATAATGAAAACATGTACAGAAGCCCAGGGCTAGTTGTCACACTTTATACTCCAGTGAATATATCTGAGGGCAGGTTTATTTTTGTCAATTTTTGTATAGGCACATGTCTTAAAATCTAAGCTACAAAAATAATTTAACATTTCCACAATTATTGACTAAGAAAAAGGATTTATTAAAACATATTGACCTGCTATTTAAGCTGTTACAATATGTTACAATTTTTACAATTTAACATGTCAAATATGAAGCATGAAAATGAAGCATACACAGGTAGTATAAAAACATATCAAATCAATTTTTTGACCTACAACTAGCTTATATACACTACCAGTCAAAAGTTTGGAATCGGTAAGATTTTTAATGTTTTTAAAAGAAGTTTCGTCTGCTCACCAAGGCTGCATTTATTTAATTAAAAATACAGTAAAAACAGTAATATTGTGAAATATTATTACAATTTAAAATAACTGTTTTCTGTTTGAATATATTTTATAAAGTAATTTATTCCTGTGATGGCAAAGCTGAATTTTCAGCATCATTACTCCAGTCTTCAGTGTCACATGATCCTTCAGAAATCATTCTAATATGCTGATCTGCTGCTCAAGAAACATTTATGATTATTATCAATGTTGAAATCAGTTGTGTACTTTTTTTTCAGGATTCCTTGATGAATAGAAAGTTCAAAAGAACAGCATTATCTGAAATACAAAGCTTTTGTAACATTATACACTACCGTTCAAAAGTTTGGGGTCAGTAAGAATTTTTGTTTTTATTTTTTTGCAAAGAAATTAAAGAAATTAATACTTTTATTCAGCAAGGATGCATTAAATCGATCAAGAGTGACAGTAAAGACATTTATAATGTTACAAAAGATTATATTTCAAATAAATGCTGTTCTTTTGAACTTTCTATTCATCAAAGAATCCTGAAAAAAAATATATTGTACACAAATATTTTGTACAATTGTACACAATAAATGTTTCTTGAGCAGCAGATCAGCATATTAGAATGATTTCTGAAGGATCATGTGACACTGAAGACTGGAGTAATGATGCTGAAAATTCAGCTTTGCCATCAATCAATAATTATTTTTCAATTAGCAAGTCACATGAACAGATTGTTAGAAATAACTATTCTGCTATATACACGCTATATTCCTTGAGATACATAAGCTACATATACCTTCATCATTATACAAAACAGGACTATACCAAGTGAAGGAACTCCAGTAAATAACATGTATTTCTGTATTACCATTTTCCACCATTTCATTATTGTATTAGCATCAACTTTTGTTAGCAAACTAATCAACAAAGATTTCCCACTATGGCCAAAATACTAAAGTTACAAGTATTAGGCCTATGACTGTGGTAACTTTTTATTCACAATTTATTGTTAAATTAACAGGTGATCTGATATGGTATTTTAAAGGGAAACTATTTTTAATTATAGTCATTTTTGGTAAGGATTGGAAGTACACTGATAACTCAGTGATTCAATATGAACTTAAAAGGAGAGACGACACTTCTTGGTGTAGAGAAGAAACTTACAGCTACAATACTCACCAGAGATATCGACGAGGCAAAAGAGGCAGATTAAATGCAGCATGACTGTGGTCTTGTGTTCTCTCTCCGATAATCCGTTAGAAATTATCCAAATACAGGATCTGTCATTCCAATGGGATCTTCCAGCTCGCCAGGCGTATCCACACGTTATCGCGCATTTCTACGATCACTGTGAATATACGTGCACTATAACTCTACGCGTGGAATTCTGTGCTGTTCACATGCTGAAAACTCCACTCTTCTGCCTACTCCACAATCATACTTTGGGTGGGAAAGGAAGGAAGAGGCGTAGAGGATGAGACAGACAGAGAGAGGGAGAGAGGGAGAGAGAGATGGAGAGAGAGGGAGAGAGAGAGAGAGAGAGAGGGAGGTTTGTACTATAAGTATTTTCACAGAATTTCACTTACACAATACTGGATGTGTCTGTTGATCTAAAATCAGTACATCAAGACCAGAGTTGTTCTTTAATTATATCCCTGCAAAACGTTTAAATAATTGGTTCTAAATTGTTATGTGTATTAATAATTAAAATACCATTCAAAGACCTATTCAACTGAAAAGTAAAATTATACAAAAGGTAAACAAAAATGTCCTGTAAAAAAATATGTAACATGTAAAAATGTTAAAGTGACAATGAATAGCAAGATGCAAAAACTGACCCAAAAATAAAAATTCTGTCATTAATCACTCATCCTCATGATGTTCCATACCCGTAAATCCTTTGTTAACCTTCGGAACACAAATTATGATATTTTTGATGAAATCCGAGAGGTGTGTGACTCGTCCACAGCAATATTATCAACACTTTCAAGGTCCAGAAAGGTAATAAAGACATCGTTAAAGGATTAGTTTAGTACTTTGAAATTAAAATTAGCCCAAGCTTTACATCATAAATATGTGCTCCACACGGCTCTGGGGGGTTAATAATGGCCTTCTGAAGCAAAGCGATGCATTTGTGTAAAAAATATCTATATTTAAACAAGTTATGAAGTAAAATATGTAGCTTCCGTCAGACCGCCTTCCATACTGAAGTTATAAAGAAAGTGTAAACTGGCGTCACGTCAGTTAAACTTTTTCCGTAAGTTAAATAGGGAAGGCGTAGGACCTAGTGTAAGCTTTGTGAACTGCAAGAGTTTTGGACTTTCTGCGTACGTTGAATATGGATATTAAATATGGATATTTTTTTTACACAAACGCATCGCTTCGATTCAGAAGGCCTTCATTAACCCCCCGGAGCCATGTGGAGCACATATTTATGATGGATAGATGTGGATGGAGACACTTTCTTCAGCTCATACTCATTGATCCCTATCACTGCCATTATAAAGCTCGGATGCATCAGGATATTTATTAAAATTTCTGCGATTATATTTATCAGAAAGAAGAAAGTCATATACACCTAGGATGGCTTGAGGGTGAGTGAAGCTTGGGCTAATTTTCATTTCAAAGTGAACTAATCGTTTAAAACAGTCGACGCGACTGCAGTGGTTCAACCTAAATTTTATGAAGCGAAAAGAATATTTTTTGTGCGCAAAAACAAAACAAAAATAATGACTTCATTCAACAATATCTTTTCTGTGTCATTCTCATATGTTGTTTACGTCCAGCGCCTCCAGGTTCTACGTCAGAACGGCAATTCATTATTTGCCAGCTCCTGTGTCAGCAGGAGCATTTTAGCATTTTCTATTTTATTCTTCATAAACAGATCTACTTGTTATAGTACCATTACTAAACTATTTATTATTATTATTGAAAGGAGCAATTATCCCACATGGTTACACAATGGCACAGAGTTTTAATGCACATATAGATAGCTTTCTATATACAAATTGGTTAAGAAGGAAAGTGCACCCAAAGTACCGTTTCATGTCAGCTGATTTAGAGGAATCGGGTAATCTCACATAAAGTGACAAATTCAGATGTTCCCTGTCAACTGTTTTTTTCTTAGGCAGCTGAAGATCCAGTGGTACAATCTGGATATATAGTATTAATATTCCCCATCTCTCAAGGCACCAAACCATCATAAAGAACAGAGATTACTGTCATACTTATGGTCATATTCATATTCACCTACTGAACGAATAAGCTCCACGCTGCTATAGGCATTTTGTAACTGCTCACATCAGTCATAGCCAGGAAGTGAGAAACAATCCCTGACTGTAAGTTTTGTCTAAATGTTCAGTCATTTAGTTTTTAATTGCAGAGGAAAAGCCTACCGCCGCACGTCCACAGACCCATTTACACCGTCTTTGCACAGCTTCACTAATTTGTGGATGGATGGTTTTTGAAATGAGCGCATATATGTTTTCTGTCTGTTTCTTGATAACATCACACAATCGAAGCTGACTCAGATTGACATTGTTCTGACTTTCCTGTTTTCCACTCTAAGAGCAAGGGACAGATAAAAAAATCATTTTTTTTTTTTGCACGCAGATAATAAAACAGAGTTTAGTTGTCGATTTGTTAGTGCTGATTTAGACCAGACATAACTAATGTGTTACTGTTTTTAGAAGTGCTGTCCGAGGCGAAGGTCTTCTTGCTTTTGTGTGCACTGTCACGTTTGGTACACAGTATCTGTGAACTCTGCACTGCTCAGACACAAACAGCAGGTCACCTTCACAGGTCACACTCACATCCTGCCCATTTGCTCCCAGAAGTGAAATCATCAGAATGGATAAATTCAATATACTGTGCAAAAGTCTTATGCAAGTTAGTATTTTCACATAAAAAAAAATCCTTTTTCACATCTTTTGCTGTAGTGTGCCACTTGCATGCACAGAACACTTTTTTGGCAGAATGTAATAGTATCAGTATTCATAATAATAGTAGAAAAACAAAATTCTCTGAGTGCAAAAAATGTTGCTTTTTGTAGTTTCTTTACATCCTAATGTTGTGTCTCGGCTAGAATGTGTGTGTGTTTTTGTTTTGGGGCGTATGTGTGTTTGTGTATACAAACTGGCTGATAAAGCGCTGAAAGTGTTTGGATGAGGAAGCCGCACGGGAAAGTAGTGGACACTGTGTCAACATATTCTGTGGTTGCATGGAGCCAGGGTGGAGAGAAACACTGACAAGAACAAGGTACTTAGAGGGACTAGATTTAACCACCACACTCCCCCCAGACTGCCGCCTATTGTCCCAGCCACCTTTTGTAGTCCAGTAGTAATTGCTTTATACCTTCTCTTTATTATGAAAGTGATGATGATGAATGCTGATTATTTTCTCTTGTCGCCAGACAAAGACTCAAAGCATTTGTCCTGCCTCATTTTCCACTCTGAGGTCAAGAGACAATGCACACTTGTAACTTCAGTGTTCAGAAGTTTTTCCTGTGAAAAACACTGCACCACAACACTATAGTGGTTTATAGAATGTACTGGGCGGTTGCTAGGATGTTCCTATAGGGTGTACTAGGTGGTTGCTAGGGTATTGCTAGGTGGTTTCTTACCATACCAATTCAAAACACCACCAAGTAAGAGCAATAACAGTGATACTTTCTTTAGCACCGCTAATAATTAAATAATAACTTTATAAAAGTCTATCATTTATTTTAAAGGGATAGTCCACCCAAAAATGAAAATTCTGTTGTCATTTACTCACCCTCATATCATTCCAAACCTGTATGACTTTCATTCTTCTGCAGAAATTAAAATTAAAATTACCCCAAGTTTACTCACCCTCAAGCCATCCCAGGTGTATATGACTTTTTTTTTCTTTCTGATGAACACAATTGGAGTTATATTAATAAATATCCTGATGCATCCAGGCTTTAAAATGGCAGTGAACGGGACCAACGAGTATAAAACTCAAGAAAGTGCATCCATCCATCATAAACATACTCCACACGGCTCCGGGGGGTTAATAAAGGCCTTCTGAAGCAAATTGATGCATTTGTGTTAGAAAAATATTCATATTTAACACGTTATAAAGTAAAATATCTAGCTTCTGCCAGACCGCCTTCCGTATTCATTGTGTCTTTTACACTTTTTCCGTAAGTTGAATACAGAAGGCGTAGGATGTAGCGTAAGCATTTTGAACTGCGAGAGGCATTTTACACTTTCTTCCTAAGTTGAATATGGAAGGCAGTCTGGCAGAAGCTAAATATTTTACTTTATAACTTGTTAAATATGGATTTTCTTACACAAACACATCGCTTGACTTTAGAAGGCCTTTATTAACCCCCCGGAGCTGTGTGGAGTACATTTAAGATGGATGGATGGATGCACTTTCTTGAGCTTCAAACTCGTTGGTCCCTTTCACTTCCATTATAAAGCTTGGATGCATCAGGATATGTATTAATATAACTCAGATTGTGTTCATCAGAAAGAAGAAAGTCATATACACCTAGGATGGCTTGAGGGTGAGTAAATCTTGGGGTAATTTTCATTTTAAAGTGAACTAATCCTTTAAATTAAGATACGTTGGTAAGCACACCTTACACAGTAACACAGTTCCCATTGACTTCTATATGGGCAACAAATACAATGGAAGTCAATGCGAACCAACATTCTTCAAAATTTCTTCCACAGAAGAAAGAAAGTCATACATGTTTGCAATGACATGAGGGTGTGTAAATTTTAATTTTTTGTGTGGACTATCCCTTTAAGTAATTTCAATTGTGGGAATCTCACGCATAAGAATAACTAAATCGTAAGTGTTATTGAGTAGGGAGGGGACAGCTGTGAGTGCTATTAAATGCATTGTGGCTATGAGAAAGTTTGTATTAAATTCCCATTTCCACCCATTGTGATGGGAGCTGGCAGGACTCCACACGCACCGACTCACTGCTTGAGCACCGCTGCATTTAATGTGGAAGTGTGAGAGCGTGCTGGCGATACAGGAGCCAGTCTCATGGGCATCCAGCCCTGTTGTGGAAGCTCACCATGGGACTCATACTGCTATGGTGCTCCATTATACCCTTAGGTCACTGCCGGAAATCCTTGTGATAGCGGGGCGAAAATTACGGAATCAACCATAAAGGCTCTTCTTGAAAATCCATAATTTATTCCCACACATCTTGAAGTGATGTTTGGTGAAAGCTCACCATAGACCTGATGTATCAATCATGTAAAAAATTCCATCTGGCATGGAAGAGTTAACCATTCATATCCGTGAAATAATAAACACAGTGGTTTGAGTGAAAGATGTCTTTGTGTTTTTACCTAGTCAGCCAGATGTAGAGTGATGGAGATAAGTGGATCTTTAACAGATAGGGTCAAGGATAGGAAAGCTGAAATAGGAGGATGTGGAGTGTGTAAGTACAAGAGAAAAAGAGAGAGAGAGAGAGAGTAAAAAACAAAGGACAAAGGAAGGGGAAAAGAGGTGAGAGGGCAAATCCGCTCCTCAGCTTTTGTCTCAAGAGTGTGCGTGTGCAGCCAGAGACATCTTCACCCTGCCACTGTTACACTCTCAATTCATATTTCCTTTCACTCTTACACAAACAATCCAAACGTTCTTGTTAACCTCCCTAACCACTGAGCATCCATATCAAGCATTATCTAACTCTACTTTTCCGTACTTTTCTTGTCTAAGAACTTGGATTGCCAAGGAGATTGTTAATAAAATGTTTGTTAAGCTCATTTTCATTAAGAGACTGGATGAAATAATTGTAATTAAGTACTGTGTATACATAAACTAAATTTGTCAACTTGATGTGCATAAGATACTTTTTTTTCAAAAGCATTACAAAATCTTACAAACCCCAAACATTTGACACTGTAAAAAGTGCTAACCTGCAATTTTTAGGTTAAAGACGTATTTGTACCTGATCTTACCCTTAAATTTAGTTTTGTTGGTATAACCTAATATATTTAGGTTGATTCAGTAACATTAAATAAATTTTTTTTTTATTTGAATAAAATAAATTAATTTAGATGTTTCCACATGAAACACATTTTTTAGGTTACCATTTTTTTCAGAGTAATTTATCACCAACCTACAGTATTTGCAAATAAACCCTGAATTTGAACTCATAAATCTTCATGACTCTGGCTGTTCATTTACAGTATTGCTTACATGGTCAGCATTGTCATTTGAAATGTTAATATATAAGACCTTATCTAAGAACAATAAACATCAGTCTAGCCTCTCATTTCCATGTTGGTTCAGGGTGTGGTACAGTGGAAATCCATGTTCCGCACACAGCAGGGCATCTCGCCATGGGTCCAGCTCTTTCAGTGCCATTCAGATCCATGTATAACATAGGATGGAGAGAGGCCGCGGAGCGGCGGAGGTCAGCAAGGGGTCACTACACAGACTGAATTTGGAGAGCATGTTTGAGAGGATGAATGAAAGAAGCGGTGCTTCCTATAGATCTGCTGCTGTTAGATCTGTTACAGCTGTGTGTGTCGTTTCTGACAATATGTAATTGAATAATTTAGACTGCTGCTGGCATACGCTTAAAGTGCAAAATCACAGAGGCAGCCAAAATGTGACTCTATTATATTCAACATCAACGGATATGACCCCAGCTGAAAATAATGAGAGGGTACAAGTTGTGATTTTGGAAATGTTTGGTTGATAGGTGAACACATCTGACCCATTTTCCTCAACCAGTACAGAATGCAGTGTCTTTAAATCAGATCAAAGGTGAGGAAGTGATAATCAAAACAGGACTGATGGTCAGTAGTGTAGTTAGAGACCCCTGGAAGAATTTTATTTCGCAACAGTTTTTACACACATACATACACACACAGAGGTTTGTTTTGCTATCAAAGTGAGGACATTCCATAGGAGTAATGGTTTTTATACTGTACAAACTGTACATTCCATCCCCCTACACTACCCCTAAACCTACCCATCACAGAAAACATTCTGTATTTTTACATGTTTAATAAAATATTGTTTAGTATGTATTTAAAGCTATTTTAAATATGAGGACACATGTTATGTCGTAATACCAGTGTAATACCCATGTCATTACACAAATTTGTGTCCTCATAAATCACAAAAATGCACACACACACACACACAGAGAGAGAGAGCGAGAAAGAGTGAATAATGAATAATGGGTAACACTTTACAATATGGTTCATAAAGGGGTCCTTGATTATGATTTCACTTTTGTTCGAGTGTAATGTTGCTGTTAGAGCATAAACAACATCTGCAAAGTTACAACACTCAAAGAACAATGCAAAGGGAGATATTTTCTTTTACAGAAATCGCTTTTTAAGGACTACAACAAACGGCTGGTAGGTACTACAACGAACTTCTTCCGGGGTTAGTGACATCACAAACCCCAAAATTAACATAAACCCTGCCCCCGGGAATACGCAACCAAGGGGGTGAGGCCATGTTGGGTTGCTTTAGAGAAGGGGAAGAGTTGTTGTAGTAGAGTGTTGTTGTCATAATGTCATTTTATGCAGGACTGCTTCATAAGTGAGGGTCAATTCAGCGCTGGATTTGCACACAAGATTAACATGACGGCACATGCTAGTCGATGTGTTGAATCAACTTCACAGCAGCTACATAAATTTATCCACTAACCATTCAGAAATGTCTAGTTGCATTCTAAAAGTTGTAACTTTTTCCTGAGTCTGTCTATCAGTGTCCAACTCTGGTTTGAAAAATGTAAGGCTGAACACCGTTGCTGACAATTGTCATTTTGGCTGCGTGAGATTCTCCAGCTTTGTTGTTGCTGAGCAACCAAAGCGTGAGCTGTTAAAGCTCCGCCCTCTTCTGGAAAGGGGGCCAGGAGCAGCAGCTCATTTACATTTAAAGGGACAGACACAAAAACTGGTAACACTTTACATTAAGGTTCCCTTTGTAAAGGGTTTATAAAGGTGTTTGTTAATGAGTAATAAGTCATTTACAAATGCATTATAAATCATTAATAATGCAGTTATAACTGCATGAATAAAAAGGGCGACTTTAATGAAATCCCTGCCAAATAGTGAGCCGTTTTTAACTCACATGTTATAAATGCTTAATAAATGTATTTATTAACACTTATTTAACTCAAAAACAGATTCCTGGTTTATTTCATGATGCAGCAAAAATTGACTATCATAATTAGACTGAAGGGTGTTGTATTTGTGCTTTCCTTATTAATATCTCATGACTGCCACTTTTCTTACTATGTTGCTTACCAGAAGTTTCTGTCTCACCCATGATACTCTCCAAAAAGATCATGATGCCTATCCACAGCAGTGTATAAAAAACTGATTTCTTGTTTTTTAAAGATGAAATTCC
This sequence comes from Hypophthalmichthys molitrix, assembly GCA_037950675.1. Lineage (NCBI taxonomy): Eukaryota > Metazoa > Chordata > Actinopteri > Cypriniformes > Xenocyprididae > Hypophthalmichthys > Hypophthalmichthys molitrix. The sequence goes on from CM075497.1 coordinate 20,138,249, forward strand.
AACTTTATTTTGAAAATAAAACAAAAGATAATAACCATAACTTGATTAGATATTAATAATGAAAAATTTAATTCCAGTATTAGTTACCTGTGAACCTTAATGTAGGGTGGACACTTGTGAACCATTTATTCATGAGTTATAAACATTAATAACCTGTGAAAGTGAAACTTAATGTAAAGTGGAAACCTGTGAACCATTTATTAATGAGTTATGAACATTAATAACCTGTGAAAGTGAACCTTAATGTAAAGTGAACACATGTGAACCATTTATTGAGTTATAAACATTAATAACCTGTGAAAGTGAACCTTAATGTAAAGTGGAAACCTGTTAATCATTTATTAATGAGTTATAAACATTAATAACCTGTGAAAGTGAATCTTAATGTAAAGTGAACACATGTGAATCATGTATTTATTAATTATTAATGTACACACAGAAGATTGTAGAAGATTGTTTTTTCTGATGAAATATTTTATTTTTGATGCATGTATTAGTAAACACAACTTTAAACTTGAAACAAAGAAAGTTTAAACTTTTCTTTTACATCACAAAAATTACAGAGCATGACTTCTCATGAAAAGTGGCTTATGCAAGTAAACTCAAATTAAAACATTCAGAGAAACAATCAAGTATTCCAAAAACAGATAATAAGCATCACACCTATAAGCCAAACATATTTGATACAAGCTGAATAAAGGCACCTAAATATGTATTATTTTATTTAACAGTTGTGTAAATCATTAAATCAATGACCAAATGTACCGTTACAGAACATTAGCATATTAATATGCATTCAATAATTATTTTTGATATCATGATAAAGGCCACCATAACTTATAGGATATTTGGCTTTGGCCATCCGCACTTGCAGTACCTGCGCGGGAGCGCCGGAGCGGTTATTTGTTTAAGATAACTACAAACTAACACAGCGATTACTCATATAATATAAACACTAGAAAAACATAGTCTGCGATTTCACCTCAGTTAGCTTACCCATCAAATCAGTAAACACAAATTTTCACTTCAAAGCACGTTGGAACATTACTATGTGACTTCATCTCTTGAAAAGTGGCAAGGCTTTATTGGATGCTCACTAGCGCCATCTCCTGTCACACGCCAGAATTAACACGCATTGTGATGAGAACCTTAAAGAGTATAATAAAGTATATAGCCTACTACTACAACTACTACTTATTATTATTATTATTATTATTATAAGAAGAAGAAGAAGAAGAATACATTGCTTTTTATAAATTATTGTCACATTTGGTTGTGAAGAGCAGTGAGGAAGCAGGAATTAGATGCAGCATTTTTTTATTATGAAGATAACTGAACTAAAAACTGTAGGAGAACAAACTATAGTAAGCTATAGTAATAGAAAACTAGACGTGACAATAATATATTAGGCTATACTTTATATACTCTTTCAGGTCACGTCACTCTTTCAGGGTTACATCAGAGCCGGCTCTGGGTTACATCACTAAGCATGCGTGTTCTGGCGTGTGACAGGAGATGGCGCTAGTGAGCATCCAATAAAGCCTTGCCACTTTCATGAGAAGAAGTGGCGCAGTTACCAGTATTGTTCCAACGTGCTCTGAAGATAAATGTTGTGTTTTATGTCACTGATTTGATGGGTAAGCTAACTGAGGTGACATTGCAGACTATGTTTTTCAAGTGTTTATATTATAATCGTTGTGTTAGTTTGTATATTATATGTGTAATCGCTGTGTTAGTTTGTAGTTATATTAAACAAATAACCGTTCCGGCGCTATCGCGCGCAGGTACTGTATGAATGGCCAAATACTAAAGTTACAGTATCCTTTATCATGATATCAAGAATAATTATCAATTGCTTATTAATATTTCAACAATAAAATATGTCACCAGGAAAAAAAAAAAAGATCTTCTGTGTGTGCTTTGATAAATACATGATTCACGTGTGTTCACTTTACATTAAGGTTCATTTTCACAGGTTATTAATGTTTATAACTCATTAATAAATTGTTCACATGTGTTCACTTTACATTAAGGTTCACTTTCACAGGTTATTAATGTTTATAACTCATTAATAAATGGTTCACAGGTTTCCACTTTACATTAAGGTTAACTTTCACAGGTTATTAATGTTCATAACTCATTAATAAATGGTTCACAGGTTTCCACTTTACATTAAGGTTCACTTTCACGGGTTATTAATGTTCATAAGTCATTAATAAATCGTTCACAGGTTTCCACTTTACATTAAGGATCACTTTCACAGTTTATTAATGTTCATAACTCATTAATAAATGGTTCACAGGTTTCCACTTTACATTAAGGTTCACTTTCACGGGTTATTAATGTTCATAACTCAATAAATGGTTCACAAGTTTCCACTTTACATTAAGGTTCACTTTCACAGTTTATTAATGTTCATAACTCATTAATAAATGGTTCACAGGTTTCCACTTTACATTAAGGTTCACTTTCACGGGTTATTAATGTTCATAACTCATTAATAAATGGTTCACAGGTTTCCACTTTACATTAAGGTTCACTTTAACGGGTTATTAATGTTCATAACTCATGAATAAATGGTTCACAAGTGTCCACCCTACATTAAGGTTCACAGGTAACTAATACTGGAATTAAATGTTTCATTATTAATATCTAATCAAGTTATGGTTATTATCTTATGTTTTATTTTCAAAATAAAGTTGGAATTTCATCTAAAAAAAAAAACAAGAAATCAGTTTTTATACACTGCTGTGGATAGGCATCATGATCTTTTTGGAGAGTATCATGGGTAAGACAGAAACTTCTGGTAAGCAACATAGTAAGAAAAGTGGCAGTCATGAGATATTAATAAGGAAAGCACAAATACAACACCCTTCAGTCTAATTATGATAGTCAATTTTTGCTGCATCATGAAATAAACCAGGAATCTGTTTTTGAGTTAAATAAGTGTTAATAAATACATTTATTAAGCATTTATAACATGTGAGTTAAAAACGGCTCACTATTTGGCAGGGATTGCATTAAAGTCACCCTTTTTATTCATGCAGTTATAACTGCATTGTTAATGATTTATAATGCATTTGTAAATGACTTATTACTCATTAACAAACACCTTTATAAACCCTTTACAAAGGGAACCTTAATGTAAAGTGTTACCCAAAAACTGAATGTTTTTGCTCACAACCTGATAGGGGCAAATTTATAAAAGCTATAATAAATGATCTGTGGGGTATTTTGAGCTGAAACTTCACAGACACATTCTGGGGACACTAGAGACTTATATTACATCTTGTAAAAGGGGCATTATAGGTCCCCTTTAAGACTTAAGCAACCTTTTAAGGTATAGTTCGGGGAACAGGCCTAGAAAAGGTATAACTTTACTTAAGGTATATCTTTAGAGTCTCTGTAGCGCGCTGAAACAACATTATTGGGAAATCCAAACATGATCGCTATCAAATCGAGTTAAGGACCTATCAGCCTGCGCCATCTAGACTCGAGTTTCATGACAGAACTTGATATTTATTACTTCAATAACTGTCATGTAATGTGTAATAAGGACACTAAAATAAAGTGTTACCGAAGACTGCATGAGCGTCACACAGAGCATGTTTAGCAGCAGCAGTCAGTGGAGTCTATGTGAAAGGAAGCAGTGCTGCGGGAGCTGATATGTGACCAGGAAACTGGCAGGAATCAAACAGTAAGCATGCAGAAACAGGAAGAACCACTGGTCTCCTGTCTGTTGAGTGTTTGCTCAGCCCACCACCCGGTTCCCATGAGACCCACTAGAAAACAGCTCGAGTAATGGACACTCGCCTCTGAAACAGCATGCACTGGGTACGAACCAAAACTTGCAAATTTATTTTCGAGTTCCTGCTGGTACAGTGGTGAGCATGCACCAGTCAGTCCAAAAGAACACTTCTGCGCAATGGCTCTTAATGACGTACCAAAGGCTGCTAAAATTACAGAATCAATCATGAGAGTCCTAATGGTGATTTTAATGAATCAACTGTACTGATGGCCGCTGCCATCAGTTTTATATTTAAATGTAAGTTTGACACAGGTATTTTAAAACTGCACAAAGCAGTACTCACAGCGGTGGTGTGTATAAGAATGTCCCCTGTTGTCCAGCATGTAGTTTCATTCCCAGAAATGATTATTGCAAGGTTCTTTTACTGACAATAGAATCTCTGTTGTATTACTTACAATTGTATTTAAGTTGGAAGATTCTGAAGCACATTTTTCATGCCTAAGAGCAACAGTTCCCTCTCATATCTTATTATTTGCCAAACCTCTTGAAATGTTTTCAAATTGATAAGCTTTTTATACACATGGCCACTGCAAATTACAACAAATAAGTGCTGTTGGGCAAGATACTCAAAAATGTAGTTGGAAAATAATATACAAATTCAGTTTGTCATTTGAACAATTGAATCAGTGAGTCATTTATGCTGGAATCACCATCGATTCAAATGCAAACAGATAATTACTTGTGACTTTGCCTGATTCTGACCAGTTCAAAATATTAATTTCCCAACTGCATTGCTTGTTCTTGTTTAGCCTTTTGTAACAGACTGTACAGTACACATATTTCTTTTTTTCCCCAGAAATATTGACAATAAAATGTAGGTGTTTCACATGTGTACCCAGCAAAAAAAAAAAAAAAAAAAACCCAGTAACTTCACTAATGAAAAGCTAAATTATTTTTTTTTAAAAAGTGATGATACCATTTTTTTTTTTTTTTTACTAAAATATACTGTAGTTAAATATACTGTACATTTTAGTGGTGAGATTGCCCACCACCTTTTGTAAGTAAATTTTGTTTGCCTTAAGGTGTGGTCACATTAGTGGGAGCAAAAAAAAAGTCTATTGTCAAACGTGTAGTGATGTATAAGTACAGCTCACACAGAATTGGAAGTGGAAATGTTCAAACACCTGATAAAATGAAGTGATAAAATCCTTGATTAACATAGCATTTGGACAAATCACTTCTCTTTTGCAGGGAACTAGGGTTTCAGCTCCCATTACCAAAGGAAATGAGTGTTTTTCAGATGCCAAAGAGGAGTGTGAGACCACATAAGTGATCAGATGCAGAGGCTTTCCTAGCTAAACAATAGGTCTGGGACACGAGATTTCCAGGGCAAATTTAAAAAACATTGGGGTGGATTTGGGGCGAATTATAGAAGTTAACAAACATATAGGAGAAAAACAAATGCATTTATATTGGGCAGATGCTTTTATCCAAAGCGACTTATATTGCATTCAACGTATACATTTAATCAATTCATACATTCCCTGGGAATCAAACCCATGACCTTGGTGTTGCAAACACCATGCTCTACTGTTTCAGCTATAGTATAATAAATGCATTAATCATAGACATATTTTGTGATTTGACTATGTATTGTTGTGAGGGTCGAGAGAAAGCCTGTAAGAGAGAAAGAAAGTAAAATAATGGTGTTAAATGCCGGATGCTGACAGATGTTCTCATGCAAACAGCAATAACAGCAGTTTAAGTGCCAAACACGGACACCTTGACCATTTGTGTCTCCTATAAGACAAACTGTCCATTGTTGTGGAGCTCAGGTTGTTTTTTCCTGTTAAACAGAGGGAAGGCATTGCAGCTGTACTCATACTTGTGGAGTGCTGTGTTTCTCTATTCTTCCTTTCCTCTTCGTTTTTTTTTTTTGCACACATAGAGTACCAAATCTTCATAACGGTATCAAAGTTAAGAGCTTTAACAATTTATAGCCTACTTATTTCAAAATATAATTAAAACCATTTTAATGAATAGCTACCCATTTCAAAATGTAGTTAAAAAATACAATATAAATTTTATAAATATTAGTATTATGTATATGAAAATATAAATGTTAAATATCTGATCAATTTGCATGAAACATTATTTGTATAATGTAATATGAATAATTATAATCCATAATGTATGATGTAAAAAAAATGTGATGTCTGTTTGATATATGATAAATAGATACTTACATGGGATATTTACATGGGGCCATATTCATAAAACATCTCAAAGGGATAGTTCACCCAAAAATGAAAATTCTGTCATAATTTACTCACCCTCAAGTTGTTCCAAACCTGCATAAATTTCTTTGTTCTCCTGTACACAAAGGAAGATATTTGAAAGAATGTTTGTAACATAGGGGGAAAAAATACAATGGCAGTCAATGGGGGGCGAGATCTGCTTGGTTACAAACATTCATTCAAATATCTTCCTTTGTACAGCAGAACAAAGAAATTTATGCAGGTTTGGAACAACTTGAGGGTGAGTAAATGATGACAGAATTTTCATTGTTGGGTGAACCGTCCCTTTAAGGCTAAAAGTAGCTCCTAACTTGCCGAATTAGGAGAAAGTCTTAAAAATAATGGGTGTGTCAGTCCCAATTTGAGGACTCTAAGAGTATTTGAATTCTGCAATCTCTCGAGATGCAGACATGTAAGAGCACAAAGCTGATCATAATAGTACTTGTTTAATTAGTGACACTAGCTTACATTTTAAAATCTTTATTTGAATATGGCAACATGATACCTCATTCTACAATATGATTAAATCACTGACAGACATCCATCCACATCAGCCAATCACTGTGGGCATAGTACTTGTTGACATCATTCTTAGCAATGAGGTCAACCCCGCCTTTTCTCTTAGCTTAAGATTTCTCCCCATTCCTTAGCAAAAGTTAGTCCCAGCAGCTCTGTGAACAGGTTTTAAAAGGAAACTCTTACCTAAGAACTTTTACTGCTATTTAGGAGAACACTTAGTGGTAAGATAAAATGTTTTGTGAATACGGCCCCTGGAGTTTGTCAACAAACAATGCAGTCCTTGTAATGTTGTAAACTGTACAAAACATGGAGTTCATCAAAAACATTCCTTCAATATAATTTGACATGAAGTACCACAGTGTCTGAGAACTAAACTGACCAGCAACTGCACTGAACACTTCAGGTTAAGATCATTTATTTGTGCCATCAGTTCAAATGTCAACTGCAAGGTGAAAGAGAAGAAGCAGTGACCCATTCAACATTCAGTTACAAATTAACTTTCTCCGAGAATGGCATGCTAAAGACACACCTCGCGCAACCTTTGCACAACCTACCTGCCATTTCCTTAATCTTGGAAATGGCTAACAAAAATGAACCTGTCCATGATAAAATGTGACATCTGAAGAGAAAAAACTTGACATATTCTTAATAACCGGAAGAACCAAATCTCAGGTAAGTTGCCTCACTTTTTCAATGAATTCTGATGCTTACATTCATCTCTACGTATGTTTTTTATATAGCTTGTAACATGACAAAAACATTGCAAAGTCCCATATGTGCCAAATCTCTTTAGCACATATAAGCAGGAGAACAATATCTTAGTACATCATTCTAGGTTGCCAGTTTAATGTTTAATGATCACACATTCCTGTCAACCCTCATGTCATTTTACATTCTGTTGTCAACCACAACAAGCCAACTGTTAGGGAAGAGAAGGTAGACTATTAGGGGAATCAATATAGTTACCGCACCTAGGCTACTAGCCAGACGGATAAGACTTTGTCTAATGTATCACAGGGAAATTTAAAAAGGTAGGCCTCATCCAACTCCTATTTTATTGTTATTTTGTTGCATTGCACTATAATGTTAATTTAAAAAGATATATATTAAGGATAAACGTAAACATAGAAGTGTTAATTTCTTTTTAAAATTTCAGGAACTTCATGCAGGTAACAATTAAACTGATAATTCAAAAGCTGTTGAACAGCATAGTTCTCAGTTTTTTTTATGTGCTACAACAACAATGCAAAGTCTTTAGTGCCAATGTAATCAGTAACAAACAACGCAGGAGTAGAAGGGGAGGGTGTGTATGTAGTGTATACATGATCTTGGCAAGGTCAAGTGAAATACTCCTTTTTGTGCCGTATTTCCGCAGTGTGTTCAGACCCATACCGAGAGGTCTGGGAAAACATCTGGGGGCTGTTCATTTAATTAAAGTAGCGTATGATAAAGGACAACTCAGGTTCAGTTACTGTACTTCTACCACACCTTTTCTAAAGATATCTTTCTTACATTTATAATGATACAGTATGTGCATGCAGACACTTCCATTTGGCTGGCTCTTAGATCCTGCAGGTATGCTGTTACGGGGGCGTCGTGAGACAGGAAGAGATAAAAGCAGCTCCTGAGGAGTGTTTACCGCCAGCAGTGCTGAAATGAATAGTGGGAGAGTGAGGGAGTGAGAGGAAGGGCCCCTATAAAAAAATAATTGAACCTTTTATGAAAAGTGGCCTTTGTGGAAGTCACAAGGAGATAAGCAGGAAATGCTAAAGCATGTGAGGTGGACAAGTTGCACAAATTCATATAAAATCACCACCTCGTAAAATAGTTACGCTTTCTTATGAGATTGGGTTGTTTAGTCTTGTTCAGTACATCACTTATTTATTTTACTGTAAGATAAGACAAGCAGTCAATCTTTAATTTCCAGTATTGAGTATTAAAAGAACAGTTTCATGTCTATCCTTGTATTCTTCAACTAGTCAAGGTTGATATGGAAAGTAATTAGAAAGATTTAGAAAGTAATTAGTAATGCCATACTTTTTAGTATTAGTACAGTAACCTAATTACACTGTTAAAGATGTAATTAGTAGCTAGTAATTAATTACTTTTTTAGAGTAACTTACCTTACACTGTTTCCAGTAAAATTGTTTTAAGATAACAGTAGTAACAATTATTATTGGATTTATGATTGATTTTTGAACATATTTGCAATATTTAACTACCCAGAAGTTTTTTTTTTTTTTTTTTTAGGTTATTTAACTGGTCATGAACAAGTTCTTTGAAAAGCATTTTAGCAGCACACATTGACTTTATTGTTTTGTACTGCACTTTTTTTTTTTTTTTTGTACTTTATTGCACCTTATTATGTGACTCTCTGGAATCTTGGATTCTGATTGGTCAGTTGCAGCATTCTGTGGTTAAATATGTTTGCATAATGATGACTAAACTGTAAAATTGAACATTGTCCCATGGAAGGAATTTCCTAAATAGCTGGTGTCTCTGGTGTCACTCTTTCTTCACACTGAAGTAAAACAATTGAAAGTGGGGGGAAATTGTCATTATGAAATAAATGTTTTTCTCCAGTTCACGTTGGCCACAATTATTGGCACCCAATTATTGCAACGTCCTTTCCCCAAGATAACAGCTCTGAGTCTTCTTCTATAATGCCTGATGAGTTTAGAGAACACTTGACAAGAGATCAGAGACCATTCCTTCATACAGAATCTCTCCAGATCATTCAGATTCCCAGCTCCATGTTGGTGCTTCTTCTCTTCACTTCACCCCACTCATTTTCTATAGGGTTCAGGTCAGGGGACTGGGATGGCCATGGCAGAAGCTTCATTTTGTGCTCAGAGACAAATTTTTGTGTTGATTTTTATTGTTTTGGATCATTGTAATTATAAGATTTCTAGCAGAATTGGTCAGGTTTCGATTTTTTATCAGTTGGTAAACCCATCTGGTGGGGTTTGCTGCCAAAAAGCTTTTTTTTTTTTTTTTTTTTTAATTTCATCTGACCATAAAACCCGGTCCCTTCTGAAGTTCGAGTCGTGTCTGACAACTGAATATGCTGGAGTTTGTTTTTGGAGCGAGGAGGATTTTTCTATTTTTCTTAAAACCCTCCCAAACAGCTTGTAGGTGCTATAATGAGTAATAAGTAAGTAAATGAAAGATCAAAAGGATAAACAATGCAGATTTATTTCCACAGCCATATTTGCTTATATTTACCAAGGATGCCAATAATTCTGGAGTTGACTGTATTTATTTATTTATTTGCAATAAAGTGAAATATAGTATAAAATATACCCCTTCAGGCTGATCAAAATCTTAACGACCCTTTCAGAGATTATTTGGCATAAGTGACTGTACATTATTCCTTACATAGTGCTACACTGTACACTGTCTTGTTTACTTTGTGTGTCTCATAAATATGATGTTATTTGCAGCAGGGTGTATGCTGAGTCTTGCGGTGGGTTATTAAATGTGTCAGCATGTAAGAGTTCCTGATTATTGGTGAATTATATATTTTCACAAATTAGTGAAAATGTTGTAGTAATATGCCGCAAGGTCAAATAAGTTTACACAGTCATTAATAATAATAAAATATGATAATGATAATAATAAAAACTTTACATTTACAAGCAAACATTACAGAAAATGCTATTAAAATGGAAAAATAAAATTATTATATATTAACTATGTATGATATTTATATTATACATTACTTTAATATTTACTTATTTTTTTGTTGAAAGAATAGAAAAACACTTGCACACTGTCAACCTTGGCTACCCATTAATAATATGACGTTAATAAAGTTTCAGCAGAACTCAAACTCTCGCAGTATCTGAAGGCCACTTCTCTGGTTGCCATTTATCATCTTTCTTTAATTGTGATTTCTACAGGAAGCAGGAAAACATGGGGTTTGCTACACACACAGTGTGTGTGCTCCTGTGTTTTTGGGTCTCAGGATCATGCTACACACTCCAGACCGTGGGTCCATGTACGGTCAACAGAGAGACGGTGAGGAAAAACAACACACACTCTGGCCTCTTTTGTTCCCCGAGCCAGAGCAAGTGCTGCTACATCAGGAGTATCCTGTTTGTAGGCACTTGTTTCCTGTTTTTGGTGACAGAGTTTTACCCAGTCTGGAAGTAGTTTATCTCGTGAGAAAATAAAAGTCTTGTTTCTTATTTGAAACCGCAAATGGGTAATCTTCCTTTTTTTTTATCTTTTAAATTTTTATAGAACAGGGTAAAATTATATTTTATGTAAATGCTGTCTTTTTTATCCTCATATGTCTAATACTGTTTCATTGCACAAGACTATGTGTTGTTGATTCCAGAGGTAAGTTTCACAATCATATGATTCTTTATTCTTTCTTCAGGCTGCATTTGACTGCAGTGCGAAAACACTTACGTCAATACCACACCACATCTGGATGAATGTGACCGAGTTGGATCTGTCTGACAATTTGTTAGACTTAACCCACAGTGACAGCTTCAAGCGCCTGAACCTCTTCAGCCACTTGGTCACACTGAACCTATCAGGCAACTACCTCCCCCTACTGTTAAAAGACCATCTTTACAGCCTTTCTTCTCTTAAAGTACTAGACCTGAGTAGGTGCAAACTGGCCGCGGTAGAGGCAAACGCTCTGACCAGCCTCTCCAGTTTACAGATGCTCTTTCTGGGGAACATTCCATCTGCTGCAGTTCAAGACCTGAGACTGAATCAGTTTGTTCAACTCGAAGGAGAACCGAATGACAGACAGGAAGTGGGAAACAGAGTAAAGGTGATCAGAGACTCAAAGCGCATGACACAGGATGACCACAATGATGGTATGAAAACTATTGTCTTGTATTTATTTTGTTCGTTACTTGGGTCAGTGACGTATATTGTCTAGTTTCTATTCCTTAGGAATATACTCTCTGATTTCATATCGGTTTCATATGGATTTAAAACACTTTTACCATTATACCATACCAACATTTTCAAGAAAAGTTTTATTCGAATGGCTTAAAAATGTCATGTGGTTTAACCATCAAGTAAAATGTTATGACACACCATCCTAATCATTATTTTAAAAAATATTTTTAAATATTAAATTCACAAAACTTGTTATTATTATGAATTTTAAATTCATAAACATGATTACATTTTTGGGGAGTCATTCCATATGACATTTAACAATGCCTTGTCATAAAAAGGTAAAGCTATCTAATATTTTAAAACTGACACACAGTCACATCTTATTTCTTGTTTTATGTTTTTTCTCTACTTGTTGGTTGCACCACGTTGTCTACATTTGTGGACAAAAGTTTTTCAAATATTAAAGGTGCAATATGTAACCACTAGGCCAGTGTTATATATTTTGTTCACTTGAGTACTTACAATATCCCAAATGTTTCCAACTATTTGTAAATCGTGAGAAAATTGCAATTTTAACCAAGGCCTCGGGGTGAGTGAGGAGTCGCCTGTCAATGGCGTCATACCCGCATTACCCTCGGTTTCCGGTTTTATTTTGTAAAACCCATGGAAACACCAAAGACGCTTTAATATTTACATGTTTTAATAGGCAAGGGAACAACTGTTTGGTTACGTTTATAGACAGAAAACTAATTATTGTTATGTAGCTCAACACGTTTAGTCTTATTGTTTAAATCTAATTTTCTTGATTTTTTGCGAGTATCATGCTTTACCATGCCTCAGAGAAAAACACTATTTTGTCAAGTAGCTAAGATAGCATAATCAGATGCAGCTTTTTAGTAACAGTAATACAGAATTTTCTCCATCATACAATACGTTTTAAAATTAATTGCATGCCATTTATCAACACAAGCCATCCAGCATTTAATATGATATTCTAAAATTGATCTATCTTACTGCAGTGTGTCTCAAACAAGTGTCTCACAGCAGCCGTCGAGCGAACGCACAGAGTAACGTTATAACATCATTTTCAACACTCTCAAATGTATCTAATATGATAAACAGAGCTGCGTTACCTCATACTCATGACGGAAAAGCGGAAGCGGCGCCGGTGACTGTGTCATAATAAAAGTTACGCTGCTCGTGAGGCGTGTGTTGCGCAATCGCTCCAGCGGCCTCGTTCAGATCCCACAACACTCGGTCCTGCTCTGCTTCATACTACAATAATGTTAATAATCTCATCCATGAACATGATTTCTTCCTGAGTCCTATCCCGATTGTTTCCACCGTCCACTGAGGATGAAGACTACATGTCCCAAGATTCCGCTCTCAAACTTGCCGTCATCAAGCTACGCCTTTGTTTTGAATAGACCTCTAGTGGACAAAATTTTTACATATTACACCTTTAATATGCAGTGAAGCAATTTTTTTTCTAAGAAATAATAATAGTCTACAAGATTATGCCATACTACTTAATTATGTTTTCTATTTTTCTTCTTTTTCTTTTGACTGTGTGCCCCATCCAAAATAATACTATTTAAATTATTTTTAATACAGAAAAAAAAAAAAAAACAGCTCATCTTAAAAATTTGTATTCCAGTAATTACGTGAGTGAATTGCATGTTGGACTAAATTATTGTAGATGGGCCATTTCTTAGTTACATTAGTTTTTTTAATATATTAATTATATTTATATGGACAAAAAAGCTATTTGAATGCCCCAAGACATTTTGTCTTTCTCTTTGAGGTATAGAAATGGACATACTCTAATTTCAATATCAATTAATTTTCTCATGGCAGGATATTCTAAAGATGTCAACCATGGAGCCTTCCTCCGTAAACTACTCACAGTGGAAACAACTACAAACACTACAACCTCTACAATTAATGGTCAAAATCTTTTTTTTCTTTAATAACGTAGATTATTACCTGTGATTTCCAAGTTTTTAATCCTGCATACAGCTGAGATGCAGCTAACCATTATAAATACATTATACAATATAATTTTTTTTTTTTTTTTTTTAGAAACAAAGGTCACTGATGGTCCAAAAATGTCTTCAGAGAGCTGGAAGGTCCTTGTGGCTGTTCTGGTGTCAGCTATCACCCTCTCCGTTCTTATCGCATTGATGGCCAAATTCAAAGTTGTGCACAAGTATCTGGCAAGCTACAGACACTCCAGGCTCAGCGAAGTAGACGGCACGAGTCAGTGTGACCCTGCAAACTTTGAGGTGGGATTCTCGAGCCACGGTGGCCCAGGGACTCGCGCAGCTGCATCTACTGATGACATTGAAGAGGATGATGATGGGTTTATTGAAGATAACTATATACAAGCGAGTGAGAGCGAGAGAGCCACAAGAGCAGCAGCAGCAGCACTGACTGATGATGATGATGAGGAGGAGGAGATTGAATTTAGTATTGGTTAGCCTCATTAAATCTAATCTTATTTGGTAATATTTATAATAACTTGCATTAACAAGTTACTAACAAACATTCAATATTTCATAATTATTAGTTAAACTATTCATTGAGAAAAATGAATATATAGTGTCCCCAGCCTATCTAATGCAATGAAATTCTTACATTTTATATAGATGTCCAAATAGATTCTTGGGACACTTTATGAAAGTATTTGAAAACATATAAATCAAAGTTTAAGTTTAATTTGAATGTAGGCCTTAATAAACTAATGACCTGTGAGGCATTTTATATACGTTTGTTAACATTATTAATGGAAGTTATTATAAAACTTTATTTTAAATCATGATATTAATAATCATTTACGTTTAAAGATGTGTCCTTCTCTAATTTGCATTTACATTTACTATTAATTGCCTTCTGGACCATACACATTTTGCCTTTTGTATGTTTTACTATTTCTAAAATAAATGATTTTTTGAATGTTTTTCTTTTATTGGCCACTGGGCGCCGCCGTTGTGCACTTTATTGCCTACCCTAGAGATAAATGATTACAACTTTATTATTGACATTATGTATATTTGGATATTGTTTATAAATGGTATATAACACAAAGGAAACATTACATGGCATTCACATTATACTAAACGAATGCAGTGTTAGTGGGATTTTTATCCGTCTCTACTGTTTAATAAAGAATTGTCTTGTCACCTTAAAGTAATTGAAGTTACGTCACGCCGCTTCTACATTGAAATCGAAGAACGCGTCAAAACTTGAAAATCGTAGATCGCTTCGTTAATTATAATGGCAGGGTTCTAGTTTTGACGTGTCGCGTCTCTCACAGTGTACAGCACAGCAACGAGCTCAAGCTGCACAACCGGTTAGACGCCTCCAAACCCGGAAGATGCGTGTACAAGGGATGGGGAAGATCTCTGTTCATTTCGAGTGATTAAACTTCACCAACACTGACGAAACTTCAACACCTGTCTGTTACTACTTGTCAAACAACAGCTTTGGTAAGGATGGCAGCGTCTGCGATCTTCATCCTGGACTTGAAAGGCAAGGTAAGAGCGCGTGCACCTGTCGGAGGAAGGTCGTACAGTTCATACTCTCAGGACAGTGTCACTATTTGAAACCTATATAGCTACAGATAATCGAGGTTTAAAGATCAATTGCGAAAGTAAATTCAATGTACTTACTTCACTCAGCTATGTCAGTATTACACAAGACAGTCTACACTCCACATCACACTCTTGAAGTGAACAGCACTTTCACTAAAGGCAGCTTAAGTGTTCATGTATTGCTTGTTTCTATATTTAAATACTTCCTATTTAAAAGTAGCTCCTGCTAACATTTCTTTTTTATTTTATATTTTTATATTTTATAATCCTATTTTATAGGATTGTATATAGTATATATAGGATTTTTAAAACCAAAAATTACATATAACACCACAATACCTTTTACACACACACACACACACACACACACACACACACACACACACAAATAAGAGAAGTTTTATATATAGAAAGAGAGAGAGAGAGAGAAGCTCAGAACACATTAGTTTGTAATGGATGGATAGGAGTGTTTTCATGAAAACAAAGCCTCAGGGTCTCAGTGGAATGGATTACCTTCAAATATCCCCTTGGATTTTGGCATTGCTGATGAAAGCAGTCTTGTCTGTGCCCTAGAGCAATCCAATATCTCCATCTGAAGGAATACCTTAACACCAGCCATGTTAAAGTCAGACTTCTCTGATCTTTTAGGTTTTACACTATATATACCTTTAATGCACCTGTAAACTGACCAGGACTATTTGGAAGTATTTGATTGCATCTTGGATTGATTAGTAGAGGTATTTGTATAGATATTGGTTGATAACTCTTATTGATTGAGCTGTTAACATTTCCTCAGGCTGATTTAAGTCTATGCAAATAAATCTTGTGCTGTAAGTGTCCTTTTGGCCTGAGAATTTATTACAAGTGTTTACTTTTGAGGGCACAAGAAATTGCGCGATGACTGGTGCCGAAACATCTTTAAGAAAAAAAAAATATTCTCTTTATTCACTGAGAGAACCTCAAGGTTTGCACTTAATTAATGCATAAATTATATCTTATCAATTAAAAAAAAGCAAAAAAAAAAAGCATAAAATCCATGTCTGTCAGTTTTCCCCTAAAAATGGAGTGATGGGGGTCTTCAAGGATCAGAATTGGGATACTCTGTTTTATGACACATTTGCTTTCAACTTTGTCTCCATCTTTAAGGTGCTCGTATGCCGGAACTACATGGGCAACATAGATGTCAATGAGATTGACAACTTCATGCCCATAATGATGAAGAGGGAGGAAGATGAAGATTTGTCACCAGTGGTTATTCATGGCTCCACCCACTTCCTCTGGATAAAGCACAGCAACCTGTACTGTATCCTCTATACGCTTGTAAATGTACAAATATAATCTTCCACTTCTTTTGTGAATATTTGTCCTACTGTTGTATAGTAATAGCTCTGCAAATTTGTAGCGTATTAACCACTTAACAGATTTTACTCAGTGGTTGCAGTAACAAAGAAGAATACCAATGCTGCTCTTGTATACTCCTTCCTGTACAAATTAGTTGAGGTCAGTAAGTTTTATATCTATCAACATGACAACGCCTTCAATAAAACCTTACACAGCACAATCTTGTGGACTGAGTAAACATCAATACCCTAAAAAAACTGTCATAGCACATTTCCTCACTATAATATATCCTTACTAAATGTATGTACATTTAGTATAGTAGTGTGTTGACTATTTGTTTGCAGGTGTTCACTGAATATTTCAAGTCACTGGAAGAAGAGAGTATTCGAGACAATTTTGTGACAGTATATGAGCTAATGGATGAAGTCATGGACTTTGGATTCCCTCAGACCACTGACAGCAAGATCTTACTAGAGTAAGTTCTGACAGACTCACCATTCAACCATCACTCAGAGAACAGTATTTATCGTTTACTAACAGAGCTATGAGGGATCGTCATTCACTATTCAAGCTCAGTACTATTCATAAGTCACTGTATATGCTTTGTGCAGAGAACACAGTTTAACAAAATGCTGTTAATAGTTTTTTATAATACACAGAGAGATGTTTGGAGCAGAGAAATGTAATATAGTAGGTAAGCATAAAGAGACATTTTAAAAGTTGGCATGAAATGATATGATAATTCATCATATCTGTTTTCTAAAACCACCTTATTGATCTTATTGGAAACAATTCATCCATGCATATATTACATTTTTAAAATTTCTTTTAAAATATCATAATTTGATCTCCCAGTGGAACGACTTATCTCAATACGGAAGAAAACTACCATTTTGTCATGACTTTAAATCTTTCCAGTGGTTTATCTTTTTAGAAGATTAAAGAATATTCAAAATGTGAACTCGTTTAGCTAAATAAATGATATTAACCATGTTAATATCACATAACCAGCTGTGTCATGCAAGTGACCATCTTACTAATTCTAACAATAATACATTTACTTTATATAGCATTTTTAGCTGACACTCAGGGCATTTAAAAAAGAATAAGCATAAAAGTAGAACATGCTAAATAAACAATATAACAAGAAAACACAATATACATTTTCTTGTCCAGCAAATTAAAAGGCTAAAGAACAAACAATAAAACATAGTACATATAATTTGTATGTCTGTTCATAAACGTCCTTCAGGTTTATAAGTGCTTATCAGTTTCCTGGTTTTGCAAGCAACCACTTAGCGGATAGCTAATTATTCCTAGCTCTCACTGACAGCAACACAATACCTTGTCAGCTGGAGACACTTGAGGTTTGAGCACACACACATACACATCTACAGTTCCCAGACCTTGTTCTAAAAACAACATTGACGCAGAATCGATTTGGAATGAATGAGGTAACTTATGTATTGAATATTTAGTGATTTGTTGAGGTGTTTTTGATAGGATGCTAATGTTTATCGGGGGTGATTGAACACTCACTTTAATGTTAGTGTTCACACTAATTTCTTTTTGCATTCGTGTTTTTCATGTGTAATAGGTAAAGGATGTGTGGTAAAGAAAACATTACATTAATGTAAGTGATGAAAATACAAAAAAAGAAAAAAAAGGTCAGGTGTTTGTCAGCCTGTCTGTCCCTAGGGGCAGCCATGTTCTTCCCGTGAGTCCTTGTTCTCTCAGCATTCTAACACCAGAGGTCTGTTTATATACCTACTGATGTTACTTGCTTCACAGACTCATTTTAATTTAAATCTAATTAGATCTGTAAAGCTAAGTCTGTGACAGATGACAGATTGACGTCAGGATGTAATAATGTTCATCACATTGATAATAGCTGACATGCACTGGTGGGCTGATATAATAATAATCTGTGTAATAATAATATAATAATAATATAATAACCTGCATATAATGTAATATAATAATATAAAGATCATTTTTTATGCTGCCTGTTTTCTTGGTCATTATTAGTGTTACCCTGACCTAATCATCTTTTTTCACTTCCATGACAGGTACATCACCCAACAAGGGCATAAGCTGGAGGTGGGAGCGCCACGTCCCCCAGCTACTGTAACAAATGCTGTGTCTTGGAGGTCAGAGGGCATCAAATACAGGAAAAATGAAGTCTTCATGGATGTCATTGAGTCTGTTAACCTATTGGTGAGCTGATTTAATTATACTGTTGGGACAACATTCCTCAATCAACCAGTCAGACTTTAGGTGTGGTTTAGAGTTGAGGCTTCAAAAAGCAGAAAAAAGCTGTCTTAAAAGGTTAGTTCACCCAAAAATGAAAATTCTGTCATTAATTACTCATGTCGTTCCACACCCGTAAGACCTTCATTCATCTTTGGAACACAAATTAAGATATTTTTCATAAAATCCGATGGCTCAGTGAGGCCTGCATTGCCAGCAAGACAATTAACACTTTCAGTGCCCAAAAAGCTACTAAAGACGTATTTAAAACAGTTCATGTGACTACAGTGGTTCAACCTTAATATTATAAAGCGACGAGAATACTTTTTGTGCACCAAAAAAAACAAATAACAACTTTATTCAACAATATCTAGTGATGGGCGATTACAAAACACTGCTTCATGAAGCTTCGAAGCTTTACGAATCTTTTGTTTCGAATCAGTGGTTCGGAGCGCCAAAGTCATGTGATTTCAGTAAATGAGGCTTCCTTACGTCATAAGTGTTTGGAAATGTCAATGGTTCACCACTGGGGGGCGTGACTTTGACAGTTTGATACTCCCTCCAAACCACTGATTCGAAACAAAAGATTTGTTAAGCTTCGAAGCTTTTTGAAATCGCCCATCACTAGATACTCTTGAATAAAGTCGTTATTTAGTTTTTTTTGGCACACAAATAGTATTCTCGTCGCTTCATAACATTAAGGTTGAACCACTGTAGTCACATGAACTGTTTCAAATATGTTTTTAGTAGCTTTCTGGGCATTGAAAGTGTTAATTATCTTGCTGCCGATGCAGGCCTCACTGAACCATTGGATTTTATCAAAAATATCTTCATTTGTGTTCCGAAGATGAACGAAGGTCTTACGGGTGTGGAATGACATAAGGGTGAGTACTTAATGACAGAATTTTCATTTTTGGGTGAACTAACCCTTTAAGTAAATAATTTGCAATAATACAATAGCATGACATGTATTAATTACTTGAAAAAGTAACTTGATGTATACTATAGTGCAGTGGTTCTCAAACCTGTTCTGAAGTATCACCAGCCCTGCACGTTTTGTATGTCTCCCTCATCTATCACACCTGATTCAACTTATGAGCTCATTAGTAGAGACTGCAAGACCTGAAATGGGTGTGTCAGATATAGGGAGATATACAAAATGTGCAGGGCTGGTGGTACTCCAGGACAGGTTTGAGAACTACTGCTATAGTGAAAATACAAAAATGAGCACATTACTTTCCTCAAAAAAAAACACAGCTTTCCACATACTGGATCGGTTTTGCTTTTTCAGTACAGCCCACGCTTTCACTCCATCATCCTACTGTACCTCAGCCAACCTCCTTCATGTTTTCAGGGTCAAGGGTCAGGTCTCCAGACTTTCTTAGATTGAGAGAGGGAGGAAGCAGCTGCCGTCTTTAAGTTCTTGTTGCCTTTCTTTTTCTGCTCCTTAACTCTCAGCCGCCCCCCCACCTGGACTGGCTTTTGATGGATTCATTAGTGCTCCTCAGAGTCGGGGTCTAAACGCTGGCAGACAGTAGCGCTGAGCAGCACCACTCTTCTGATTAAAAGCTAAATCACGTCTCATTGCTTTCTAATTCTGCATTGCTATTCATCCGTGCAGCTTTCTCGCTCTGGCTTTTTCTGGCTCTTGTATCTGAAAGCCCTCAGAGGTATTGACTCGATATGGACTTTTTAAGGTTTAGATCTATCTTCACAGTCCAGCTTGTATGCTTTTAATATTTTAGCATAATATAATATATTACATTCTCATATTCGTAGTTATCACAGCATACTTCAAACCTTTCTTTGCAAAAGCATTATAGCACAAATCACACGGTTACTGCCTTGCTCGACAGAGCATAATAAATTGTAGATGGCAGTAATGGTGATGATACAATATCGCACCTTGCCACTCCTGATTGTGCTTTGCATTTATCTTCTCTGTTTTGTTCGTTATAGGTCAGTGCTACAGGCAGTGTTCTACGAAGCGAGATTTTGGGCAGCATCAAACTCAAAGTCGTTCTGTCAGGCATGCCTGAGTTAAGACTTGGACTCAATGACAAAGTTCTCTTCGAGATCACTGGCCGTGAGTATACACAACTATCAGTAAATTGTCTTGAGAACTGAAATCAATTTTTATTCAATGTAAAAATGCAGCTTAATATGCAGAGACAACTATAAGTAAGCTATTTGTTGGCTGATTCTCGCTCTGTGGCAGTTCTTGTGGCATAAGTTTGGGGTGTGCCTATTGGTTTCAGAGCATTAGCAAATGGAGGAAGTGTTCATGAAAAACCTGGTTTTCAGTCATTATTTTTGCAGTTTCTTTTGGTGTCACAAATGGCGACCAAAGTTACACATTTCAGCCTTAAATTGACCCCCTTTTTTGTTAAATTGATGGGTGCAGAAAGTGACCTAATTCCCAGGCTTGATAGTCAGTCAGTCAGTTGATTGTCTTAACCTGTTTTATAGTAAGTGACTCTCTCATTTGCACTTGTTAGGTGAATTTCATTCTGTTTCTCTTGGTTAATCCCCACCCCAGGCCTAACCCAGCGGGTGTTAGTTTCACAGTAGATCGGGATTCATTTATGCATTCTGCATGTGCTCTGTAAATACAGCTATGCATTCAAGAACAGGAGAGCTCCAGATTCACTATCCAACAGAAAGGAAATCTATGTCAAATTGAGCAAGGATATTCTGTTCAAATAAATTAAAGGTACACTATGTAACTTTTGGCCCTCTTGCGATAAAAGACAAAACTGCATGCATTTTGCGGATTAACATTGTTTTGGTTGTGCTTCGGCTCTGCGTGATGAATATGGTTATCCTACTGCTCATAAAACATTCACTACTAGGCTTAAGAGATATAACTAGTTTAGATGGAAAGGATCAACAGGAAAAGGCAATCCAATCTTGATGATCCTTTTATTACGAGTTCTGTCGTGTTCACTTTTTGCAAGCAGAAGCTCCCCTGTTTGGCGTTTTTTTTTTCTTTGTTAAAACAGGTGATTTCCCAGAGGTTCCAGATTTAGTGTGCTCCATGTCAACCTTTCTCGCTCGTTGTGACAACTAATGTATGTCATAGTAGGCAGAGCAACCTTTCTCCATTTACAAATATGATGAGATTAGTGTTATCAAAAGTACCGACTTCGATACCAAGTCGGTACTGAAATTTAAAAAATTTGATGCTTTGAACACTTGAGCAGATTCGGATTTCCTCCGATTGGCTTTTGTGTTCACGTGCTCAACAGATATGTCTGTTGATTGACTACAATGATCAATGCTTCAAAAATAGGTAGTAAATAGACATTCAATGACGCTCTTCACCGAGCGCTTGCACACGGGAGCATTTGAAACCAGGCGTCTATTAGCGGACCGGTCCGCTGATAGACGTCTGCTTTCAAACGCTCCTGCTCCCGCTTTCAAATTGCTTTCAAATTTAAACACTTCCGTGTGCTTTCAAACACACCTGTGCGTTGATCATTGTAGCCAATCACAGACATATATGTTGAGCGCATGAACACAATGACCAATCAGAGGTATTTACGAATCCACTCAACAGCGCTCAAAGCGTCACATTTTTAAAATTTCAGTACCGACTTAGGATCGAAGTCAGTACTTTTGACAACACTAGATGAGATGTGACGTAAGTACACAATTTTGTACGAAAAGCATCCCGCTTGGTCTAAAACATAAACACTTACAATGGGCTTTTTTTTGAAGAAGGATTGATGGTGTTTTGACTCATTATTTAACTTTTGTTCATTTTGAACTACAAAAAAAAGTTGCATAGTGCACATTTCATATCAATTTAGATGAATTTATTAACCAAGCTGTGCTGCAGCTTGACAACATTTCATAGACATTTCAAGTCACCCTTTCATTTTACTTCTACAGGAAACTGTTTTATCAGATATGGTTTCAAGGAAATGAAATAAACCTACTTGTTTCCTTTACACTTCCCACAATAAAGTTGAACTATGGCGCAAACTATTGTAAACGTAGCTGAAGGTAGAAGGTGCAATTCTGTTCTTGCATCAGTTGCAATTACGTCCTAATATGAACCCAGAAATATCTCTCCTCAGCTCAACAGTAGAATGAAAATTAAACAAGTGAAACACTGCCCTCTACAGGCTCAAACTTGCAAATGCAAGTTTTTTTTTTATAGTAAATGTTAAGATATAGGACATTAAGTCTTCTTTGTAATAATGTTGATTCTGTTGATGTTGATTCTGATTCTTGCTTTTTTTCTAATTAAATGGAAAAACGTTAAAAAAATTATATTTAGGATTACATTTTGAGTGATTTAACTTGTATAATGATCATGTTATCCAGCTTAATTTGCGAATATCCCAAAGAGTGTCTTTTGCTTCAATGGAAGCAAGAAAATGTGACATATTGTACATAGTTCAATCCATCCATTCTACAAACTGCTTGTTCTCTGTAGAGTCACAGGGGAATATTATGCATTATGTATTTTTCTAATTATAGTAATATTATAAAGAACATTATAGGGCAAACCTGCTATCTTTAGAGCACTTTTACTGCTGCGTCAAAAGATGTGTACCTAAAAGTCTACCTCTGGTTCTGAACACCAATCACTTTCCCTGAAGCCTCTGCCTGTAGACCCTGGGGAGCCAATCAGAGAGCTATAAGAGAGCATCCTAACCCCTTCCCGACCTTTAGTCCCTGCGGTTGATGTCATCAGTAGGTGCTGCAGCGGCTCCCAGCATGTCTCATCTGCAGCAGAGGACACAGACACCCAGAGCTTCTGATCTGACCTCTGTGTTCTAGCTCAAACCTCTGAGAGCTCTTTCATGTTCCACTGTAAATGTCACTCCTGGATAGAGCAGAATACATTCATAAATATAAAGAGAGGCTCGCGCGCACACACATTCCTGCTGTGAGTGTGCTGGTGAAATCCCACAGCTCTGTGGTATTAGTGAGTTTTGGGGCTCAGAGGCCCTGAGTCATTAAGAAGCTCTTCTGCCTTTCTCTTTGCTGAGGTCAAACAAATAAACTACCTTCACACTTACCTGGGTGCACAAAAGTGCTATTGTTTGCAATTTCCAGGAAACACATTAGAACGCTCTGTGTGTGAATGTGGTGTTTGCGTGGGCAGCTTTCAACTTGATTAACTAGCTTTACACAAATTAGAATCATCAGCGACCGCTTTTCTTTTATTAGAATTCACCCCGCTCTCTCTCTGGGCTTCTGTTTCTCTTTTTCTCAGGAGAGAAGAGTAAGTCTGTGGAGCTGGAAGATGTGAAATTTCATCAGTGTGTGCGTCTCTCTCGCTTCGAGAACGACCGGACTATCTCTTTCATCCCACCTGATGGAGAATCCGAACTCATGTCTTACAGACTCAACACCACGGTCAGTCCTGCATCTACACAATCAATGAGTTTAGATATATTTTGTCAAAGATAGATGTCATAATAATGCGTAGTAATTTAGAATGTCAAAGTTTATCACGTGATTAATCCATATGTTTAATTAACTTAGTTACAAAGCATTTGGTATTATACTTTTTGTGCCATTGTAATGATGTGGTCTCTGAGAGCTTTATTTAAATAAAAACATACAGGAATCAAAGAATGTGAATATGATGAAAAAACAAGACAAGAACTTCAAAGGCAAAACTCATACAAAGAATTTGAAATTAAAAGAATTTGAAATTGAAAGACCAAAACAAAAACATGAATCAAAGGTTATGTTTGGAATATCATACTACTCTTATTATTTCTGCAGTATATGCCATGTAAAGCATTCGAATTTATCTTCCACTTCCAGTGTGAGCAATAAACTGCAAGTAGTTACATCACTGTTTTATCATCTTTTTGTTGTGACTCATAATTTGATCGTTTAAAGACTTTTTTATACAATATTGCTTTCAAATATTCAAAGATGATAACTGACAAGATGTATACACTAACGTTCAAAAGTTTGGGGTCATTATTATGTTCTTTTTTTTAATGTTTTTGATAGAAGTCTCTTTTGTTCACCATGAAAATACAGTGAAAACTGTAATATTGTGAAATATAACAATTTAAAATAACTGTTTTGAATATATTTGAATTTATTCTTGTGAATTTTCAGCAGCCATTACTTCAGTGTCACATGATCTTCAGAAATCATCTTAATATGCTAATTTGGTGCTCAAGAAACATTTTGTATTGTTATAATAGTTGGAAAATATTACTGTATTTAATTGATTTAGGAAGATTACCTGTCAAAAAGGGAAGTCAGTGGCTCAATAAGTGGCAGCAGGCTCACTGCTCTGTTATTTTCTCTGTCACTCCTCTGTTTTGACAGGTGAAGCCTCTAATATGGATTGAGAGCGTAATAGAGAAGTTCTCTCACAGTCGAGTAGAGATCAAGGTTAAGGTAGAGCTGCACACATATACACAATCTACACACTCCACTGATTCTTGCTTTGCCTTCTCCAGCACACTCCTTGGTTTCAATAATTAGCTTTCAGGCTTCTGTCCTGGGGAATGGCTCGGAGTTTACCTGAGCTGTGTCCAAAGACTTGTCAGATTCTGACATAAACATGCTTTGTCCTATTGCCCTTGCCATACTGAAACTTTAGTTTCTAGAAGTGTAGCTTTGGAAGTTTTACTTAGAGTGTGAAGTTGTGCTATAGTTCCTCCATCTGTTCTCCAGGCCCGCAGTCAGTTCAAGAGCCGCTCCACTGCCAACAATGTGTCCATCTTAGTTCCTGTTCCAAGTGACGCTGACTCCCCCAAATTTAAGACCACCACAGGCCAGGCTAAATGGGTTCCTGAGAAGAGTGCTGTAGAATGGAACATTAAGTCCTTCCCTGTAAGTACCATACATGTGTTTTGCAAGATGTTTGAGATCTTTGTGTCGCTTCAAATCACTGCAAGTTATGTTCTTTTTTCAGATTTCTAAAAAACTTATTTTGAGATATAAATAAAAAATCAAATAATCCATCACAGTCTATTTCACACTTTTAACAGCACTCCAAAAATACTGGCAAACATAATACATTTTTACAGTTTGTATATTTCTTGCAATTTTATTTTGTTGTATATATTTTTATTTGTTTTTATTTATTATTATTTTATTTAATTTTTCAGTTTATATTGCTTTTTTTTGTTGTATATTTTTTATGCAGTTTTAAAATTAATTTTATTTTTATTTTATATAGTTTTTAATTTTTATTTATTCCCTTTTATTTTTTTGTTTTTGTTTATTTCTTTCCCTCTGTCCTTTATAATCAGTGGCAAAAGTATATACAAAATGTATGCAAAATATAAAAAATTAAATGCTTGACATCAAACATAGTACAAGCAAAGACATACTAAATTAATAATTCTGCGCCTTATCATTACCACTAGATAGTTGCAAAACCTAGTTTTTTCCTCTCTCTCTAAGAAGACGGACATGTGAGACATTTAGTCAAGAATGTTTTTCAAATCCTGATCATGTCTTAGGCGTTTGAGGCTTGAAAGGCTATAAGATGGATGTTGAAGTGTTGAAAAGACAGGAAAATTTGTATCAACCATGACTCAGAAGACTCATTTAGAACCGAACTGTTAATTAGGACTTATTACTGAAGTGATGATTTTTGCAGTGTTAATTAGATGGTTAGATGTGTCAAAAAATAATGATGTGTCTTTACTCGTTAAAGGGTGGGAAAGAGTTCATGATGCGAGCTCATTTTGGACTGCCAAGTGTGGAAAGTGGTGAACTCGAGGCCAAGCGACCAATAACAGTGAAGTTTGAGATTCCATATTTCACAGTGTCAGGCATTCAGGTGAGGCACACAAAACACACATTCACCTCACAAAATATTCTTTGATAATAGTCACTGTGTGGTAGACTTAAATTTATTTATTGTGTGGTAACAGGTGCGATACTTAAAGATTATCGAGAAGAGCGGATACCAGGCATTACCGTGGGTGCGTTATATTACTCAGAGTGGAGGTAAGACACATTCAGAAATTCCCTCTCACACACGCCGTCGTTCGCTTTCTCAAATATCATTCTGATATAAAGTTTACCTTCACCCTGCATTAAGAGTTCAGTGAACATGAGCCTTTTACTCTGTCTTCTGTCACACACACACACTCACAGTTTGAAATAGTGTAGACTATCAGTTTTCCATTTGCATCAGCGACACCAGAGGAGAGAGAGTCACTCTAATCCTTCAGCCCTCTTCACTTATTCATAAGAAATGCAGAGCAGACTTCAAGCCACAATGGAATTCTTTGGATATATCCAAACACCCAAATGTCAATAACATATTCAAATGCCTTCAAATAAACTTTGATGTACTTGTTTTTATATATACAATTTATTAGTTGTACTTTTCTGACTTTGCTTGAACATTTTTGACAGATTATCAGCTGAGGACCAACTGAGAGAGGACAGCGCCTGCGTATGTTGTGTGTTCTATCTGTCCTGTTTCATCAGCGAGATAACTACTGCCTTTCACACAGCAGTCAGACGGCTGTACCCTTCCTATTGCTTTTGTCCGGGATCAGGTTTTACAAATTAAACAAGCAAGTCAAACTGCAAAGTTACTGATTGATTGACTATGAAACAATTGATTTTGGATCATAATCTTCAGGTCGTATTACAGAAACTTCCTAGAATCTACCTATATATGTTATATTTAAAGAGATATTTTCATGTCGTTCCAAACCATGTATGTATTCCTTCTATTTAAAAGCAATAAACTGATTTTTATACAATATAAGCAAATGGGGTCCAATGTTGTTGTTATTTTGGACCCCATTGGCTTTCCTTATAAACAAAAGCAGTTGAAACATTCAAAATATCTTCTTCTATGCTCTACACAAGAAAAAAACACACACAGGTTCAGGGTTATATTCATTACTTTACTAAAATAAGATAAAATAAAATATAAAAAAAGTAAACAATTTTATTTCAGCTAGTTGCCAAGGAAACATTTCTCATTTTCGCTTAGTTTAAGTTGAAGTACCAGAATAACTAAATAAACTAAAAATTAATAAAATCTATACTCCCATTTTGTATCAGGTGTCTTTAACTATTACGTACTAACATTTAAATTAATCATTTGATCCAATGCACTGATGTACATACATGCTTTTACATTGTACTTATTATTAATTACCTGCATGTAATTACATCTATAATTAATTCTTCTGTTATTACATACACTGTTGACCCTTCTCTTACCTTTTAACCCATCTTAAACACCAAACCTGTCCCTAAGCTTACCTGTATCCCACTTCAATAGCAGCAAAAGTGTTTTGATATACATTAACACAGTTAATTGTACTTAAAGAATAATTACATTGTACTTTTTTTTTTTTTTTTTGTAGTTAAGGACACAATATAAAGTGTGACAGAAAACAAAAGCAAAACAAAATGACTTCAACTAAAATTAAAATAAAAACAGAAAAACGATAAAAGTATATCAATGATACTAAAATCACACCGCACAGGTTTGGAACGACATGAGGATGAATAAATGATGAGATTTTTTTGGGTGAACTTAAGCTGCTTATTTTCATTTCTGCTGTAGGTGGAGGGACTATCTTTCAGTGTGATATGATCTTATGTCTGTAGAGGTGTAAACATAACCACAGGCCCAATGAAATTAATACCTTGTGCTCAAAATCAATGATTAATAAGGCAGCGTACTGTTAGGACAGCAGAGTAACACTATATTTTCACCACATTGGCCCGTGTCTTTATCTTTGGTTTGGTTTGTTTGTGCTCACTCAAAATACCATGAATACCTAGACACTTTTAATGGTAAAATAAAAAGTGGAAATGCTTAATGGCATTACTATGAACCTAACAGCAAATAACTCCATGTTGATGCTGTATTAATTATGATTGTGTTTGTTTCTTTAATCCATAGCAGTCAACACATCTAATCACACATTACTTTTTTGTAGGTCATTGTAAATGTTCACGCTGGGAAAATCCTCCCAGATTTCCTTTCATTCAGCATGCATTGCACCACTTGTTTTATCAGTGCGACGTGTGTGTGTGTGTGTGTGTGTAATACTGTCTGCCACCTCTGCAGAGGCAGCAGAATATATTATTTGTCACGTCAAAATGGGTTCCTCCCTCATTTATATACCAAAGGTCAATGGCGTGACAACATCTGATATTTATTTCACACTGAATCTAAAATATGTATTTTTGATCTTTTTTTATTGACAACTTTTTTTGCTCAATAGTAATATTATACTAAAGGTCATTGTGAGAAAATAAATTGATTTTTGTTTTGGCAAGCGTTTTGTGATTTTTTTTCTGCACTGTATGGAAAGGCCCATTTTTTGTTTATTTACCTATGGATATTCCAGCTATTTAAATAAATTGCAGTTTTTGCAGAGGTATGAATATGAGCAAATGGATAACATATTTTCTTTCTCAATCATCCATGAATATTGGTGTTGTACGCATTGCTATTTTTGCTCGCCTTCATTCTTATCAGTCTCAGCACATGACAAGCCAATAGATGGGTGACAATGGGTCACAGAGTCAGCTATTGTTTACATGGTGACTGAGGAGCTGTTGCACAATAGTCAGCTTGTTGTGGGTAAAAACAGGCATTGCCCAACACGACCCAGCCACCCCCTGCCCATGATTATGGTCCCCCTCAGCCCATTACTGGCCCTTTCAGAATTTACTTCTGTCTTCACAGGACAGGGTATGGATGAATAACTCAGCTGCATGGTTTCTCAAACACAATTCCTCAAACATGCAAGAGGGACCAAACTAAAAACAATTTAACCAGACAGTTAGCTTTCTGTTATTTATATAGTTATAGATAATACAAAGTAGTGATTTGGAAAATAAAAGAATGCTTTGCCAAGAGAACAAAGAATATTGTTTCATGATGGATAAACCGCTATTTAAGACTAAATGCAGTCTGTGGTGGCCCCAAAAAATATTTGGACAGAGTTAATGCATAAATGTCAATGCATATAAAATTAAATATCAATCCATGTGGCATCTTCAATCAAACGTGCTTGGCCTAGCCATTTCTGTAGTGACTTTTAACCATCAGGTCCCAGGATAATTTTTACATGTTTGGGGTGCATGAAATCATGCTGCTTTCACATGTTATCGGAAATGTACTTCCCACTTCTAAAGTTGTGATTACAAGCTGGTCGAGTTCAAGTGCTTTGTTGTCGGAAAGAATAGTAATGGAGGACACCAGGTTTATTCTTGCCTATTTATTGGGGTCATCTTATTAAAGCCAAAATGTATTGAAGATATGTAATCTTTAATAAAATAAATTTTGGGTCACATTGACAACCATATTAAAATTCACCACCCTATCTAGATCAGTTTGACAATTCTGGAATTTCGGTGAAAAACATTCTATAGCCTATTCGCTGTGTATAAAACATAGGCTACAATATGCTTCAAATGGTTATTCATATATGTAAATACACAATAGTTTAACAAGCTCGGGCGATGTAGCTGTTAAAACACTAATAAAGAATACCAGTCGCAGCAGCAATCGTTCTCCACTCTGCCACGTTTCACTCAGAAAATCTCGGGTATCAAAATTCTCTCGCGTTTCGTGTTCAAGTCCAATTTCATATTAGAAAATTTGTAGTTACGATAATCCAGACAGCATGTGAGGCAGGGGGGTTTCCTCCGAGGAGGCAAGGGAGGCAGTGCCTCCTCAAAAAAACTGGATGAGAAAATAATTGATATTACAAAAATAAAACAACAGAAATGTTACAAAATTTGACATTAAAAAGTGTAAAAGTCACTAGTTTTTCTAAAGAAACACTGTCAAACAGCGACACCCGCAGGTGAAGTTACAGCGGGAAGTCCGAGGCTCTTGTGCCTCCCTTCAGCTCATAGAAACAAAGCAGAGCCCCCAAAGCGTGCGGTGGGTTTAGTGGGGGGTAAATACAGTACCTCAGAGATGACCTGTTTTTGTATGCAAAACCTGGAAGCGAGTGAGCATTTTAGGACTTCCGGTTCCATCGCCCTAAAGTCTATGGGCTATTTGAATGGGTTTTTGCTAAATCGCCTGAAATAAGGTCTGTGGTTAACAAAGCCTCTAAATATTTTCACGTTTTGATTTATGGAATAAAAAAACCCAGTTATAACCTGCTTGTGATTTTTTAAACATTTATTATGTCTTAAAAACGGCGGTTGCTAACAAGTTGCTAAAAGCGACTACTTCCTTTAGCGGGGACTTTAGATGTCATCATGACAAACAGGACATTTGGACAGCATTTCTCATGAAAATGTGGATAAGTATTCATACACAGCGCAGATCATAATCATAATTAGCACGTTTTTAAATAAAGTTTGAGGGAGCTTGGCGGTGGTGACGTTGATCCGCGACCATGGTGTGCTGCAGTCCGTTTATAGCCTACTTTTTATATCTGACGACTTTCAAAATGTATAAATGTTGTGTTAACTTGTAAAGATTATCTTGATAGACAAAAAATGTCATAACCCTTTGTTAAACACAGAGCTTATTTTTTGCGATTTTCCAAAAGTCTATGGGAAAAATGCATAGGCTTTCGATCGAGGGAACCCGTGCACCGCTAACTTCCGGGTTGGCCTACAAAAACGCGTCATCTCTGAGGTACTCTATTGAGAATGAATGGGGAAAAGTCACGTGAGAGGAGGCAGTGCCTCCATCGCGATATGATTGGTTACGATTGGACATGATTGGTTCATGCGATAAATCCCGCCTCTTGTTTTCGTGCGTGTTCTCGACGAATCGGTCTGAATTGTAGACTGTAAAATCGGTTGACAGTTAATAATGCTGTTAATGGGACGACTAATAAAACTTAGATATCACTGCTTTATTTCATGTCAAAATCAAACTTGAAATGGCCTGAAAACATGATGACTGCGGGGGGTTTTAGTGAGCAATCAGCATAGTGAAATTAAAGGTACATCTTTGTGTCTGTGAGTGAGTGACCAGTGGGTACAAGCTTGATGACTGCTGAAAATAAATTTACTATTAAAAAAAAAGAAAAGCTGAATATTAGTTTATAAATAATATATATATTGTTTAAATTCTTACTGCCTTTAGTTATTATTTTGGAATAACTGTAAAAATACGTAAAAACACTAACTTGATGAAATTTATACTTGGTGTTAATAAATAGAACATTACATAGTGTAAAACTACAAAATAGAACTGTATTTGGTCTCTCTTTTTATGTAATGTTAACTTAATCAGGAAAATTGTGTAACAGGGACATAAATGAGGACGTTGCCTCCTCATTTTAAAACACCACCACACACACCACATTGTGAGGCTTTTATTGTTATCTTATTATTTTAATTTCTTTTCTATATAAAGCACTTTGAATTGTATGAAATGTGCTATATAAATAAACTTGCCTTGCCTTACTTTTAATGTAGCTTAGGTGTGTCCGAGGTGTGTTGCTGCCTCCTTTTCTGAAGTAATTTCTCCAAAGTTGTCACGGCAGAGCCTGAATGTTTGTTTATTATGCATACAAATTGAAATAGATTTTCACTAAATGGCTACAACCTGCCATCTGTTTATCTCCATCTGTTTGTAAATGTTTTTTGTAAGCCCTTCAGAACAAAATACCAATAATTTGCATCAAAGTGTAAATCAACTTCTACAATCAAATTATCCCTCTTTTCTTGGAAAATTTTACAAAAAACAAAACAAAAACAACAATAAAATCAAAACGTGCTCACATTCTCCAGATTGACATTCTGATCCTTTATTTGATCCAAAGCTTCGCCTGCACAGATTGTAGTGTAAAATCACAGGCATGCAAAATGACACAGCTGGTCAATTCACTCACTCACACACACAAACACACACACACACACACAGATCAGAGCCACTGAAGACATCCTCAGATGGACAACCGCTTGGTATGCTCACCTTTGCCCGCATTAATAAAGCCATCAAGGACACACACACACATAATGTAGTTGTCCAATAGCAAAGAAGAGAAAGCAGCATGTTTTACCTAAAATCAATTCATGAAAGATAAAATTTTAGATTGTTTTTGTGCTTTTTCAGTACTTTTAACTGTACTTTATTGGAATGAAGCATGTAAAAGATGAATGTTTGTGCTTATACCCTCAAAGATTTAATGCCTAAAACCTTGAGCCAAAATATAAATCAGTTTGTTTGTGAAACGCAATTGTAAATGTCACATGTGATTTGTGCCTTAGTTTAATAGGTGCAAAGTTTCTTTGAGAGCATTTTAGTTCCTGTTCAGTGAAAGAATGGCGTATTTATTTTGCAGTCCCAGTTATATCAGTTGGGCCAGACTCGAAGCAGTCTCTCTTCTCCTTGCCTGCATCTGGCCTGAAATGCTGAAGATCCCCACTGTCCTCTCCCACCGTCTCTGTCCGGGCCCTGTCCTCTCTAAGAGAAAAGCCGTTGCGGCATAAATGCTGACCGCTAACACTGTGAAACTCCCAACCACCAGCATCACCAACCCAGATATATACATATCATTCAGTGCCTTGCCGGGTTTGGGCATGTGGTAGGCCAAGGCCACGTCTAGGAGCACAGCCCCACAGATGAGCAGAGATATTCCCGTGATCAACATGATGAGGACGTCAGATAAACCGCCACTTTTTAGCATGTTGATCCGGCGCCTGCTACGCACGCAGTTCATGTCCTGGACAGCGGAGCTCAGCAGCTGCTTGAGGAGGACAGCCAGAGCGAGAAGGCAAAGAGTGGTTCCAGCGCCCAGCCGCCACTCGCTGGAAAGGCTGGTGGTGGTGGAAAGGAGGCCTACACCGCCCAGGCCGCAGCCTAAGATCAAGGCCACTGAAGCGCAGTAGCATAGTAAGGATTTGCGTGGCTCGCTGAACCACCAGAGCTCCACCTGCTCCTCCAGGAGGTTCTGCTGGATGCGAGCCGGGTCAGGATGGGGGTGGCCCCTCGGAGAGGAATAGTCCTCCAGCTCTGACATGATGTTCACTGCTAATGGTGCTCAGGATGGGTCCCAACTGTGAGAGGATAACCTGGCTAGAGTTCCTGGAGAAAACAAGTTGGAAATTAGGTAAGAAGTTGGCATGTGTAGAGTTTCAAAACATGAAAAAAATCCTGGTCAGTTCACAATAAGAAATTCACAGTGAGAATGTTTCAGGCATTATGTAAATGCATTT
Organism: Hypophthalmichthys molitrix; assembly: GCA_037950675.1. Taxonomy (NCBI): domain Eukaryota; kingdom Metazoa; phylum Chordata; class Actinopteri; order Cypriniformes; family Xenocyprididae; genus Hypophthalmichthys; species Hypophthalmichthys molitrix. The sequence goes on from CM075497.1 coordinate 20,171,986, forward strand.
ATATATCACAGTTCATTACTGAATATTTCATTATCATTCATATACTGTAATATAACAACCTACTTTAACATAAAAATCTGATTTTCTACCTTAAAATACATGCTGATAACCACCATAAAAATTCAAGTAGTAAAATAGAAGGGCACATGATCAATTAAAGGTTGGGTAGCACATATCAATACAATAAAGCTGTAAACATTAACTAAATAACATAAAATGAAACAAAACTGTGTAACTGATTATGAAAATAGGAAGAAACACAGTTATTTATTTAAAATATACCAAAATGTGGCGCATCACGCAGGGACTTCTGGGGACTTCTTTTTACGGGTTTTCACCATAAATTTAATATATTATAAAATTATTATTGCTGCACGATATATCGGCCACCATATCTGTATCAGCTGATATATATGTTCATTTTTAATGTTATCGTTATCGGCCCGATAAGAAAATTTGGCCGATATATTAAAGCCAATAAATAATGGATGGATTTCCATCAGCTGAGACACTTCAGATGCGCACTATCCGCCATTATGGTTTTGAATTGCTTGAAATATGATTGAAATCACTTCAAAAAGGAAAATACAGTTACATGTGCAGCGCAAGTCTGTCACATAGGCTAGATAACATTATAACTGTGTGATTGGGACATGGCTTTTAAGGTGAGATCGGCCAATATATTGCTATAATCGGCTTTCAAATATAAAGAATTATCAGTTATCAATATCGGCCAAAATTTTCATATTGGTGCATCCCTAAAAATTATAATTTTACTGTAAAATGAAATTACCCATTAAATCTAATATAAATTATACTACATATAAATTTCACTGCATTAAATTATAGTAACCAATTAACAAATTTTTACTTTAGCATTATTACATTCTTTTTCCATTCAAAATGATGAACAGTTTGTACCGTTACTGATATGTTAAATGGCACATCCCTCCCCCCACTCCCCAAAATATGCAAAAATTTACAAAATGTTGCAAATATTATGTAAATTATTCAGTGAGGTTTTAAAACACCATTCAGGAGTCAGACCAAGCTGCTTAATGATTAAAACGCAACTTTATTTTTACTGTTCTTATAAAAATCAATTTATGATGTAATCAAACAATGGAAACAAGGTTTAATTTAAACACTTGTGTTTAGTCTAAAGCTTGTTAATGTGGCTGGGGACGACCATGTGGATGTGTGTAGAGAGAGAATAAAGATTTTAAGTAGTTAGAGAAGACAATTTCCCTTCTGCTCAGGGGCTCAAGCCTTAATTCCTTTACAAATGGCCTGTCTCTGTGGTCCCTGTGACCCTCAAGGTTGCAGGACAGCTTGTCTTTACAATCCCGTAAGTGGCTTTGCCTTCACAGTCAGCACTGCTGCACCAGCAAACCGCATCTGCTCTTAAACTACATTGCATACATTATAATCACAGACCAAGACAAACTATATTTCTTTCTATCCAGGACCAGTGTCATTCATTTGCACTGTTTGTTCAAAGTGCATGTGTAGCCATAGGGGTTGTGTACATGTACGTTTGTGAAGCTCTTATAATTAAGTCCCTGTGGACCTGAGTCTCATATCACTGACATACTGCTTCCCTGTGACTGAGGTGAGGCATGAAGAAAGAAAAGTCAATCAAGAAAGCCCATGAAAACAAAAACAAAGTCCATGATAATATTACAATGATTGTTAAAGAGATTCTGTCGTAATATAATTTTTAAAGATTTTTCAATACCATTATGAATGGGGACATTCAAGCTTCAAAAAAGAAGTGAAATAACCATAAAAGTGGTCCATAAGATATTTTTTGTTATATCGTGTCTAAATCTTATGGAAAGACAGACCAAAGATTAATGCTGTAACTGAAAATCCCGTCCTGTAAGTAACAACTTAAATTTTGGTCTGTTGTAAAGGTGCAGTGTGTAAATTTTAGCGGCATATTCAACGTAGTGACGATGCAAGCTGTCTCTAAAAACACAAACGATTTAAAAGAAGAACAACATCTGTAGCGCTCTGTAGAGTGTTTGTCCGTTTAGGGCTGCTGTAGAAACACGCCGGTGCATAATGGTGATTTGACATGGAGGGGGGACCCGCAGTGTATGAGACAGAAATGGCTCATTTTAAGGTGATAAAAACATGAAAGGTCATTATGTAAGGTCTTTATGTACCACTGAAAACATAGTTATGTATATTATTACTGCATTTCTGTCAATAGATGCCCCCAAATTTTACACATTGACCTTAAACACAAAGTCATCGAAAGTAGGAAGACTTTGAATATAGTCATACGGACCACTTTGTGATGCTTAAAAGTCAGAATTTGAATCTCCATTGTGTTTCACAAAGAAAGAACAGGTTTAAAACAACATGAGGGTGAGTAAATGCTGACAGAATGTTCATTTTGAGTGCTGTTTCTATAATAATTAATAACTATGGTTAATGTTTCTTTTACTGCTGGCCAGAAAGCAATGACAACAAACACAGCACTGACTTTGTGCAATTTGTAGGTTTTTATACTATTTCTGCATTCCCAGGTAGTTCAACCTGCATTATCCCATCTGCCCAATTTAATGAGAGCCCTTCAATCCTATTTAAGTAGACTTAGCCTTTTGAATCTTTTATCAAAATATCATGAACATCATCTTGGATGAGTGCCTTATGTTATAGTAGAAGTGTACTCACCCTAAAGAATTACTGTATAAAGTAGAGGCAGAGCAGTTTATCATTCACTGGTGTATTCACTTTCAGTCATTTCCCCAACAGAGTGCGGAAAGAGAAAAGACAACAAGGAAATATCCTCAGGGTTGGGACTTGCTTATTATTTGTGTCCTTCACCTTAGCTTATACTTAAAAAGAAATCATTTCTAATAATATACTGACTTTCGGTTTTGATTTGCAGTGGCTCCTTGGGAAGTTTTCCTCTTTAGTTTTGTGATGTCACTGACAGGTGCAGTCCAGACTCCAGAGTATATTTATAAGACTGTCTGCATGAACACAACCAGGCTAACCAGAAAACTGAAAGTGTGCAAGATGCAGTTGTTAGTTTTAAAGTATTTGTAATTATTATTAGTCAGATTCCTTTAGGCTGACACGGTATCGATGGAAATGGTTGATCTGTCAGTGTAGCGGCCTTGGGGCTGGACAGCCGTCCAACTTAGCCCTCAATTTAAAAAACAGCCCACAGTCAGTTTGCTTGCAAGGTCTCTCTGAGGTTATTTCATGGGCAAAATGTCTCTGGCTGTCAGTGCATGAGTGATCCACAAACCAGGACAGAGGTGTTCAGCTTTAGTAGCATCTTGACAGTGTTCCTCCTCCTCTTTCTTAGCTCATGTTGCTGTTGGCTATTGAAGCTTGGTGGTTTTCTTGAAGATTTAGAGCAAACGGCATCTTTCCCGACAGGTGTGAATGGTGAGCATTGTGGCAGGCCAAGCGCACTATTCATTCTCTAGTCAAGCGGTACACTGTTGTATCTCTGACTACACGTCTCTGATGTATCTGCAAAAGAAGCATTCATAAAGCAGGCTCTTGTCTTGTCTCCGGTCACCATACAACAGCTGATGCCTTGTCTAGCATACTCTTCTCTGCCTGGTTGCTAGACAAAAACAATGGAGCAAGTCTCTGAGTCCTTCTCCAGGCCAGGAGGAAACAGGTCACTATCTGTGTGGAGACAAAAGAAGCAAAGAATGACAGCTTGATGGGAAGGGGATGTGTAGAGGATATGCAGTATGTCTAATTCATCGGGGTTTAACAAATTGCTTCTGATTGTTAAGGGAGGAAACTGCTGTGAAAATTTGAGCAGGGGCAGAACTTGCCTTTTCCATATGGGGGTAACAGAACAATCTTTGCAACGGTAGAAGTGGATGGAAAATGTCCAGAAAACCTTCATGAAATATTAATTTTTTTATTTAAAGTTATTTTTCCAAGCAATATCAATATATTCCAAAGCCATGTCTGCTTGCTTTATCCATTGAAAGTTTATCATATATTAGCTCCTATGGAGCCACCATTTTCAGGCAACATAAGTGCACACTCACCACGATGGTTTTTCCAAAAAGAAAGGAATTTAATTATGTTGCCAATTAAATCATATTCTAAGTCAGGACTGCATGTATCCTTCATGGAGTAATCAATCCCATAATACACTACATCCTTCATGGAGTAATCAATCCCATAATACACTACAACAAGTTCAGTGAAAAAATAAATCCAAGATGGTGGATGAAGTGAGAGAAATACTAGCTGCATCTGAATATGCATATATACCCAGCTAATATACCCAGCTAACAAAAAATGTTAGAACATTTTGCTAACATTTCCATTAAGTTTCGAAAACATTACTTCAGAATGTTCTCAGAATGTTTAAAACGTCCCTGTTTCTTCCTCAAATGTTTAATATAGGCATGCTGAATATTTAAGAGATCCTTAAAGGGTTAGTTCACCCAAAAATGAAATTTCTGTCATTAATTACTCTCCATCATTTCGTTTCAAACCCATAAGACCTTCGTTCATCTTCAGAACACAAATTAAGATATTTTTGATGAAATCCGAAAGGTACATGACTCCTCTATAGACAGCAATGTAATCAACACTTTCAAGTTCCAGAAAGGTACTAAAGACATCGTTAAAACAGTCGAAGTGACTGCAGTGGTTCAACCTTAATTTTATGAAGCGACGAGAATACTTTTTGTGTGCAAAAACAAAACAAAAATGATGACTTTATTCTTTATTCAATAATGACTTTATAAAAATAATGACTGTATTCCGCACCCGTAAGACCTTGAGGGTGTGTGATTAATGACAGAATTTTCATTTTTGGGTGAACTAACCCTTTAAGAGTTAAATTACACAAAAACAGTTTATAATGAAGTACAGACAATGCTAATGGCATTACAAGCACACAACAGGCTAAAACTCTAAATTTCACTCATTAGAATTAAATAAGTTATGTTGTGGTATACCTGAAAATGAAGGAATAAATCACAAACTATTTTGTATAAGATATGGGTCCTGGAGGGCCAAGAGTAAGTTGTTATGGTTATGCTTCTTGCTGCCCCTCTCTCCTTCTTGCTTAATCCACATTTTATCAGCCTGCACACATGGCTCAAGTTACTGTCAGGCATAACCTCAGGAACAAACCGCAAACAGCAGCTGGCCTGAACCCTGCCTTTAGAGCTGCATAAACCACCCTTGATTTTTCACCCTTAATCCTTATTATTTCAACTGAGAAATCCGCACTATTTCTCTGTTTCTGACTCAATTTCAGTATCTTATCTGTCTCTTATTTCCCCCTATGTTGCACTGCCGTTCTGGTGGCTGGGGAGGAATAGCCTTTTTGAAAAGCACAGCTCCAGCTCCCAGTGCTCTTTCTTTTCATCATAAAAGTTAACATATGCCATGTACCTTATTCCATCATTTCACTTCAAGACTCAGTGGTGTCATTACATCCTCTCTTTCCATCAGTACACTTTCCCTAAAGAACACTCCTTCATTCCAACCCCTCACTGCAGCTTAACGCCACATTCGTAGAATGAAATAGAACACAAAATGACATTATTAGATTATTATTATTAAAGACAGATTACTCAATCTTACTCCGTGTAAAATCTCAATGTCCTCTATGTATGATTAACTCGACAACAATAGACCTGGTACAGCTTATATGGGTGTGCAAATACCGTAGAAACAACATGAGTCATATGTCTCAGCAAAGACTGGAATACAATACACGATTTTTGCCAATTTGCAGTTTGGACGCGTCAACACTACTTGCCAAAAGTCAGAACAGTCTGCATATTTTGGGTAGTTGAAAGTCTTGAATGCAGTACACAACTTTTAAAATTGGAACAGATTTTAAAACATTAGGCATTAGGGGTGTAACGGAACACAAAAGTCGCAAGGTTCGTCACGATTTCGGTACTATAGGAGAAATGGTCACACATTAATTTAGGGTCCAATTCTCACTATTAACTAATTATTAACTATGACTTTTGCCTCAATAAACCCCTAATTGCTGCTTATTAATAGTTAGTAAGGTAGTTGTTAAGTTTAGGTATTATTGGGATTTTGGGATGTAGAATATATAGGCATGCAGAATAAGGCATTAATATCTGCTTTATAAGTACTAATAAACAGCCAATATCCTAGTAATATGCATGCTAATAAGCAACTGGTTAATAGTGAGAAAAGGAACAAATCCTAGGCTAGGTTTATTTGATTTTATTTTGAACAGACAGTAGTGCAATCACAGTTTGTTCCAACTAGCAACATTTAGTCCCCTAGTTGGTAAAGTACAGCCTCCTATAGTGTATTAAGCACTAAGCAGTAAACAGAATGCACTCTTGCAAAGGTCATATTGTTTTTTGCAGTGCTGATAAAAAACAAAAGGTATTTGGTCACAATCAGCTACAAAACTCAAAAGCATCTTGTGTTATAAAAGTACGAAATAAATAAGAATAATGAAAAATAAAACTTTTTTTTTAGGAGTGTTACATTTTGCCCCACTTAAACTATATTTAAACATTCAAAGCTTAAGCCCAACCCTCATATACTTAATTTTCCGCGTTCCACTCCAGAACTCAGTTGAGTGCGCGAGCCTTTCAAAGTATTCTCCTATGTCCATGAGCACAGAAAGATGCATTCGATGTGTGCACACTATCTAGTGGACTTTGTTTTCAAGCGCTCGAGTCATTCTCGTATGCGCTGCTCTTCTTCTGCTCTTTTTCCTGTTGTGGCAGTTAGCAAACGGCGTTATATTACTGCGTGCGCCCCCTTATGGATTGGAGTGTTGATCACCCGTGACTGACTGTATTCGTCATCTGATTGCATGCACCGAACCATGACCTCCGTACCGTATGATTCAGGATGAATATATGTACTGTCACACCCCTATTAGGCATCATACATTAGCAACTTTTCACTAGCGAGAAAATCTGGGCACCATTTTAAACATCTGAGGATCACACACTCAGACTTTCAAGTTGTTCTGAAAACAACAAACTCACACAGAAACATGCACCTCGGCTCAACCCACAAATCGGCTCAAAATATGAAACATGTTTGATATCCTCCAAGTGGATGGAATCAAAGTTTGAAGCTAAAAAATTGGAGTCTGTGCCCATCATACACCACACTATTTTTCTGTCAAATCTGTCAACTCTGACTGGCCAAAATCTGCAGACTGGCTCTAACTTTCAGCAACTAGAATCGACTCTTCCAGACTGCAAATTATGGAAAAAAATCAATGCAAAAATTGTCTAATGTATTCCAGCCAAAAGTTGACAGATTTAGCAGAAAATGTAAACACACAGTGTATGATGGGCAGAGATTTTTTGTTTCAGACTTTGATTCCATCCGGTCAAAGGATATCAAACATGTTTTATATTTTGAGTCGATTTTAGAACACATATGGTTTTCAGTTGTCATGCATCTCCTAGCAACAAGGTGCATGTTTCTGCATATTTTTGTTGTGTTCAGCACAACATGAAAGTCTGGTAGTGTGTAATCCTCAAACGTTTAGTATGATACCCATTTTTCACTGTAATCATTTTCAAAGTCAGCAATTCCTAGTGTTTTCAAATCAGTTCAGATTTTAGAAGTCATGTAGTGTATTCCAGCCTTAAGGGTGCTATTTTGTCTGGTACAGTTCTGTATTCACTGCTGTTTGGTGCTTGATTTTCCTGTTTTGGGCACAGCTGCAATATTAAGCACTAATTAAATCACCAATTAAAAGGCCCGTCCACCCAGCTCCACACTGCTGACAAAAGGAAAAACGTTCACCTCTCTTCCTGCCTACCTCTCTCCCTTTCATTCTCAAAACAGTGACAGCATCCAGAATGTTCAGTTCTGGCCTGTAGGACAGCAGAAATGTGAACATAGTCCTTAATGCAATACAAAAATAGGGCAACTATCCAATTTGGCCATTGAGCTCCACTCTGTGACCTGACCTCCATCTGTGACATAGACACCATAAGACACCTGGACCTACTCTTTCACTCTTTAGGGCACGGTTTCGTTCTCACTGGCTGTCTCTGTGTCTGTCACAGAATATTCTGGAATATACACTCTTGGGATGTTTGGATGTTGCGGAGTGCTGTCATGCACCTGTCGTTTTTAAAGATCTGTGCGATCTCTGAGGAAAGAATGAGGAAGGAGCCCAGAGTGTTGGTTTGCTTGGCATCTGGAAGCATAACTTTGAGATTTCTTTCTTTCTTTGCAGATATATTTGTCAAAACTCTCTATCATAACTCCAAATATGGATGTTCATCCTTTTATTTATATATATTTTTTTAAAAAGTACTGTTAAATACTAGTAATGATATCAGATGATGCTACCATGGAACTGAAAGAACATATTCATCTGCCATAGTATTTACAAGATACTTCAAAGAATACCACAGTATAATACGATGAAACATTTGGTACTTTTTCTAGAACTATCTAACATTTACATTTTTGTTTGTACTTTCTTTGTCCTATTTTGTCATGTCTTTTACCGGATGGCTACAGTTATCGTATGTCACTGTAGGTACATGCCCAACAATTAAGTCACAATAAAACAATAAAATGTCATAAATGTAATTTTATTTTCTATCCATGATATGACATTTTGTCAACACCTCCAGTGTAGCTGATTTGTCGCATTAACAATGGTTTAAAAGAGGGTAACCATGATTAATTACTATATTTTTCTCCCTAAACTATTACCCTGTCACTGTAAAGCACTGTTCACACTCTGCATAGAAAGGGCACCTACAGCATTAAAATAATTTGCTTCACTTTTATTTTATGATACAGAGCAATTTTAACTTTACAGATGGGAGACATTACCTTTCTTTCCCTATAGGCTGTTATGTAGTACTGTTACAGTTCTGCAGCTCCTCCTTAGTATTTTCCTCTCACTTGACTCATATTAATCTTTAAACCACAATGTGTTTACCTTGTACACCATTATTGTCCACAGTAAACGTCATCTGATAATTGTATTACTTCCTCATCCCAAATGTCTAGTATACTGGACAAATTTGTTTTAGATTATATATGTTGAGCGCCAGATTTTGGTGTTCTACACAACTTATAGAACATATAGATCGGTAATTTGTGTGAAGATTTATTTTGGTCAGCTCAGATATAAAATCAGAAATGGCAGCATGTGAGAAAGACACTCCACACCTCTGACACCAAAAAAGTTGTATGCAGTTTGCAGATTTGTCATAATAGAATGTTACTGTTATAAGATGTGAAAAATGAATGGTGTGTACACTGGATGTTTGTTTTATATAATTGCAAAAGGACCTGCTACGGGGAATAAATGAATACATTTTGTTCATTAGTATTACTCACAAATGTTCTCAAGTAACTAGATTATAATGTTAAAAAAGTATTAAAATGCTTTATAAATAAGTTTAGTAGGCGTAATTACTAATATTTTATCTTATAAAGCTGATGACATGCAGTATATACAGAAAATGTGCTGAACTTGTTTTATGATGCAACACTGTTGAAAGCACTGGTGAATAATCATATATTTACATTTCATTTATCAGGATAATATTTTGTGTGCTTAAGTCCATATATCCAGTATATATGGGTGAACAGTTAGTTACAGTCCTAAAGTGAAGTTTTAGAAGTGCTGATATTATGTTCGGGGATGCTTCACTTTTTAAATCACTCAGCTTGAGTTTGAGGCATCAGGGTGACATGAAATTGGGGACTATTTTCCTTGGCAGAGAAAAAACAGTGAAAAAAAGTGGCCAAATCTTGCATTTTTATATTAAATAACACAATATCAGTCCTATTGTAGTAGGCTACTATTAGCACAGCATGTTCATATTGAGTAGAGCACTCTTGCTTGTGCGATTTTGGTTAATGTATATTATTATATAATTCCCTGTCACATAAAAAAAAAAATGAAATTTTATAAACAGTAATTAACATAACATGTTCATAAGTAAACATTGTATGTTTCCCATCTCAGTATAACAGTTTTAAATATCTACCCTTCATACATTTTGTTTACAAAATGTCCTGAATGTTTCCTCATGTTGAGACAAATTTCCATTAGTGAAAAGCACACTTTTTAAGAAGAAAGTCCTAAAACTCCAGTACAAAGTTTACATGTCCTACGATGCTCTATCAAAGTGTATATCCTCTTATCTGTCTAGTAACAAATATATTTCTAATAAAACCTAAAAGAGTTCGAAGGCGTACATCAAAACGCTTCCGTTCTTACCTGTGATGCTCTGGCAGGCAGCACACCATCCCGAACCACATCAGGCACTAATATACACAGCAAGAAACATACAGCCGATATGTGTGAAAGGGGAAACGCGCTCAGCTAAAAGAGACGTCAAGTTTAATGTAAGTCTCGCTCAGTAATCCCGACCATATCAGGTTGTCATCGCGAATGGCGTTGCAGGTGCAGTGCTCGTTCAGCCCGGACTTTTGCCCTCCGCTCGGAGGAGTGGTCTCTCCTCTCATTGCTACTCTGCTCGCGGAGCTTGTAGTTCAGCTGGGGAGTGTGTGTGTGACCTCGCCGCTCCCCTCCACTGGGACACCTGCAGCGATAAGAAGCTTCTAGTCCAAAGGTCTGACGTTAAAAGACGCCAATTAAAAACACCAAACAATTTTCTGGTTGTTTGTTCAAGCTGCGTCGCGTTTCAAGCACCGTCTGCGTGACAAAATGCTCCTACCTGGAAATCGTTACCTGCTCTGTTTGCTGTATAACCGGAAACCCTAGCATGACCAGTGTTTATGAATAGATCACCCAGGCTACTGATAGAATTGTGTTATTTGCATAAGTAATGGTGAATTTTTAAAACTTGTATAAATCTTTAAAATATTAAAAACTTATGTTTATTTTCAATTTACTTTGATAACCTATACGGTTTTTATTACAAAATGTGGACATGTTTGCAACTTTTATTTAAATTGTGATGTATTTAAAGTATATCAATGCGAAAACAGGGCGATGCTTAATTTAATCCACGGAGAATTGATTGACGAGGGGTAAAAATAAGAGGATTGGGTGGTGCTGCGAAAAAGGAAAGTTGTTTCCGATGCAGAGCAAGTTATTACATTTTGATTGCAGTTTTTTATTTAAATGCAAACGAGAACATTAGGAAGCGTGTATTAATAAAACAGGATAGATATGGGATCAATTCTGAGTTCATGTTTACTTTAAATTAATTGCTTTTTATAATTACATTAACATAAGAATTTTCATTTGCAGTTCATCTGGTCTCATTAACTAGGATTTAATCCAACTAATATTGGATTCAACAGCAAATCATTCGATATGCATATAGATTGTCAACTTGTTTTGATTATTCTGTGTGTTTGTAAAGTATCAACATCTAACTTACATGACAACCAAACATAATGAATACTAGTTACAGTTTTGACAATTTATGTAATATCTGATAATTGCAATTATTTACCATCTTTCAAAGTGTGTGTGTGTGTGTGAGAGAGAGAGAGCATTTGCACATACCAGTATGAGTATTATTAGCAATAGACTGACTAAGATAGACTTCAATGGAAATGAAACAATCAGTGACTTTGTTTACATTTATTGTACATAATATTGTACATAAAAAAAAACCTTACCATTTGTAGTCAAAAGCATATCACAAAGCCTGTTGACTTGTATTAACCCAGGCTAGAACATTCTTTGTGTTCTAGCCAAGAGTGTTCCTGAACAATATTTTTTTTTTCTTTTGACTCGAAATGTTTATTGTCAGTCTACATCTTTAAAAACAACATTAGTATTGCTTCAGAAAAAAATACTGACATAATAAATTACATTTCCCCCCCCAGGGTTGGCCCAGGTAGCACTAAATATTGCTTATCTGAAAATGGTGACACCCAGTGGTTCAGTAAGGTGACACCTTATACAAGCATCCGTCAATATACAGTATATTACAGGGCAGACAAGACCACAAACCACATATTATGGAATGTAATGTAGTTCCAAACGTAGGTTTGGGAGGAGCCTAAACATTCAGTCCTGTCAATCATCATTACGAGCGTATATAAGCAGCAGTCACTGCGTCATCCCAGCAACAATTCTTCCAGCATCCCTCCTCCTCCCCATCTCCTCCTCTATTTCTCTTATTCTCCCTCTATGCAGTACTGTTATAGGGGGTTTAACTCGGAGCTCGAGCCGAGCCTCAGGTTCGAGCCTCCTTTGAGGACAGCAAGCCAAGTTTGTTTTACCATTAACCATTCAGACTGAATGGGCAGGCGAACTTGTGAATTCCTCCCTTTGCATCTGAGGCATTACCCTGCATTTAATGACAACTGGTGTCTCAAAACAGTCAGTTTGGGTGACTTCTTGAATCATTAGTCTCTTATTAGAATAATAAATGTTTGACAAACCATGTTCTGTTTGTCAGTCAGAGGTGTCCTATTGCACATACACAAAAGAGAGTTAGTGTGCTATCACCCCACAACTTTGCTAACGCTATGATTATGCCACCATATTAATATGTAACTGTATTTATACACACGCAGCAAAAACATTGCAGCCAAGGAACACTCTCTCTTAGTGTGCTAAAATGCTCCTTCTTTATCTTGTGACAGATGTTGGCTTCGCCACCTCATGCTGCCTGATGTACTGGTCTTTTGGATCTTTGATGTTGTCCCTTAGTCTCTGGGCTCTTGGGATGAAGCTTACATATTTATGAAGGTCATTCATGAACCTGTGCACTAGTCTCTCTTTATCACTCTCCTGTCAAGGGAAGAAGAAGACACACACACACACACACACACTTTGGGCATCAACGGTGACGTGAAGTTTTGAGTGATGTTCTGCTCTTGGTGAGCATTTCTGTTGTGGAAAGAGTCCAGTTTTTGCTCCATCCACCCAGAGGAAAGCAACCCAAGCATTGATCTTTTGCTTCAGCCATTAGTGCTGATCTATTCCCCCTCTGCCTCATCCTGGGTTCATTTGTATTCTAATTGCCAGGCCTTGAAGTGACATGCTACGTTTCGTACAAGGCTGTTTTCTGTCAATGCCATGCCAATACTAGCGTAGTGCTGTCTTCAGCTATGCTTTGATGTTTAATGTGGCATTTGAGCCTAAAGGAGGTCGCATATATTTGAGTATATGTTGTGTTCAGTAGGACATGAGTTAAGTTTGAAGATGGACAAAATATCACTTTTTTTCACAGCTTGTGAGATCTGTGGTTGACCTCTGTGATTCACTCTAATATATATATATAATATATATATACAAACTAGTGATCTACTTTTCTCCTACAATATGTAAGACCATCAAGCTAAATGAGACAGATTTCACACTTAATCAGACCACATCATGAAATGAAGTAGAATTGTGCAGCAATTGTACAAGGTTGCATATGTATATCTCTTTCATGCATGAATTATGATAACCTCAGTCAGGATTTTTTTTGCTCTTAGGGCATACAAGTAACGTGCGTAATCAGATTACTTTTTTGATGTAACAAGTAATATATTAACATACATTACTTGTAATTATACTTGTAATTACTTTTTTGATGTTAATGCAAATTACATTTTAATAACACATACATTTATTTACAGTCAAAAAAGTTACTGCAGATGATTAAAAAAAAAAAAAAACAATAGTCACAGTAATAGTTTGAATTGTAGCTGAAATATAGCTAGTGATGCATGATGTCCAATTTAGTGGACAGATGATTAATCAGAATTTCCTCCCAATCTAAAAACAATACTTGGAAAATTTAACTGTGATATGACACATTAGATATTGCTTGATACTATTACAATTTATTTATTTATTTTATCTGCAAGAGTCTCCTAGGATAGAAGGAGTGGATATTCTGGAGCAACTTGGCATTTGTGACTGGCCATCGTCCATCTTGGTTTGGAGGGAGAAAAAAATTGATGCACTAGTCTAGGTCCACTGTAGAGGTTAATGTGCAACTATGCAATCAAAAAAGAAAATGCTTTTTGAATAGCTGTCCACTGTAGTGACCTCTATGCATGAAAGGGATATATATTTAAACCACCATAAAATCATTACTTCTTCTCTGAGAAACCTCTCTTCCAACTTTAACCATGTCCATACTCCAACAACACATGCATACTCCAACAAAACAGATCAGGTGTACAACACGAATGCCCTGATGGCCCGGGACCGGTCTGACCGGTCCAAGCATGTTCTCTGCCCAATCGCTCCAAGCTTACATTTATTGATTTATTTTTTTCTGAACATTGCTTTGTTATTTAGATTATGTAAATATGTTACCAAGGTAACATAAATTATTTTTTGTTGAAATTACAAGGGTGAAATTACTGGTCTTAAAAGCATCAGTTAGTATGGATTGAAAATTATAAACAATAATTTTAGTTACATTATAGCAGTACACTTCCCAGCTATTAACACACTTTTAAAGAATGTTTAATAAAATAATTTAATATACTTTTATTTATAACTTTAATATTTTTACAAAAAATCTTTTTCTCTCTCTCTCTCTTGATCGGTAAAAAATGTTGGCATGTCAAGTATTAATCTGAACTACTAGGCCACCCAGAAGAAATTGTTGTGGCCTATTTATGTTTTAGAAATGACCAATTATTGTCCATGACATTGGATTTCTGTCTTTGATAACTGGTCTAATTTCATAGCCAATTATGTTTGTAGCTTTCTTCACTCAGTCCAATTTCTACCTAAAGATGATAAAGCCCAGTCCAAGTCTGTGACATTTAAAAGACAATGTAAACTCTCAATTTAGTTTGTGTGACACTGAGCACAGAGTGTGTGCTCTCTTCCTGCTCATAATGCTGATGATAAAATATGGCACGTCTCTCTAGGCAAGAATAGATGCATGCGGAGTGTCACACATCAGTTGCGACACATCAACAAGCTTGTGTTGGCAGTTATTATTCACGGACAATGCTGTGGTTGATGTTGGAGGCTTTGAGGAAGGAATAAAAGACAGGTAATAGATGTGCTCTGTCAAATGCTTCGCGAGGGAGATACGCAGGGACAGCTGAGCAGTTACTGTTATCTTAAAATGAGTGTATGTGTGTGAGAGCGAGGGCGAGAGATTATTAAAACAGGTGTGTGTCTCCACATGCTGATGGTGTGTGATTATTCATTACTTGCGGACTTGCTGCTGGCTCTCTGCTGAGAGCAAGTCCCAGAGTCACCTTGACTGAGCCTCATATAGAAATATCACACTTATTACAACTGCTACTGTGGCCTAACCTGTCCAACCAATTAGAGACATGATGATTCTGTACTTGATATTTGATTTAAACAAGCTATTTGATTTAATACAATGGACATGAATGTTTATTTACTGCCCTAAAAGCTCATCTTTTTTTAGATCTCTGTCTAGGTGAGGATTCCTGCAGTTTCTGCTGGTCATACCTCATACCTTCAGTTCGCAAATTCGCATCACTGTTCCCTTTTTATGGGCTGTTGAACCAAAGAAAGAAAGAGAAAATAGGATGAGACCTTTTTGCTGGTTTCGCAGACCGTATATCTCTAAAATTTTAATTATAGTAAATATTACCGCCCAGGGACTTAGAAGCAGTTATTGTATTTGACAGTAAGACAATGATAAATGGGGCTGTAAAATCCATGTAACTAGATTTTTTTGTGTGTTGCTCACAGTGCTTATCCAATGCATACATTGATCGTTTAACTTCAGCTCAAATTTCAGAATTTATGGTCATCCAGAATTAACATTCACACTATGTGCTCTGGTCCCAGATGAACTGTGTTCTTGGTCAGCAAATATGCAGCAGAAACCCCTTACTCAAATACTTTGAAATTAGCTGCTTCTTTATATACATTATTTAATGTGGCTTAAGGAAGCACTTCCATCACTGCATCAGTTGCATAGCTGAGCTGAGAAATTATCCTTATCTTCAACATGAATCACTTTCCTGTTTTGTCATATTTGAAGCCTAAAGTCTCCATAAAATCAAAACTGACATTGTAACATTTATTTGTTTACAGAATATTGCAGGGGGGAGGGGGGGTTGATATTAAAATAGAAATTCTGATATTAGAATAAGCTAAACTATATGTTCTTTAGGTATAGGTAGCAATGTTTCTTGAAACAACACCAGTGTCTATGGTAACATTCTAAACTGTAAAATGATCGTAAAAACTACTAAACAGCTTTACATTTTGAATAATAGAAGATCTGACAATAAAAGTTTTATAAAATGATAAACCTTACATTTCAATGGTCTGAACAAAAACGGCAGACTGGATGAAAATGCAAATTCAGTCTCTGAAGGTGGTTACCCCTGTACAAAGCAGTACTGCTCTTAACACTATTAGGCATCATACAGAGATAAAATGAAAAGAAATGTAATTAAAACTGAAGACAGTCAGTTCCCTTCAGACATACACTCATATAACATAAATGGCCTTTTTAAAGGTCTGAACGGCGAATTAGCAAGTATGTATTAAACATATGGGATATCAGTTAATAAGTAAAAATTAATATTTATGTAAACATTAATACTGAAGGAATAGGAAACAGCTAAAGGTGTAACCATGAATTTGGACAGTCAGTACAGTTAATCTGAAATACATTATACAAAACGTTTCTTTACAGTAACATGTTTGGTCTCAGACAAGATTTACTGTATCATAAGATTTGAAGTGTTTTTAAAGGGTTAGTTCACCCAAAAATGAAAATTATGTCATTAATTATTCACCCTCATGTTGTTCCAAACCTGTGAGACTTTCGTTCATCTTCGGAACACAAATTAAGATATTTTTGATTAAATCTGAGGGCTTTCTGTCCCTCAAAAGACAGCTGCGCAACTTTGACGCTTCAAAAAGAGATTGTAAAACTAATCCACATGAATTGAGCGGTTTAGTCCAAATTTTCTGAAGAGACATGATCATTTTATATGATGAACAGATTGAATTTAGACTTTTATTCACATATGAACATTCATCAACTCACACATCAGTTGTGGTAAATGGAAGCTCAAGCACGTTTGCATGACGCATACGAGAACCAATGAGGTTCCGCAAGTCGTTTGTTCTCGCGCATCAAGCAGGTTGGTTGAGCTTCTGCTTATGTTTGCTGATCAATGTTTATGTGTGAATAAAAGCCTAAATTCAATCTGTTCATTATATAAATGTGATCGGATCTCTTCAGAAAATTGGGACTAAAGTGCTCAATTCATGTGGATTAGTTTTACGATCTCTTTTTGAACTTTTTGTCTTCATTTGTGTTCCTGTTCCGAAGATGAACAAAAGTCTTACGGGTTTGGAATGACATGAGGGTGAGTAATTAATGACAGAATTTTCATTTTTGGGTGAACTAAACCTTTAAGTAAGCAAGAAAGCAACACATAACCCTTTCATATTTAGTCAGCATGAAACGGAAGTTGCAATAGTCTTTTCTTTTGATGCATATCTTAGTGAAACAGAAAAAAATGTAGGGTGAGATCTGATTTTGTCCATCAGGAATTGTAAACACATCATCAGAGAAGAGATGTCACTGCAAGAGTCAGGGGAAGTTATTTTGATTAAAGATTATGAGGGCACATGAAAAAAAAAAAAAAAGATGTGTACAGATATGTCATTTCTAATAATTACTGCAATATAAAAAGTAAAATGAGATTTGTCAGTTTTGATTTCATGGTGACTTTAAGAGCCCTCCAAGAATCAGGCATTGGCAGTGAATAGCCATCAATGGTGAAAGATGCTTTTTGCAGTCAGATGGTGTAGTTACGGCATCTATCAGCAGTAGTGGCTAACCTTGACCCCTTGGTCTGAGTAACTGAAAGTGGCAGAGCTTAGGGAATGCTCAACTGTCCGTGGCAAAGTTCAGTAAGGTCACAGAATGAAAAAAAAATGTACAAAAATCTCTTTTATTTCAAAACATCAAAGAAACAGTTTTTTTCCTTCAACACATTCAGGATGATGAATGATCATCTATAAGATCTTTGTGTCAATCCTCAGGCTGGTCTGTATCTCAGCTGACATGTATGCCCTGAATCTGTCTGTCTTCCTTCTCCTCCATCTGCCTCTTTAACAACTCAAACTCCCTACCTGGATATGTGGTCTTCCTGACATTGTGTTTGTTTGTTTGTGTGTGCGAGAGAGAGTAAGGAGCTGTGAGAAAGACTGCATGCTCCATTACTGTGCAAAGCCCGTAGGGAACGGGGATGAAGAAAAGAAAATGATGATAATATTGAGGGTATAGGAAGAAAACAAGAAACAACTACGCAAGCAGAAAACTAGAAGGATAATGGAAAAAAGTGAAGAAATTGGAAAGTGTGTGGAAAAAAGCCCAATATAGACAGAGGCAAATCAAACACAGGCACCACACTGACAGAGGTTAGAGTTCATATTGAGGACAGTTCATCCATAAACTGGACACGCTTTAAATCCTCGTATTTGTAATTTAAGCAACATCTCGAAGTCTTAGACATCCTCCTTCATGCCGACTGGTATCACTTGCATCAAGGAATAATAAGATTAATTTTTCAGGAGCTGGAGAGTAAAAAAACAGTGATTATAGTCCAGCTTTCATCACTGTCTTTCATCCCGCCACTCTCTCCAGCCCCTCCGGATTGATGGAAGCCGACGTCGCATTTCCTTCGCGATTGTGGTGATGTCCTCGGCGAAATGCCAGCGTTCTCTTGATTAATCTGCCTGCTCTGTTCCAATCAGTGTCACAGTGGGAGAGAAATGGCATGTGTTTTAAATGGCCAGCTTTCGCACATGGGCCGGTTTTATGAGCTTGGCCTCCCGCGGACTTGCACAAACACTGTTTTCTGTTGGTGAGACAGCTTGGGTGTGGAAAATAAAATGACGATAGAAGATTACAAGGTAGATGGCAGCAGCCTGTCAAATAGGTCCTTCTAATATATATGTATAGACCATTTATTGCATTTTAAACCTGGTTTGACATTCTGAATTTATACATTATGTTAAAATATGTCCATGTTTGACATTACAATGAACTTTTTTCCCTTTCTATCTGTTGTTGTGTCAGATCAAAGTAACTACTGCTGTATTTTCTTTAAAAGGGGGTCATGCAAAATACTATATTAAAGGGATAGTTCAGCCAAAAATTAAAATTCTATCATCATTTACTCACCCTCAAGTTGTTTCAAACCTGTATGCATTTCTTTCTTCTGCTGAACACAAAAGAAGATATTTTGAAGAATGTCAGTAACCAAACAGTTGATGGGCCCCACTGACTTCCATAGTATGGAAAAAAATAAAAAATAGGTCCCCATCAACTGTTTAGTTACCGAAATTCTTCAAAATATCTTCTTTTGTGTTCAACACGACAAAGAAACTCATACAGGTTTGTCAACTTATACAGCTTCTTTCTGACAGACTGTGTCAGAAAAACACAATAATGTATTATAGCAACACTACAAGACATATTGTAAACTTTATCTGTATGGGTCATGAATATGAATTAGAATGATGTAAAATATGCTCAATAGTCATAATTGGTTTACTGAAAAGCAAGTCATTTTAGGATTACCGGTTAAAGACTGTGCTTTCTGCTTGGTTTTAAAAAAGAACAAATGTACCAATTTAAGAAACCATCTCCAAAGAATCAATTATCTTTTTTAACTTTAATCTTGCCAATGAAGTAAAGTCATAGGCTTTAAATGCAGGAGAATCTAATGGCCTAATGTGACCTTTGGAGCCATTTAAGTGCAATATCTCTGGTGAAGGTCCATCAATGTGTTGAGTCTGCCTTCACAAAATAGGTTCCCAGGCCAGTCATGAGCCTTCGTCAGTGTTGACTCATCAACTAGCACAGCTGCACCAGCGGTACATGCTAACTTAACACACCATTTTACCCAAACACATACACAAACAACAAAGGAAAAAAGAAACATAAATTGGTTCCTACACCCATCTGACAGTACTGGGTCTTTGTAATTTCAGAAAGCTGTCTTCACCCCACAGCAAACATGCATTTCATTTCTGATGAGACAGCAAGTTCTGTGTTACTACAGAGCTTAGCCATGCTCTCTGCTTCTGTTACTGTTGAGGATGTTCCACGCAAAACCAATCAACAGAAGACAGCCTTTAACCAAACGGCATGCTACAGAGTGCATATACGGCAACAGAAACACTTCAGTAGAAGACAAATTTAACTTGCCTATTATTAACTAACAATTTTATATTCCAGGAACACATTCATTGCTATTAAGCTATGGAATGTATGTTTTTTTCCAAAACTTATGTGAATGTTCAATACATAATTTTTTTGTGTGTGTTTGAGTAACGTTATATTCAGTGTTGGGTGTAACACATTACAAGTAATGCGAGTTATGTAATCAGATTACTTTTTTCAAGTAACTAGTAAAGTAACGCATACTTTTAAATTTACAACAAAATATCTGAGTTACTTTTTCAAATATGTAACACAAGTTACTTTGTTTTCCCATTAACTGACACCTTTCCTGTCCCCATGTTGAGAGAACATGTCCAGCCCAGATGAGAAAAAGTAATGCAAAAGTAATGTAACACATTACTTTCCATAAAAAGTAACTCAGTAATGCAATTAGTTACTTTTTTATGAAGTAACGCAATCTCTTCTCTTCTCTAATGACGTGTTTTTGGCGTGAGGACGGACCGTCACTCACAGCAGCAATAGCAAACCACAATGATCCAACGATCCAATCAATTCTCAAGGGATAAAAAAAAAGTCCACCCTTAAATTTTTTCTTGTTCGAGAAGCCATTTTACTCGGATGTAATAATAGGAAAGAAAAGACTATCACAACTTCTGTTTCATGCCTACTTTAAATAATGTTTTCCTAATCCCAAATTACAGAAATATTATTTCCGTATATTCTGTGAATGTTCAAAAAGTCAATTTTATAAATGTTTTATGAACATTTGTTTGGTACACAATCATTGTGAAAAACATCAGCAGAATGTTCCCTTTTTATGTACTAAGAACATTTTCCTAACTTTCCCAGAGGATAATTCAAGACATCAGGCTGCAATTGAGATTAGGTTTGCTAGTGGAATGGTCAAAGGATTAGAATATTCCTTCTTTTAACTGCATAATAACCTTCTTAAGCTGGACTTCAGGCACCAGTTTAGTGTGTGATTCTGGCTACAGTTACAGCATGTTAGCTTTCAGGTACAGTCGGCATCCCTCACCTTTGCAATTTCCGTTGAGACAGAGATGATGCCATACAGCCAGACTCTGTCAGTGCTTGCTGACCAGAGTCACGTAAGATGAACTAATCATCCCAGACATGATCTGATGCTCAGCCTGACTGGGTTCATAACTATAGTGGGCTGTGGGGATCTCTGTCAGTTGCTCAGAGGCACAGATACACATCAGAATACAGAAGCATGCCAGCTTTTAAGATATTTGTATTATAATTCCTTTTTTTCACACTAAAAAAGAAACACGCTGTACATAGTGAAAAAACACTCAGTGGTATAAAGTTGTATTGTAGTAAAACAACAAATGCCCTAGTGTGTAAATATATACAATTTGATATGTTGAAAGATAGGCCTACACATATTTTTTCTGTCATCAGATCTCTCATATCAACACAGTCCCAAAGCAAAACCCTGTGAGAATGCTGTAACGTTTGAACCTAGTAGTAACTGAATTTAAGTCTGTGCCACACTTCAAGCTGTGAGAACATTTTTCTTAACACATACACATAAATGTTTCAGTGACTCACTACAGCTGATTTATTTTTTAAGACCCTTTCAGATAAAAGGGAAATGTGGTTCTCTTAGTGGGGATCAACTGGAGGGTTGTGACTCAAAAATGGACAGCAGGGAAAAACAATGCTGAATGCATAATATAATACATGAATTTTTCAACTTAATGATACTCTGGAACCTGATGAGATTCACATTTGGCCAACAACAAAGAAATATCATTTTTGTGTGCAGTTGATGTAGTTATGACCAGCAGGGGGTAACATAAGACATAAAACCCTTGACTCCTTCTGATAGTGGAGAAGGATTTTTATAATTCCTTTATTTTATATCCTCCTTTTCTCTAACGAGCGTACTGCATTTTATATTATGTGAGGCACTTCCAGTTTGGGGAAATTCCACTCAAAAAGACTGAAACAAATAATTTCAAATCATAAGGCTACCCAAGTAAGCAATAAGGTATGAGAGGCTGTGCTGTATCGTGAATAAGTCACGGATGAAGGGCGTTGTTAGATGTGCGAAGCGGAGTGCCTGCAACCCCTTCAGCCGTGACTTATTCACGATACAGCACTAGCCTCTCGTACCTTATTGCTTTTATAAAACGGTTACCACACAATACAAATATTAAAGCCAAGAATATGTATTAATGCAACTTTCATGAAGTAAAATCACTAAAGCCTTCCTTTCGCCGGAAAAATAGTCCCTGGCCGTGAACAGCAACAGAAGTTATATTATTATGCCATTAGATGGCGGCAAAGACTGTCTTTATGAGTGTGTCAGTCAGTAGCGAAGACTTTTATATTGAAAAGACTGAATTGTGAACACAGAACCACAGACGCAACTGACAAATGCTTTGACTAGCGCTGCCAGTCACGGGAAAGGACAAGATAATACATCGAACATTTAAAGATTTTTTATTATGAACATAGGACTGACCTGAAGGAAGATGCTAAATCTGAATGCAGGTAATAAACTCTTTCTTACAATATTCTTCTACATAATACAGTAAGCTTCAATGAACAATATCAATTGAGAACATACAGTTTACGTTGCTAAGAGTGGTTGCTAAGGGTGTTGTGTAGTCATACACATAACCGTTGGGTGAAGCGGTCATAGTCGTGTTTTATCGTGAATAAAACACAGCTATTGACCAATCAGAATCAAGGACAGGAACTAACCATTTTATAAATGATTTTATGAATGAGCTATAAAATTTCCTTCATGTTCTTATGTTCAGACTTCAAGAGAATAATGTAATGCTTGGTATTTTAATGTGACATTGTAAAACAAGAATATCTATGGCAAGAGCTTTTTTTAGTTTTTATTCCCTTGTATTCCGCTGTAACAGTATGAAATTAAAATTAATGATTAATCTAATGCATTCTTGCTGAATAAAAGTAAATAAAAATCTTACTGACCCAATGCTTTTGGACGGCAGTGTATATTTTACTACATTTTATACACATTTTCGATTTGTTTGCAGTTACTAATTCTTGGAATTACCATATCCAAACAATACTACTTAAAGTAGTAAAGATGATTTAGTACTAATAATTAGTGACTAACGTCCCCAATAAGTAAAAAACATCAACAAAAATTGCAATGTGACTCACTGGATGATTCAGCATGTTTTAGCCTCTTCCAGTGTTAAGGAAGACCACTTTGTGTCCCATTGGAGACAGTAATTACCTAGTAAAATTAGCTAGCCAGTGAATCACATCAGCAGTTACTCTCAACAGACAGATGTTATGCTAGTTTCCTTGTGAGCATGTTTCCCTCTACACATGCTCTCACACAGACCAATAACACCAGGTAAACTGAAAAAAGTAGAGCTGGATCCAAATGCAGTGTGTTTAATAAATCAAGATAAAGCTACAAAATAAAATTGAAAAACACCAGAAATCCAAGGGACAGAACTGAGGACACAGATGATACATCCATACATGGACGACCTGACAAAGAACAGGAAACACTGGGGATTAAAGGGGCGTTCACGCGGCCTCATAATTCCTTTAGTTAAGAGATTCTAGCTTGTAAAAAGCGTTCACGTCCTCGTAGAGCTCGTAATTACAGCTTGTAAGCTGGGAGTTTTCTGAAAGCTCCCAGATGTACCACGTGGCCACTGTACCACCTGACCGCTGTAGATTCATTTAGGCATTGATAGTGGTGCCATGGAAACGCATAATTCCCAGTCCAAGGACGTGAACAGCTCCGAATATAACGTCACGGTCCTTCCGGTAAATACGAGGTGGCGTGAACGCAGCATAAATACACAAGGCTAGCAAGACACACCTGGGAACAATCGAGACTAATGAACGAGGGAACCAATGAGCAAAAGGACCACCAAGGACTACAAACATGGCACAAGGAACAGGAAATACGTCAACATAAGTTCAGGGGCGAACATAGGTGCGTTGACGTCATGTCGTAATTACCGGAATTACGAGATTTCAACTTGTAAAAAGTGTTCACATCCTCAAAGAGCTCGTAATTACAATTTTTAGAGAGCTCCTACTTGTATTGAACGTCACGTGTTGTCATCTCAAAATTATGGTAATTACGACATGGCATGAATGCAGCACAGTAAAATCACTATTTTTAAATTCACTAATATTTCCAGATTTTTGGATTTGTTGTATTTTTCTGTGGAACACTAACAATTCAGTCGGAATATGTTATTACAAAATATGTGCTGTACCTGCTGAAAGCAGTTTAGCATGCTGCCAGAGTTCTTAGTTGGCAGTCTAATTTAATACACTTAGATGCACATAAGCAGAGAAAAAAGAACAAGAAAAGAGTGATAAAAATGATTTTGTTGTGTGTTCACTGAAGTGCTACACAGTGTAGGGCTTAGTAGCTACAGATGAAAGCAGTGTTAGCACTCAATCGTCTCTACACACTTCAATAAATCACATCAAATCCAGCAACTGCACTGCCAACAAGGGGAAAAAGAACTTTTCTGATCGTTAGGATCAGAATGAGTGAAAACTAGGAAGAATTCTAATTAACCTTTTAAGACCTTATTGAGCATCTCAATGTTGCAGTGAAGTACATTTCCTTGTCGGATACAGCATATTGGTGCTGACTTGAGATATCAATTTAGACAGTCGCCCCTTCCTACCCTTTGCTGACAAATTGATTGAGGCTGATGCGACTAATCAAAGGAAATGTTAAAACCTCCACAGACTCCTTGATGCTGAGTGGACTCTTTAACTTCTTACAGATTTATATTGTTTGATTATCTTAATATACAAAGAAAAGATGAAAAACTTTGCAAGTAAAGAACCTAATTTAATGTGACATCCTTTTTGGATAGCATTTTGACACATACTTAAAGAGTTGTGATGTTCATATCACACAAAAAGATGAATTAATATAGTATTATGTCACATTATACTGTTAAATCAGTATATATGGTTTCAAACCAACAATCCGTAAGGTTACTTTAAGGTTCTGGAGAGCTGTACATGGAAACAGGACAAGGAAAACTCTAATTGTAAGTAATGCTCACTTCAGCTAAATACTTAATAGCTAATGCACGCTAATAAGATCAACAATTATTAGCCATTCATAGGAGCGGAAAGGAGTTTTGATGACTCAGATAAGGATTATTTAGAGACTATAATCGAATGAGACTTTTGGCGAGAAAGTAGGTGTCTTAGGGAGAAGGTCTTGAATTCATAATGTTCACCAATGACCAAATTATATAGAAGTATAATATAATATAATTATTATTTAAATAAAATATTAAACTTTAAGCACTTAAAGAGATGAGTAAATGATGATCAAATTTTCTTTTTTGGCTGAACTATCCCTTTAATAAAACATTTAGGTTTTCAAATCTCTTGAAACATTTTCTCAAAATATACTGCAAAAACATTGAGATTTTTTTTATTAATCCATAAATGTATTTTTATTGTAAAAACTCCAAAAGCTTGTGTTTTTATTGTACATTTTGGTTATCCAGGGATACATTCTTCTATATCATATTAAGCCCTAATTTTTACCAAAACTAAGTATGAGGAAGTAAGTAAATTCAGTACATCTCTGTGAGAAAGAAGCAACAAAAACATTACTGCATCTTCATATAAAGGGCAGAATTTCTTTTGGGGGAAGTAATGTAATAAATCTTGACCTGAGTGGCCGATACATTAAGTGTAATATGCTCCAATAAACAGCCAGTGGATTATGGTCAGAGTTATTGATTTTTCTTGTGAAAAAGGCACATTTACAAAACAAGCTGTGTGAATCCTGTTTCTGTATAATATGACATTATCTAAGATCGATTAGTTATGAACTAATCTCTTTTACTTACTATGCAGAGATTCTGCTAGACAGGAGCAGTTACATTCATGTGATGAATGGTGGCCGTTTGACCCACTTTTACATATCTCCAGATACACGACTGAATTTCTAAACACCCCGGCTGTGTCTTAAAATCGAATGACCTACCTTGCTAGATGGTAAGAACACATTTGTACTTGCACATTTATGGTGTTTATTTGTGATAACAAAGAATGCCCACTTTGCAGTGCTCACAGATGCCATCCAGGCTTGCTTATCTGCTTTAGTGCTAAATGGCATCAGGAAAATATATCCCAAACAGTCATCCCAAATTCTGTGTCTGCTCCTTCAACCGCCAGGCAGCTTCCATGTATTTAGTGATTTCAGAGTTCTGCCGTGGAAAGTTTAATCTTCTGTCACTGCGATCTGAGACAAGCTGAAGTATTGGACAAAAAAAGCTAATTAGTAGGATGATTATGAAAGATATTTTCTATTTTATACTGTATTTCTGATGGTTAAGTACATACATACTGTAGTAATCTGGGAGTAAATTCACTATGGGGCTTGCAAATGTAAAATTAAAGTCAATTACCAAAAAATTTAAACAAGTTTAGAAGCAAAAGCTGCTCAATTTAGCAGATTTATCAAAATAAGCATTCAAAATATCTCTGTTTTTACATGTATAGTTTAATAAACAAATAGGTAACAGATTACAATAAAGTCCCATTTGTTAATGTTAATGAATTTACTAACATTAACTAACAATAAGCAATACATTTGTTACAGTATTTATTAATCTTTGTTAACGTTAGTTATTAAAAACACAACTGTTCAGAAAGTGTTAGTTCATGTTAGCTTAGGTCCATTAAATAATACTAACACATATAACTTTAGATTTTAATAATGTGTTAGAAACATGTTATTAAAATCAAAAGTGTAAGTAATTAACATTGACTAAGAATAATAAATATTTTAGAAGTATTTTTCATTGTTAGTTCATGTAACAAAGTGAACTAATATTAAAAATGGAACCATATTTAAAGTGTTACCAATAGATAAATAATTTGTATCTAAAATGTTAATATAAAATCTAAATGTCTACAGCTAAACATTTAGAGAATCAATTTTAGACAGATAGATAGATAGATAGAAACTTACTAGAGGACTGGACATCCACCCTATCTCTTGTGCTTCAGTCTGAGGGTGAGAGTACTTCTTTGTTGGCTCCAGACGCGCAGCATGTATGGCCTGGAGGAAAGCAGCTGTACAAAAACATTTTGTCATTATATTGTATTCTTATTACAAAAACATTAAACCCAGTACCCAAACAGTGAATACATTTAATAGTAGTACTATTAACTTTATTACTGCTGTCATTCTGCTAATGTTACGTCAAATGTAGGCTAGTTGAAATACTTACGGTCTTCCTCTTCTTTTCTGTAGGTGATGTTGGACATGGGCTTGTCAGTCAGAATGTGCACTGAAAAAACAAGAGGCTCTTTTAAACATTTACAGCAGTCAAACTCAGTGACATACGTGAAGCTCTGCACTCACGTTTCTTGAAGGGGTTGATGTTAAACTCCGTGTAAAGCTTCTGATGTCTCAGCTCTTTCATTATTGTCTCGACATGAATAGCATTCTGGTGAACTATGTCCACAGGGTCTTTTTCTTTAGGTTTTGCCATATTTACTAAAGTGCTATCAGTTATTTTTCAGTTGCTAATTTTTGCTGGTATGATCACAGAATCACTTCCAGCAATGGCTAACACTTTCCTCTTCTCTAAGACTCTTGTTGCTTGGCAACCGTAAATAAAGCGCTAAAATGCTATATTTTTTAGCCACACGGGGGCGCTCAAAGCCCAGTAATTAGCTTTGGACAGACGTTCATCTAGCTGTATGTCCTAATGCAGGGGTGGGGAACGTTGATCCTGGAGAGCCATTGTCCTGCAGAGTTTAGAGTTTACCCTAATTAAACACACCTGAAGCTAATCAAGGTCTTCAGGATTACTAAAGTTACAAGGCAGATGTTTTTTTTTCAGGTTTGGAGCTAAACTCTGCAGGACAATGGCCCTCCAGGATCACCGTTCCCCACCCCTGCCCTGATGTTTTTCAATTGTAGCCTATTTCAATTGTGACTAAATAATGAAAAAAATAAATAAATAAATTTCATGTAAAGTGCTGTGTTTAATGTGCAAAATTTGTTGTGGAAATAAAAACCAAGAATATTCTAAACTAATCAAATTTCGTTAAAAAAAAAAAAAAAAATCAGTCAATCTTTGGCAAGGGAAGTGTTAAAAATTGAACATTAAGACAAATATCCAGAAAATCCAAAATTATTAATATTTATATGATAGTTGGAAAGAGAATATTTTGAAATATTTTTTATTTTTGAATTTTAAATAGCATTTTGTTTTTATGTTGTACTACTATCTTAAAATAAGTTATTTCAAATAATATATGTTTACATGTAGACCACAAAACAAAATAATAACTGAATTTACACAAAAGAGTCTGTTCAAAAATGTATATACACTTGACCATCAATGAAGGTTTGCAACTTTTTTGAGTCCCTCATGTTGTCCTCAGTGTGAAAAGATGGATCTCAAAATCATACAGGCACTGCTGGAAAGGGTTCAAATATGCAGAAGATGCTGAAAAACCAAGGAATGTGAAGGACCTGGAAGATTTTTCTGAAGAATAGTGCTCATTTTAACTACTCAGGGAAAACAAGGGACTTATGAACAACCTTCACAAAACATAAAAACAGTAATGGTTCATCAGGGCCGTACACAGACATTTTGGGAGGCAGGTGCTCAAGTGAAAAAAGGGCATCCCTTTCATAATTACTTAATTACTATAAAAATACCTAAAAATGAAGTTAGTTACATACTGTAGAACACCTTTAAATTAATTTCATTCACTTATTTCTTTATTTAAATAAATAACTATGTCCTTTGTTGGCATAATGCTGGAATTAGTAAATGTTGTGCATTACTGAGAGAAATTACTATTATTATTATTATACTAGCATTTAGATGCATTTACACTGCAATTACAGTTGCAGGAATAATGTTATGAAATTAGTGTTTTAAATGTAAAATTTTAAATATAGAAATATGAACTATAAAATTTCTATACATGATAATTTCATATGAAACTGAAACTGCCAGTAGGTGGCGGCAGGTCTTTAATAAATGAGTCAAAGAATCATTCATTCACTGTTTCTTTCAAACTGGCTGATTCATTTGTCATGATTCCTGTCTTGTGTTTAAGGACTTTTAAGTTGAAATGTTTTCTGTTGCTATTGTTTCTGTGTTAACTTCCTGCATTTAGTTCTCATTTTCTTTACACCTCGTTTATTTCCATAGTTACCCTCATTTGTTCCCATGACTACTAATCACCTACACCTGTCCCTCATTAGCCTTTGTGTACTTAAATCACAGTGTTTCTTGTGTTCCTTATTGAGTCTTGTCCTACATGGCTGTGTGTTTTGGTGTACAGATTTGGTTCCCTGATTCTCAGGTCTTCATCAGTACTGACAATTTACTGATTTTGTCATTAGATTTAGCGACTTCCCCGCCCCTTTTGAGAGTTTTTTCAAAAGCCTAGCAACAAATTTAGCAACTTCTTGAACAAACCTTATCTAGATTCCGTGACTCGCCCACTGATCTATGTTTAATTAATACATATGGCGTCATCTAGTGACATTTAGCAACCAGTTTTAGCTACTTTCAGCTGAAAGCAATTGGCAACATTGGTCTTCATGTTGGATTTATTGTTATGTTTATTCTGCTAATAAACTCACTGCATATGGATCCAGCTCTCCCTCATTTTTGAGTTCACCCATTAATACACCATTCATGAGTGAAATACCACCACACAACTGTTTTGCTTTGTTCGAAACCATTTTAGTTTGTGAAATAGAGCAAAAATTTTAATTAATAACTTATTATTTATTGAACTGTTGTATTAAAATGATAATATTAAAATTACATTTGCAATTGTGCTGATATTCGGGAAACTTTTGCTCATGTGATATTGCTTAACTATAGCATATGTTTTGTCAGAACGCTACTAAATAAAAAACAAAATGTAATTTTTATGATCCCTCTTTTTTATTATTATTTTAATTATTAACATTTTGCAGATTATGCAAGGTGTATGTAAACTTATGATCTCGATGATACAGGTTACTTGGAAAACAACAAAGTGTGCAATATATATAGCAAATATATATTAGAGCTGAGCATAACAGCAAAGCTGAGCAAAACTATTCCATATTTCACAATTTTTCATGGCATAGAAATCAAAATTTTTCAGTTCCCTGATATTTCCAGGACTACTAGAGCTCAATTATGAGACAGCTGTCATTTGCTCATGTCAGTTGCCATCCTGAGAAGCAATCAGACATGAGGTGAACGGAAGCCTTAGAAAACTGCCCAGAAAAAGTTCCAATGAGAGTTGGGCACAGAGCAGGAGCCATCCCGTAAAGAACAAAAGATAAAAAAGTGCTGAGCGTGTCTGTGAGGGAGAACTGAGGAATACACCTCACTATGTCTTTATAATTCGCTCAACTAATTTAATGTTTTACATTTTAAATCAGGAATAATTGAGTACCCCGTGGATAGTAGGGGGGCACAGCCCTCTAGCCCCCCTTAGACCCGGCCCTGGGTTTTATGTAATTTGATACAAGAGCAAATTAGATACAAGAGGAAACATGGGAATGTTTGCTCTTGTATCTAATTAGGCTACATAAAATGGTGCAATTATTAGAATTTTGCTCTTTGATCTTGGAGGATTAAAATTCATTAGTACAGCCAAAACACAGACGATTCATTTTGTTCTGAGCATCACAACCACATGTAGTGTACCATTGTTGTTAACTTAATTTTTATTTATTCATATTTTTTTTTACCATCTTGTTAATTCTTTGTTTTACACCAAAGTTTTACTATATTTTGAAGATGCTTGCTGATTTTTTGGAGGTTTAAGAACGTGAGA
The DNA here is from genome assembly GCA_037950675.1 of Hypophthalmichthys molitrix. Classification (NCBI taxonomy): domain Eukaryota; kingdom Metazoa; phylum Chordata; class Actinopteri; order Cypriniformes; family Xenocyprididae; genus Hypophthalmichthys; species Hypophthalmichthys molitrix. Next base: position 20,202,927 of record CM075497.1, read on the forward strand.
AAGTTCCCAGCACATCTAACCATGAGTCCATGCTATGTCTGTGACTAGCAGTCATCCATAACCACAATCTGTGCCAAAATACAAACACACACTCGCTCAAGCCCTATTGTCTACACGCACACCATGATAATTCTCTATCTCATACACAAAGGGATAATGTGAATGCGTATGTGTGTTTGTTTAGGTGTGTGTGTGTTTGTTTAGGTGTGAGTAAGTGTATGTTGAGGTTCAGATAAATACTCCTACAATCATTCTTTGTCGCCCACCTTCAGCTGAAATGATGCTTTTTTCCCTCAAAACAGAGGGCAGAGGGAGCGGCTGCAAAATCTCTATCTGCTAGAGCTAGATAAACCCCAGGAGTCATACACCACTGATGGCACTGATTGTACTGAATACACTCGCCATCACTGAGGCCCAAATGAGACGCCACCTGGTCATGGGAAACTCACTTGAAAAATCAGATTGGCACAGCTTTGTAAGTGTTCCCTCAGCCTGATCAAAGTTTCAGCAGCATGTTCTCTGTTTATAGGACTATGTTAAGGATTCAGGGTGAAAAATGAGACCATGTACCCAAAAGAATACAACCCTGAGAGCCCCAGTCTGTCCTAAATGTCTGTGTTTAGTCTTTAAAATAAAATTGGGCTAGATTTGTTGATATAAGGACATATTGCAGTCTACAAGCATTGCGGTTTTGAATTCATCCTGAGTTTTCAACATCAGGTCTAATCACTCAGGATTTATTTTCATCTATTTTTACAAACCCAAATTCCTAATACTAATTGTCAGTTCCTAATACTAATTGTCATTTGCAGCCTTGATGCATGCAAAGTGAGCTTTGTAAGGTTTAAGGGGTAACACATTAAATAGCTTTAGCTTGAAATGTTAAATAGTTCTGCTAAGAGTAGCACAGAGCGAGTGGTTGACTGTCCAGAAGATTACCTGCCTGAAGAGAAATACCGATTGTCTCATTTCAGGCTGTTAGCATGGAACTACTAAAAGGGATATGCAACACAAGCCAAAGTCTGTTGCTTGGACTTGACCTCCTTTAATTAGGGGCCAAGCACCGAAGGTGTGTAGGCACCTATTGTATCCGTTGGCGTTCTTCTAATTATTCTTCTTCCGTTTCTTCTTCTTCTGCTATTGAGTCTATAGCAGCCCACAGAACCACATGGTAAAAAGTTGTGAAATTTGGCACACCGATAGACGTCAGTCCCAACATTATCCACACCGATTTTGGAGTCTCTAACTCAATCCCTCTAGCGCCACCAACTGTCTAAAAATTGCACTCACATTTATGCTAATAACTTTTGAACCATAAGGGCTAGAAACAAAATTCCTTTTTCTTCTGATTCCTTGGCTCAAGCCAATTGAAAGACTATCTCACCCTATAAAATGACTCTTGAGGCTGTATCTCTGCAATGCTGTGGCATATTGACACCAAACTTTGCATGTGTTGATGTCACCTCACTCTGACCATACCACATCAATTTGATCACAGCGCCACCTATTAGTCGAAAGTGTTAAATTATTAAATCATCATTATAGACAGTATTTATAATTTTTCAGGTATTTTGCTTAAAATTATCTTAACAGTTCTTTAATTGCTCTTTGTTGCAGTTGGTCTGATGCTCCCAGCCATGTTGGCATGACTTCTTTGTGCTTAGCCCCTTAATGGCTCCTTGCAGTTATATTTCAATATAGGTGTTTCCTCTTTCTGTCAGATTATTATCCTTATGAATTAATAATTAATATTGATTAATATTCATTATATAATGTGTAGATGTACCCAAAATTCATAATGATTAGTACCTAAGAATAATGTTTAAGAAATAAAAAAATATTTTTAAGAAAATTCCCATATCCCCAGTCATGTTTTCCCAACTTCAGGCTACATATATATGTTTCTAAATAATTTTACGTATTAGTATATACATTTATTATCCTCTTTGGCATAACATACAATATATTGTGACACATTTTCTAATATGTAAAACCATTAAATTAGTTTATGTCCCTCAAATTCCAGTCCGCTCTGTTACACTGGTGCTATTTGCCCTTTAAAATCTTAAGCATATGCCCTAAATCACATGATTTGCTAGATGTGACATCATTTCTTTGAGGCAAAGCAACTCCAAGAACAAAGTAAGAAACAGTTATAAAATTTTCTCTTTTTTCCTCAGTTTTAGGTGACTTAACATAAAATATAACATGTCCACCCTTCACCCATCAATTTATACTGGATGTGAAAATGCTTGTTTATTTTTTAAAATAGATTTTATGCATCTATTAAAATTCTTTCTCTTCTCCTAGCATGTTGTTCTTTCCTAGCTAGTAACGGGCTTTATTAGCTTAAAATGTACACCCTGCTATGGTTCACCTTATTACACATTGCATTGTAAATATGTCATGTAACAGGGCGGACACTTTCGAAAGAATGTGAATTTGAGATGAAATATATGAAATAAAATATTTGATCAGGATTATTAGGTTATACTAGCATGAGCTTGACCAGTGTGTTTTTTATGATAGACATTTCTCTCTCTCCCTCTGACAAGACTAGAAAAAAATAAAAAAATTTTTTTTTAAAATTAAAATTCAAACCTGCTCAGTCCAAAATGCATCAAACTGTAGGAATGACCCATATACAGTATATTACAATTTCTTATACATTTTCTGTAGGCATTCAGCTATGTTGTTTTTATGAGTAATACAAAATGTTATCATCACAAGGACTGACAGAGGATCTTCATTTTAGGTTCTTCAAAAAAGAGAATGAATTAACACACTTTATGCTTGCTTTAGTTTTTTGTAACATGATCACCTGCAGTTATTAGTTTGACATTTGTTAAATTAACTGCATTAGCTTACATTGGCACTTGATGTGTTCTGTTATCTGATTGGCAAAAATACCGTCTGGTCTTCACAAGCTTATCAAGTGTCTGCACTCAGAGTTGTGCTCTTTTGTCATCACCCATAGACAGCTAAACATAGAAACACATACTTCTCCTTGTTGTCACTGCTAATAGCAATTTCAGCGAGTATGTCACATTAAACATGTGTTCCTGCTTTTCCTCTATCCCCTTGGCCTTATAACATAACAAGCGTTATTACTGTAACTGTCACTTTGTTCGCTCCTAAGTGTCCAGAGGAATAAAGAGAGAGTAAGACAAATACAGAAACAGCTTGCTGCTTGTCTCACATTCTTTCCTCAAGTGGCTTTTGTTTGGGAAAAGGATCTATCACATGGGGATTCACAATGGAATTCACCATGAGTGGGATCTGAGCAGTCCTGACAGGTGAGAGAGAGGAAAGAACTGTAGAGTGGGTTACTTTGATTACTTAAAGAGCATTTGATCAAGTATAGCATGCTCTCCGTGGTCGCTGTGCTCTGTCTTCTGCGTGAGAGACTTTCCAGAGTTCACTCATTAAGACTCCTTATCAGACAGCAATGTCTTAATGGGATTTTGATGGCGGTAAATGTCAGTGGACACAGTATATGGCAAACAGAGCAGGCTCATTGTCCCTGTAGTTTTTTTTAGTAATTTCATAGGCAGTTGTGACTTCAACTTTCAGTCATTTATATCTATCTATTTTATAGGCTGCTTTGACATCTACTTTCAGTCATCTATCTATGTATCTATCTATGTATCTATCTGTCTGTCTGTCTGTCTGTCTCTGTCTGTCTATCTATCTATCTTAAAGATTAATTTCCTTGGAATAAGACCAGGCTATGTTAAATAAACTGTCTCATTTATCTTAAGAAACAGAAATCAGAACAGGCGTTCCCTCCTTTTCAAGGTGATGAGCCAGCTAAATGTCAGATCTGTCTTCAACTACCACTTACTACTTGGCGACAAAAGACAGATTGGATTTCTTCAGAGAGGCCAGGTTGTGTTTGCAGAGTATCATTTGGGAGTTAGGCCTGTTTGGGCTTATGTCCAGGGTAGGTGGAGGCTGTGTTTGGGTGTCCTGTGAGTATGACAGATATTGAGGAACCAGTCCAAAGCTGAGGATCAATGTTATCATCAGTTCATTTTTCCACTTGTTTCCCTGGAATGCTGGAAATGGCTGAAAATTCTTAACTGACAAATGGAAAATTCTATACAATCAACTCAACCACAAACAAACAAAATAGTAAAATATCTTTCATAATATAATTATAATAGTTTTAAAAAGTATAATTTAATTAATGAAAAAACTAATTTAAAATGACATGTCAAGTTGTCATATAGGCTAGTTTTTATTATTATTATTATTATTATTTTAAGCACAGACCCTTTAAAACAAGAAAAAATATAAATTTGCCAATGTGTAAAATAAATAAATGTTAGGGTTTAAGGGTTTAAAAAAAATGAAAATTTCTGTCATTAAAAGTAGTAAAGAAAGTCCAGAAAAGTAGTAAAGACATTGATAAAATAGTCAACATGACTACAGTAGTTCAACCTTAATGTTATGAAGTGACGAGAATACTTTTTGTGTGCAAAGACAAAACAAAAATAACGACTTCATTCAACAATTCTTCTACGCAGTTTATGTTGAAGACACTTTGCAGAGCTTCCAGGTTCTACGTCAGAATGCCAGCTCATTATTGGCCGACGCTGTTCACGTGAGCACCATTAATGTGTGTTCTGAGGATGAATGAAGGTCAACATGAGGGTGAGTAATTAATGACAGAAATTTCATTTTTGGGTGAACTAACCCTTTAAAGATTTTTTTTTTCTTTTTTTTTTTTTCTGGAAAACAAGACAAAAACTCAAATAAATTTAACATACTTGTAATTGTACCACTGGCAATATCTACTTAAAAGTTTTTTCCTTCTTGAAAAATCTGATAATTTCGCATTAGCTCATCTACAATGACTCAAAAACAAGAGAACCTCTGAAAATACTGTAGCACAGTAGCTGGCACCCATCAAATTGAGAGTGATGGGCTCATTAAGTTCAAAGAGACTCATAGACATCCCATTAAACCTTTACAGTGAACTCTTTACTTCAGAGGCTAAAAGTGTCCCAGACAGCAAATTCCTGTCCATCATATTAATCTGAATAAATCATACATCTTTAATCCCTTTATCATACATGGCAATCTAAAAGAGACAGGGTGAGGAAAGATAATTTAAAGTCATTTTGTTAATGTAATCAGTTGCCATGAGTTGAATGATGGAGGATTGAAACTAGGTGAAAGCTGAACAATTCAGTTTCTCTATAACATTTGCAGATGGCCTGCCAGGGTTTTACAGGGAAATTCCGGACTGACACATGCACAACATGACTATAATGTCACAGAATTGTCCTATTCTTTTGTTTCAGGCTAAGTAATGCTATTTAGAAAAATCTAGATTGTCTGGTGCTAATTTACTTCTTGTTACAAACAGAACAGTCTCGCTTTTAGAAAGAAATTCAGTGTGTTGATTTGCTGTCAAGCTCTTTCTAGGCCACCAGAGGAGTAGGCTTATTGGGATAGTTTACCCAAAAATGAAAATTCTGTCATCATTTACTTACCCTCAAGTTGTTCCAAACCTGTATGAATTTCTTTCTTCCACTTTTTTCCATACTATGGAAGTCAAAGGGGCCCACCAATTGTTTAGTAAACCATATTCTTCAAAATATCTTCTTTTGTGGAACAACTTGAGGGTGAGTAAATGATGACAGAATTTTCATTTTTGGGTGAACTATCCCTTTAAATGTCACTAGAAAGCTTGTACGGAACTTTGGTCCTGGGCCAGTTTCTGCCAGTTTGCTAACATATAATTATCACACTTCACATCTGGCAGTGCTGCTAACACTTTACTCTCTGTCTGGCAAATACATTGAAATGGCATCAGTTAGTTTCTGGTACTCTCTTACATAATAATACTATTTTTTTCCCCTGGCTAACTCAATTTATTTCAATTAACAGTGTATATACAAATCTGTGGGTGCAGAAATTGAGAACATGGAAATAACACAACAATATTTTCACTTTTCTGATTCCCATGGAAGTAAAAAAAAAACCTTATAAATCATACTAAATGATGAAAATGAGATGAAAATGTAATGCATAAAGCTAAATAAATAAATACTATTTGAATGAATTTAAATATTAAATTTAAGTAGGCATTGGAGTAAAAAGTTTGACCGTTAGCCCCAATCTCCCCTATATGCTTTTTTAAACACAAGTACTAATGAGATGCCCCTCTAAGTGATTACTGACCATCAGTGTTTGGGGTCTCTTCGAACCCTTACCCTGCTATTTCCAAGGTCAGAAGCAGTATAAAACAGTTCAAACCTATGCATGCCCGGGCGTGAGCCATGCTGTGAATATGTTACTGATGTGAACGTGGGGTTGTTCTGGTCTGCTCTCAGAAGGAACTAAGAGACACAGCTAGACTGATCCCAAACTGAGGTGGCGACTCCACATACAGTATATGCACAGATAAGAGCACAAAGGCTCCTCTCCTCTGTCCTTATCCAGTGTTAAAACAGCAACATCTGCACCACAGAGGTGATGCCAATCACTGCATGTCATTCCCATGGAGCCCAAATGGTGATCAGGTTACGCTAAGTGAAACCTTCACTTATTGAAACACTTTGCTCAAGTGCCCCTGATTTGTTCAAACATGTTGACTACTTCTTCAGACTATCAGAGTGGTGTCTTGGTGGTGTGTTTATCTTTGTCGCTGTTCCTGTCCTCATTACAAAGTCGATAGCTTTGAGGTAAAGGTGACGCTTGGTCTGGCATCATGTGGTTCTTGTGTAAAGTGGATCACTCTAAAAGTCCTTCTTTGTAATCTTTAGTTGGATGATCTCCTGCAGTGGTCCATCAGTGGAAGTAAGGGAGGCTGAGCCACCTCAAACATGTATTCTAAACAACTCTAAAGTGATAAAATTAACTTGTTTTATTCATTGTATCTGTAAATTAAAAATTATGAATGCTACTGTAGATGAGGCTGACTGCTGGCTCGTTTGATTAGTAAAATCCCTAATAAGAATTTATATTTAAATGACGCAACATAATTTTGTTCCAGACAAGTGTTTGTGTATTGCAAAGTGTATTGAATCAATGTTGCCCTCAAAAACAGAAAGATTCAGAATGTACAACCAAAAATTTCCCTTTGCATAATATTGTTTATTCCTCAAGCATTTTTTTCTTCGTTAAAAACTATTTATGCATGGTTATATTGTTCATATAGGCCTAATTTTATTCAGTAAAAAGATTTTCAGTGGCTTCTTCTGCAGATTACAGAGTTATGCTAGTAGATGGTGACAAGTTACTGCCTTTGAGTCATTGAATCAATCATTCGTTTGTTTGAAAACACTTAGTTTAGGAACAAAACAGGTGAATTGTCCTAATAAGAGAGTCATTGAATCATTCACTCAACTGATTCATTAAGGAACAAAAGAAGTGTCTCTTTTTAAGCAAACTGATTCATACAGGAACAAAACAAAACAACTGTGTGTTGCTCAGAGATACGTAACATGCTGTGGCTTTGTTTGGAACTATTTTCAGCAGAGCAAAAATAGATGAAGTATATCTGGCCAAAGCTGTTGTATAAAATGCTTTCAATTAGGACAACAGTGAATCCCCTTGTGAATCCAATCATTGCTCATCTTTTTTAACAAAGCTGCTGTCTACAGAGATTTCTTTGGCCCTAGAGACTCCCATCGAGTTGCTGCTAGTTTCCACACAAAGGCAAACTAAAGCTAACTGGTTTCATACTAATTGCAGGTCCAGACTGATGCAATTTGACAGTCCTTCTGGCAGTAATAGGCACTTATGAAACACAGAGCTGCCTTGTGTCATCCAGGCTCCTTTTCATTGCCACCCTGAGGAACCTATCAACACTTACTTTAATGTGCATGAAAGAGACTGGTCTGTGGGTACACATACTGTACATGGGTCACTGACAAATAAAGCTTCAAAAAAGGTGTTGTTTTAAAAAAAAAATCTTTTTAAAACTGATGTAATTCATATTTTTGAGTCATGAACAATGTGTTTAAACAAGTTTCAGGTGTTAAATAACACTTCAATGGTTAAGTTCATTTTTTGACTGTTTTTATGTCAGGTGGCACCTAACATGAAAAGTGTACTAACCTACCCATACTTGATACTTACCAGTATTTGTGAGAGATCTACAAACCTTTTCACTCTGCCACAAGGATCAGTTGGGGTCCTCTGGATGATGCATGGTCATGTTTTGCAGTTGTGCCACTTTGACATTTGAGAATATCCAAATTGCTGGACAAAAGTTATTCAATTATCTTAACATCTTTAAAAATACTGAATTTTATAAAATAAATGTATATGAATGTTTTCAAACTTATGATGCCATACTATTTCGTTTTTAATTTTTTATAATTAAGACACCATTTTAAATAGTTTTCTTAGTCTGTTTATTTGTTCAGACAGTTGCACCACCTGACATTTTAGGGGTTTAGGATAACAAAAAATAAAATAATACGTATTATTTAAATGTACTAAAAATGAATTCAAACTAAATAGGTTTTATAGAATAAAGTGTCATGTCATGAATTTATCAAATAATTTTAAAAGGAAATAATGCACTTGGGCACAAAAAATTGCATGTCATGTCACTGACCCACATGTTTAAGATAAAACATGACTTACACTAAGTCTCTGATGGTTCACATGAATAAAAATAACCTTGCAAAAAATATTCAAGGTAATATAGTCTTCTAAAGATTGTGTCTTTCAGATGAGCACAAAATCACAATTTGTCAGTAATTTGGGACATGCCACATAAAATTACAAAATAAAATGTGTAAGTGTAAATAAATAAAATTCTAAAGTGATTTATCATGGCTAAAAAATTATTTTCAGTATGGTCTGAAGTGTAAAGTGGTTTAAACTGAAGTTGGATTTTATGGTTATATTAATGTTTTTCTGATTTTACAATTTTCGCTTAGTCTCAATATTCGAATGAGATTTTTTTCTCACAACAATAAGTGAAGATCTCTAAACAATTTGTTTCTTGTTCAAACCAAATTTAAATTTCTTATTTATTTTAGCAATTTGCTTGTGTTTTGGCAATGTTTGCAAATAAGGAGGCACTATTATCTACAATTACAGTTCGCTTAACTATGACATTTCTCTTTACATGCAACACATTACTATATAAATAAATTATCTGTATAAAATGTGTAATGTTTCTGTGTACTACACTATTGACTTTTCTTAAAGTTGAAAAAACTTGTACCTAATGTTGAAATAAATCTGTATCTAAAAAGCTCAGTGTGATACAAAACAGCATTCAACTAGACAAAACTGACATTCTTGTAAGCAGTCAGTCTACAAAAACTGGAAATTTGAATTTGCATATTACAAACATTTCCAGTGTTGACTGCCAACATCTAAATATTTTGACCAGTGCTGCTCAGACAGTGACAAAAAAAACATTTTATTTTGTTGGCACTGGCCAATTTACTGACACAATATAGGTTTTGAAGCATTAATTGTTTTGGTGAGTTACTACATTTCCCAGACATGCAATAAAGCTGTGATGTCCTTTAGAGTTTAAAAATGAGTCAAAGTGATTGAGAAAAACTGTATTACTGTTATTCTTTATTTATTTACTTACTTACAATTGCTGTTTCTGTTATTGTTAGTTACTTTTTTCATATAGCATTTTAACTTAGTCCTGAACACAGATGTGACTTGGCCTACATAGACTTCTCTATCTTTTCACTTCAACAGATATCATGATTTGGGGGGGGGGGGGGGTACTTTTGCCTGTTTCCTCTGAACCAAATGAAAGTTTAGAACAACCATTGTTACATATCTTTTCACTCTCTGGAGATGTGAGGTTTTCTTCTCTTTGGGAGATTTACTCTGATAACTTCAGCACATATCAACGGGTGGAAAGATCTAGTATTCCAAACAAAGATGGCACATCAGTCAAGGTAGGACTGGAGCAGTGATGAAACAGAAACAAATGCTCAGTTCTGTTTGTGTGTGTGTAGACGTCGAAGCTGACACGCATACTGACAATCAGGGTCTCATCGACACTCGAGGGCCCCCTCACAGAGTAAAGCATAGAGAAACACTAGATTAGATTCCATTTGTGAGAGTCTGATAAACCAGCCAACAGTCAGGAACGAGTCCATACAATATTCTCCTTATCAGCAAAACCAAAGATTAATTTAAATCCAACACTGTAATATGGAACAAACAATCCCATTAAATCACTTGTACAATTCTGTTTTGCCACAGGCTCGGTTTTACAAGGTGAAGGAATCAATAACTTTTAATTGTTTTCATTTTCCGCTTGCTTTATTACCAATCTCATATTCTTGTTTTAGATTAAAAAAATGCACCAATGCATTTCTCAACACATATGCCAAGGTGAAATGGTCTAGAGCAGTGGTTCCCAAACCTGTCCTGGAGGACCCCCAGCCCTGCACATTTTGTATGTCTCTCAATTTCTGACACACCCATTTCAGGTCTTGCTGTCTCTACTAATGAGCACATGAGTTGAATCAGGTGTGATAGATGAGGGAGACATACAAAACGTGCAGGGCTGGGGGTCCTCCAGGACAGGTTTGGGAATCACTGGTCTAGAGCTATTGGCATTGTCAATGCTTAAGTTAATAAAAAACAATCCTAGTTTTAGCCAGAGGACAAAACCCCTAAAGAGAAAAATAAAAAATGCACATGCATAAAATACACACACACACACACACCACAGACTGTCATGGGAATGGAGTATTAGTATGTCAACCATATTGATTACACAGCAGCAACTGTGAATGTGTGAAACCATAACTGCATACTGGCAGGCAGCAGGGCGATGTGAATGATATCAAACTTCCCTTAAAGCAGGGGTGGGGAACGTTGATCCTGGAGGGTCATTGTCCTGCAGAGTTTAGCTCCAACCCTAATTAAACACACCTGAAGCTAATCAAGGTCTTCAGGATTACTAAAGTTACAGGCAGGTGAGAGTTTTTTCCAGGGTTGGAGCTAAACTCTGCAGGACAATGGCCCTCCAGGATCAACGTTCACCCAAAAACAAAAATTCTGTCATCATTTACTCACCCTCATGTCGTTTCAAACTCCTTAAGTCTTTCATTTACCTTCAGAACACAAATGAAGATATTTTTAATGAAACCTGAGAGATTTCTGTCCCTCCATTAAAAGTCTATTCACCCGAAACACTTGACTGTTCAAAATGTTCATAAAGAGATTGTAAAATAAATCCATATGAATCAAGTGGTTTAATCCATGTCTTCGGAAGACACACAATCACTTTATATGATGAACAGATTAAATTTAGGTTTTTATTCACATATAAACATTGATTAATGAACATAGAGCACTCAAATATGGTAAACGGAAGCTCAAACGTACTTGCTTGACGCGCAAGAACAAACCTCATTGGTTCTTGCGGAAGCTCAAACATGCTGTTGTGAGCTTCCATTAACCAAATTTGAGAGTTCAGTACAGTATGTTCGCTGTTAAATGTTTCTATGTGAATAAAAGACTAAATTAAATCTGTTTATCATATAAAGCCCTTCAGAATACTTGGACTAAATTGCTCGAATATGGTTGTCTTTTACAATCTCATGAACGTTTTGAAGTATCAGAGTTTTGGGTGAAATGACTTTCAATGGAGGAACAGAAATCTCAGATTTCATCAAAAATATCTTGATTTGTGTTCAAAAGGTGAACAAAATTCTTACAGGTTTGGAATGACATGAGGGAGAGTAATTGACAGAATTTTCATTTTTGGGTGAACAAACCCTTTAATACCTGTCATGCTTGATGATAGCAATGGGATAAAGGTTGTGTAAAGTATTGTGTGAGAACTGTTAAAGTTGGAAATGAAAGCTAAGTTTTCTGTCAAAACTACATACATCTAATGGTGTAATGGAAGTCAAAGTGACTAAACCTGCCCAATTCATTGTAAAGGGAAACTAAAAATAAACACCACCACTCTTTTGAACTCATCTCAAGTGCCAAAAGTAAACATCTAAGAAGTGCAAAATGAGCTGCCTCAGGAAATCAAAATAATTACGCATATAAAAAAAGATAGCTTGGCCAAGCCACTGCAATGTTGAACACCATCAGTTTTTCAACCACTGACGGTGGAATGTGAAGCCTCCGAAAATAAACTTAAATAAAACCGCAATTTGACAGAAGTGTAAGAGTTTGTGCTCTCTAAGACTTCATTTCCTCTCCTCGGGGCATCCCGGCAATCACAGGCCAAGCTCTTTTCAGAAACCATCGCTTAGACTTGATATTCATCCTGAATATATTTTGGTCTTTTTTATTACATCTGATATGCACATTGAGTGTAAGCCCGTGCCAAAGATGAAAGAGACTTCAAATACATGACGGGATACACAAACAGGAATTATTTCATCATCAACATATTTTGCTGTTCAGATATTTCTGAAATATCTTTCAGAGATTGCTAGGATTTTTTCTTATTATTTCTTTCTGTGTAACTGATGGCATGTTTAGCACACAGACTGCTGCTGGTTATTCCCAGGCTTTTACATTGTCCCTGACCAAAACAAATTATGGTTAAGTGTTTGAGAGCCTGACTGAGAGAGAGCTGAATGGATGAATCCTTATTTAACCAGTGATGGAGAAATAATGGTGCTCAGACCTTCAGGGTCTCTATCAAATGATGACATGTCTACTTAGGCCTTATGAATGTGTAAGAAAAACCATCCATTACTCTAACAGGGAAAAGTGTTCATCCGGAAAGGGGAGCAGTTGTTGTCCAGAGGCTAATCTCTTGGAATGTTAATGGAGTAAGACTAAACATTTGAAGGAAATATTTCAACATTTTTGTGCTTAAATTAGTCATCATTCACATAATTCATGCCTGAAGATCTTCAGCGGCCTACAGGAGTTCTTTTGTCTCTCTATAAGAAAATAAGGACAGATAATTCACATTCAAAATAATTTTTTAAAACCTTACTTCACAATAAAAAATGCTGGGTTGTTTCAACCTATATGTTTAGATCAAATATGGACAAACCCAACCGTTGGGTTTGTCCATATTTGAACCAAACATGGGTTGAAACATCCCAACATTTTTTTAAATGTTTAAGTGCAGTAAACGAGTTACCCTAACAGTGTCCACAAATAAAGTGTGATTATTTTTGACCTTAGCTCAACTGATAGGCTCTATATAGGACACACCATGCTCTTATCAGAATACCATGCATGGCTGATTTGTGCTGGTTCACTGCCTGGTCAGAGGGTGGTTGCTACATTGGGGAAACCTTGTAATGAGACCTTGATCTCTACTCAATGCGCTGAAGAGGCAGATCAAGTGGGCTTGGCCTTCTTTTATAGCAGCTAAGCCCTGCTACTTGGTCACATCAAGGCCTTGAACCCACATACTGTATGTGAATCCAAAATTTAGCTTAGGACTTTTGCCAATGTGACACTTCTACACATACTTTCTTTTTCAATTTATCTCTCATATTCTCTTAAAGGGATAGTTCACCCAAAACTAAAAACATTTATTTTGGGCTTCAATACACACACCCCCTTCACTACCATTATAAATATTTGGAAAGCCAGGATATTTTCAAATATATCTCTGATTGTGTTTGACTGAAAGAAGATAGTCAGATACACCTAGGATGGCTTGAGGGTGAGTAAATCATGAGATAATTTTCATTTTTGGGTGAACTAACCCTTTAAATAAAATGAAATTTAAAAAATAATTTCTGTTTTATTTTTAAAATGTCATGTTAATTTAGTGTTAGTTTTCACCATGATTATTACTGTATAGTAGAATTAAATCTGTTAATTACATGCATCTCTAAAATGCTGCACAATAATTTTGTATCTAAACACAATTTATTTCTTCTAATATAATACAATAATTTCAACTTGATTAATAAGTTCTCTTATTTATTTCTTAATTAGCCGAATGAAAAATAATTAATGATGTTTATCATTTGATTTGACCCATTTTGGAACAATTATTTTAGTGTAGTTTCTGTTTTTTTTTTTTTTTTTTTTTATGTTAAACGGAAATATATATACACTACCGTTTAAAAGTTGTGGGTCAGTAACAAAGTCTCACAAAAGTGTGCATTTATTTGATAAAATAAAAATACAGTAAAGTTAAAAAATAAAGTATTACAGTAACTTTATTTTTTATATTTTAATATATTTTATAATTTATTCATGTGATGCCAAACTGAATTATCAGCAGCCATTACTAAAAAAACAAAACAAAAAAACAAACAAACAAACAAAAAAAAACAAATTCAGTAATTATTGGTCCAAACAAGCATTCAGATAGCCCACTGAAGAACACTGTACAATGATTTTAGGATGTACACTACGTATTAATACATATATAATACACTGGCAAAAAAAAATAAAAAAATCTCACATTAATAAGTAGTGTACAATACATCCTAAAATCATTGTACAGTGTTCTTCAGTGGGCTATCTGAATGCTTGGACCAATAATGACATTTTGACAGAATGATAAAATCCCTGAAAATCAAACAAGTTTCCATTTGAGAGGAACTGATCCATCCAAGAAACAGGTTTTGGCTACACTCAAGTTCCCCTCACATATATCTGTCAGCACACTAGGGTCAAGAGAGGAGACTTCCTCAACTGTCAAGAGAAACCTCAATGTGTTTCTATGATGCACTTTACACATTTAAATGATAATATATTACTTTGTAATCAAGTTCTGTGAGTTACATTCTGCATTATTGACAGCATAACCCAACTGATGCATTTATGGTTTGTTCATAATATTTTTTCCTCATTGAAACCAGATACAGTGTCATAAATGTCACAATGGCATCGATTCTTTCACCACAGATAAGAGCTTGACTTGTCGCACCTGTCAACAATCCAGTCATGACTAGAATGTTTTAGGCTTCGTAACGGTGAAACAAGATAGACCCGTGTGTAAGAACATGTTCAAAGCAAGTACTTTGGTCTAAGATTTCAAACATTTGGCACTACCCCAGTGTGTGAAACCTGGTAAAGTTGTGTTGGTCAGAGCTGCTAGGAGCACAGTAAACTTCCATGTGCCACTTGGGACAGGGAGGGCAACATTTTTCCTATCCCAACTTAGAGAACACTCTCTTCTCATTTCTGTCATTCCATCTCTATTCATTTCATCACCTTCCCTAGTGGCAAACAGACCATCCCCCAGGTGCCTGTTTCCATGTTGTTAATGTTTTGTTATCCAGCTTCCGCAAACATTATGTGGAATTGCTGGTGCAAATTGCTCCACTCGTTGATTTATGTTCTGTTTGGCTGGCTGGAACAGTTCAGGGTTTGACGTGCCGAGAGCATCTGGTGGCGCAGGTTAATTGAGGGCGATTAAGGTGATTAATAGCTTTGTTTGAAGTAAAAACACAAGACAGAAGGGTTTGTGTTACAGGCAAAATGTTCTGCTGGGGTAGAAGCCATCAACAGCCTGGGGGGAGAGGAAGCCACAGTCGTAACAAATGTGAGGGGAGGGCAGTGGTGCGGTTGGTGAGTATAGCCTGAGGTATGAGATATAGGTGAAAAGCTCCAGGCCAAATGTTAGCTAGTAATGGAAGCTAGTGCGTGAGCTGCGGAGGAAAAAGCAATATTGACTCGAAGGCTGATTCGTATAAAGAGGCTCTCTGTTTTGACTCCATTCCATTATTATCTCATGAAGCAGTTCTGGCAGAGTATGTGCTTTTAAACTAGTTTTTCAGTGATTTGACACAGTTGAATGAATGTAGAGTGTTTTTGAATGATTGGTATGTAGTTGGAAAGTTTGACTTATTTAATTAAGGGGTATTTATACTCAGCCACTGCATGCATTTTTACTAATCAGCTGTCCAATTATGAAACAGCCAAATTTAAATGCCCTCCAAGACACATTCGAGACGGATCAACTGGTGGTTGGAGATGCAGGCCTACATTGTAAGTGTAAGGTACACTCAAAAAGTATTTAGGCCTAAATTTAAGATTTATGTATTTGAATTGCATATAAATTTTCCATCAATTTGGATTACAGTTTTAAAAGAAACTAATAAACATAATGAGATGCATATTTGTCAGGTAAGCATATAAATCATGGCGTAGTTTATAATTAACTATTTGCATCTGCTGTATTAGATTTTTTTTTCCAGTATTTGCTGACATTTCCATCAATAACTAAAAGTGACTTGCATTTTTAATGGTCCTCCTACGAGTTCTCGAATCAAGAGCACATTTCAAAAGAAACAATTCACCTGTGATGTAAGCTAGCTGTCTGAATTGAATGTGATGGGATAAGAAATGCAAAATAATGGTAAGAAACCATGTTTTTCTATTAGGCCTATTTTGTTCTTGTGGGCTGCATGCAAAAACAAACATGAACAAACACAGTGGGACAAGTGTAGCCCAATTCACAAACAAATTATTCTTATGAAGTGGTTCTTTTTCACCAGTGTTGTCTGGTTTATGAAAATTTTGTTATATGCATAAACTGAACACTAATTCCCATTACAAATCTCCTATTTTGTAGAGCTGCCAGTCAGAAATAAGGGTCATTACGATCAGTTCAACTAATGAAGTTGTTAGTTGTTATAATATATATATATATATATATATATATATATATATTTCTCCTCCAAACATGGCATGTGGTATTGTTGCCAGAAGTTCGATTTTGTCTCATCTGACCACACTAAATTCTCTTAGTAGTTCAGACCTTTCTAATTGTTGTGTAGAAAACTTCTACTGAGCTTCAACATGCCTTTTTTTTTAGAAATCTTGCAAGGAGCTCCTTTGCATGGCCAGTTGATGGTGGAATGATGTTCCTTTCACTTGTGGAAAATGGCCCCAGTGGTGCTTACAGGAACATTTAGGAGTTGTAAAATCCTTCTGTAACCAGCACTGCTGTTATGTACAGCAAAAATCTTGTTGTGAAAGTCTTGGGAGAGCTCTTTGCCTCTTCCCATCATGAGATGTCCAATACTTGCATTCAGAGGTGGGTAAGCCTTTTTCTAACCAACATGCACTAACCCAACTGATTCCCGTGAATTGAATGTTAATTTCTCTACCATAAGCCGTCTCCAAAGGCATTTCAGAGAATTTGGCAGTACATCCAACTGGCCTCACAACCGCAGACCACGTGTAACCACACCAGCCCAGGACCTCCACATCCAGCATCTTCAGCTCCAAGATCATCTGAGACCAGCCACCCGGACAGCTGCTGCAAAAGTCGGTTTGCATAACCAAAGAATTTCTGCACAAACTGTCAGAAACCGTCTCAGGGAAGCTCATCTGCATGCTCATTGTCCTCATCGGGGTCTCGACCTGACTGCAGTTCGTCGTCGTAACCA
This sequence comes from Hypophthalmichthys molitrix, assembly GCA_037950675.1. Lineage (NCBI taxonomy): Eukaryota > Metazoa > Chordata > Actinopteri > Cypriniformes > Xenocyprididae > Hypophthalmichthys > Hypophthalmichthys molitrix. Next base: position 20,220,227 of record CM075497.1, read on the forward strand.
TCTCGAGTGGGCAAATGCTCACATTCGATGGCGTCTGGCACTTTGGAGAGGTGTTCACTTCACGGATGAATCCTGGTTTTCACTGTACAGGGGAGATGGCAGACAGCGTGTATGGCGTTGTGTGGGTGAGCGGTTTGCTGATGTCAACATTGTGGATTGAGTGGCCCATGGTGGCGGTGGGGTTATGGTATGGGCTAGCTCATGTACTTGAACTCTTACTCCTAAAAATACCCCCGATACCTCACGTGACGTAACTGACAGAATTTTCCGTGCACAGAGACACCGGCGGCAGCAGCAGAAACAATGTCAGCCTCAGAGGTGTGGAAATACTTCAGAATTAATGATGACAACACACACATTGCAAACTGCATGCTTTCAATCACAATTCGTTATCGATTAGTGAAGGCGGGATAGGCGTAATCGCGCTGAATGACACAGACCAGAAGCGCTCTCTGTCGCGCACTCTCTCTCTCTCTTGCGCGCGCGATCCCAGTTCTCTCAGACAGCACGCGATCGGTTCTCCCTGCGCCTGAATGGTCAAATGCACACATAGTTGTCAAAATGTCCATCGTGTGGAGTATCTCACGTAAATACAGTGGGTTATGGCTTAAGTGGACGTAAACATTTGGGTGAAAACAGGATATGTGTCAGTCTTAAAGGGGCCGTAGCCTAAATTTGTCATTAACGTTAATAAAACAACAAAATATGTTAAATAAATGTATACATGGTAAATAAAACTACTGTATCTAAAAGTATCTCTACAGTATTTGTTGTATTGTTTTTAATTTGTTTGTAAATTTCTTTTTATATAACAACAATTATATATATTGGAAATTATGCCCTTTGAAGGTTATTGTACACTGAAATTTTTGTTCTTTAAGTTTGTGACAAGCACATAAAATGTATTACTTTTTTCATTAGAGTAATAATAAAGAAGCTCTCCTACATTCATTGTCTCACTGTGCTTGGAAAACTGCAACATCAAAAAAAAAAAAGAGAGAGAAATTAATAAATGTATAGGTATCGGTATCGGCGAGTACTAGAAAAAAGTATCGTACTCCTGCTCGGTCCTTAAAAAATGGTATTGGTGCATCCCTATCGGTGTATGTTATGGACAACGAGCACAGGTGCATTTTATTGATGGCATTTTGAATGCACAGAGATACCGTGACAAGATCCTGAGGCCCATTGTTGTGCCATTCATCCACGACCATCACCTCATGTTGCAGCATGATAATGCACGGCCCCATGTTGCAAAGATCTGTACACAATTCCTGGAAGCTGAAAACATCCCAGTTCTTGCATGGCCAGCATACTCACCAGACATGTCACCCATTGAGCATGTTTAGGATCGGCGTATGACAGCATGTTCCAGTTCCTGCCAATATCCAGCAACTTCGCACAGCCATTGAAGAGGAGTGGACCAACATTCCACAGGCCACAAGCAACAACCTGATCAACTCTATGCGAAGGAGATGTGTTGCACTGCGTGAGGCAAACGGTGGTCACACCAGATACTGACTGGTTTTTGGACTCCCCAGTCCAATCAATAATCTTCATTTAGTGCCTTTAATTTTAAGATTTAAGAATTTATATATCTGCATTACATTTATTTGCTCTAATTTGTTAGTTTCACATTTTCTCATGTGATTGATTTATATAAATAGACACTGATTGTGATTGTGTGATTAGATTCCATAACTGTATGCAGTAAACACCAGACTTGCTATATATGAATGCAATATATATCCAGAACTATTAGAATGAATTGCATCCCTTAATCCACCCTGTGGTTTCCGTTACTCTCTGAATTCACAGCATGGATTGTGGTGTCTGTAATAGTAATCCAGTTAGAATAAATAGCCCTTAAACATGGTGTTGTTCTTGGCAGGTGAGCCATCTGTACAGCTGCAGTGAATACAGGGTTTCTCTGCTTTATCACACCATCTCTCCACTCTTTCATTCTGCCAACTCAACACAGCTCTCCCTTACTGTCTCTTTCTCTCTCACTGTCTTTCTATCCATCTGGTGCCTTCTCAGTCTGTCTGTTGCTGCCTCTCTTGCTGTCTCCCTCTCCACATGTCCTTTCTTTCCTCTAACTGCCTCTTGGTTTTCTCACTTTTTCTTTCTGCCAAGCCGCTGTCATTTCTCAACCTCCCACATCCTTCTGCTGCCCACATTTTTACCCAGCATCATCAGTAAAGGTTTATGTGTAGATAACCCTTCCTCTCCTCCACTGGAGTCCGATGCTGGTGCAATTAATCATGTATAAGTAGGTGCCAATACTTCTGAATGCCATTTTTATGGTGCAGTGACCACATAATACGCAGGGGTGGATTGGCTTTCTGAGTTCTGAGGTATTACGGCCGTCCAGTGGTTTAGACTATGTGCTTAAAGGCCAACCAGAAATAAGGAGGTATACTGTGTTTATGGTTTCACAGGGTTGGGATCACAGTTTTTTTTTTCATCTGTATATTACTATATATCACATTAAACTCCCAAGACATCCATGCAAGTGTTTACTTGAGGGAGAGCAGTTGAAACTGGGATAAGAATTATATGCTAAAATGCTTAAGCACATGGATACTCTGCCATTTGTGGGCCTAGAAGTGACCAAAAATATTCAGAATTATATAAATGAATAAGAAATATTAAGAATGCAAAATAAAAAAATAAATAAAAAATAATTTCAGGAATACACCAATTCAATTGATTGCATCAATTAATTTACCTTTGAAAAAAAAACCTAACTGAGGAATAGTTAATCCCAAAATGAAAATTCTTTTCTTATTTCTTTATAACCCTTATGTCATTCTAAACCTTTATGAACTTTAGGTCAAAAAAGTAAATTGCGACAAGTTCCAAAGGAAAAATAGCACCATAAAATGGTCATACTGAGCACTTTTACAATAGCTTTATGTTGTTTTACAACCCCCCATTCATTCTTTTCCATTGTATGGAAAGGAGTGGCCAGTAACATTCTTCAAAAATTCACCCTTTTTGTTTCACTAAAGTCATATTGTAACATTTTAGTCCAAGTATGAAAAAGATGAACGAAATGTATCAAAATGAATGTGTTGTTTATTAAATGAAGCAAACTCAGGTAATCCAACAAGAGGTAACATAAACCAACAGTGTGCATAGCACAAACATTACCAGACAATGAATGTGAGAAACAGAGGAACTTAAATACACAATGATAATGACCTAAATACAGACAGGTGTGATTGTTAAATGAGTGTCAATGGAAGCACATATGGGTTGGGAATGACATGAGGTTAAGTAAATAATGACAACATTCATTTCTAGTCTTTGTAATTACTACAACATTGTATTAAAATGCCCCCATTATGCTATTTTAATGGTTCATAATTTTGTTTTGGAGGTGTATAATACGTTTATATACAGTACATCCAAGGTAAAAAAAAACACTTCAATTTTCTCATAATATACATTGCAGCATCACTTTCCTCACAGTGTCTGAAATGGTTCAATAAAGGATCCAGTTTCTCTACACCCCTTCTTTCTGAGAGCCTACTCTTCTCTGATTGGTCAGATGGCCCAGTCTGTTGTGATTGGTCTACCACTTACAGCACGTGTCAGAAATGAAACGGCCATTACCATATCTGAATTTCAGCTCCAGAGGCTTCTTCAGCACTTGTATACACAGTAATAAAGAACAATAACAATGGTGTTGGTATCGATTCAAGCCCGAGTCCTCATCCTTTTGAAGTGCATACAAAGTAGATTTGCTTTCATAGTGCAGAAAATAGCGTCTTTTTGACATGTCAACAACACGAAACAAACACTTCCAGGCCTCAACTATAACTACAGTGTTTGAGGGTGGGTCAAAGAAGACTTTGTTTGTGATCAGTCAGTGAAGACCATAGATGGGCATTAAGCAAATATGTTACAAACATACGTAGGTTTGTGCAGGGAGTAAGACTGAAATTACTGATTGCTTGTTTCAGGCATTTCAGAATCTGTTCTTTTGTTTGGGAGACAATAACTCCATTTATTGATCGTGCACTTTGATCTTTGAAACTTTGCAAAACTTTTATATTCACAAACAGCTAAAGTACACACTACATGAAAGCTAATATCCAAGAAAGCATAATGGGGCACTTTAAGCACCATTGTAAAATGGTGGATATAAACAGTTTTCTGTGCCTATTCTTTGGATTGGTTCCAGTAGAAGACAGAATCAATGAAGAAGTACAGAAAAAATGGTGCTGTCTACATGATTTGTCACCAAACAATACACAATTTCAGCTCTATGATCCTTTTTTCAGTCTTCCAGTGGTTAATTAGAATTTCTAATTTCTGCTTCCATTGATTCCACATTTCTCAATGAATGACAAATAGTTTGAACCTAAAAAGTTTGCAGAGTTTGAATGAAGACTAATAGGCAGAGCATTTTGAATCATGCAGAGTAATGGCTTCGGCGGTTTAACATTCAAGAAAGTCTGTGCTTTGTGTTGAATTGGAAAGGTGGATTTTAGGAATAGGCGGCCCAGGAGAATGTAACAGTATAGCTACACAGCTGCTGCAGTCAGCACAGGTTCTGTGTTGGCTCCAGCCGAATGCCACAAAGCGAGAGCCTCACTTTAGGGGACAAGAAAAAACTGACTCCAATGATGGAAGTGGAGAAACCCTTTTCACCCAACAGTAATGTTTTAAGTGTGTAAAATTTCAATCCCACAGTTGGGCTCTTTTAAAAAAAAGGCATGTCTGAACATATATGTATGTGCTGAGAGATTGGTTTTTGAATTTACAGAGACAACATTTAGACTGTAAGACAGCTCAGATTTTCTTGTTAATAAATCAGTTTGTATCGTGTTGCTGGCAGATCGCTTATTCTGCAAATCAACTTGTAACAGGTTTTCAGAGATTCTGTTCTAAACAGTCAGAATAGTGTAAAAAGATCCTCTCTAAATCTGTTGCTTCTGCATTTGTGACCGCAAAGACCTGAGAAAAAGCAAAACACATTTTCACAAGCTGGAACAGCTTCAAATATTCAGTATTTTGTGTATTATTAAATGCATATCCCAAATTTCGAGGTTCTTTTAAACTGCTTAGGTAGTTTTGCAGATCCCACCATGCTGAAAACAATGTTTTACCCAATATTTTATAGAGAAACTGAGAAAATATATGAGACACTTTTAAATATATTAAAACTGTGTAGAACACACACTCAAGCTTTTTGGCACTGGTTCCTTCATAGTTACCCACAACAAATACTTACTTAGAAATCAAGACTGTAGAAGTTCTCTGCCTTGTGGAAACTGTCTGTTTATCCCAAGGCCAAAGACACATGACACAAGAGAGTTTTTTATTGGACGCAGCAGGTGAGCGGCAGAGGGCCAGCCCACCCACACTGAAAGAGACACCCCCTGTTTGGAGGAAGAGGGGAGCCGTGTAACCCAAGAGCAGCGGGGCATGCAGGGGTTTTTCAGGGTTATGCATGCCAAGTGCAGGGTCTCAGTCTGGCAAATTCTGCTTGAGTTGGGTGTTGGCAACAGGATCAAAGCGGCCCCCTTGGACCTTGATTCTAAATGTTGTTGATACCACGTCAGGAGAAAGAATATGCTGATATCTAGATTACACAAACAAGTTAGGGTGACTTCATGGTTGAACAGACTGTGAGAATAAATAAACCTACAATGAAAAGGGTTCGGGTGCTGCCTTAGAATAACAATTTTGCCCATTTGTAAACTGTAATGTGGAGTCTATTTGCATGCAAGCAACACTACATGAAGTAGACCCCCAGCCCTGCACATTTTGTATGTCTCCCTTTTTTGACACACCCACTTCAGGTCTTGCTGTCTCTATTAATGAGCTGATGAGTTGAATCAGGTGTGTTAGATATGAGGGAAACATACAAAATGTGCAGGGCTGGGGGTCCTCCAAGACAGGTTTGAAAACCCCTGCAAAATGTCCTCGCAATATCCAAAATCCTTGTCCTTGTGGAAGACATTTTTTGGTCCCCACGAGGAAAACCGCTTATAAATCATACTAAATTATGTTTTTTGAAAATCTAAAAATGCAGAAAGTTTTCTATGATGGGTAGGTTTAGGGGTAGGGTTAGGGGATAGAATATACAATTTGTACAGTATAAAAATCATTATGTCTATGGAATGTCCGCATAAAACATGAAAAAACGTGTGTGTGCCTGTGTGTGCACCCCAGATTTGGGCATAGACATTGTAGTTCCTTATTTCATTTTATGAGGGGAATGTATACTTCATGTAGTGTTGCAGATTATATAAAATACATATTAAATCTACCCTCTTCTATATTTAGTCATTTAAATTTACTTTAAAATTATTACATTTTAATTCAGTCAAATGCTGCATCCTAGTTCCTATACCTAATTATACCTCCTATACCTACTTAAATATTTAAAAAATATACACTACCATTCAAAAGTTTGGTAAGTCAGTACAATTTTTTTTAAAGAAATGTTAAAAAATCAGTAAGGATGCACTGATTGGTCAAAAGTGTCAGTAAACATATATATAATTTTACAGATAATATATTTTGAATAAATGCTGTCATTTTAAACTTTCCATTTATCAAAGAATCTTGAAAAATTCCACCAAAAATATCAAGCATGCAGCACAACTGTTTTCAACACTGATAATATTTTTCTTGAGAACCAAATCAGCATATTAGAATGATTTCTGAAGGATCATGTGACACTGAAGACAGGAGTAATGATGCTGAAAATTCAGCTTTGCCATCACAGGAATAAATTACATTTTAAAATATATTTAAATGGAAAACAGTTATTTAAAATGTAATAATATTTTACAATATTACTGTTTTTACTATATTTTTAATCAAGGAAATGCAGCCTTGGTAAGCATAAGAGACATCTTTCAAAAAACAAAAAATATTACAGAATCCAAACTTTTGAATCTGGTGTATTATGTATTATGATTTAGGGAGTATGCTATTGGGATGCAGGAAGAATATAGGCTAGTAAGCAACTAAACTATATTTTCAAGTATATTATTCAAGTAATTATATTTTGTGGCAAAAAAAAAGATTAATATAGCATTGTTTTGAAGTAGGCTACTCTCCATTGCTCCCCACAAAAAGTATTATGACTTCTAGTGATAATTTGAAAACGCTAATGCTTTTCTGCACACACCAGGTTTTTTTATTTTATTTATTTTTTTAAAGTGGATCGCAAAAGCGCTGAGTTTTCCCCCTCAGCCTACAGTTCCTCAGGAAGGCTCCTAATGTAAAGCCCCTATCTTCACTGGAAGATGTGCTGAGATATAGAGACAGACACAGAGGAGGGCATGATGCCATCACACGTTGACGCCACACGGTCCAGAGTTGTCAAAAATATCAGGCCTCCATATCTCAAAAACTGAAATGGAAAACAAAGAAAGGAAAGAAAAGAGAGGATATACATTGTTTGTAGGCTAAACTAACACAGTAGGGGATAGTGATACACTCCCAAATATATTGCATAATGTTGCTAAGCCAACACATGTACTTGCCTAAACAGAACTTAGAAAAAGAAGACTTGTATGAACATTCTGATTAAGATGTAGAAAGTAAAGGGAGAAAAAATACTGAATAATTTGTTCTCCTGAGCTCATATTAGAATTGTTCCTTGCCTCTGAACTCTGAGGCACATGTGTCTTTCTCCTCACACGTTTAGTTTTACACTTTGACTTGGTTCTGTCTGAGAGTCCTTTTCATCGTTAGTTTTCTTTAAAATATTTTATGAACACCGCAGAAACAGTTCAAAGCACCTTTGTGGGAGCCTGTATTGCTTAAATACACAGATGTACCAGGCATCACTTCAATCCAACCACCATGAACTACATCATTAATTCACATTAAAGGAAAAGAGAAAGAGAAACTAATCTTTTTTTTTTTTACCACTCTTTCATTTGATCCTCAGCTACCTCTTGAGTTTACATCAGACTTTCATGTTTGGAATTTAAAAATATGAATAATTTAAAAAGATATAGGGTTTGCCATGACTATTTACATTCACAAGAAAGGAAATCACAATGTTTTTCTAACAGCACAAAATTTACCAAAAACTGATATATAGAGAACTAAAAGAGAGAGTATAATGTATAAAGGTTAGTAATATGCATGTATATATTCTACAGTATGCTTTGTAATTTCACATTATTGAACTAAACAGGAATATATAACTTTTTTGCTTGTAAATGAATCAAATATGCTCCAATGTGTTTTATTAAACAAGATTATTGAGCTTTTCAGTGCAGTGTTACGGAAGCTACTTTGAAACTTAGTTAAGTAATTAACCTATATTTCCAAAATAATTACATAGGCTATTTAAGGGGGCAAAAAAATGACAAAAATGTATAAGCCTCTTAACTGTCACCGTCCCGCTAGTGGAACGTTTGCCATTATATACATAAAACAGTAATACCTTAGTCTAAACCTAAAATAATATTGACAAACTATATATCATTTAAAAATTGTAGTTTTCATATTTGTAGTTCTCTGTTTTTTAAGACAAATGAAAGAGGAACAGTAATTTATTCATTCGCAACAACATTTTCAGACTCATATAGCATGTTCAGACATTTATTTTGAAATAGCAATGAAAATTAAAAATCGTTTTTTGCATGTCTTTTATGTGTTTGTTAGAGGTTGAATTCAAACCAAATACTGCCATTCTGCCCATACTACTTCTGAATAGAATGTCAGTTTCATAAATTTGGAATTATGGAAATATATGGTTCAGGTCACTCAAACCATAGGCTATATGGAGAAATGGAAGACTCCTTATGTGGTTACCAATGGATCCTGGATGGTATGTAGTGGAAAAGTTTGGTACTGCGCCCAAACAAAATCTTACTGAAAGCTCAATTTTTAAGATATCAACCTAAAATTTGAAACACAACTTGATTAGATTTTAGATTTTGGCTTTGATTTTCTTGCAGTTTTAGAGCAAACCAGTTTTGTAAAATATATATTTTATATAAATTATAAGAAATTATATTTTTACATTTTCCTAAACTAAAACGTCAATAACTATTTGTTTTATTCCAGTTTCATATTTTTCACTTCTAAAATAATCTGCCAAATGTCCACTTTATAAGGAGACCAAACTTGAGTATTCAAGAGTATTCAAAAGTATTCAAGATTTAAAAAAATTAAAATTGGGGTCTGTTCCCCAAAAATGGGACTGACAGTTAAGGGGTTAAAATACTATTAGATGATATAATTTATTATTAGTATCAGAGTATATAATATTGATCTGGCACAAAAAAATTGAACAGATAAGTTTAGTAGTACAAGAATTTTGATTCATCCCAGTAACTTGAAGTTCAGCTTTGTATAAGTGACACTAAATGCAACTAAAAAAAAAAAAAACTATAAACACCATATTTATATAACTGAGTCATAAACATAATGGCAAAAAACAGGCACTTCTGTACAAGAATGAATGTTAATTTATAGGTAATGTATTAAGTATCATGAATTAAGAATGAACAACTTTTTAACAGCATTTCAATAATCTAGATTAATGTTACTTTATAAATATACAATTGTTCATTTGTTCGTTCATAATACAGTAGGTAATGTTAATTTAATATATAACTTGTAATGTTAAAAATGTATTAATGTACTGGAGAAATTGTAATAAACAAGATTAAAAAATGCTGTAAAAATGCTATTGTTAGTTCATGATGCCTAATGTTAACAAACTATACCTTACTGTAAAGTGTTAGCTTTGGAAAAAATGATTCTTATCATCTCATGAGCAATGCCTCTACAGAGAAGGGTAATGGTCGTGTTACAGCTTTTTTGATGGGGTCTTTATTTGCACCCTCCACGTGTCCCAATGACCTGCAGCACTTTTGTGGTGATTTAGCTTGTACCAGCATGTCTGCCATATTCACTGAGGGTGGAATGTCTTGCTTTGACATGATGTCAACAACTACACTTTTTGGTTTGACAGACATATCAGAAAACCCGCTGTCCGGTATGTTTTTAACCATGTTGACACCTGGGCTTGTGCTGTAAGGCTGAATCGAATTGAAAATGTCCCAGTTCTCACACACTCTTAGAGAGATGCTGTCTGTCAGTGTGTCTGTGCTGCAGTCTAGAGTCTTGGATTTAAGCACGTGTTGACGGTGAGGGAGATCACAGTCAGTCAAAGGTGGGCCGCTTTTGGACACAGGCATGTACGTGGGCATGATTGGTTCTGACAGCGGGAAAAAATACGGAGAGGGAGCGGAGGGCACCACAGCCTGGAGGAGGAGTGCAGGCAACTCTTCCATCTCTCTTTGCCTCAGCTCTCTTTCCAGCATCACAGTCTCCAGCTCTTTATCAGCAAACGCTCTCCTCTTCCTCATCCGAACACTAACTGGGGGTTGGTGGAGTCTCTTTGGCCAGTCCTCCAACATAGGGGGCTTGTAGCCTAGAGTATGTCACAAAGGATCAAGATCAAGAAGTTCAAGTCACATTTCAATGTATACATTTTAGAGGAGTCTAGCACAATAAACTGTTCTACACATATAAAAAAAAAAAAAGCTTATAAATTGAGTTACTTTAAATTCAAGTATTCAAGTAAAGCCTACTTTAATCTAGTTTTTTAAAGAAGTCTCTTATGCTCAGCAAGGGAAAAGCTACATTTAGCTACAGTTCTGCAGAACTTTTTTGTTGTTGTTCTGACATGACCCATATTTGAGCACCACTGCCGTAAAGTACCTTTGAATGCATTTTGTAATTACTATGAAATTAAGTGTACAAATCATTTTCACCTAATTTCAGAGGAATTAAAAATACATCTCATAGACTCCATATGGAAAAAAAAGTATAACTGCTTTAAATATTCTAACTGAACAAAAACACATTAAGAGTATTCAAATTTATGATAACAATAAAATCAGTTTGACCTTAATGTTGACAGCAAGAAACACATCAGGGAAAATCAAACTCCAAAGCAGTTATATGAGCCATTTTTTGTAATTCCTCTCTCCATTTGCATAATTTTAATTACCTTACGTAAACATAAACAGATTTATTCCCAACAGAGGGTTCTGTAGCATAACGGGTGAACTAATCCAGTTTCTCCTGATGTCGCCTTGCAGAGTGCAATTGTGTTAATGAGATGTGCGTTAATTAAGGCTTACCCTCTAGAATACTCTTTGCCAGGAGACTAGGTGCCCTTGTGTAGCGCTGGTAAGCTGTGCGTCTGAGAACAGAGGTGGTTTTTTTACCTTTTTTGCCCTGTCAAAGAAAATGTACAACTCAGCATTAATTTATGGGATAGATGAAAGTTACTTACTCTAGAAAAGACTCCAGTAGATGTCTTGTTTTTCAAAAAAGACTGTCTTTTTTCTTAGCAATATCTATTGGATGTCTTACACAACTTTTAAAAAACTGCGTATCAATAACTAATCAGATGCAATTCATTTGTGTTGCTTGCTCTCAGGAAATCTGTGATAATGAAAAAACATTCATTTTTAACAATAGTTTGTTTTGAAAATCTCTGTAAAGCATATTTGCATTTGTAGAAATATGCCAAAGTTCAACAAGATCAGAATATAAGGTACCTTGTAGTACCATGGTGTTCTTTGAAGTGTTTTGGAGTGCTTTGTAAATGTTTGAACTAGGCACGGCACATAAATATAATAGCATTCAGTATCATTTTATATATAAAAGTATCATGTTACCATCTCATACCAGTATTGTACCATGGTACTGCCACACCACAGTACTTCTTTTCTTTTGCAGAAACAAATCAGTTTTTTTTTCTTTTGCAGAAACATGATTCTACCTTAATTCATAAATGTAAACATGTTTCTAATGAATTGATTTCATAATAATATATAATTTTATATATAACTCAATATATACACAATTGTAATAAATATAAAAATTGTATGTGTAGGCCTATATAATTCGTAGTTTGCAGTTCAAGTCTGGGTTACACTTTATTTTACAGCGTCATTGTAATTACTCAAATAAGTACTGAGTACTATTAATTAACTACATGTACTTACTATAGAGTTACAGTTAGGGTTAGGGTTTGGTTTAGGGTTAGTTACTTGTAATTATGCATAATTTACTGTTATTACTCTAGTAAGTACATGTAGTACCGTGTAACTATGGCACTGTAAAATAAAGTGTTACCCAAGTCTGCTACAGGCAAGTACACAGCTGCAGAAAGCTTCAAAAAAACACTGTCACTTTGTTTGCAAATAACATTTTTAGTTCCACTGGGGCACACCGAAAGCTTTAAACCACCCTGCTCAGTGAACCAACCTCTGTGGCCTGCTGTCTCCGGAGGGCGACTTGTGCTGCCATCACTCTCTGTCTCTCTACGACCAGCAGACAGTTCGCGCACTGACAGTCACGCCAGCGACACAAACGCTTGTGGCCCTTGAGGCGCGACACGACGCCGTGATTCCTGCAGCGAGCGCACTTCGGGCTGCGGCTGAGCCTGCGCGGCGCTGGAGCTTCATCCGTCCTCATCCCCTCCCGTCCGTCAACGCTCTCCACGTCAATGTCCTCAGTCCATTCAGCTTTGAGGGAATCTAGGTGGGTCACATCTACCTGTGAGTCTCTCTCCGCTTTAGTGGACATTTATAAGCCGTTCTCATGAACCGACGCTGCTCATCATAGGCAAACTTTATATTTTCCAATTACGCAAGCAAAGAAAAGCCTTAGTGGAAACTGCAGGCAAGAGTTTTGAAATTGTAAGCCATTCAGCTGTGCTAGTGAATCTGGCTGTATGCTGGAAGGCGCCTCTCACCTGGCTTGCCAGTGGATGTGTAGCTACTGTCGGAATGAAGCAGTGATTGATTTCATAGTTTCCAAGTTTCAGCTCACCTTACCTACTTCTCAATATTTAACTTTCCTCGTGTGAGTTATTGACAACGTCACGCGGTTAATGATGATGCAACGCAAACTCCTCCTATCTGCTCCTGTTACTCTGCCTGGGCTGTTAACTTTATTAACACAAGACAAAGGTTTGTAACCCACTTATATGAATGATTTTTTTTTTTTTCAATTAGGGGGACTTCTTGCATAATTTGAAAGAAAAAATGTTTTAAAATCAGTATTATTGTTTTAAATGGTAATTACAATAATTTACTTTTTCATGGTATCTCTTTACATTTTTTTTTTGCTAATTTTTAGTGGTAAAAAGTTCAGTTATTTTTGGAATTGTTCCTTAGTTAGTCAAACTTTTTTTTATATCCCATCTATAGTTAATACATAAAAAGTGCTTAAATCAGGATAATTTCATTGTGCAATTCATAATTTTACATCATTTAATTTCATCACCTCAAATTTATAAAGAATCTGTCTAAATACTGCTTTTGAATCGTGAGTGACAATATATTTTTTAAAGATTCAATCTTTATTTACTGCTAGCTAACAAGAGAAGAGTAAAAAGTGTCCCTAGATGAAGAATCATTCATATATATTTAACCTACACTTAGTCATGTCACAATGAATATTTTGAAAGTATACAGTATACAGCCTCATTCTTCAATGTTACAATAAATATTGTTCCAGCTGTTAAAGTACAAGATCAAAATTATATTTAGATTATATTTATAGAATTATAATGAATTTGTATGGAATAATATTTTATTGGTCATTTAATGTTGGTGTCATGGTTGGTAATTTCCACACAGCAAAAGCACATTTTAATTATTTAATTAAATAACATTTAGTCCCTCTCCACAATTGAGTGTTTTTGTCCTCCCTCGAGCAATGCTTTTGAAAATCCACTAAAATGTACTGCAATCAAATGTAGGACACTTAACATTTACACAACCTAGAATATCAACAGTATAATGTGCAGCAGTCTGCAATAGCATACAAATCCTGTATTCAATGCTATACCAATCCAGTGTCTTTAATATTTTTGCAATGTTTTTTTTTTTTTTTTTTTTTTTTTTTTTTTTATCAAGGCAGTGGTGAATAAAGTTTTTTTCATTTAAATACAGCATATGGCTCTTCAATATTTAATCAGTATATTGAAGCAAACTTTTATTATTCTCCTACAGTCAACAAATGTAACCCTGTTCTCTGTTTAGGGTTTTAAAGACACATTTCTACTGTATGTGGTTTTTGCAGCTCTAGTGGACAGTGAGATTGACCTCTGTGACGCCCTCATGTGGGCACTCTTTGTATCATCAGGACCTGCTGGGCATTAAATATTGTTACCTTGGGTGCCCCCCTCTGCTATGTACAAGTAATCACACTCAGAAAAAAACATATTGTCTTTACGTTAATGAAATTAATGAAGTTGTTTCTGTGTATAGTGTACCATTCATGTTTAAAAAATGATGGATGCTGAAACCACACACACTTTAAATGCTATTATTAATATTAATAATCCCTGGCTCACATTCTGTAAAATGTTGCACCTATATAGTCAAATCATCCTTAGAGGCCTCTAAACCGGTCAACAATATTAAGATGTTACTGTTTTCTGCTCCATTGACAGTTCAGAGCAAATTAATTGTAGCTTTTATGTCATGATTAAAATCAATGTGTCAGATAACAGTGACAAGATGATGCCTTATTCCCTTAAAAGATGACATTAATATTTCATAATTGTATAATATGCACATCACTTTGTTGCACATGCTTTTGGATTGGTGTGTGCACTAGCTCCTTGGGAGTTTTTTTTTTTTTTTTTTCCTATCATCTTTCCAAACTGTCAGTTCAATTGTCATCTCATAAATTAAATTACGTGCAACATCATACTGAAATTGAATCATCTTCACGGAAACATCTTGTTTGCCAACATACACTGAAAAAATTTCAGCTCACTAAAATTGAAAACTGATGTTTATTTGTTGCCTTTTTTTAAAAAGTAAAATCAAGGTGCTGCTAAAATTAAACCTTTAGCAAGCTAAGAGAGCATTAAGCTTCGGAGCATCATGAATCAGCGTGTCGAATCATGATTCGGATCGCATGTCAAACCGTCAAACTGCTGAAATCATGTGACTTTGGCGCTCCGAACCGCTGATTCGACACAAAAGATTCATAACACTCCGAAGCTTCCTGAAGCAGTGTTTTGAAATAATCACTATATAAGTCATTATTTTGTTTTTTTGGCACACCAAAAATATTCTCGTCGCTTTATAATATTAATACTGAACCACTGTACTCACATGAACTGATTTAAATATGTTTTTAGTACATTAATGGATCTTGAGAGAGGAAATGTCATTGCTGGCTATGCAGGCCTCACTGAGCCATCGGATTTCAACAAAAATATCTTAATTTGCATTCCGAAGATTAACGAAGGTCTTACGGGTTTGGAACGGCATGAGGGTGAGTAATTAATGACATTATTTTCATTTTTGGGTGAGCTAACCCTTTAATGTATTTTACATGCACTTTGGCTGGATAACCATTTAATAGGAGAAATATTGAAATATAGATGAAATTTAGTCCAAGTCCAAACTGGGCCTATATGACTATGAGGCCACCAGATGGGACCAGATCTTAGTTAGTCACCCCTCCAGTTGGTCAAACCCAACAGCATCAAAATTAAAAGGCTGCATACAGTCTGTCTGGCACGGGCACATGTGAAACCCTTTTTCACATATGCCAATGTGTGTAGAGAGGCTGGAGGGGCAAATCTGGAGCCTGTGAAGAACTTGGAAACGTGTGTGCAGTGGCAAGGCTTTCCACGCCGCTTAATGAAATGCTTAATGACCTGAAAAGAATCCCTAACCCCAGAAGTCACTCACCAGTCAATTTGAGCTGACATGCACTGTTGTTGCTCGAACCACTTGCTCGATTTTATTTCTTTTTACAATTCTTTTCTTCTCTCACTCTGTTTTTCTGCTCAACAACATCCATGGGGCTTGAGTTTTATGCTAAAATGTTATGACAGGAGAAGTTGGTGGGAAAAGGTCTTCAAGGGTTTAAAATTTTCTAGAGGTCAATCTGTTATTGTGTGTTTTATGTGGTTGCTGTATGTGTCCTTTGGATAAATACATAAAATTAAAGTCACCATGAAATCAAAATGGACAATTCTTTAGTGTCACACTTTACTGTCTCACTTTGCCCGTATTCATCCTATTTTTATGCCATAGTCTTTCTAAAGGAACAGACTGAACATCACATTATTTATGCATAAAATATTAGCATACTTTTACTACACTCTTTGCCTGTTAAGTACTCTATGTGCTCACCACATGTGCCGCCACAAATGAAGGCAAAATCAGTGTAATTATGGCTTCTCTTCCAACAGAGTTTGACGTCTCACAAGATACATTCCACCGTCTCTCACTATTGCAACCACTGTCGAAGTGTCGATGTGGAAGACCTGAAAACAAAGAGAATGAGAATATGATGAAAATCGTTTGCTTCATGTGTCAGAAGGCGTATGAATTTCTGCCAGTTTCAGCACAGGTTAATGAGATCTATTAAATGTAAAAAGCAATATGCAAATGCAGAGGTGCCCTCGACTGCCTTGGTGAAGGATTATTCACACAGAATCTATCTTTTTGTCTTTCTGATCTGTTGGTCTGTATTTGGTCACACTCTCATTTCTGCCTGTATTTTGTGATGCACTTCTGCTCTCTGCTTCTCACCTGACTTTGCATCACAAAAGCAATGGCGAAATAATAAAACACTGAACAGCCAAGCACAGGTTGTATGTAATTCTGGAGTTCTCGTTCACGTTGTTATACAAGCTGAGCAAATGGCAGCGACTGTCTGAGAATTAAACAAAGACAGAGCGCTGAAGCTTGAAACCCCTCCCCTATTTTCACAGCCAGTCTAACAGCAAGGAATATGTGAGTGTTTTGCATTGCAAAACATATCATTATTGCCAACCATGATTATTCAAAAGAATCTGCACTGGGGAGCAATATTAAATGGCTTTAATACACTGTAGCTTTTTTTTTTTATACCAGACACAAACAAAACAACAACAAAAGAGGCAAATTTAATTAATATTGTGCATATTAAAAAACTCAATTAAATATTAAAGGTAGTGATTTTACCAACATATCTGTCACGGTCTTTGCAAGCATTCTTGAAATAATTTTGCAGCTATTTAAAGTCAGAGAGGGGCAGCAAATGTGCAAATTAATAAATATTTATGCATGTTATCAAGATGCATGCTAAACATAAACACAGGGGACCGGTTGCTAGATAGAACAATTATGATAATTGATATCGTTTTTCTCTTTCCTGTTGTTTTCTCCATCTTCCTTTTAAAGTATTTTCTCATTCCCAAATAACATTTGTCATTATTTACTCACACTCATATCCACATACATGATTTATCTTTCTAACATGGAACACAAAAGGAAAAAATTTAATGAATTGTATGTTTGCTTTTCCATGCAGTCACATGGACTGAGGCTTTCAAGCTTCAAAGAGAGGCTTAAGCAACATAAAGTAGGCCTGTCCTAAAAGCAGTTCATTCAAGTCATCTGAAGCCATACAACAGCTTTGTGTAAAAAAACAGACCAAAACTTGAGTCATTATTCAGTGAAAGTTCATAGCATGTTAATCAGACTTCATTAACAGTACCGATTCGTGAATGAATTATTCTTTTGAATTGGATGTTTTTACTGAATCAGTTCATAAAACCGGTCTGATGAATGATTTGTTCATTAATCTAACTGATAGGCTCTCTCACTGCACCACTGCATTTATGTATACATAGGCCTATAATAAAAATGACAATCGCGTACCATTTTGTTGCACAAGCTCAAATCGCAACCGGAAACTCTGCATCCAGGTCGGAACATCAATCACGGAACCCCTGCACTCTTTTCAACGCGGAAGTAAGCTGTTTTCTGTGAATGTGCAAGACTTCCGATTTATTAGCCACTATAGGAAAATAACCAGAAGAATATCAAAGTGCAGCAAACTGTAAAACAGTTTGTGCTACAAACCAGCCTGTTATAATTAAGGCAATACAAATAAATAATATGGTAGGCCTAAGAAATACCAGTTTGCAATAACAAACAGCATAACGAAGCTGTTTTTTACTGCTAAAAATAAATGGAAGTGACACCGGAAGCCAGAAACATTAATAAGATGGATTGGAAATTAATGACTTCCGGTTGTTGTCGTTTGTCTTATTTAGTGAGAATGCGGCTAAAAGGAATCCATAAAGGTTTCAATTTGGTTCTGTTTCTCACCCACATCTAACGATGTACCAGAAGATTTAAAATGTAATTCAGTAGATATGGACCACTTTTATGCATTTTGCATTTTTTTTTTGAAGCTTGAAATTCTGCAGTAATGGAAAACGAATTAACTTGCGTTCCACAGAATAAATCATACGAGTTTGAAATTACATGAGGGTGAGTAAACAATGAAAGTTTCTTCTTAAGTGAATTATATCGCTCATTATTTTCAGCCTGAAAATAGCATGTTTACTGGACATGAATGTACAGTATCAGTACAGTTGACAGCTGTGCAGAACTTGGAGAACACTCTCCCTTAGTAGGCTACATTATGCGCTCATGCTTCTGTTTGTTTTCCCATTAAAGCTACTCATGAATCAAATTAACTTCTCCCCCACACACCTCCACATGCTGTTGTTGGTCCTGTACCATATAAAACAAGTCCTGTACTCAACGCACTGCATTATACAGCAAAAACAGTTTTGTTCTACAATTGGTGAAAAAGAAGCTTGCCTAATTGTATTGAATGTGAATATATATATAGGCCTATATGTGTGTGTGTGTATGTATATATATATAATGAAATGTATTTGCAGATAATATTATTAATTAAATAAAAGTGCATGAAGACATTGTAATGTCAAATTAAAGTATATTTTAAATCATGTTGTAGTAGTCTTTTGTCATGCTTTAAAGATGTACACTTATTTTGTGTTGACTAATTTACTACAGTACATGTAAAGTAGTGGATGTGGATGTGATTTTAAAGGTTAATATATTTTTAAATATACTAAATTGCGTACATAATGTGTAATTACAAGTTTATTTAAATTCATGACATACAAGTTTCAGTAGAAATGACAATAAAGTATATTTGAGTTTACCATGTTTGTCAGTGTATTGCCAACTGGGCCTGTGTAACATGCAATTAAATGTGACACTTAAAGGGTTAGAAAAGGCATTAATTACTCATCCTCATGTCTTTCCACACCCGCAAAACCTTTGTTTATCTTCGGAACGCAGATTAAGTTATTTTTTATAAAATCCGATGTACTTAGTGAGGCCTCCATTGACAGCAAGTTAATTAACACTTTCAAATCCCCAGAAAGGTACTAAAGACATTTTGTTCATGTGACTACAGTGGTTCAACCTTAATGTTATGAAGCGACGAGAATACTTTTTGTGCACCCAAAATAACGACTTTATTCAACAATATCTAGTGATGGATGATTTTAAAACACTGCTTCATGAAGCTTCAAAGCTTTACAAATTTTTTGTTTCGAATCAGTGGTTCGGAGCGTGTATCAAACTACCAAAGTCACATGATTTCAGTAAATGGAACCCTCATTTACATTATAAGTGTTTTGAAACGTTTAGAAATTTCAATGGTTCTCATATTTTTGGCAGTTTGATACACGCTCCGAACCACTGATTTGAAACAAAAGATTCGTAAAGCTTCGATAAAGTCATTATTTTGTTTGTTTGGTGCACAAAAAGTATTCTTGTCGCTTCATAACATTAAGGTTGAACCACTGTAGTCACATGAACTAAATGTCTTTAGTACCTTTCTGGGGATTTGAAAGTGTTAATTATCTTGCTGTCAATGGAGGCTTCACTGAGCCATTGGATTTTATCAAAAGATGAACAAAGGTCTTACGGGTGTGGAATGACATAAGGGTCAGTAATTAATGACAGAATTTTCATTTTTGGGTGAACTAACCCTTTAATTGCATGTTAGGCCTGGTTACAGAATCAGACCACTGAGAGAAAAATCACATTCAGGGTGAGTCTCAATCAGTTTCTTAGTTCAGTAGTCAAGGCACTGATCAGAGAGACAGCCATTGTAAGGACTGTCTCAATCGCAAAATCCTTCCAGTGCACTGAAACTTTCGCTCCCTAAAAAGTCCCACAATGCACCATGAAAACCAGGGAACATCGATGCTTACAATGTCTAGTTACATGACGTATTTCCTGTATTTGGCCCAAGTGTTCAATTGGGCATGAAGACCGCAAGTGCGCGTAGAACTTTTGATTACCCGAAGGGACACGCTTATATTTAGGGTTGGGTATCGTTTGAATTTTAGTGATTGGAATTCCAGTTCTGATTCTGCTTATCGATTCTGATTCTTATTGATTCCCAGTTACGATTCCAATATGGAATCACAATAACCAATTCCAATAACATTTAGATATCAAACATATTTATTCTGTCTTTTTGCAAAACATGCTGTTTAATTTAATTATGTTTCAGCATAAGCATAGCTAGAACAGGTAATGATAATAATGTAGCTAACATTTATAATGAACTTACGGCTGAAATTTTGCAAGGAAATGTAACAAGGGTATCTATCATAATGTAAGTAACATAAATAATGTCAGAAAGATATCTGTGCTGCTGTTGTTTATAAATCTGTGTCCGAATGTGTAGTGAGCCAGTGTCCTTACTCTCCTTACCAGTGCCCAAATTTGTGTGCACGATACTGATTCACTACCTAGGGAGCTAGGAAGCTGAATGAGATGCACCCTCAAGTATATTATTTTAATTAAAGTATATTATTTATGTAATATGTAGCCTACTCTAAGTAAACTAAAGTGAATGTCTTTTTCACAAGGGTATTTTATCTTTTTACTACCAGTTACGTCCTGTGTGATTAATTCATACAATCTAATTATATCACAGTTCTTCATATTCTCCACATGTGCACCTAACCTTGAAAGAAAGTGTAGTGCATGGGTGGAAGTCAATAGAAGTGCCTGTGCCAGCTGCTGTAATTAGCATGAGTCCCGTCGCACCACGCCAACCCAGCCCACCTGTTTTTGAATGCTCATGTTTTCCTGCTAACTAGGTAAATTAAAGATAAACAAGACTGGCTTGGACTGAGTGAGTTTAAATGAAGATTGATAGGTGTCTCCTTTATAACAGTCCAGACAGGTCCAGAGTAGATTAGCAAAAAAGCAAAAGGTCAAATCATTTATATGATGTTCATCTCCAAGACAGGAGCTTCACTCTGCTGGCTGAGAGAATGAAATTAAATCTTTTAAAGCAGTTATAATGACAGATTTAAAAAAAAAAAAAAAAAAAAAGCCCTCCAGCATTCCCTTGTGTCATTTTTTTAGACTTTCCCAGTGTTCTCTAGGCGTATATGTTTTAATATAAAGACCTAAGTCTTCCAAAATACAAAGGAGCTTGTTTTGACACCAAGTCAAAGTCATTTCTCCATATCTATAAAGCAGGGAGCTGCTGTTAACTCCTGACTTTTTTTTTACTTTGACACTGTTTCTGGTTCCCTTTTCCCAGTTGTATATCTTTGTGTTGTATGTGCCCATCAGGCTTTTGGGGAATGCCAGCAGTTAACCCTGGATAATCATTCCCTGTCTTAGAGCTACAAAGACTGCACCTGCGTCTTCACTCTGACCGGTGTCTGTATTTGAACTGTGGAGGTTACAGTGTGGCTTTCCATCATGGCTATTACTGGGTTATGGTATAAGAACAGGTAAAATTTTTAAAAAGTTTTTAATAAATTACATTGCCATATATGAGCTTGTAGAGTAGTGGTACAGTAAATTATAATAGACTTGATGCCATTTTAATGTCATGTTTTTCTGTCTTGTCTCTACTATGTGTGTGATGCCCTTTTTCATGTGTGTCTTTTACACTCACCTTAGCTGTCAAACTTCGTCTGCCTCTGCCTGGTTTGGCTCGCCTCCCTCTTTTTCTCTCTGTTTGTGTCTTTTCTCTATTTGTCACATCTCTTTGCGTCCTTAGATTTTTTTAATCACCATCTCCTTTCTCTTCAGAACCATCCTCCTTTGCCTCTCCTTTCCCCTCTGTGTTTCCAGATCAATGATTCATTTTTTTTGTGGCTATGTCCTTTGTTTCTCCTTCCATACATTTGCTGTCTTTCTACCAGAACCAACCTGTAATTTTTTTTCTTGTTATAATCATAAACTCTCGCTAAATTTGGGTATGAATGTTGTAGGAAAAGTCAACTTGATTTAAGATCAAAGAATTCTATTCAACAAAGAATCCTAAAAAAAAAATGCATCACTGTTTCTACAAACATTTTAACATTGATAAAAATAAGAAATGTTTCTTGACCTCCAAATCAGCATATTAGAATGATTTCTGAAGGATCATCTAATGCTTAAGACTAATGATGCTGAAAATTCACAGGAATAAATTATATTTTAAAATACACTGAACTAGAAAAACATATTTTTTTTAATTGTCACAATATTACTGTTTTTACTGAATTTTGATCAAATAAATGCAGCCATGTTGAGCATTAGAGATTTTTTTTTCAAAAACATTAAAAGATCTTTCCTAGACCACAAATTTTTTAATTTTTGAGTTAACCAATTTAGGTTTTTTAATAATTGATCTGCACTGTTGGGGGTAACGCATAACATAAGGTGAGTTATGTAATCAGAGATTACTTTTTTCAAGTAAGGTGAGTTCCATAATCATATTACTTTTTTCAAGTAACTAGCAAAGTAATGCATTACTTTTACATTTACAAGAAAATATCTGAGTTACTTTTTCAAATAAGTAACGCAGTTTCTTCGTTTTCCCATTTATTGAATGACATCTCTCCTGTCGCCATGTTGAGAGAAATTGGGAATAAGTGCAGAGGCGCTGTGTTCGCTGTGTAAACATGATGGTTATTCTAGACTAGTTCTAGACTAAATGTGAGCATACATTCTCATTTTCATCTTGTCCTGCGTACTATTCTTCTGTATTCCAGAATGGCAGCACAGCTGAAAGGCTTGTTTGTTTGAACTGCGCTCTCTACTGTACAGGCATGAATTTGCATTTCCTTCAGCCTGGGGTGTATTCATTTAACTTTTAGTGTGAAAGGGCCTTTACATTTTCCAAAACAAACAGCCCAGCCCAGATGAGAAAAAGTAACGCAAAGGTAACGTAACGCATTACTTTCCAGTTTTCATATAAAATAACCAAGTAATGCAATTAGTTACTTTTTAGGGAGTAACACAATATTGTGATGCATTTCTTTTAAAAGTAACTTTCCCCAACACTGTTAATCTGATTATTAAGAGAAAGTGAACAATTGGTGATTTCTGTTACTGAATGTTAGACAAACAATCTTAGCTTTTGATCTAATGCACTTTTATTATATTATCGATATGGGGAAGCAGAATAAATGTGCCATCTGTAGTGAATAGTCCTCAGAACATGAATTGAAAGAACTAGTGTCAGCATGCGTGTTGAAGAAATTAACAGGTAGAGCCCAAGTGTTTTTTTTTCTTTCATAAATGAATTGGATACATCATCATCCACTTGGCCTGATTCTGTGACCGATTTTGAGTCCATCCAGCAACAAATTTGAACATGGTCTTGAATGTGTGTAAGCCATCTGCAGTCTTGTTTTTACAGAGATGACAAGAAAATCCTCTCAGTCACATGAGTTTCATCCTCACAAGAGAGGCTTTTTCAAATATCAAATATATTTTCTTTCATCATGAAGATGAAATGGTATTTTTTGATCTAATATATTTCCCTTGACTAAGTACAGATTTACTTTTCTGAAATGTAATGAATTGTTCACAGGATTTAAAGTTTTTGAAATTCTTGTCGAAATTGTATGTAGTGCTGGTGATCTCATGAGGTTGAGGGAAGATGTTTAATCATTTTTTCATCATTTCTTTGAGAGATACAATAGTAAACTTAATGGTTCCCTGTTTATATTAGTATGTACTCTCCCTTCTTGTCTTGTAAAAATATTTTAGAAAGTATCTTTATTTCTAAAATACTAACTTTCTGCTCCACTGGACAATGAATGTTTGTGAGTGTATGAGTGAAATTGAATTTATAGAAAGTATGATAAATTTATCAATTACAGGCTCATCTTAAACTAATATACTTAACCTTTTTTTTTTTATGAAGAATCTTGATTAGATTTACAATGATAAAATGACAGAAGAACTTTATTTGAAGCATTGATTTGATGATCGTTGGCCAACATTAATAGTATTCAAAGCTGTATTGGAGGTTTTGAAAGAATAAACATTTAGGCTTAAGGAATAAAATTCTAATCTCAGACCGTCCATTTGAAACACTCGTGGAAAATCAATTTGCAACCGATTTGAACTTACACATAGGTGCTGGGAGCTATTACCTTCTAAAGAGAAACTGCTAACCCCTGTATCCATCACTCTTTATTCCTCTACTCTCCACATCACCCCTTTCTTTCGCCTCCCTCTCCTGTACTGAGTTCACTCTGATGTTCTCTGAGTGATTTGTTTCTGATTCGTCAGACAGGTCTGAGCTCTGTTTTTTTTTTTTTTTTTTTTTTTTTACTGCACGCTGTTGTTGCCATACATTTCCTTTGCAAGATCTTCTACATATATCCCTTTTGTAGCTAATATCCCTAATTTTTATTTTGAAACAATTGGTATGGTAACAAATAATGTTCCGATTGTTAAAGTTATTTAACTACATTAGTTAACATGATCTAACAATGAAAACTTCATAATCTTAATGTTAATTTCAACATTTACTAATACATTATAAAAATCAAAAGTTGTATCTGTACATTTAATCAACCTGAGCTAACATGAACTAACAATGAACAATTGTATTTTTATTAACTAATGTTAACAAAATATTAATAAATACTGTCACAAACTGTCACAGTCTCCAGATCAGTCACCAGCGCCGGCACTACATTTCCCAGCATCCCTCCTCTTCCTCACCTGCACTCGATCATCAATCACCCGCACCTGAAGACCATCATCATCATTACCACTCATCAGCAGTCCCTTTATAAGCAGTCACTATCCTCACTACAGTGTCTGGTCTCTTTATCATTCTATAATGGACTCACTGGTCCCACCCAGCCTCCCTCTCCCACATCCTCTCCTAGATGTTTCTGTCAGCTCGTAGTCCCAGCCTTCTTCCCAGACCCCAGCCACGTCTGCTGTCCTGCCCGAGCTGTCCCCCATCAGTCCCGCTGTACCACCGTCATCTCCTCTCAGTGATGTGGTTCCATCGTGGGCCTACTGTGAGCCACCTCCTTCTGGGCGTGAGGGTCCCGTGGCTCCGCCTCTGGCTTCTGTCCTGGTCTCTCCACCTTGACCCGTCACCCTGACTCCTCCACCTGCGCTCCTTCCTCCCTCGACGTCTGCTGGGACCTACGAGCTTTCGGCTTCGCGGAGCTTCCTTGGACCGCTGGCTTCACCCGGGTCAGACGTCGCGTCACCTGTGCCACGGACTTGCGGGCCGTCCGTTGCTCTCCGGCCCTCCACCCCTAATGCTCCGGCTAGCCCCGCCCTCCCTCAGGCTCCGCCTCCACCCTCGGTCGCTCCAGCTACACCTCAGCCCTCCGGATCCCTGCATCCATCTCCATCAGCCCTCCATCTGCGCCGTGGGTTCCTTATCCGTCATCGCCGTCGCCCTTGCTCGTCCCCAAGGTGGCGCTGAAGCCATCACCACCATGGCTTCTCCCTCTAGTGCCACCGCTGTGGTCCACTATCCTGGCTGGGGACTGGGCCACCACCTGGCTCATCCTCCAGCTCAACCGTCCTCCTCCTGAACCACCTCACCTTCACTCCGTCCACCTCCAGGACCCCCTCCGGCCCTCCCCTTTGGATCTTCCATTACGGCGCGAGGACACACCTGTCAGGATGTATTGTCACAGTCTCCAGATCTGTCACCAGCGCTGACACTACATTTCCTAGCATCCCTCCTGTTCCTCACCTGCACTCGATCAATCACCCGCACCTGAAGACCATCATCATTACCACTCATCAGCACTCCCTTTATAAGCAGTCACTATCCTCACCACAGTGTCTGGTCTCGTTTGTTCTAGTGTTTGCGTGTTTTCCTGTTCCTGTATTATCTCCCATTTGGATTACTAAGTAAAGACTTGTTTGAAATTCATCTTCGTCGTGTTTCCTACGCAAGCAACGCGTTACACAAACGCATGGATCATTGATAGTTAATGTTAGTCAATGCATATGAAAAAATGGGACTTTATTGTAAAAGTGCTACATTGGTATTAGAATTGTAATCCCAACTAATTCTAATTTCTATATTTATTTATGACTATATATTTTCTTTCTTAGTATATTACGTTCTGAAGTTAAAAAGTAGTAAAACATGAAATACAAAAAAAAAAAAAAAAATTGTATTTGTATTTTATATTGTAGCATTTTTAGGTACCACAAATAGTTCAGATTGGTAAGCATTTTATTAATATTAGACAATTACTGAAATTTACCCTGTATGTCTGTTTAATGTTTAATTTGAAATCCAATGTTGATTTCTGTCTTCATGCATCACTTGTATATAATTGAAGCACATTTTGGGACTAAGAGACTATATGACTCCCTAGGCAGTGTGATCTATTACAGTGGATCTTTGAGTAAATAATGGGTGTGACACAAAGTCAAAAGCACAGTTTAGCCAACAGCGGGTCACTGCGGTTAATTGCTTGTTAGAAACTCTGTCAGTCACTGTATTTCTTACACCGCTCTGCTCCGCCTCTGTCTGGGAATACTTAATAGATTCCATTTGTGCCACATTGTCGCCTGCAGCCGCTGAACCGTGAACCGACCAATCCGGCGAAGTCTTCTAATGTCACATGACTAAGCGGCTGGTGATGATATACTATGCATCACAATTGAGTGGCCAGGGCTGTCTAATAAGCTCATCTCTTGCTCTGTGAGCCTTATTAGTGATTGAGAGACAGCTGTAATAACACTGTGTCGCCATCATTCCTCTGACTCCATTATTCTTGCTGGTTTCTAGAAGTTAATGTGACGTTGGGTGAGATGAGTGAGAAATGGTTGGAGGATGACTGTGCAGTTGAAAGCACATGTAAAAAATGAGCTAAACTAAGTTTGACAGCTACTACAAAAACACACATGCTGCTATAGTTGCCCCTAAGGACTCATAAAAATGGCACACTACATGTTTATCTCTGCATGTCATATTGGAACATAAAAATTGGCCACAAGAGGTTTCATATTCTTAATGGGTGTAATGTGAAACACATAGTCTGCTATGTTAATAACAATCTTCTCCTTTACTGCCTCGCAGACAAATTTAAGTCTTGCAGTATGAGCACACAGGCTGAAAGCCTCTCTGTTGGAAAACATATTTCAGAGAGTTGATGTTGATGTGTTTTTCATCAGCCAGTCCCTGAAGGGCCTTGACACAGAGAATTGGATTTAGAAACATTTGCTGACTGAAGTAGTTTTACCAGTTGGACCCCATCACACTAACCTGGGACTTAGAGAGCCTAAGGGAATGAAAGCACAACATGATTGGCCAGGCCACCATGTCTGTGATACATGTCCATAACCTTGAGTGCCTAGACTTGAGGTTTTGGATCAACACTTAAGAGAGATGAAACTGTCTTTTGTTGAAGCATGCAGTTTTTCAGAGCAGTGCAGATATATGTGGTTTTGTACATTTATATATCTGTGCATTGAAACATGTTGACCTTAAAACTTGCACAGTAGTGTGTAAGTCGGATTACACAAGTTTCTTGTGGCAATGAATGAATCATATGATTCATCGTCCTTCAAAAAGTAAAAAGCGCTTCAGGAGCTGTTGGTATGGTTTTCTGCAACATGAATCTGCCACTTTTGCAGGCCTGAGAGGCTTGATGTCTCCATCACAGTAAAAAGGTTGAACATTCCACGCTACAAAAGTGCCCTCCAACACCTACCAGCCTGTGTGTCCTCAGAAAATGCCAGGGAAGTGGGGCAGAACAATCTTCCCACTGGCAGGGGCGCACAATTGTCTGTCTAAAGTTAAATGTCCATCAAAAGACTCTCTCCCACATCCACAAAAACAGATTTGTTGGACTTCAAGAGGATATTAGAAAGCTTTTCTGCACTTTCTTTCAATTTTTGGAAGTGGAAATCTCCACTTTTGTCTCATTAAATGGGGCTATTGTGCTGTTGCCCGCAACATGATTTTATGGTCTTTGACATCTCATCCCTGCAAGTAATGAAAAAGCTGCCCAATAAAAGCTGGATTTTTTGAAAGGACTAGAGGTGTAGAACTATCAAAGTTTCTATGAGATATGACTTGATAGAAAAGTTGAGGTGATTCCTTTGAAGTGAAAAATTGGGAGGAACTGGTAATAAATGTCCCCAGGCCTATCACATCCCGCTATGACAAAGTCATTGACTTACACCCATTGATCACAGTCAAAAGTAATCTAATGCTGGGGCCTGAAATGATGGCTTTCTTTGAGGGAAACCATCCTTCACCGTGATAGTAATTGAAGCTCCCTCTTTATTTGTTTTTAGGAAGTGCTAGATTGTCATCACTGCCAAAGACAGTGACAATCTGGGGTTGTAGTTTTTCAGATGCAGAGAAGGTGTAATTTTAAGACAAAGGCCATCATCTAAGTGACATTTTTCAAAAATAAATGTAAATTTTGTTTAAAGAAAAATAATATATACTATACAGCATCATTACTCCAGTCTTCAGTGTCACATGATCCTTCAGAATCATTCTATTTTTTGATGCTTAACTAACATTTATTATTATTATCAATGTTGAAAACAGTCATGCTGCTTAATATTTTTGTGGAAACAGTGATACTTTTTTCAGGACCCTTTGACAAGTAGAAAGTTCAAAATAACATTTATTTATAATTGAAATCTTTTGTAACAATTTAAATGTCTTTACTGTCATTTTTGATCAGTTTAATGCATCCTTGCTGAATAGAAGAAATTAAAATATTTTAAATAGTGTGATAAATGTAAATAAATAAATGTGCCAGATGGACATCCGTGATTGTTGCAATGTGTCTTAATCATGAGTGCTGCGATTTTAAGATAATGTAACTATGTCATGTTAAAAACTGTTCAACTTTCATTAAAAACTGTTCAACTTTCAATTTTGGTACATTATGTTGGTGTTCCACCTCTGAGGAAGAGCCGTCACTCTAATATCTGTCACTTTTTGTCTCACACAATCAGAATCAGATACCAAGCACTTTTTCTTCTCAATCTTTCTTCCTAGACGTTGAGAAATTTCCTAACCTGAGCCTTCCAGAAGTGAAGGAATGCCTCATCCACAATGAAAGTAGTATATCTCCCCTCTCATCCTCACAGTCAGCACTCACGCATGTATGAAACGATGGCAGATGTCACTGAGAGGGGTTTCATTATGTTGAGCTGGCTAGGCACTCTGCAGTTTAAGGGCACAGGCGGAGGCTTATTCATTTTTCAGAGACTTTAAGTCAGAACACTCATTAGTGAGCTATTATAGAGCCATACCACAGAGGACGAGTTGTCTCATGTGGTCCTTCCGCTTTTTTCATGGCAGCATCTGCAGCTGTGTTATGCTCTTACTCTCTCCTTCACTCTGATTCCACTGCAGTGCTTCTTCATGCAGATCCATTAATGAGTGCCAGCAGGGCAGATGGTGAGGGCAGCTTACAAATTGAGTTGGGGTTGATGATGGTTACTAGTTGGTTTGATGGTTTCCTGCTTGGTATTAAGCTGTGTTTGATGTTAGAATGAAAATATTATTCTGAAAAGACTGAAATTATTTAATCATGATGTTATTTAATGAGAAATAGGTGATCTGTCTATAAATTTCATGGACATACTGTAACTCTGCAAATAATTAAAGGAAAGATCCCCCAAAAATGAAAAATCTGTTGTCATTTACTTACCCTCATGTTGTTCCAAACCCATAAGACTTTCGTTAATCTTCAAAACACAAATTAAGATATTTTTAATGAAACCTGAGATTTTTCTTCGAAATACTTGGATTAAGATGCTTTATTCATATGGATTCGTTTTATGACCTTTTTGGATCTTCTAAGTTTTAGTAACATTGGCCTTTTAGTGGAGGTTTCATTTAGAAAATATCTTTTTTGCTTTTCAAAGATTAAAGTTTCTTGGGTTTGAAATGACATGGGTGAGTAAATTATGACAGAATTTTCATTTTTGAGTGAAATGTCCCTTTAATAAACAGTTGTGACTAGACTAAATTTGTCATATCTAATGACATTGTTGTTGTCATCAGCACTTGGAATTTTCCCAAGCTGTGCACCTAACCCATAATTAAAAAGATATTTGCAGATTAAAACATATTAATCATAAAACAGCTCATACTTGTGGTGCTTTGATAACAGAGAAAGGCCTTCAAATGAACTTGTAAATGAAGACGTATAATGGAAAGATGAGAGGAGGATCACTCTGTTTATTATTCGATTCTCTTCTGTTGTTTTCAGACTAGAACAAACTGTTGATTTTAAATGTTTAAAGCACCTGTATTGAAGTAAATGGGAAGACACCTGATGTTTATTACATTTTGGTATCAAATTATTCTCTAAGTCTGAGTTAAATGGTTTCAAGTGTTGGACTATTGCTCCATTCCAGTCTGCTCATTTTTCAAAACAAATCATTTTATAGTTTGCCATGATACGATTTATTTTCTGCCTGTCATTCATCATAGATTTGATGTGGAATGGCTGAATAAATAATTTCCTCATTATATATTGTTCTCACTTAATACAGTTTCCCCTGAGAGTCTGAATTCCATTTCAGATTTTATTTGTATGTTTTTTTCACAAATCAAAATGCCACAACCTGTTTGTTTTCTTCAGGCATGAAATCATATTTCTAAAATTGAAAACTGAAAAAAGTTAACCTTTTACAGTCATACCAGAGGGGAATGGTGGAGGTTGTAGCCTGTAACACAAACCAAACCACTGTCACACAAGTGCTGCTGGAGTTTTGTGGGAAGAGTGTGTGTGTGTGTGTGTGTGTGTGTGTGGCACGTTGGCACAAATGTCTGAGGGCAGATAAATGTCACGTTATGACATTCAGCTACATGTCTTGTGTGACTAGCAATCCAAAGTGACGTGAATAGTTCTTGTTTGCCTTGAGTTTTTTTGAGAAAGTAAAAATGTGCAAAGTTTTCTGTGATGGGTAGATTTAGGTGTAGGGTTGGTGTAGGACAATAGAAAATATGGTTTGTACAGTATAAAAACCATTACGCCTATGGAATGTCCCCACAATTCACAAAAACAAACGTGTGTGTGTGCACGCATTTTTGTGATTCATGAGGACACATTTGTATAATGACATTACACTGGTATTAAGACGTAAACATGAAATATGAGGACATTTCATGAGTCCTCATATTTAAAATAGCTTTAAAAACAAACTAAACAATGTTTTATTAAAAATGTAAAAATGCAGAATGTTTTTTGTGATGGGTAGGTTTAGGGGTAGGGTTAGTATAGGGGGATAGAATATACAGTTTGTACAGTATAAAAACCATTACGCCTATGGAATGTCCTCACTAAGATAGCAAAACAAACCTGTGTGTGTGCGCGCGCATGTGTGTGTGTGTGTCCAGATTTGGGTATACCTGTGGGGGTCAAATTTTTGAATGTGTCTTCATAAATATAGTGAAAAATGTCGAAAACTGGCTCGTGGCGACATATGAAGTGGGCCTTACTATTTTAAAATATAATTAGATGTCTTAATTTAGGACAAATATATAGTCCCAATTTTCAAATTAATTTAGTAAAACATAAAAAGTAAAGAAATAAAAGCATTTTTAGTAATATACATGAGTAAAATTATATTTTGCAGTACCAAAATTTCACAAAATCAAAGTTATCTCACATAGATTATAGCAGTCAAACACGTTTTTGAACAATGTGTTCTCTAAATACAATCTCAAGGATTTCTGGCAATTACGTTAGCACACATTAGGAGATTATAGACAAAGTGATGTGTTTTGTTCTAATCTGAAGGTCAGCACGTTCTAACAAAATCCTTGTAACCCATAACACACAACTTTATCCAATAACCATTTAGCTCATAATTCAGAGACTCAAAAAGGCATTTCGGCACAAGAAATAAGTAATTGAAAACCAATAAAAGACAAATGAATTCATTGTGTTGTTTAAAGCTGTCAAGCTCAAAAAGGATAAAAAAATTATGAAAGCACAATAGATTGTCCATATAACTGATAGTGAATAAAACATATTTGACATAATGAAAATGAGTTTTGAGACACTCAGGAGCCAATGATGCTAATATTAATGACGTCCATTGTTTTGTGTCCCTGTGTTCCACAGGAAATCATGAGGAACATCTTGAGGGAGAGTAAATAATTACAGATTTTTCAAATTTCTATATCTATTCCTTCAAATTAAATGGTCTTTTTGCCTCATCATTTTTTGTCCATTCTTATGGTGGCTAATACAGTTAATTTGTGCTTTAGGGATGTCTCTGAAAAACAAGGGGCAAGATTTTGAATTTTGAGATTTGAATAAAATCCCCCACGGTGAATGAAATAAGCAACTGGGTTTAGTCAGACAGTGATCAAAGAAATAGGAAGAGATTGAGTGTTCTTTTGTGTGAGTGTGTATATCTTTCAGTCCATAAAATGTATCAAGTGCAATGTGGAATCTAGACCAAAACTGCAGCAGGGGGAACTGTGTTGTCAGTATCTTGCCTGTTTGCCACCCCTTCCTTCCTCCAGGAATCAATTATCTGCAACTGCCTCTCAATTCCTACACCTGAAAGCTGAACTATCACAACACTGCATGCAAATTTACTATGAATTTTACTATTTGCCTTTCCTTATATGCCTTTATATATGCTGTTTAAAAACAGGATCAACACTCAGGCGCAGTTAAGCCTTGTTCAGACTGTCAGTCCAAATCCGGTTTTTGTGCATATCTGATTGGAATCTGAGAATCATATTAAAGGATTAGTTCACTTCAGAATTAAAATTTCCTGATAATTTACTCACCCCCATGTCATCCAAAATGTTTATGTCTTTCTTTCTTCAGTGGAAAAGAAATTAAGGTTTTTGAGGAAAACATTCCAGGATTTTTCTCCATATAGTGGACTTCACTGGGGTATACAATGGGTTGAAGGTCCAAATTGCAGTTTCAGTGCAGCTTCAAAGGGCTCTACACGATCCCAGCCGAGCAACAAGGGTCTTATCTAGCAAAACAATCTGTCATTTTCTCGACAAATGCTCGTCTTGCACTGCTCTGCGATGCGCCACGCATTCTATAATTACTTTGGAAAGGTCACGCATGACGTAGGCAGAAGTACCGCGGTAGGGTGAAAAACTCCATCTCATTTTCTCCTCCAACTTCAAAATCGTCCGACATCTTTGTTTTACCATTTTTTGTTAAGGGCGTTTTACTATGTTCGCTTTGTAGACACTGGATCGGTACCCGAAAAATACTGGAATGTTTTCCTTAAAATACTGGAATGTTTTCCTTAAAACCTTAATTTCTTTTCAACTGAAGAAAGAAAGACATGAACATCTTCGATGACACGGGGGTGAGTAAATTATCAGGAGATTTTAATTCTGAAGTGAACTAATCCTTTAAGCAAGTGTGAAGAGCATAAAATCAAATTTTTACGAATCTGTTTTGAGCTACATTTCATATGTGGTTTGAAATCGCATTTGAATTCGCTTCAGTCTCACCACAGCAGTCTAATTGGATTTCCCATGGTTTATACGCCACGTAAAACGTAAACATGTCAGACGTTGTTATATTGGAAACATGCTGAAAAGGTTGTGTTGTTGCAAAGTGCTATTCGAGCAGAAAATTACAATATAATGGAGACATGTTAAATTTTAAGACTTGCGGAGAGGATAGCACGGTATAAAGGCGCGCATACCAGCCTGCTACATTGTTGCTGCTGCCTCAGAAGACGTAGTCCAGCGTGGTGGCTACACATTGTCATGTTAAAAAAGACAACATGTGTATTGCAAACCCCTCCATGTTGCTGCTGTTGTTAGTGTTTTTGGCATAGAAACCAATGCAGATATTTCCGAAAACAAAAGAGCACCACTGGACACACAAATTAGATCCGAACAGTTGAGATAAACAGCATGGACAGTCAATAATTTAGATCAGATTTCAGTCGGATACACAAATAATCGGATTTGGACAGTGTGAACATAGCTATAGATTCACCATTTTAATCAAATTAATGCATTTGTGTTTTAGGCAATTTTTTAGAGGCTATAATCTTTTGGTCTAATCATATTACACATACAATTTTGACTGCTAACCAAATACTGGTTAGAGTAGACTAATAAATCTTTATTAAACAGAGGACCTGGCCCCAGTCCGTCACCGAGCTGATTTGAATTTGGACCCGCACAAGAAGTTGCCCAGGGCTGTTTACCTCCTCACCACACACACAGACACACTGATGACCCACCAGCTACAAACAGCAACTGTTTACTGGAGCCTGGCCAAACACATATGTCACATTTGTTTTCATTTGCAGTGACACAGACAGTCTAGGCAGTCTCTCTCCCTGACTTTTTTAATCCATCAAACCTATTATAGAGCTATTTAAGCCACTGTATGAGTTTGACCTATTGATTATGACCTTCCATAACAGGAAAATAGCACTTTTCTCATTAATTTTGGTATTGCTATTTCACTGTTAATAATAGCTTTCACCAAGGAGATATATCTGTTGTGATGCACTGAGATGTACTGAACTTTGACTGCTTTTAGATTGTTCTCAAAACTGTGCAGTTTAAAGATAAACAAAAGCTGAAAAAGTAACTGGCATTTTAACTGTGGCCTCGTGCCTATACGGCCAACTTGCAACTGTACAAAATGGGAGTATAATAGGTTACATTTTTAAATTAGGTTTGATTAGTTTTCACTCTATTATTAGAAGTATTTTTTCATAGTTTTAGTTTTTATCTTAGTCTTAGTTTTTGTATTTGCCAAAGATTTTACTAAGTGATGTCAGAATTTTATTCACACATTTTTCTGTAATTGCTATTTAGTGTTTAATTTTCATGTTTATTCAGGTAAGTTGTATATGTTTTATGTTTTATAATTTACCATGTATATAAAACTAAAATTAATTTATAGGCATTTTTATTTTAATTTTGTCAGGGAATTGTGTTTAATTTTCTCCTGTTATTTTAGTTTTTATTTTGTTTTCAATTAATAAAAAAATGTTTTTATTTATTTTATTTTTTTTCGATTAATTGAATATTTAGCATTTTTTAAATCTAAATCCTATGGAAGCTTGTTTCCGCCACTGAATAAAAACTTAAAAAGGTTATTGCTACTTTTTATCTCGCAATTCTGATTTTTTTTCTCAGAATTGTGTGATACATAAACTCGCAAATGCAATTTATAAAGTGACTTTTTTTTTTCTCATATTCTGAGAAAGTCAGGTTTTTTTCCTCTCAGAACTGGACTTTATAACTCTCATTTGCGACTTTATGAGAAAAGAATTCAGAATTGTAAGATATAAACTCGCAATTGCGAGAAAATGTCAGAATTGCAAAACAAAAATGTATTAGTGAGTTTATGTCTCATAATTATGACTATTTCTTGCAATTGCGAATTTATATCTGAGTTGCAAGATGTAAACTCGCAATTGCAAGAATAAAAGTCAGAATTGTGAGATAAAAAGTCGCTATTACCTTATTCAGTGGCAGAAACAAGCTTCCATATAGAATCCTGATGGACAGATCTCACTGAATGAAGATTTTCTGATCATTCTAAGAACAGCAGCTTGCTTTCTGAAGTCAGAACGTCCCATTGCCCCTTGCATTTTATGTTCTATAGAACTGACTGAAAGCATTGTGTTGTATTCATCCAGCTATTTTCGCAACTATGTTTCAAATTCTGTCTGTGTTTCACGGCAAAGCCCTGGGGAGATCACAGCTTTTCCGTTTGAAATGGAAATTGAGCCTTTTAAAAATGCACAGCAGATGTGGAGACGGACACCGGTCAGGTCATCTCATCTGATGGAGGAAAAGTGGCTAGGTTTTGGGAATGTCGGGTTGATGTATGGAGAAGTCATCAGAATAGAGAATATTAACCTTTATTAATCCTTAATTTGTTCCCTCTTGTGTTGTCATTCCTATTGAATGTGTATGTTGCACTATTAAAATGAAAGGCTTTGACACCTCTGCAAATGAATGCAAGGTGATGCATGGACAGATGGATCAAATCTGAAACCGAGGCCATGTGGTTGCTTTTGATGTAGTTCAGAACAAGGCCAGAGAGAGACTAGTGTGCAACCTGCTCCCTCTGAAGGTTTTTATTCAATTACAACTAAATATGTGCATTTTAAAAAGTGTAAATCAGGTTAGTGCAAGGAGAGAATTGTCAGTTCATTCGCTGTATAGAAAACCAGCAATTTATGTGAAGATGTATTCAACAGAGGCAGTGTATGTACAGATGTTGCTTCCAGATGGGAAATTCAGGAGCAATACAGCAGCAACATCAAACATAATAATATATAATAATATAATATAATATAATATAATAACAAAGTGTATTCCTCAAACAAGAGCAGCATGTTGAAACAGCATGCTTACCCCTTTGTTGCTCACCATTGACAAGGTGATGTCTTTCTCCAGGCAGATGCCTCTGGGTGTCTGCACTTCTTTTTTGAGTTCATGCTTTACTGCTAGGGAGCTTACTCACTAATTCACATTAATAACAGCACAAAATAAAATAAAATACAATTTTAGGCAAAATCAGGTCACCTCAAATTTCCCAGCAGAGCATGTGAGGTTAGTCTGATTTCTGTAATGTAAACTCGTGTGAAATGAACAATACTACTCACAATAAATTAAAATGTGCTTCTATGGTTCTGCTGTTGATGTCGAAACCTTTGTTAGCTATGAATTTCCCTGCTTTGACGTCCTCTAATCAATGAAACTGTCAATTCCCTTTTAAATAGCTGCTTTTGAATTTAACTGCCACAGTTTGACAAGATTAGACATTCAATATTCTATTTGAAATCTTTCAGAACCACATATATTTTCTCTCATTCAATGTTGTACACAGTTAAACTTTTGCATTAAGCATAGGTCAAAGCATGTTTCAGCATCAGTTTGTTTTGTGAATTGAGCATTATAGCCCTCGATGTTCAAGGCTGCCTTTGACTTTCAGAATCCAGAGCTCAGTTTCACTCAGTGGCGAACTGAGGCAGTGATTGTGTAAAAGATTGCTCTGAAGGAAATGCTTTAAATACTCATTTTTGTAAACAGTATTTTTGTTCACCAGTAAACATCCCTAAAGGGATAGTTCACCCAAAAATGAAAATTCTGTCATCATTTACTCACCCTCAAGTTGTTCCAAACCTGTGTAAATTTCTTTGTTTTGATGTACACAAATGTACAAACAGAAGCAGATCTAAAAAGATATATCCAAAACCCTCTACTCTTTAACACTATACGTAAACAGAATAAAACAGGAACTTTAAACCTGATTACATCCGATGTTGAGATTTCTGTTCTGGAAATGTATGCAAATTGATGCATATTTAATTAGATAATGCCACATTTGAATATTTAATGTTTGCATATAATTACTTTTCAGAAAACTTGTAATACAAAACGGTTGTCTTAATTTACTGTTTAATTAACTGGGGAAAGTATGATGATGTCTGTTACATTTTTTTTACCCTGTTCACCTGTTAATGGAGTAAGGGGGAAAAAAATTATTATTATTATTTGCAGTGGATAATGTATTGCTAGTAATCAGTCAATTCTTGTTGTTGTTTTTTTCTTTTTTTCTTCATTCATCCAGTGTTATCTTATGTGTTCTCTGTTGGCCTGTTTTACTCCTATTTTTCTCCTCTCAGCACTTGTTCACAGCTCTCCCCTTTTACAGCAGAAAGGCACAGTCGTCTCTGATCTGAGTGGTGATGGGGGAGGATGCTCACTATATCCCGGTGCAGCCCGTCAGATGAGTTATTGATGACATCTCTCCATTTGTGAGATGAGCGAACCTCAGAGGTCCTCTTCACTCATCCATTACTGTCAGCCCACCCTATCATCTGTCCTTTTTCTCTCTCTCTCTCTTTTCTTTTGAGTTATACCTCTTGATTGTACTTTTACCGGTCAAAGGTATAAAGGTTTCAGCCCCTCCCTCAGCCTCTGCACAGAATTCCCCCATAGAAATATACTTGATAGCCATACGGATGAGGATGACTTGTCAAATGACTGACAGTGAGAGGGTCTCAAAGGAGTATGGATCATATCTGAAGCCTGACTCTTTTGACAGCTCTTTTGGTCAGTGGATTTCATAAACTTTAAATAGTTGTCAAAACTGTTGTGAGGAAATGTCTATGTTTGGCAGAATATTAAAAAGCAATAAAAACTTAGCCTGTTATATAAGTTTTCTACACTGCAAAAATCAATATTTTTGTCTTGATTTCCATCTAAACATCTTTATACAAGATATATTTACCTGAGAAGCAAAATTGCATAAGATATTATTTTATATTATACCTTGAAATAAGTTTATTTTTCCTACCCCTTTGGCATTTTTTATATTAAGGCATTTTATATTGAATTAAATGTTGAATTAAGTTTAATTTTCTTACCCCTTTTGTTTTTTATATTAAAGATTATATTTGAATTATACTGTATCTTGATTTATTTATAAGGTTTATAAGTTTTTATTTTTCTTCTCTCTTTTATATCTGTCATTTTACTTGTTTTAAGCATAAATAAAAAAAATGTAATGCTGAAGAAGAAAGAACAAAATGCAAGATGGAAAGGGACATGTTTACAGAGAGTATAGCTTGAATTAAAATTATTTTTCAATTTGGCATGTTAAGGATATAAGATAGTAAGGATTACATTTTCAATAGCATCTGAAATATATTGAAAGAACTGAATCTGTTTGAAGTAACAGAAAATATAATGTGAATATATTCTCTGAAAATAAGTCTAAATATTGTATGCATTTTTATTCTCAAGTCAGTGTATCTTGTATGTTTGGTTATTTTTACTGGAAAACTAGATAAAAATATGATTTATGCTTTCAGTGTAGGCTCCCACACACAGAGGAGTTCTATAAATTAAACTATTCATTATAGTTTGGTCATATGCAAATGGAATTTGTATGACCAACAGTAAACTGTTCTCCATTTCTCTATATATTCTCTATTTCTCTCTACCTATTAGTATTAAAGTGGCTTGCACTCTTAATGCCACAGGAAGAGCCTTATTCTGCTATTTCCATAATCCTGGTTAAATGGTCTCCAGTGGTGTACGATTGGCCTCTGAGCTATAGCATTGTTCACCTGTCTCCATTCAGCGGCCTCCACCTGACCTTGCACACAGCAATGCATGTTTATGGATGAGAGAAGGTAAGATGCTGAAATCAAGCTGAAGCTCATGTTTCAATCAGTGTTGGGGGGGGGGGGGGGGTGGTTTAGGCACATTTTAAAACACTTGTGATTTTGGTAACACTTTATTTTAAGGTGATGTAGTTACACGTTACTACATGTATAGTAATAACAGTAAATTATGCAGAATTACTAGTAACTAACCCTAAACCAAACCCTAACCCTAACTGTAACTCTATAGTAAGTACATGTAGATAATTAATATTACTCAGTACTTACTGAGTAAGTACAATGTAACTACGTCACCTTAAAATAAAGTGTAACCGTGATTTTTATGCCAAGGCTTTGTTTACATTATACAGAAACATTATGATTTCATTTGGGATGTAGGCACTTAATTATTCCAACACTGTGGAAATGTTCCCTTAATGTTTAATTAGTAGCTTTGGTTTACTTCCTCCCTGGTTATTACCTCATTAGTTCATAATAATGATTGCTGTTTTGAAGTCATGTTTTTTAAAAGTGGAAAAACAGGACTGTGTGTGGAAGTGAAAAAACCTTTTACTAATATGTCAACCAAATGAAATAAGAATTTTGAACCTGGCTTTATCCAATGTTCAGATTTGTTTTGGAAATGTTTATTTCTGTTTTCTCATCTTCCTTAGTTCCTTGATAATTTCCTTGGTTCTAAATTAGTTAAAGAGGTCATGAACTGTGTTGTTTTATTGTTTTATAATGTTTCCTGGGGTGCACTTATAATGTTAGTATGCTTTTTACATCAAAAATTGTCATAATTTAGAAATAAAAGGCATTTTTCCTACCCTGATTTTAGTCCTCTGATTTAAATGCTCTGTTTTAAGGGGCATGTCTGCTGTGAGATTTAAGTATAAACCAACATGTTCTCCAACCAATACGCCTATATAGGTTGTTTGTCACTTCCCTGAAATACGGCCCATCGGAGCGTTTACTAAAGTTGCGCCCCTATTGACAACAGGACACTTTAATTTTAATTCATGAAATACGACCCATAGGAGCGTTTGCTAAAGTTGCGCCCCTATCGACAACAGGACACTTTCGTTTTAATGCATTGTTCCCTTTTATCTGCGTCATATTTCGGATTTCACGTAGCTCAATTGGCAGAGCATTGTAATATATAACAATATGCAATCATGTGATTATGCGATTGTGGGTTCGATTCCAGGGAACGCATGTGCTCATAAAGTGTATATGCACTATAAATCACTATGGGTAGGTTTAGGGGTGGGTGGGATGGGTGTAGTTGTTAATAAAAAAATGAGTTTTGCTAAATAGGACAAATGGTGTAAAAAGTCCACACATTGCATTTACAGTTTTTCTCAGTCGATTTGACAGATTTCTCCGAACTCAAGTCACTGTTCTCAAAACAATTCACACAGTAATCTGAACTCTTTGTAATTGTTCTAAACAGAATGTAAATTTTCCTTCATTTCATGCAAATTACAAATCACATGCATAATTTTCTCAAAACACTGTGCATAAAATTCCCAAATGTTTTCAAAGTAGTTCATACAGCTAACCAAAACTTTAATATATGCAAGCGAAAACAATTGCAGCTCTTTTTATTGGTTTTATAAAAATCACAATCATTTGCCCCAAATAAATATCTGCTGAGTTCTTAATACACACAACACAGGAAAAACACATTTCCTAATTGTTTACACTGTCTCAATTACAAAAACTATGAAAGGGGAAAGAAAAGAAGAAGAAGAATGGGAAAAGGAAGAGATGTAAGAGTGAGAGGTTTTGGAGAGGATAGAGGAAGGGTAATACTGAGAGGGAGAGGAACAGTGGAAGAGGCAGAAAGAGATGAGGGGAAAGGAATAGATGGTTAGGGAAGAGGAGATGGAGCAAGAAGAGTTGAGGATGTAGGAAGATGAGAAGAGGCCGGAGTAGCGGGAGAAGATATGGTAGAGTGGAAGGCAATGGTATTAGTGGAAAGAGCAAGAGAAGAAAATATAACATGGACAGAGGGAAAGAAAAGAGCAAGGTGTAAGAGGAGAGAGGAGAGGTAGGGTACAGACAAGTTTCAAATGAAATCAGAGCCAACCTAATTGACCATGTCTTAAATTACGGTTTTTCCTTGAGAGTAGCTGGACAGATAGTTTAGCCCAATATAAACATTGTTCCACAGTCAATGTCCCTGAACAACAAGCGCTCCAATCCACTGATGGCGTGGCACACAACGCTGTCTTGGGGCTGCACAACACAGAAAGGCTTCTAAATTTTTTAAACTCCCTCAATGAAATCAACTTTCCAAAGGGTAATCAGGAGCAAACTGAGCGAAATTGTGTAGTTGTGTGGGACAATGTCCACTTTTACCATTCAGCACTGGTATAAGAGAGGTTTGAGCATCACCCACATTTCAGGATGGTGTTCCTTCCAGCATATTCTTCTCTTAAAGATGGAAACCATATGATCACAACCTTTAACACCAAGTAAGTCTTCTTCAAGTGATGGAAAAGGCCTGTGGAGAAGTTGAGGCACAAGGATGAATCCAGCATTCACAGCTGGATCACATTTTTTTTTTTATATGATGTATGACTCGTGAAAATATATGCTGAGATGTTGATTAAATTCCTTGGCCAGATGTAATTGAGAAGCAAGGTCTATAAACTTCATTGATTCAATGATTGCAGTACATTTATTTTGTTGTTAGTATTTATTTTTGATAAATGCATTAATAGAAAAAACTGCAGAGCTTTAGTGAATACTGAACTGTTTTGCCAACATAAGAGTGTGTTTATTTTGCTGTGTTAATTGTTTTGAGAGCAATTACATTCATTTGGAGAAATGTGTCAAATCGATTGAGAAAAACACGCATTTTGATTGGTAACGACAGTCATACGTCATTTCATGAGGACAGACGTAACATGACACTGTCATTATTTTTACGCCAGCTATTAAATATCTTTGTCGTAGCAAAGTCTTTAAAGTATCTACCTATTCTTTCAAACATAAGCCTAACCTGAGAAATATTCACTGTTGTAAAAAGTGTGACCACTATCCCTGGTCTCCCTTATTCATCATATTTTGATATTATGAACTAGAAAAATACCCTTTTATTGCAGGATTAAAAGCATACTCGATGCTCACACCCCAACAAGTGTTGTAGGGCCTGCTGTGTGGGGAATATTCTGATTGAAGAGCTCCTTCACTCCAGATCTTCGTCGCCATGACAGCGCTGTCCCATTCCAATTGGATTATTCCCCTCTGTGCCCAGCCAGTGGAATGAGTGTGGGTATGTCTTACCATTGATTGGCACTTCACTGTGTGTGTGTGGGCATGTGTGTCATGGTTTTAAGTCCACCTGAGCCTCTCTTCTTGTAGTGTCTGTCTGAATTGAAGGGGTTCATTCTGTCTGCACCGTCCCCATCTCATTGTGAACAATGCATTGCAACACCTGAGAGGACTGATGCGTGATCTCTGAAGGCATAAAAGCGCTTATTTTCTTCCTCCCTCACTTCATCTATCCCTGTCTCGCTCTCTCAGACTCTTGGCAGAGTCTATGTGTTTACCATATGCATGAAGGATTGGACATGCATCTAAAGAAGAAGAGGAAAGATAAACAAAGTCTTTGGGTTCTCGCCTCTGGAGAAGCGCGAAAAACAAAAGCATACCAACCTCATCCAAACACACTAGCAAATGAACCAAGGATTTGCTACTCCAAAATGTGCCACTGAATAATCTTTGTCAGACCTGAGGTGTGGGCAGCCATTCCAAATTGTCAACAGCAGACAGACAGTTTTTATGTTTAGACAAGACAAATGTAGGACGACCGTCGAGTGTGCCTGCACTGTCAACAAGCTCTCTGCAGCATCAGAGGGGACGTCCAGCAATGTGCCAACTGGAAGAATGGTGTGTTAGGTTATCCATACAGACCCTTTCAATATGCAAATAGTTGATGCATGTCAGTAGGCTACTTGTTAGTCGGAATTACAGCTATTGAGCTACAGTAGTGAGTTAACCAAGATCAGTTTAACATGAAAAACCAGGAGAGAGGCATTTTCAGCTAGGCTATACAGTTTTACCGATTTAAAGGATGAATTAATTAATTACAAAGCTAATAGGGAACGTTCTCAGAACTTTGGCAACATACTGGGAAGATTCTCTCAAAGTTATGAACAAACATTCTTCCAATAACCGTTGTGTTGAAGCAGTTTAGGTATTTAACAAGAGTTTAGTTTCACACAAGAGCTTGAATGAATG
Source organism: Hypophthalmichthys molitrix (assembly GCA_037950675.1). Taxonomy (NCBI): domain Eukaryota; kingdom Metazoa; phylum Chordata; class Actinopteri; order Cypriniformes; family Xenocyprididae; genus Hypophthalmichthys; species Hypophthalmichthys molitrix. The sequence goes on from CM075497.1 coordinate 20,263,726, forward strand.
TCTCTTTTTACTTCAATATGTAACTCACTCTTACAACGCACGTGCACACACCCCAAGAACCTCGTGAACATTGAGTTAGAATACACTCACCCTCATCCACCCACTTTCCGTAGTCAACTAGCATGTGGCAGACCGTAGCTGATGATCCACCTGGAGGGGTTTAGACCAAAACAATGCCATTTTGTTGCTACGGTGAGGTCTATGGACCAGAACCCAGTCAAGCACTGTTATATGCTTGAACTTGTGCCTCTTGTCGAAGTTGTCCTTCATTTGCTTCTGGTTTGAAGTTACAGCAACTTTGGCTGCTGAACGGATGCCATCTCGTAGAGAAGGTTAAAGAAGTCTGCAGATGTGAACTGAGGTTCAATGTCAATAGTAATGAAATGTACATTATGTGAATGTAAATGTACATTATATGTACTGTTAATGAAGAAGAGAGTCTGCCAAGAAGAGAGATAATGTCTGCCAGAAAACTCTACTTATTTAGCTAGTTTATGAGCTGATAGGCTGGAGTGACCAAATAACATTTCCCATCATTCTCTGTGGCAGCATAATAATAATAAAAATATCAATTACACACACAATGCACATTGTTTGAGTTTTCAGAGCTCATAAAAACAAACTTCCCTGGAGAATCAGGTGATATTATATATATAGTATTTTATATATATATATATATATATATATATATATATATATATATATATAAATTAGAGGGGCCGTGTGAGGTCCAAAAAGGTAGTCTGTTGGCTGAGGGAACAAAATGATTATTAACTAAACCATATATTAACCATTAACTAAACCATTATTAACTAAACACATTTAATTAATATCAATACATATATTATTTAATCTATTAATCATATAGACTAGTTAATTGTTGCTGATGCAGTAATCATTAATGAATGGTTTAGTTCTTCATGGGTTATACATTAACTCATGATTATCTGTGCATTGGTTAAGCATGAATTAATGCAAATTAGTCCACCTGTATTGTAAAGTGTTACCTTACACTTTGACAGCAATGCCATAGAAATATACAGAGCTATCACAAAAATGGAAGTTCAAAGACAAAATTCTAAAGATGGCTGTGGGCTTATTTCTCTGGCATGTACATAAGATCTGTAGGTTGAGCTGGAAAGAGATTGACAGATCTGAGTGGACTGCTCTCAATGTTTTGATGGTGCCTGGGATGCTCAATGTTTACACTTTTGGGGGAGATAAACCCATGAATGGCCCAAAGTAATCAACAGTAGTAGTCAATGAACAATAAACTAAGTAAAGAGAATGTATTTTAACATAAACACAAAAATCTTACGTACTTCACCTTGATTGAATGATTGTCGCTTGTCTCAACCTACTACCATAAAAGTGTAATCTGCAGAAAGAGTGCTGCAAAATCCCCACACAGACTGATGCTCATATGTGAGCTGTGTCTGAACCACATCTTAACATTTTCAATTACAGCAGATCTCGTATCCGACATAAAGCCCATCGTCTTTAAGCTGTTTCTTGTAATCCTTTTTCCGTGTTTCCCCAGTAGATTTTTACTTTGTTTCACCTTCCTATCCCACCCTTGGCCCCTGTTCTAATCTTCTTTGTTTGTGTTGTGCTCCCCCTTGAGAAGACTAATCTATCCACACACCAGAAACCTGTTTGTGTTTGCTTGATGAAATCTACTTAAACTGACCAAGAAACTCACTTTCTTCAACCCTGCAGTTTGTGCTAATCCTAACTCTTCCCCATCTCCACCTCTACATTTTCATGTGAATAACTTGTTCTTGAGGGGTGAGTGAGAGCATGGGAAAATTAAGCTGATCTCGTGTAGTATGGAATAACAAAACCTATTTTTTATTGTACAGTTGGATATTATTTGCCTAGTCATGATCCATTTCATATTGTAACCATTGCTATGTCAGAATCTGAGATATACAAGAGTATCATTTTTCATTTGCCAACTGCAGCCTGCTGGTTTTACTGTAATCCCCTGTCGAGAATTCTCAGTAATTTCCTGCCCTCCATGTCATGTCTTTCCTATTGAGATGTTACTTTAGAAATAAGAGTGCAAGATGATCTTTGCTGGCAATGCGCTGTGTAGTCAAATACATCATCTTCTAATGTCTATCAGCAACAAGATGAGGATGGACAGCGAAATTATATGTTCAGGAGTCAGATACTTGTGTGCTCATTCTTAAGCATGACCTGGAACTGAATGCTCCAGTTCTCATTTCTGCTGTTAAACATAAAACTATGTTACAAAGCAAATTTGCAAGTACTATTATTGCTACTAATGGAAGCTAATGGAAGATATTAGAATGCATTGGAAAGATTTTCCTGTATACATTTGTACTGAATCTTAAATGACTTTCCCTGTCTCCAGAGTTGCTTTGGTTTGAAATGATTACACATCAAAATCCTCATAGTTAAATCAACTCTGCTTAGAGTACATATGGTCCCTCTCTAAATAGTGTTAAAGTAACACTACTGAAGCAGAGTTAAAGTTAATGAGATAATTAAGGGATTAATTAAGTGATGATTGAGCATTAGTGATGAACACCTGCTGTTAACAAGCAGAATCATTGAAGAAAAGAGAAACATAAAAACTACAACTGACTTTAACTTTGTTTCAGTGTTACTTTAACACTATTTAGAGAGGGGCCATATGTACTCTAAGCAGAGCTGATTTAACTCTGGGGATTTTGCTGTGTGTGAATAAATAATTATTTGTTATTTCACAGCCCATTACAATTTTTCCATTTTTTTCCAGCATTTTGATGTTAAATCAAACATGGCCACTGTAACAGCATTAGAACAGGCAGTGAATTCCAGCTCTTGTAAGAAGATGACATATAGCAGTAGAAGCTGCTGCACAATTTTCACTGTCACAGAGCGGGTTGGGCAGCACCAGCTAGCAGACCTTGTTGAAACAGGGAAAAGGGGGGTGGTGCTTGACCGACTGTCGCATCAGATGAACTGGGACTTAACACAGGCCAATGCGCTGTAATACTAGCCCTACTCCACAAAAAGAATATGAGAAGTTAGTGACGAAACATCCAGATTGTACAATTTGGCAAAGTGCGGGAGAAGCCCATTCCGCTGTCAAGCAAATGTCTTTGATGGACATCCAACTCGCCCATGCCCATGAAGAAGCCGTACCCCTTGTAGAGTGGGCTCAAACACCTATGGGGCATGTCACCTTCTGTGAACTACAAGCCAGGGCTAATACATCCACAATCCAGTGGGATAGCCTCTGTTTTGAAACCGGCAGATCTTTAGTGCAATCTCCAAAGCAAATGAAGAGCTGCTCAGGGAGTCTAAACAGTCTAGTGCGCTCGACATAAACAGGCAGAGCATGAACAGGGCAAACCAGCTGCAAAAGGGAAGTGTTCCCCATAGATGGTTTCCCCTGAGCAAAGGTTGATATCATTATAACCTTGGCTCTGAATGGGGTTGAGAACACTTTAGGAACATAACATTCCCCCCTGTCTGAGGATGACTTGTCCGGGCCAGTTCTGTGACGGCAGCCAGGCTGGAGAAACCACTCATCCAACCTGCTGCGCTCTGGTACGGCGAAGGGAGACCATTCCAGGTCCAGTTCCTCGGCCGCCTTGGAGATGACACGGAGGAGTTCACTATCAGTGTAGCCGGAGGAGTTCACTATCAGTGTAGCCGGTGGACACCCCAACATCTTTGTGGTGGGAAGCGGAGTCCTGCACATTGCTAGCAGACAATCCTTTGATTCAGACTCCACTGTAGATGTAGTGCCGTTGTGCTCTTCCTCGGGTGCACCAAACAAGACGAGGTCACGAGCCGATAAAGGGTGGGAAACCAGACTCAGCATACGCCTCTTGGCATTACTGGTCAGGGGAGCAGGAGTAACATGTGCACAGGGCCAGTGTTAGCTCACCCATTTCAGTGTCAGTCTCCGGTACGAAAGGCCGCTGCTTCATTCTCTGTGGCTCTGTTAAATCGACGGAGGGGTGCAGCGGCTGGCTGAAGGCAGATTCTTTACTGAGCAGTAGGGCTATCTGCCTTCGGAGAATCCTAACACTAACGCGTCACAATGAGGGTAGTTGGGCTGCTCAATGATGGCTTCTGTGTGGACATGGCCCAGGCAGACAATACACATATCGAGGTCGTTGGGGAGCTCTATATGAGTCCCACGCAGACTGGGACACTCAAGAGGATCTCTTCTTGATGAGAATCCTCAAAGGGACGTCTTCTTGATGATAATCCATTTATTTGCGAAGACTCGATGGCAAAGGAGAGGCTTCTGACTTGCAGTTTTGAAGGAGATAATGTCGCTGGGGTAATGTCACTCAGCGCTGTCTGATATAGGGCGCATCACGCCCCCCATTTTGTGTGCCTGAGTGCCATTGGCCATTGCAGGGCAATGGCATTAAAGCATGTAGAGCAGCCGGAGTGTTTAACCGTTGCACACTCGTGTCACATCCGTTGCGATGTCTCGCACATGACACGGCATTTGAATTTAGAAAAGGAACACAAAACTGACGGGAGCCGCTCCGGTTGTAAACAGTGATTGCATCTAGGTGAACGTGATTTTACCAAGTACAACATGTTCCTGGATCAACATCTTTGTTGATCCTGAACAACATTCCAATCAACCAATCAGATTTGAGGGAAAAGTTTACAGTTTATGTCAAGTTTAGGCTTACAACCAGTGTTAGGTGCTTCTATGTCAGTGTTATTCACTTATCATTTCCTTCTGATTTTAGGGATAAATTATGGGTAGGGATAGGTTTAGGGGTAGGAATAGGGTTATGACTAAATTTTCAGACAAGAATGTTGTTCCAGGATCAACAAAATATGTTGATCCAGGAACATGTCTTACTTGGCAAAATCACAGTGACCTTGGATCTAACACCTTAAGATGACACACAGCTCATATCTCTGTCGCTGTAAGTTACCGAAAGCGAAACCACACACAAAACATCTCTCGCACTGTATGACGTCACGTGACAGACAACTAGTTGTCCAGTCCTGTTCCGTTCACACAGCGCGAAAATTCCGAGAATGCGGTTGTGAGTCCTGAAAATTTACGGGTGTGAGTTCGGTTATAGAATGCGGTTGTCACTCCCGTAAATAACAGTACTGCGTGTGAACGTAACCGTATTAAGGACTCAAATACAGCACTGACAACTGTATTCTGCTGCTGTGTGAACATGCCCTTTGAGTTTAAAGTGCATGTCAGATGTGGTTTTGTTCAGACTTGTTCTGGCAGATTTTGTACATGTTTTAGTCATTAACCTGACAAAATGTATTTTTGCAAGCAAAAAAAAAAAAATCCACAGAAGACAAAGACACTGATTTGGAATAGGATTTTACACTGTGTACTTGCACTGCAACTGCAGGGAGATACGCCATGTCTTGCTTGGATTGGTAACAAGCAAAATGAGGACAACTATTAAACAAAAATTTAAAATCCTCTAAATTTCAAATCCTCTAAATTCCAAGTTAACAAGAAAGAGGATGTTGTTAGTTATCATCACATATTTTTATTGCAGGAAATACTGAAGAAATGTTGGTGATGAAAAGATAACATTAATTTCAGTAGCTCAAAAGTGGAGAAAAACATATGATCAGAATGTAGGGTAATAGTCAGATTGTTATTATTCATTTTTTAACCTTTTTAAAGGTCTAAAAATAAACCTACATAGGATATTCTCATGTGTACACAGTGATGTTTACAATTTTTTTTTTTATCTCAAAGGATTTCACTTTTTGGCAGCCAGTTGTGAGCCTGCATTTAGAGTAAATCATAGGTTAGGATTATGGACTGGATGATGAATCCACACGTGGGAAGTTTATCCGGTGATCAGCCTGATGGTATTTATCTCCTGCTAGATTTGAGTGGAATGTAAAACATCTATGCTATATATATATATATATATATAATTAATTCATGTAACATATGCAGTGTCATATTGTTACGCTTTTTATTATCTGACACAAACCTGGACCATTGAAAACAATTCCACCCTGCCAGTATATCCTCTCCATTCCCTCCCAAAGTCCTGCTCTTTTGCTCCTCGCTGGGCTTTCTGTTGATAATTCATGTGCAGGCTATAATTTCAGCTCTGCAGGACTGTTTTCCTCTCACCAGTTTCTGAGGTGCTCTGCTATCATAGCACTTGGTTGTTTTCCCACTGAAATATGAAGCTCTTATTACACCAAGTTTAATTAAATGTCAAATCCGAACAATCTCAGGGTTTATTCATAGAGAGAACAATGTGAGGACATTATAAGCTGAGGAGATTAAGAAGTTTCTTTACATTATACAGTCACATAATGCTTTGCCAGCTGTTAGATCAAACCTCCACTGTACGTATTTGCTCTTTCCTTCTCCAGAGAGAGAGAATCGCAAAGAGAATATTTAGGCTTTATCTGTCAAATCAGATTTATTTTCTTTTGTGACCACTGACACAATTTTACGACACTGACAGATTAATGAAAGGTTATTCTACATTTAGAGGAAAAGGAACAGGATATCGTTTTTCTGTGGTCAGTCGTTACTCTCCTATCTAATTTAAATTATTTATGAATTTTGTCCTAAATGATGTGTTACCATCCATTAATTTATCAAACATTGACTGAAAACTGGAGAGATTTAGGTAACTTTCCTGTCACAATTGTCTTTACATAGAGCATTCCATTATATTTTTAGCCATATTTACAGTACCTGACAAAAGTTTGGGAACTTTGGCAATTTTTTTATGTTTTTTAAGAAGTCTCTTATCCTCACCAGGGCTGCATTTAATCAAAAATACAATAAAAAGAGTAATATTACAAATATTATTACAAATATTGGTACTTAGGTAACATTTCTTCTTATTATTGTCAATGTTGAAAACAGCTGCTTATCATTTTTGTGCAAATGGTGATACTTTTTTTCAGGATTCTTTGATGAATAGAAATAAATTATTTATTAAATGTATTAAAGGATTTAGAAAAAAATAAATCTTTTGTAACATTATAAATGTCTTCTTTCTTTCTTTTTAATCTTCCCACAAATGTTTGAATGGTAAAATTGTTTCCAGAAAAATATTGATAATAATAATAAATGATATTGATATTGATAATAATAATAAAAATGTTTCAGCAAATCAGCATATTAGAATTTTTTTTAAGGATCATGTGACACTGAAGACTGGAGTAATGATGCTGAAAATTCAGCTTTGCCATCACAGGAATAAATTACATTTTTAAATTGATTAAAATACAATTATTTTAAATTGTAATATTTCACAATATTACTGTTTTTACTGTATTTTTGACTAAATAAATGCAGCCTTTGTGAGCGTAAGTGACTTATTTCAAAAACATTAAAAAATTGTAATGTTTCCCAACTTTTGACAGGTGTAAAATAACTGTTTTCTATTAATTATTCTATCAATCTATTTTAAAATGCAATTTATTTCTGTGATAGCAAAGCTGAATTTTCAGCATCATTACTCCAGTCTTCAGTGTCACATGATCCTTCAGAAATCATTCTAATATGCTGATTTGGTGTTTAAGAAATATTTCTTATTATTAGCAATATTGAAAATAGTTGTGTTGCTAGAAAGCTCTGAAATACATTTTTTTACATGAGGATGCATTAACTTGATCAAAAATGACAGCAAAGACAAATAATATTACAAAAGATTAGACATTTGTAAGCATTTATTTGAAGGTTTTAAGTTTTATTTTGAAACCCGAAGGCCATATGTAAACTTGTATGGACTAGGCTGATACAGTAGCAATGCGTGTATATGTTAAAAATAGTGGTTGCAGAGAGGATGAAAGTTCAAGGATGGTGGGTGAAATTGTATTTCCATGCAAACAGTACTCTGTATGTATGCAGTGGAGCACAGTTGTGCAGTGGAGCATGTGTAGTAAAATAAATTATTCGGCTATGATGTGGCATTTATTTGCAGATAAGTCTGATGGTTGTCACCTGTGACAGAAAGGTAATCAGCTACTTGGAGATACAAAGAGACACTGAGGCTCCCTGGGATATATCCTATAGGACTTAAGGAAACAAATCTCATGATGAAAATACAAAGCAAACAAAATTGCGTGGTTAGCATAAAGAAGTCCTACCTCATATCCATGGTTACTATTTCATTTTATTCCCTAGAAAAACATGTAATAGACTGCACTGATGACTGCAGTGAGGCAGAGTATTTTTGTAGGCTTTTTTAGGAATTTTTCCATTGGCTTTTGGATTACTGCAGAAAATAAACTCTCTGACAAACAAAAGTTTGTGATTCTTACCCATTTTGTTCATCATGATAATCTTCACAACTTTTGTAAATTTTGAAGCCTAAATACAATCAGCAGACGTAAAATGCTAAACATAGGCTAAACGAATATAGTTGCATGACTTTAACATCACCACTATTAAGCTTCATTTTTTTATTTAACCCTCTTGTCCTCTTTGGTCAAAAATGACCGAAAAATGTTTTGAAAATGTAAAATGTTTTTGCTTCATCAGAATGATGATACTTGGTGACTTTTGTCACATTAGCTATGTGAACACACAAATGGACATGGACACATGGACATGATTCAGATATGTTAAAGGGTCAGGGAAAAATTTTTTCTCACTTGGCTCCTTCATGGTCAAAAATGACCGATATAGGAAATTAATAGGAAATACGAAAAAATACGAAGACTCAGAGAATCTTTTGGTGGTACAAACTACAAATCAGCCACTGTGCAGAAAAATATATGAACTAGCAGGACTATAACACAGAACAAGTTTTTGCAACAGCAAGGAAGAAGTTACACTCTAAAACATCGAGAGTACAAAACAGACACACCCACTCAAACACACACACAACACACTATTATATACACACAAATGAACCGGTGGGGCTGTAACAACATGGTAAAATTGAGCCAAAACACTCAAATAAGAGGTTGAAATCAGATCAGACCCAGATTTATTAAGCTGTGGTAAAACATACCTGTTCATTTTTAACAAAATGTCCTCCTCTGTGTTCAGGTTTGCCTGTAGTAAAATTAATCCAAAAACCGACACTTCAAATCAACATTTCAAACCAAAAAAAATCTAAACCTTGACAAAAAGTAGTCTTTGAGAATGTCTGAGTTTAAATCCAAATTCATAACTTAATATAAATGTTTATGTCTAAAAACCACTAGAGAATTTATATTTTATATAGAATTTATATAGAACTTTAAAGGAATCTAGTGGTTACACCATTGCATTACATAAGTTTTTCTTTTTTTCACTCCCACAAGATGGCACTAATCTACCTTTAAAATGGATTTTAAATGCCTTGTCTCTATTTTAACAAGGAATACTGCTTTAATTGAAACTTTATTCAAAAATATATTAGAAAAAAAAATGTGTATTATTTTCAATGGTGAAAAATAGCTAATAAAAATTGTCTAAATATTGCATAGTATCATAAAATATCCTCACATCAAAAATATATTACTTTGGTTTTCCTGAAAAACAAAAAAGTTACATTTCAAGGCTTCGGTCACTTTTGACCGTGAAGGAGCCAAGTGTGACCCCTAAATAAAGAGGACCAGTGGGTTAAAAACATTTTCCCTGAAAGTTTGATTTAGAATAGATGAGTTTACCTGTTCGACATGATGATGTTTAATGTCCCTGACAACCTCCGCTGTCCCATTTAGCCTTTTTCAAGACAAATAACAATTGTTTATGTCATAGAATAAGACGTGAAAATAACTTGAGCTTGAACATAGACTTTATTTCAGGCATTTAACCAAAAACCCATTCAGTTCAACCAATTCAAACCCATTCATTCGTTTCCGGGTTTTGCCTGCAGCGTTCTATAGGCAGAGACTAAACATATACAGATACAAAGTTTTGAGATGACTGCAAAGAATGACTATTTTTATGAGTTTTTCCACACCAAGACACGTGTGTCATAAATCAATCGTTCACACTGTTTCCAGGCACTGAAGATAGCCATGTTGTCACAGCAGGAGAAGCTAAAGCTCAGTTCACTATCGATTACTGATATGTTACACTACATATGACTGTCCAAGAATGGTGAAGGAGAGCAATCGCTCACAGCATGGATAGAAACACACACTGGAGTAGAATTCATCACAGTCTTGGTTCACGGTCGCCTATGCTGAGCTGTTAATACTGTAAGTTACTGGCTTGCCAACATAGACATAAGCAGGAACTTGGTGAGGTCTGTTTAAGATTTGTTGCAACAGATATTTTAAACATGACATGAAAAAAAAAACGTTTTAAACTTGGTATTGTACATTGTTAAAAATATCGCAAAATTGGCAGCTGTTGTTGCCAGAGCCCATAAAAAAAATAAGGTGACAATATTTCAGGTTTTACATGATGGCACACTGGTGTCTGTATATTAACAGAAAAAATAAACACGATTATATTTAAAATCATATGATATGCCCTTTTACTGAAATAAATCTGTGTCACACTGGAAGCTTAAAGTGTGAGTTCTGGGACATTCTTTTGATTTGAAATGTAACCTAAACACATGCACCCTTGACTATAGTATTCAAGATATTTCCCAGGGATTATAACGTATAATCCGTAAATATAGTCCACAATACATCTTCCATTTCACCACATCTGAGTAGGTTTCCAATAGCAACGAGGATAACTTGTCATTGTCAGATATGAAAGCACACATTTTATCCTGTAAACAACTGCTCTCATCTTGCTAAAGGTCCCTTTTAATACTCTTACACGTTATTTACAAGCCTTGAGAAGTAATATCGGTCACAAGCCTCTCTTGACCCCAATTTCCACATCTTGATCCCCATTTTGCACCATGTGTTAGCCATCTTAACATGGACGTAAGGAGATGCAATGTGTAATTGACCCCATCTCTTGCTTTCTAAGCTGGTCTTTAATCCTTTCTGTGTTTGTGTGCAGTATTACAGAATAGCTTTTAAAGATGGACCCCTCGGTGACCCTCCTTATCCTTTTTCTCTTTGCCCCCCTTCGTCTCTTCCCTCCATTTACGTTTTAGTAGGGCTTGCTTTGACTAGTATGACTATTGCTGTTGCTCATATATGGACAAGTGATTTGAACAAACTTATAAGCATTAAACTTCAGTGTGTAATTTGTCTTATACCATTTGTGCTAAAGACATGAATGATGCCACAAATAGTGTCCCTTTTTGTGCTGTTAATTTATGAATTTTGCCTGACGAATGATAAAACTGGATGGTAAAACAAGGGTACTAAAACATTCTTAAGAATAAAATTCTTCTTCTTATTTTCTTATTTAAGAGAATATATATATTCCAAAAATATTTCTGTTTTTAAGACAAACTTAAAGGGTTAGTTCATTAATTACTCACCCTCATTTCATTCCAAACCCGTAAGACTTTCATTCACCTTCAGAACACAAATTAAGATCTTTTTGATGAAATCTGAGAGCGTTCTTTCCCTCCATTGACAGCCTATGCAACTACCACTTTCAAGTCCCAGAAAGGTAGTATAAAGACATTAAAGTAATCCATATGATTTTTTTTTAAGTGACGCGAGTGCTTTGTTTGCACAAAAAAACATAATTTACCACTTTATTTACAAAATATCAATTTCCAACACGTATTCACGAGAGCTCCACAATGTATGCGTGTTGTGTTGACATGAGAGCAGACGTTGTTAAGCACGTTGAAGATTAATAAAGTGGTATGTTTATTTAACAAAGCACTTGTGTCACTTCATAAAATTGAGGTTAAACCACCGGAGTCACATGAATTACCATAATGATGTCTTTACTACCTTCCTGGGGCTTGAAAGTGGTAGTTGCATAGGCTGTCAATGGAGGGACAGAAAGCTTTCAGATTTCATCAAAAAGATCTTCATTTGTATTCCAAAGATGAGCGAAAGTCTTACAGGTGTGGACCGACATGAGGGTGAGTAATTAATGACAGAATTTTCATTTTTGGGTGAACAAACCCTTTGAGAATTCAAATTCTTGAAAATAATCTTAATCCACACAACACCAGTTGATGAATCAATGTATTCTGAAGCAAAACGGTAGGAGTGTGTGAGAATAATACTAGTATTTTAAACTGTTTAAACTATAAACTACTGCATCCGAAGTTCTCAAATCTGAAATGTTCTCAAATATTTTCTTAATTACTGGTGCTGTTGATAGATTACATATTTTTAAACGATTAATTTCACCTTTTTTGTGCGATTAATCGCACACTTACTGTGAAATTAAGCATACATTATTTATCTTGTTTAACCTGTTTATTTTGTCATCATTTGCTATTGCTATATTAGTAAACAATCAGATTGACAGGTGATTCTCACAAGACTGTAGTTTCTGCAAGCTTTTTTTCAAGGTAAATTTAGGTGACTTTTTTCAAAAAAGGACACTTGGAGACTCCAAAAGGACACCAAATAACCAAATAATATAAGGAGCACCTATGAAAAAAAAAATTACAGTTTTTTTTTTTTTTTTTTGTCCTAGTATGTATACAGTGCAACAGCAAAGAGCTTGTTTACATTTTATACAGGTCAAGCTGCAATACTGAACAGGACCACATGGAGATGCTAAAGACCTAAATCAATTGCCTTGACCTGACTGCATACTGTATGCCTACTACAGTACACGGATCCATTCAGAATTACTAAACACAGCAACATACACATGACAAATCAAAACATTATCCTGAATGTGTGTGGAAACAACTTAAATGTACTGAAAAAAATGTTTGTTTGCACATCAATATAACAGACTCACACATGCTTACTGTACCACTCCTGTATGTCAACGAAACCACCTAGCAACACCCTAGCAACCATCCAACACATTTAAAGCCATTGAGAACAAAGAAATAAATGCAAGCATAATTCTTCAGCTTTTCCTCTTTGCAGACTCCCTTTTGAGCTTCTGAGTCATCTTTCTGCCTGTGACTCTCAGCACATGATGTGACGTGGCCATTGAACTGCCATCTCGTCACCAGACATTCACCCCTAACCTCTATTTCTTTCTCCACCACTCCATTCTAGACCTTCCTTTTCAGTTCAGATGTAAGTTCAGCGAGACGTCATTCATCTTACAGAGAGTCAGCTCTTTTTCTCCCCTTCTCTACATCCATTTTCCCCCCTTTGCCTTCTCATTCTTTCTCTTTTGTCAAGTTAGATTCCTTCTCTTGGTGGAATTGTAAATAAATCATTACACATGAGTGAGTAGCTGGGGTCAGACAGACCTCTTTGGCTTTATTACCTTGTTTTCACATTCCGTAAACTAAAATGACAATTCTTGTAAAGAATGTTTTTTGTTGTTGTTGTTGTTGTTCAAAACCTGTATGACTTTCTTCCGCAAAGCACAAATTAAATATATATGGAAAAATGATTCAATTTTGTCCATACAATAAAAGTCTACGGGGACCAAGACAAAACTGGACCCCACTGGCTTTCATATGGACAATTAATCAATCAATCAATCAATCAATCAAACAAACAAACATATTTTACAAAATATGTTTTGGGTTCCACAGAAGAAAGAAGTGCATACACTTTTGGAATATTAGGGTGAGTAAATGAATTAAAAACAATCAAATATTAAAATCTTGTTTTAATGTCTATACTTACTTACTAGTTTTAGAAACTCCCTCTTTGTTACTGAGGAACTGTTGTTGTGAATGTTTCATTTACAGCTTCAGTTATTTCCCCATTTTGTGCTTTGGATGTTTTTCTAAAGATGAAATCACTCTTGTTACCTAAACTGTTAAACTTTGGGCAGTCAGAAGCATGATGGGAAATGAGATCCCATATGCTTCAGACATCATCAAAATGCGTCTTATGATTTGCATTTAGATGAGTTGATTATTATAATTCACCCTTGTGATGTTAGAGAAGATACAGAAGAGACAGTATGCTCATGTTAAACTGTCTATGTACTGTGTGAATGCATGTGTGACAGAAAGATTGCATGAATATGACATTTACCTTTACAAAGATCACATTGTCACTGTCAGAAACAAGTTAATCAAAATGATGACAAATAGTGACTTTGACAAATTGTTGATTTTCATCTTACAGTTTTTCTCAATTTCTAACACACTATAATTGATTCAACTGGAACAATTTCCCAAACCATTCATTCAGTTCTCAAAACATTTCTCAAAACGTTTAACACATTCCACCTGTTTTCATACACATTCCAATTTTTTTTTGTGATTTCTGCAAAACTTTAAACAAAAAGACCTTCATTTTACACAGGTCTAAAGGGATAGTTCACCCAAAAATGAAAATTCTGTCATTAATTAAGTAAATCCTCATGTAGTTCCAAACCCGCAAGACTTTCGTTCATCTTCGGAACACAAATGAAGATCTTTTTGATGAAAACTGAGAGCTTTCTGTCCCTCCAGCTACGCAACTGACACTTCGTGACGCTTCAAAAAGTTCATAAAGAGATTGTAAAACTAATCCATATGAACTGAGCAGTTTAGTCCAAATTTTCTGAACAGACTCAATCACTTTATATTATCATTAAGTGAGGGTGCAAATGTGATGTGGAACCAACATCAGATTGCATTGTTGGTTTAAATAACATGTTAACGTTGACTGAACCTTGTTTCAATGCTTGTTTGCTATCTGGGATTAAAGTGTACACTGTTATGACATAAAATAATTAATTATACATTACACTAATGCAATGCTGATGTATATCTATTTAAAGCTCTGCTCTTGCAAAGAATGTACTTGAACTTGAATTTTGCACATCTTGTTTTGCCTTCTTATCCAACCTTGTAATTTCTTGTTATTACAATATATAACTTTTTATATCACAATTTTTAATGGGAATCTAAAAAAAAAAAACACTCAGGTCTCATGTAAAGCTATTTCACTGTGACCTGAAAACCATAAATTCTGGTTATACTTTAAGAGCTGCTGTGCAGCCAAAATTATATACCAGTTATCAATGTAAAGCTGCTTTGACACAATCTGCATTGTAAAAAGCGCTATATAAATAAAGGTGACTTGACTTGACTTAACAGTCACAGATGCTTTGAATGATTTAACACAATGAGCCAGCAGTAGAATATAAAAATCCCTTATGACTCGGTAACAGCAATTAAAAAAAAAAAAAAAAAAAAAAAAAAAAAAACCTCTGTGTGCAATGTGGAAAGCAAGAGAGATTATAAGTATTACTGTATTACAAACCTTTCAAATGCCCACAATGTTAATCTCACAGTTGAGGTTAGTTTAATAAATCATAAAGGCTATACAGAGTACTGTTATTTAGATGGGTTATAATTTATTTTTAGGTCATTATTTTTTTTTTTTTTAATTGTGCAGACCTGTCATTTATATTACTGTACCATATTTTCCCTGGTTTTCTTTTGAGCTAATCACATGAATGCCATGTGACTAATTACTCTGGACCCACAGGAAAATGATGTCATGACTCATGACAACACTCAGTGGCTGATGGCACCACAAGAATGTTCACAGTCCCGACAATTTTATAAATAAAAATAAATAAAAGTTGTGACAGAAATGGGAGGAAAAGCCAATTCATGCTTTTAAGAGTCTCCAAAAACAGGCAAAACTTCTACTATAATCTAAAAAAATATTAGCAATTTATAAGTTGTTTCCAAAATTGTTATTTTGCAAAAAATGTATGACCCTCCTGATTCTTGAAATGTAGAGCAAAAGAACTATGGACTAATTTTCTTTTTGATTCATAGACTGTAAAATATATATATATATATATATATATATATAGCGGAGCTATAAATGTAACAAATATTATTTGAGTATGTTTTACAAGAAAATATCAGTCTCTATACTTTAAAATTTCACATTTATTTTAATGTGTTACTTGCCAATTCTTTGTAATTATTTGTGAAATTTCCAAGCAATTTCTGTTTTTCAGTGTAATTGCACATAAAAGAGAGGTCAGTACAATTCTTCAAAGTTTATCCTATTCTATTCAACAGAAGAAAGAAGGTTTTATGGGTTTGAAACAAGATGAGAGTGAATAAATAACAGAATATTTATTTTTGGGTGAACTATCCCTTTACTTCTAACTTCCTTCTAACTAATATTCCTTTAAGTTCTAGAGCCTCACTATGATTCAGCATCTTAAATACTACATCTTCTCATGCTTGGGTAACAGCGAGAATTCATAGAAGCAAAGACATGAGTTGGGTCTGAGGGATAATAAGGACCCTCACAATTTCCAGTCTGATTGGCAAAAGGGATGAATTCATGCATGTCTCCAAGGTCCCCCTTTCACATCCTCTATACCCACTGAGGTGATTTGTGTAAAATGCCTCATTACACTCTTAACCGCTGGACTATTCAAACATCAGCGACTGGAATCTAACTTCCAAACCACAGCAAAATAGACAAGCTAAGCACACCAAGTTAACAACCATGCACTTCCTCAAATAATGGGTTTCTATTAAAGTTGACCTGTGTTTTTAAAGAGGGCAGAGAACCACTATTCAGGCATGTCCGGTTGTTTTTCATCTGAGTTCCTGCAGTGTGCAAGTTCACCACTATCATATCTTTTGATACACTGATGTTTATATCCTGTTTCTCACCTGAATAGCTGGTGGGCCGCTGGCCAGTTATTGACTAAAAATCTCTCTGTTTTTTGGGTCAGCAGCTTGGCAGCGAGATGTTCTGGCAGTTTAGGCGAGTTCTTCCACTAAAAGAGAGAGAAAATGATGATCAGCTGACCTCCGCTCCTATGTTCTGATCCTCTCAAAGGATTTTTCAGTTTTGCATTTTTCTTTCTCTTTCCCAGAAATAACTCAAAGACCAGTCAAGATTTTGATGTTGGCAAAAAAATTATTCCACTTAAATCAAGACACTGTTGAGTAGGGTAAAAAAAAAAGTAACTAATAGGTTTCATCATACTTTCTCAGCTCATTAATCACGCAATTATTTGTATTACAAGTTTTCTAAAATGTTGTTTAAATATGCAGGCATTATCTAATTATATATGCACTAATTTGTACACATTTCCAAACCAGAAATCTGAACATTGGATAATTAACGATTTTTGTTTCATTTTGTTGTCATATTAGAATTGAAAGTTTTTACAGAGGCGATTTTGGATATCTCCTAATCACCATGTTTTTTAAAATTAAAATGTTATTATAAATCAGCCGGATAATACATCTATGTTAAAACATTCAGAATAAAGATAGAAATAAAACTGGAAAGTTTGGTGTATGTAAGTGTTACTAAAGTGGTGATTTCTAGCTCATTTTGAGAAAATTGCCTGTAAAGATACAGTATGTATTCACTGTAAAAAAGAATTGTTGGTTTAACTTAAAAAAGTAAGTTACCTGGTTGCCTTAAAATTTTGAGTTCATTGAAATTAAAAATGTATTGTAATTGAAATCTTCAAATGCAAATAAATTAAACACGTACAAGTGTATTTTGTATGTTTTCTTTCCACATGGTACTATTGAAGCAAAATAGCCTAAAATCTCAAAATTGACAAGCGCATAAAAAATGGTTTTGCCTGTAGTGTCTTGACTTAAAGACTCAATAAATCTCTTGATAATTCTTTATATGTAAATGTATTTCTTTGTTACCTATTGAACTAGAAAGTTTGGCAGAGACAATAGTCAATAGCTATTATGACTTCATGGGGTCCAGTAAAATCAAAGTTGTTGTGACTTTAGTTCTACCAGAAAGACTCAGGAGGCAAGATTGCGTAACAATGTTATTTATTAACAATAGTAAGCAAAATATTATGAGATAAAGTTCTTTGGCGTATAGGCCCCGTCCGTAACACACATCCTGAGGGTTGTAGGCTCTGCATTTCCTGCCTGGAGATAAAGGCAGGGGCGTAGCCGACCCCCTGGGAGGTATGGACAGGGACCATCCTGGTGGTGGTGGGGAGGATGGAGATGGAGGTTGGCGTCAGCATCTTGCGAACTCAGACATGTGTAAGTACCGATCTTTTATACTCCAATAATGATTGGTTAGATCTAAACTAATAAGTGACGTAACATTGGAGTTTTCCCGGCAGAACTTACGCTAGAGCTTACATTTCTGAACATAACTTACGTAGGTGATAATAAGCATGTACGTTATAGAGAATGAATAAATTCATTTTGGTTAAATTCTCTTTTAAAGCTGCAGTCTGTATTTTTGCCTTTTTATCGCCATCTCTGTTTGAAACCTGCAATTGCAGTTATTTGCGGAATTATCATCTTTACGTGGTTTGTGCATCGGCACAGCTCCTCGGCGAGAATAAATCTAATGTTTGCTGTATTGCGTATTGGAAGTATAACCAAAATAAGAATTTTCACCGAAAATGTCATCTGAACAAGAAGGCTAAGTAACATGTCTGCCACTTTTGCTCTGACCAACTGAGAAAAAAAGCATAACAATAAATCGCGCTGCCAATGGTGATTAAATCTAACGATCGCTTAGCTCGGATCACATCAGACCGTGCAAATTATTATTATTGTTATACTTTGTTCTCAAATTGTTAATGTTAACAACATCAGCGTGACTATATACTGTATATACTGCATTTAGTGTGTAATTAGCTTTACCTGTAGATTTTAATTTATGTAGCCACTCCGCAGTCTGAAGTCTTTTGCTTTTGACTACAGGTGAATCTTCAGTTGTCACTGATGATTGTCGTTTGGACCTTTCTGGATTACAATCTGCCATCAAAATTATAAATTTAGGCTATAAATGATCCGCCACCTGCAGCATCCTCACATACGATGTAGCCTACTAGCTGGGACTCCTTCTTTACGTAAACAGACGTGACACAATGACACAAAGAAGAACGGTGGCATGCTTGAATTTCCCACAGAAACCCGTACCACTCGAATTAGAAAACATTAATACAAGCTTACTGCTGTTAATTGGGCTATGGTAAGGAGATAGTTTTGAACACAGGCTGGTTATGTACTTGCTCAAAAATTGATGTTGGATCATTTTTAACCAAAAAAGTTACAGACTGCACCTTTAAGTTATGGTGATTATTTTCACAACAGAAAATTAGCTAGCTTCTTATTATGACTGTAACTTAGCAGTTCATGTAGCAGAAACTGATGCTATAAAGCAGTAAAAGTAATCTCTCAGAAATAACCCAAGCAGAGCAAGCTGTTTCTAACAGTCGATTCAGTGCATGTGAGAAAAGAGGACAACTGACTGATGGTGATGCCTTCTCAACTAAGAAAAAAGCATTCAATTTCTTTCTCTCTCCATCTCTCTCATTCTTACATTCTCTTTTTTTCACACTTAAGAAGGGGGAACAATTTATCATAGTGCTGCAATCCCGACAGCTTCCTGTTTATAATGCCAGCCAGTCCCTGCAGCTACCCCTTAAACAACCTAGAGACTAGAATCTAAAATAATACAATAAACATGAATTAAATAACATAAAATGTAACATAAAACACTACAGTGAACTTAATAATTAAATAGGAAGAAATATAACTTTTTAGATAATATAAAGAAATGTTATGGATCTTGCAGGGATTTCTGGGAATACAGTTTACTTTAATTTTAACTTAATTAAAGTTTTTTTTGATAAAAAAGAAATTAAACATATAGATAAAAATGTAGTTAACTCTAAAAAAATATCAATATGGCTTTTCTCTCTCTCACACGCTGTAAGTGTAGATCACTATCCATAAATTAAATAAATAAAATAAAGCCATCACCTGTGTTTTTTTTTATAAACATTACCATACTATATTTTCATATTATATTAGTGTGTGCCCAAAACTTTTAAGAATCACTTTTATTATTTAGGTTTTCTTTGGCATTTTATAGACAAAATCTCACCCTCTGTATCTATTCATCTCTTCAACTGTGTAGACCGATGACGTGTTTTGTTTAATTTCTCAACATTAACTCCGCCCATACGTATAAGTCATCACGCATGGCCCCGCCCCTCCGCGTTGGCGTCATCGATTCAAACTGGTATCGAAAGCAGAGTGGAGCTTGTGGAGAGTCAGAGCGCAGACTGCACGGAGACAGGAGGTAGAGACTGTATAGCACGGCCTTTTTATATTCCGTATGAGCACAACGTCTTTATTTGTGAAGATGTGGACGGCTGTAGGGAAACTGCTGCTTTTACATATGATACTTGTGGGCTTTCTGCTGGTGAATGGTAAGTGTCTGCTCCACGTTGACAGTTCGCTTTTATGAATGTAAATGATGCTGTGTAGAAACACCGGCGCAGCCGCGTGCATCTACTTCCGATGACGAGACATTATTTGCGCGCTTAATCATCTAAATCTCTTCATACGGCTTTTATTTTAAAGAAACGACAATCTGATCAAGTTCATGTTGTTCTTGTCCTGCCGTGTTCGTTGTGAGGTCTTTAAGAAGGAAGCATTTTTTATATAAAATGTAATTATAGTACTCCATACTTGAAGTCTAGTACACCATTGAAAGTAACGCATACTCACTAGCGCAACTTTACTCTCATTGAATGTATCTACAGTATAATTTAGATATATATAAATATGTTTTTCTGCGCACGTGTCATTTTTCGTAGGCCATTTATAGTTTGTGATATATTTACTGCAACCAGTCATCGTACATGTGCACATAGATTTTGACTGACAGTATTGTTTGACAGCTGTTAACAGAACTTGTCTTCATGTGGCCCCTGTCTTAACTTTTTTGAAGTTTGAACTTTTTGAATTTTGAGCTGTTTAAAGAGCTTTTTGTGATATGGGTAGGCTACAATATATGAATCTATAATAAAATGATACATATTACATTGTATGTCAAGTCAAATCACCTTTATTTATATAGCACTTTTTACAATGCAGATTGTTTCAAAACAGCTTTACAGTGTTAAAACCAATATGTTCCCCAACATTTTGTTTTGACATCCTTAGGGGATGTTGGATGGGTTAAAGTAAAGATGAGGGGGGACCAAAGGAAAAACTCATATTGGTCGAACAGTGTCTGTGGTGATTATTGCACTTGGTTAAAATCTTGATCTCCCCCAAAATCTGCACCCTGCATTACACACAACTTTTTAATATGACAGGAACTAAACCGGACTGTGAAAGCGGTCAGTTTCAGTGCAGGAACGGCAGATGTATCCCGACTCCATGGAGATGTGATGATGATGATGACTGCTCGGATAACAGTGACGAGGAGAACTGCCGTGAGTAATTTGAACCTCTTTTTTTTAACAGGTGTCTTATATAGCCATGCAGGTACCTTCTTTGTTCCTCCTTAAACTGAAGTTCCAAATACCAGTTTATGATGCCAGAAAGGCTGTCTATCTAGACTACTACTAGAATAGGCTTTGAAACCACAGGCATAAACTTGGTTCAACGTCATGAGTTGTGGCTTTAGGGACTTCAAAACTGGAAGTTCTACATCCTATTATTATGTATTGTAAAGTACAACACCACACACTGTATACATAAGTTTAGAATACAGTGTTTGTTTTACTGTGTCGTATGTAGCAGTAATAGATGATGCACTTAGTGTTTGTCTTTTGTGAAGCTGCTTGTAATCACACATTATTATTGTAAATAATAATAGTGACATGTAATACATATAAAATGGACATTGTGCATGGAATTTTATATGGGCATATTTTGAGCGTATTATTAGGCACAGACATCCGGTTATTAGCTGTAAATGTAAGTAGGACTTTGCAGGAAGGTTGACACAGGCAAGATTGATTTTTGCAGGACTTGCTAATGAAAGACAAACATAAAAATCGTAATCAGCAAGTCGAATGCCTTAATTGAGCTGTAGGCTACAGCAGAGGGGAGAAAGGCACAACTGCCACAAAATGTAATTATTCCGATATATTGGTCACAGTATTAATTGCAAGTGCAGTAATTATCCTGGTTAGTTGATTAATATGGTAAAGTGGAGTGTTCGGAGGCGCAGTGGAGAGAACGCCTTTTTCTGAAAACTGAATTAAAATTGAACTTGCAGTTACTTTGCTTTCTCATGCCATAAAGTGACAGTCACACATATTTGCACTGCATTCTGGGCATGTTGATTAAATACAGCAATGCAGTGTTTTAGTCATATAGGATGTAGGATTATAAAGGTCATACTTCTATTGCTCTTGTTCTGTATTTATGAGTGGTGCTGTGTGTCGCCTGCTAAGCTTTCTCAGCTGTACACAAACTAGTATGTGGGGCAGGAATGGTTGGTTGCATTTATCAAGTAGGAGAAAGAGGCGCCTCCACATTGTTCCCAAAAAGCGTGAATTTTTGACATCAGGAATTACTTGCTGCACATGCAGTGAACAGCACAACCAAAACTGGGAGTTTTTTTGTGGCTTTTGATTTTTTTGACCCATTTTTATGTTTTAATTGTGTTATATGAAACCACCTGATCTGACTTATGTTATTTTCATTTGTTCCAGTTTGATTTGAGAGAAATAATGAAATTATTACTCATTCCCCCCGGTTCAGGTTTGTCACATGCACCTGGTGTTTTCTTGGCTTCGTTTATGCTTGTTTAAATGGATTCATGCTAAGGTGCCCTGTTTCATGTGGTATCTCCAGCAGGCAGGGTATCTGTGGGGTTTCTCCCCAGGTAGAAGCACTCTCTTGGGCTATCAGCAGGCTGAATGCTCCCCTCTCTCTTCTGGATGTTTTCCCGTGGACTTGGACAGACATTGAATTAGAATAATACCTTACGGATTGTGCTTTGCACTCCCCTCCCAGACACAACCTACTCACAGAATTGGCAGGATTCCTTTTTAGTTGCCCATGGAGACGGTAATAGCAACACTTCACAACACATACTGCTCCCTCTCCCTTTCTTTCTGTGTCTCTTTTTTCAGTACCAAATTCTAATCACAGAGCTTTGTGTCTGAAGATGAAGTGGGCTCTTCGCTAGAGACTGGCTTAGTGGCTAGAGACTATTTATGTGTCTCAGGATGGCCTTCAGTCTTAGATGAACGTCACATGGACATTTATTTATTACGACATGAATCAATGTTGACGAAATGTCCTGCTAGTACATTTTATAGCGGTATCTCCAAAAATCCCGAACTATAAAACTTTTTTTTTAATTTTTTTTTTTTATGTTTGATGTCAGTTTTGGGATTTGATGTGAGCATGCTCCTCTGTACATGTTTGTGAATAAAAGAGAAGTCAGAGAGTAAATAGTAGAAAATAGCCTTGTGAAGAGATTAAAGGTGCAATATGTAAGATTTCTGTCCGCTAGAGGTTGCTAGAGGCCTATTCAAAACAAAGGCTTGATGACGGCAAGTTTGAGCGTAGAATCTTGAGACATGTCGGGAAGAAATCATGTTCATGGATGTGATTATTAACGTTACTGTAGTATGAAGCAGAGCAGGACCGAGTGTTGTGGGAGCTGAACGAGGCCGCTGGAGCGATTGCGCAACACACACCTCACGAGCAGCGGAACTTTTATTATGCCACAGTCACCGGCGCCGCTTCCGCATTTCCGGTCATGAGTATGAGGTAACGCAGCTCTGTTTATCATATTAGAAACATTTGAGTGTGTTGAAAATATTATAACGTTACTCTGTGCGTTCGCTCGGCGGCTGCTGCGAGACACTTGTTGCACACTGTTGCACTTGTTACACTTGTTGCACACTAGATCAATTTTAGAATATCATATTAAATGCTGGATGGCTTGTGTTGATATATGGCATGCAATTTATTTTAAAATGTATTGTATGATGGAGAAAATTCTGTATTACTGTTAGTAAAAATAAAGCTGCATCTCACAAAAAAAAAAATCTGAAAAATTAGATTTAAAAAAATAAGACTAGATGTGTTGAGCTATATAACAACAATTAGTTTTCTGTCTATAAATGTAACCAAACAGTTGTTCCCTTGCCTATTAAAACAACAATATATTAAAGCTTCTTTGGTGTTTCCATGGTTTTTACAAAATAAAACCGGAAACCGAGGGTAACGCGGGTATGGCGTAATTGACAGGCGACTTCTCACACGCCCTGGAGCCTTGGTTAAAATTGCAATTTTCTCAAGATTTACAAATAGTTGGAAACATTTGGGATATTGTAAGTACTCAAGTGAACAAAATATATAACACGGGCCTTGTGGTTTTTGGATATTTTACTGCAAAAACCTTACATATTACACCTTTAAGATAACCATGTGATAACCGTCATAGCCAGTAATAAGTGACAAAAATGATTGTAACTTGCAAATTTGTAGATAAAAGACTCTTTAGAGTTTGTTCGTACACAGTAGATTTTTAAATGAAAGAAGCACCACCAAGGCTGTATTTATTTGATAAAAAATACAATAAAAACAGTAATATTGTGAAATATTATTACAATTTAAAATAACCGTTTTCTATTTTAATATATTTTTAAATGTAATTTATTCCTGTGATGGCAAAGCTGAATTTTCAGCATCATTACTTTAGTCTTCAGTGTCACATGATCCTTAAGAAATCATTCTGATATGCTGATTTGGTGCTCAAGACGTATTTCTTATTATAATCAGTGTTGAGTTTAGTATTTTTAAACCGTGATCATTTTATTTGGGTTCTTTGATAAATAGGAAGTTCAAAAGAACAGCATTTATTTGAAGTACAAATCTTTTGTAACATTATAAATGTCTTTACTGTCATTTTTGATGAATTAATGCACTTTTGAACAGTGGTGTATTCTGTTTGGCAGATGTTTTGGGCAGCAGAATTGTCAAAGATATCTTACAGCTTGAAAGCCTTGTATGAAAAACTAGAAAAAAATTTGAGTTGTGTTTGACATACTGTTTCTTGTCACTATTCTCTATTGTATATTTTATTTCATGATGTATTTATTTTCTTTGAGGAAAGACATTATCACTGGAAAAAATCTGACAGGAGTTGACAAAGGCATTTTTTCTTTATGACTCCGATGTATTGTGTTTGAGTTGCCACTCTTGAGACATCACAACAGATTTCATGGCTGTTTTTAAGTAAAAATGTTTCACATACCTTCACCACAAATATAATGAGGGGCCGATCCATATCTCTCTCGCACATACACAAACACACAAAATCATTTCTTTTTCTCTCAATCTCTTAAAAAGAGGTCAAATAGGACATGTCGTACAAGGTCACCGGTCAGAGACGTAATCAGGTATCTCGTCTTTCCTTGGAATGTTTATTGAATCTGTTGAGATAATGAGCCTAACCGTCTGTATCACATAGCATAGTATGTTTTAGAGACACAAGAGATGCCTGTGGGAATAATATCTAATTTTTATATTAAATCACCGTGCAGGGTTACAACTAACATAGCTTGTCTGTGTTAGTTGGGTTATGTATTACATGTAGCTATTAGACTGAGCTCTTGTATTACGTGTCTGACTGCACTCCTTTCTTATTCAATCGACACACGCACACACATAGTACACACAGAGTAAAGCGGAACTAAATGAATGAGCAAACACTGCATCTAGTACAATCATTTCCTGGTACTGCTCTTCAAGTATTGCAGCACCTTGTGAGGAGGATATCATTTGTTTACTTTGAGGTAGGAAGTATTCCTCATGGAAATGTAAATGTGTGTGTTTTTTTTTTGTTTTTTTTTTGTTTTTTTTGGTGAAATGTGAAGGTTTAATAAAGCAGGAAGAAAGTAGAGTATTATTCAGAAATCTATATTTTTATAATGTGTACAGTCATGCTGAGTGATTCACTATGTTCTGACTTGTGTGATTATGGGGCAGATGTCACTATACCGCACCCTTCCCCTCACTTTACAGTTTTCTTTTATTACACTTAATTTTTTTTACACTTAAATTTTCTTATTACACTATTACACTTATTACACTTACATCCCTTATCTTGTGAATTGGTCTCGGAGTCATTTCTGGGGAAGAGAAAGTAAACTATATCGATTTTGGTATACATGTTGTAGTCAGTCAGCAGGTTTACACTTCTTGCATTTCCACATGAAAAAAAAAAACAAAAACAATTGTTCACCCAAAAATGAACA
This sequence comes from Hypophthalmichthys molitrix, assembly GCA_037950675.1. NCBI lineage: Eukaryota > Metazoa > Chordata > Actinopteri > Cypriniformes > Xenocyprididae > Hypophthalmichthys > Hypophthalmichthys molitrix. Next base: position 20,289,653 of record CM075497.1, read on the forward strand.
TCCTGTCATCATTTACTCACTCTCATGTCATTCCATGACTTTCTTTTGCCGAGAATGAGAAATTGACGAATTGTATTGGTCAGTCTTTTTCATGCAGTTACAATAAATGTTTGCTGCAGCTTTCAGGCTTCAAAACAGATGCAAAAGCATCATAAAAGTCATTATGCAATATCATAAAGGTTTTTTGAAGCCATATGATTTATTTGACTGATAAACAGAATGTTTGCGTGATGAATAATTCATCTTCACTGATCCTCACCTATGGTCTGTTGCAAACTGGATCAGTTCAATCCCTGAACAAATCATTCAGATCGATTTATGATCTGGATCAACTGATTCATTGGCTACCTTTACATGCACCAATTTTTGTCAATCCGAATGAATTGAATCCGATTGCAGATCTGTTTACATGTACTCTAAACATTGTAATCTGATTCAAATATCCGTTTATATGTGTTTTATATACATTTCGATTAAAACTTTTGCGCACGCGCTCTGCGTGTGACGTCATATCAGTCACACTTGCAGTAACCCAGGTTGCGCCTACAGACGATGATCATGTATTGACGATAGCCAGAGATATTGTCAAAAGCATCAAATCTTGCCAATATTAAGAGGGTTTGGTATTTCCAATTAATGTAGGCCTGTTACATTGTTCCTGTCTATTATTATTACTATTAGGTTAGGCTTCTTTCTTTTATTATTAAATTAATATTATAATAAATTTGCCCCGCAGTAATTTCATAGCGCATCACCGCATAACTGATGTGCTCTGAGGATAATATTAGGCTATTAGCTATCTTTGAAAATGATTTAAAAATTTTTTTAGGTCTTATACAATGAATTATAGGCCTATAATTAAAATTATTAAGAGTGTAGGCTATAATATTGTCATCAATAAAAATTAAGCGCAGCTTTACTTCAAGCACCGACTTTAAAAAAAAAAAAAAAAACCTGTTTAACACAAAATACTATTATTTTCATTTGTTTCACTAGCCTATATGTACGGACACAAGAGAAATAATGGAATAAATTTAGACAATTATATACTGTTATCACTTTTTGTAGTGAATAGGCTACTGACTGAGGTTGAGACTTTTTCACAGGCATAACTCTTGCGCAAAGTTTGCATGTTGCTTCTTGTGTGATATCCATTGGCCCCCCTTCTTGTTTTAAAACTGAAAGATTTCCAATATTATGACGAAGGGATACAGCTACGCCACTGCCTGTTGGCATACATCTTTACAACTAAAGACGTGAACGTGAACTTGCTCTCTGCGTAATGCGTGTCAACATTGCACTGCGCATGTTCCCCAGAGACTTCTGAATACGATTGAGAAAGTAGTCGGATTCAAGTGTTTACATGGTAAGTTTTTGCTGTTGGATTGGATTAGAAAAGGAATAAACCACCCCTTCCAATCCGATCGAAATTTAATTTGGATCGAGCTCAATCGGATCGATTAAGGTGTTTACATGAACGTTTTCAGTCCGATTGAGCCGTCAATCCGATTACAAATGGATTATTTGGGTGCATGTAAACATAGCCATTTAAAAAGATCAGACTCCAAAGAATGATTCATTCTCGAAATGGGCATTGCTACTTTTCTCATGAACTCTCAAATGCTCCAAGGAGAGCTAGTGTGGATGTCTGGATTTTTAGTGAATAACAATTTTTTTGGTTTTTTTGTTCATCTCACCAAGCTATTGGATGACTTCAGAAGTCTTGGAATATAGCACATGGTGCTTTTTTTGTCATTTTGGACTTGACAGCCAAGTTCTCTGGATATTCTTTATTAATTAATAGTTTGTGCTCCACAAACAAAAGAGAGAGAAAGTCATAGAGGTTCGAAACAACAAAAGGTAGAGTAAATGTCAATGATCAGAATTTTCGTTTTTGGGAGACCTTTGCTTGTGATCAATGTCATAATGCTCCTCCAAATCTCGCTGGCAGAGAACTCTTGTTACTGATTGAAACCGGGCAATTGCTGTGGTAATTATTGCCGGGCTTTGTTATTGCCCATGGGGTTTTTTTGTTTCATTAATATGATCAGAAAACATGCATTGGTGCTTTTGTGAGATTGAGCATGTGTATGTGATGGTGGGAGTGAAGTTCTTGTGAAACAAAGACCCAGGTGACCATGAACTGTGTGTGTGCATAATATAAATCCAATTAGTGTCTCCTCATGTGCTGTGTGTGTGTGTATGTGTGTGGATATGTCAGATCAGTGGGGTTATTTGAGTTCAAGGGCAAGAAGGTCCTGTTTGTGAAAAAACTCTTCAATTTACTAAACAGAGGCTTGTTTTTACCCAAGTAGCACTTATGCCAAAATTATGATGTCTTGTTTGAATGTGCGAAGATTCATTAGCATGAAGCATTCAGTCTGTGTCCTCTCGAAACTGTCACACTTTCAATACTGTCATGCATGCATACACATTTCTGAAGCTTTAGAGAGCATATGGGACCTTTTTGACTTGCATTTCCTCTGTAATGCTGATATATTGTGAAAATGTATTCATTAAAGAAGTGTAATAGAGCTAAGGAGAGCGAGAGTGGAAGAAACAAAGAGAGTCACAGCGTACGTGTTTTCATCTTCATATTGTGGATATTGCCTAGATATTGTGGATAAGCTTTTCGGGTGAGTTTCATGAGCTACTTACTGATATGAAATCTTGGGTCTCTGTTTGTTCTCAGTAAGTAGGGGTGGGGAATGTGACAGACACATAAGGAGAGAAGGAAACCGAATAAAGGGAGAGGTGAACAAAGACACTGCCTCAAGCACACTCGGTAGCCATTGGTGAAGGGCAGCTGAAGTGGTAATAACACGCTTTTTGTTTCATTTATCTATTTTTTCCCTCACATTGTATTCTTGTTGTAGATGGGTTCCAGGTGGTCTCTGCTCATCAAGGTGTGCGGTACAATTAGCCACAGGCCAGTGATTTGTTTGGCAGGCCTGTAAAAAGGAGAGAGGAGGTAGAAAGAGGATAAAAATGCTGCTTCTCACATTTGGTACTAATGTCAGACTTTGGATTTGTGTATCCTACAGGTTTTGCTGTGGGCGGCATTGAAGAGACTAGAGTGCTTCAATGATGATGTATTTTTGTAGGCCAATCCAGAAGTTACCCTGGTTCCTCAACAAAAACCCAATAGGATTTTTCCATTGACTTTTGGATTATTTCAGAAAATAAGCACTGTAACCATGACCAACAAAAGTTTATAATGTTTTGTTCGTCGTGAAAATCTTCACATGAATTTTGAAGCCTAAATAAAGGCGCCAGAGATAAAAAGCTACGTAGGCTGAAAACAAAATAAACTATGGTCACATGACTTCAGCGTCACCACAATTAAGCCATTAAGCACCACCATAAAGACTCTTTGTTTTTTTTTATTTAAAAAAAAAAAAATCCCTGAAAGTTTGAGCTGTAAACACAGTAAGGCTGTAAAGATGGACTAGATGAGCTTACCTATTCGGTGTGATGACGTTTAATGTCCTAGACAACCTCTCTTGTCCCATTTAGCCAGTTATAAGTAAATGCCTTTTTCAAGACAAGTAAATGCTTTAAAAAAATCACAAGGAGGTATTACTGATGTCATAGAATAAAATGTGTATATTAGGGATGCACCGATATGAACATTTTGGCCGAGAGCGATAATTCTTTATATTTGAAAGCCGATAACCGATATATTGGATGATAAATCTAAATCCAACTTTTGATATAATTTTTTGAGAGCCTGATTACAAAAGCAGAAGTCTAACCATTAAAAGTCTAACCATTAATGTCCCAAGCACTTCATCATAAATCAAACATATACAGTACAGTAGCCTATAGAGAACCAGTGTAAGATTCCTTAAATTTTAAAATAGATTTTACACACCGATGGCCAAATTTCTTTAAAAAAAAAAAAAAGAAGAAGGAGGAAAAAAAGTAATCTATTGCCTTACAAAGAAATAAAATAATGGCTAAATAATGCAAACAAGTCATTGGACAACATGTATAAAAAAAAAAAAAAAATGAATGTGCCATGGATAAATAAAATGTAATAGTTTATGCACAGACAATAATGCAATGATTTTAATTAAACCTTATTGTTTATGAAAATAATATGAAAAAAGTGCTAGTTATTATTAATAATGCATCAATGTTTTTTTTTTCTTTTTTTTATAAAAAGAAACATCTTAAATTAATATTACTGTTTCAAATAACAGCCTTGCTGTTTGTGCTGCGTGTGCTGAAGCTGAAGAGCTGAATGAACACCTGGAAACTGAAGCGCTGTATTAGCGGGTTAATTAACTCAATGGAACCTATGTGAGATTAATCAGATATTTATGCAACATAAACATAATATTATATCTGCAAAAAATAATGTTAATGCACGAGTGAACTTGAAGTTATGTGCTAGTCATAATGTGTAACTCCTACTGTTTTACTACTGCGTTAATTAACCAAACGCATTCTATATGAGAGAAATCATATATAAATATATAATACATTTATATATATATATATATATATATATATATATATATATATATATATATATATATATATATATATATATATATATATATATATATATATATATATATATATACACACACATAAGCGAACTTGACTGTGCTAATCATGAAGTTGTGGATGCACTCTTCCCGTGACAACACACTAAAACGAGGGTGAACAAAGAATTCACAACATTCTTTTAGTACTAATTCAGTAGTGTTCTTATTATAATTTTATGTAGCCTATGTGACAGACTTGTGCTGCACATGTTGTTTTTAACTGTATTTTCCTTTTTTGAAGTAATTACAATTCAAGCAATTCAAACCTTTGGGGGGGTTGTGTCACACAGCTTCAGAGATTATTATTCTTTTGAGTTTGTCAACTTGGCCAGACTTTTCTCAGTCTCATTTATTCACACAAGTCCTTACCTTTCTTCTCAATGTTTTCTGTACTATGTCAGCTGTGGAAATTGAGCTGAAAAGTATCCTAAATCACAGCAGTGCAGCATGGCATCTGCTCTAAGTAGCTATGATCCTCCGTTGAGATGAGGTTGTTAAACGACTCTCACAGTTGTATTTACGACATGGAGAGTTGGTATATTTTATGGTGGTCTCCTTGCTGAAGGATAGAAAAAGATGTTTGAAGATTTGGTATTTTTTTTCTATATTTTTATGCTCTCTGAGAGAGAAGGAGAGTGAGAACTCTCTTGACCTTACTTAATCTCAGTGGTGCTCTGGAACATCCACTGGATTATTACACACTCACATACTGTACACACATGGTCAGATCCTTTTTTATCAGGTTGCTAAGACTGTTTGCGTTTAGGGATGTTACAGGGTTTGCAATTATGACAGAGACTGATAATCCAATAATTATTTTCATGTAATGGCTGATATCTTAAATTAATATTACTGTTTCAAATAACAGCCTTGCTGTTTGTGCTGTGTGTGCTGAAGCTGAAGAGCTGAATGAACACCTGGAAACTGAAGTGCTATATTAGCGGGTTCAAACCGAGGAATCACAATGAGCTATTATCGTTTACATAACTTACTTTTTAACTTTAAAAGTTGTCATCTAGCGTCTGCTGATACTGAAATGAATATGGATACCTGCTTGCCTTATTTGTTTTTGACTTGGTTAAATATTCATATTCTTCATGGTATCGTTTGCAGGGAAGAGAAGATTTTTTTTCCCCCCTTTATTCATTTTATTTATAAACATCAAAAATTTAATTTATAAATGTCAAACAAATCATTGGATCAGATTTAAATCGATTCACATTGACATTCAACTGATTCTTGATAAAGGGACCTTATTCATTTTTCCTAGGAAAATCTTAATACAATATACATAAAGTTAAAAAAAAATATATTTTTAACATTTGCAGTGTTGGGTAACTTTTTAATCACTAGCCAAATAATAAAAAGTATTTCATAAGTATTCACTATAATACCCAGCCCCAATGGTTAGCCAATCAGCTTTTGAGGAAGAGAAGGGCCTCATAAAACTGTTTAAAGCCTTTCCCCTGTTTCTTTCTCCTTGTGTATCTTTCTCACTTTGCCTGTCCTCCCATTTTCAAAGCCTTCAGTAGCTCCTCAATGTCTCTTTATCTCTTTTACTCTCCAGCACTTCCAGGAGTCTGTGCTCAATGCTCCCCATGTTTCTCTCTCTCTCGCGCTCTCTTTTTGCCAGCATGGTCTATGGGACCCATCACCTCCTCTCTGCCTTTTCTTTATTTTCATTTCCGTGCAAGCGTTCCTCCTGTTTGCAAGCACCCTGACACTTGCCCAATAGCCCTGTCTTCATGCAAGATTAGTGTGAGGCCCCCTGTCTCCAGCACAGGCCACACCAGTAATAATGCAATTCAGAGAGAGAGAGAGAGAGAGAGAGAGTATGTGTGTGTGTGTGTCTGTGTGAATGTGTGTCTCTGTGTGTGCGTGTCTGTGTGTGTGTGTGTATATGTGTTTATTGTGTGTGTTTGCATGCATAAAATTAATGCATACATGAAATGTAAAACGTACATAGTTGTTGATCTGGGTAAACTGCAAAGCATGACCTTTCCTTAAGGTTCTTAAGCTAAGCATGCTGCTACAGTTAGACTAGGAACAGACTTTACATGAGGATTTCAAACAGCATAAGTAGGGTTGAATGATTTATTGAATGTTCACAGTATATTTTTGATTGTTTTATTGGCAATAAAATAGACCTAAGCAACAATGTAAATTTTCAGTTTCCCTGAATCATATCAAATTTGTTTGTTTCAACAAAATCAAATGAACCTTTCAATAGTTCATCTGTGTTCCGGTATCCGTGGGATTTTTTTTTATTTTTTTTTATATGTATTAAAATGTTGTAGTGTAAGTGTGTAGACTACACAAATATTTCTGTTTATTGTTATATTGACAATATAAACACTATTGTATATTGTTATATTATTATTCAGTTTTGATAACACAATTTCTTTACATAGATATATTATTATAGAATATAAGTGTTTGTGTGTGTTTGTGTGTGTGTGGACTGATCACATGTGCATCACACTAGAGAATAGGGCAAGTTCTTTCATGTCTTAGTTGATGTTTACAGAACCCTCTACCCATCTAGTAAGCATCATTTAGCATCACTTGATCACCTCAGCTTTATGTGTGTCCCCATTCATTTCTATGGTATTTAAATTAACAGCTCAGACATTCTACAAAATAACACATACTAACAATATAAGGATAAATGATGACAGAATTTTAATTTGTGGTTAAACTAGTCCTTTAATTGCAAGTCCAGTCTAATGAGCTTTGAGAGCAGAGCCCAGGTGGTGCTTAGCTGCTTTAATGAGTGCAGAGCAGGTCTGTCCACTCCAGCCGGACCTCTCAGCACGACTGCAGAACAAACTTCAGAGCTACAGCTAGTCAGTAATGTAGGCTGCACTGTTTCAGTAATTAGATTACTCTGTCTGATCTTTGCTGAGGTGAGAGCACTCTGATCTGGCTGCCATGTGGGTTTAAAGTTAAGAGAATGGACATAGGCTCTCACTTGGTGAAACTTTTTGATGCATTATTTACATAATGCTGATTAATTCAACAAATTATTCACAATGAATCACAAATATCAATATTTGCTGAGAAAAGTCCCAAAGTGCATAAAATGCAAAGATGATTTATTTATTTATTTTTTTTTTTGGCTGGTCTATTTAAACATAATAGATGACATCTTTTGTGTTATGTCTCGCTGTTTTTCAGTCTCACACCAGGGAAGGTGATTTGCTTCAAAAACATTTTTTTGTTATGCAGGTTGAAAGTCTCTTCACATCCCAAATAAGTTAAGTGGTCTAAATTTATATGTATTTATATTATCATATCATATCATATCATATCATTTTTAATGCCTAGAGCAAAGACTAATATTTATAAAAGGTCTTTTGTACCTGCTGTGATATTTAGAGGATTTATTAATCAAAAAGCTATGTGATTCAGTATGATGGTTTTTATGTGTTTTGTAGTATGTGTCTGTATGTTTATTTGGTTTTTGCTGGTGTGGTCAAAGACAAATTTCAACCATGATTGACAATAAAGATGTATTGTATTGTATTGTATTGTATTGTATCTGTGGAAGGCGTAGGACCATAAAATGTTCGTCCAATCATATCCCTCGGTCCATATGCTGAATACCAGGGTACATGACCTCATCTTTCAGCACTTATTTCAGAGCCTTCAGCAGTGTGAATGTTAACGGAGAGGTTTAAATGCTGAGGTCTTTACTAATTGTTATTTTATTCACCATTTACCTTTTTGTTCTTCCGTTTGGCAGAGATATGGACATAGGAAACGAGCAAGAGATTCTGCTGTAATTAACATTCATCTCCATTACCCTGATTAATTATTTTCACTTTCACTTCCTCTGGCACTCATAAATATTAACGATTGCACAATATCTTCCTGTCAGATACCAAACTGTCTAAGAATGTCTAATTCATTTTGCAAGGACCTTTGTTTTTCTTCCTTCTTGATTTGTAAGTTGCTAGTAACTTTACCTAGAACATGTATTGCCCTTTTGGCAGTTCTGCTCATCTGCCATTTATCATTTCCACAAATATCTTTTACTTTGTAGTTTCAGAAACGAGAGGGAGAAAAAGAAAAGAACTGGAAGCTTAGGGCATGAAAAGAGAGCCAACAGACAAGGATGGTGTTTGAAAAGCAAATGAAATGGACAGAGGCAAGGCCTTCATCTCTCTGCAGAAATGTGCAGAATGTCTGTTCAGCCTTCTTTGGAAAGTAACACTAATGTTAGAAAATGAGCTTAACAACCCCTCTAAAAGATTCTCTTTCATCTGTCCGGCAGAGGAGACTATAATTGCAGGTTTATCAACCAGATTGATTCACTTCGGCCCCAAGTGAATTTAGTACTCTTGTGGAGGGTGATGAAGCATATGACAGATGAAATTGGCTGCAAATTGGAGCAAACAAAGTAAATACAGATAGGTGAAGCCTAAAACTTGATTCGGTGTCATGGACTTGCAATTTGTATGTGTAATTGGGAAGTTAGTGGACTGGATTGGATGGAAGCCTGATTATACAACCCCAAATCAAGAAAAGTTGGGACATTTTGTAAAATGCAAGAAAATCAAGAAAATCATCTGTGATTTGTTAATTCTCTTGAACCTTTATTTAACTGACAAAATACAAAGAAAAGATTTTTAATGTTTTCACTGACCAACTTGATTGTATGGCTGCTGCAACACACTCCAAAAATGTTGGGACAGAGGCAAAATAATTGTGAAAAATTATAGAATAGCCAAGTTAAACTGTTTTGAAATGGTCCACAATTAGCAGGTGAATTGGTAATAAGTGAGGGTATCGTGTTTGGGTATAAAAGGAACGTCCCAAGTGGCTCACCACTTGTGCCAAATTTCATTAGAGAATGGTCAAAATTCAAAAATCACACTTCTCAATGCAAGATTGCAAAGTATTTAAGTATTTCACCATCTGCCATACATAATATTATGAAAAGATTCAGGGAATTATGAGAAATCTCAGTCCATGTAGGGCAAGGCAGGAAACTTCTGTTGAATGTGCGTGAACATCGAGCTCTCAAATGGCACTGCATGGCATATACTGCTATCAAGATGACATCTTTCCAGGAAAGCAAGATAATGCCAGGCCTCATTCTGCATGTGCTACAACAGAGTGATTTCTTAGACACTCTACACCGTAGAGTGGATGTGCTTGACTGGCCTGCCTGCCGTCCAGATCTGTCTCTTATTGAAAATTTATACCCGATGACCACAGGCTGTTGAGCAGCTGCCATGTATCAGGTGAGATTGGGCAAAAATTCCACTTGCAAACTGCAACAATTTGTATCCTCAATTCCCAAAGGATTAAAAAGTGTAATTAAAAGGAAAGGTGATGTGACACAGTGGTAAACATGCCTCTGTCCCAACAGTGTTACAGCCATCAAAATCAAAATTTGTTTATATTTACAAAATACAATCAAGTTGGTCAGTGAAAACATCTTTTCTTTGTACTTTTGTCAGTTAAATAAAGGTTCAAGAGAATTAGCAAATCAGAGATTCTTGATTTTATTGCGTTTTACAAAATGTCCTAACTTTTCTTGATTTGGGGTTGTACATAGGAGTTGGAGTTGCACAATATATAGTTGCCTCAAAAGGTATAGTCACATTATGAGATATAAAGCAGCAATTACAAAAGATGCATTTGCAGAATATAAAGTTACATTGTGCAATTTAAAGATTAAATTTCAACATAATTACATTTTGCTATTAGCTTAATTTTTTTTTTTTTAAATAGGATTGTGGACTATCTCAACATATGAGCCTGTAGATACTTTAACCAGATGTTTCACTCAGATTTGTTGTTGTATTGACCTACTGCTCAATACTGTCGTTGTAGTCAAGGATCGGCAGCTTCTGCATCATAAAGAGATGTAGTGGACCCAAAGCGATGCCTGATGGGTAATCCTTTCTCCCTGCAAAACAGGACCAGAGATATCAAGAGAGACAAAGTTGGCTAATTGAATTAAATTAATGCGGGGGCTTACAAACCACTTATTGAATTACTTACTGGGAAATCCGTACTCATGATGGCTGCTCTGCTATCTCTGCCATCAATGATTTTCTAATGAGATTGATTCTGTTTACTATCTCCACCCAGATGGTAAACACGAAGACATCAGGGTGTGTGTTTATGTGAATCTATGCATGCATGTACGTGCGTCAGAGCAAATAGGCTGATTGTGAATCATTTTTAAATGGATTAAGAAATGGTTATGAAGAAGACAAATGATGTTCTAGTATAAGTGCCACTGCTGATCAGCTGACTTTCAGCATTCAAATAATTTAAGGGTTAGTTCACCCAAAAATGAAAGTCTTATGGGTTTGGAATGACATGAGGGTAAGTAATTGATGACAGAATTTTCATTTTTGGGTGAAATAGCTCTTTAAATTGTTGCAGGAGGTGCATTCTTGGACCGTAGACCAGAAAATGTAGCTAAGATCACATGGTTCACTTTTTGTAAACATTTGAGGACAAAAAAAAAAGAGTGAGAGGGAGGTGGGGAAAAGGTAACAATTGTGGGAATAACTTTTTCAGGACACAAGAGCTTGAATGAATTTGCTTTGTGAGAAATTACGGTCGCGGGTCAGGAATGGCTCCTTTTTCTGACATATTAAACTGTCAAAATGTGCCTTTAGGTACAGGAGGTGGGGGCTTGTGCATCTGTGTGTGATTCATTTGTGCGTGTGATTTAACAACCGAAGTGTGAGTCAATTCTTCAGAGAGAAGAAAAGCCTAAAGTGTTCGAAGGCGAGACAAAGCACATCAGCGACAGTAGCCATGAGACAAAGTTAATTAGTGAACGGCCTTTTAAGAGAACAATACGATTTGTTTAACAACTTTCCAATTGTTCTCAATGGTGTTCTTAAAGGCAGTGACCTTATGGGCTCGAATCCAGAGAGCCATTTATTTCACTGCCTCAATGCATCATTGATTACAGACTGTGGAGAGTCAGTCTGTACGGGCCAAGATTGAGACTGTCGCATATAGACTGGCACAAAGCATGGTGGACTAGATGTCCTGTTCATTATCTCATACCACCTGCTGTGTGTAAACTCAACTCTTCCCCGTACAGAGCTAGTAGCTAAGAGGGCTTTGGCTGTGGTGATAATGGTGGGGAATAGCATGCATACCATAGGGCTGGGTGGTGTGATGGTACATGGTGTGTAATGGTAGAAAGAGTTTCAACTAGTAGTCAACATTCTACAATACCAGGGGTTTTCAAGCCATTCCTGAAGCCTCTCCTCAGCACTGCACAGGGAAATCCAAATGTACAGTGCTGGGGAGGCTGCAGGAGAGGTTTGAAAACCCCTGTTCTGTACTGTTGGACCCCAGTGTATCCATTCCGTGATTGGAAAAAAATCCAAAAACAATTTAAAACATTAACATATAAACATGCTGTTTGTGTTGCATGCCAGGGACCGTTCAGAGAGTTCCTGTCTGTGCAGAGCATTTAAATTCAGTCACCTACAAGTAGAGCTGCTTGATTAATACTTAAAAGATCATGATCTCGATTCAAATACCCATACAATCTTATTTCTTAATGACTACGATTCGGCTATGTCTATTAAACCTTTGACAAGTTCGACCACAGCGAACATTCAGATCTGTGTTGGCGCTGCCGCTGAGCTAGCCAACTGTCTTTTCAACCACATCTTATCATTAGTTCTGTGTTACAGTAATTAAAATGATCACAGAAGTACTGGGGGAAAAAGTTTATAGTTTGGATATAAACACTGATGTCTACAGTAGCGATCAAAATAGAATAAATCCCCTCTTAAAAGTAACTTTACACTTCAAATAACAATCGATTACATTGTTACAGCACCAGATGCCAAGTGACTATTAAAAAATTTATGTGTCATTGAATCATTCATTCAAGAGATTTGTTCAAAAATGCTGATTCATCCAGTAATGAAACAAGTGAAGTCTTTGAATAATTCATCCACACCAATTGTCCATCTATGAGATTCCATTAAATCCTTGAAAGTTACTGTTTAATGCTGGTTGCCATTTCTACTCAACTGCAGTATCCAACTGTGCTGCATTGTTAGTTGCTGTATCGCACTGCTGCACATTTGCTTAAAGCTGAATTGTGCTCAACGGCCTCCGTTTTGCCTCAGATAGGTCTGTTGCAGTTTATTACATAATCACCTCATTGCAATTATTTGAAATAACCATAATTATTCTGCACTTTAAATTCCATCTAAATAAGGGAATTCTTTTTGAATATAAAAATAGCATGTTTTTTAGTCTTTCTTCTAATATATACTTTTGCATCAGTAATCATGTATTTCTGTGTATTGTATATTGGATGTGTGTTTTTCTGCTGTGTTACTATATTTATACTGTAAACTTGATGTTAATAAGCCCTCTGAGACGCTCACTAGGGATAGATGGACTGAGGAAGAGATTAAAGAGGCTGTTAAAACAGGAGTCTTAAATGAAAGAGTAATATGAAGATAATTTGATTCACTTTGCTGCACAGTAGTGTCAATATTCAGAGTATGAATATTATAGTGATATTTTGCACTTGCTCTTTTTCTCTACTTTCTCTCCTTCTCTCATCCTAGTTGGTTTCCCACAGACAAATCAGTGGCTTTAAACAAATGAGAGGGACTGAAAAAAAAGAACAGAGTGTGAAAGGAGCAAATGTGCAGGAGGAGGGTTGAGAGTGGAAATACATCAGGGTCGCTCGTGGGAGGTGCAGGTGCATTTTTGAGGAGAATGTTTTAAGTGTGCTTGTGTTTTCCAGTCAGAGCTATTTTAAACATAGAGAGCTCTCAGGGCGTGTATGATGCTTACTCACGCATCAACATAACACACCTGCTACAGGCAGAGATGAAAAGACAGGGATGTGAGGAGAGAATCGTGAAAGGAAGTGACAAGCAGAGGAAGATCTCTCTTCTTGGTTATACCTCGCCGTGTTTTTCCAGACTTATTCCCGCATGAGTTCTTTTTATTTTCCTCTCTCTTCATCACTTCCTCCCACTCCACCTGCCACGCATGTCTTTGGTAACAGCTTACGCTGCATTCTGGGAGTAAGGGGCCAAAATTCCGATGCTCCCATCAAGAAAGGGAGCGTGTGAGAAAAAAAACAGATTAAAGAACGAGAGGGGAAAAAGAAAAGGAACTTTTTTCTCTTTGCTGGTGGCGGACTTGGGATGCATGGCTTCTAGTGACCCAGATACACTCTCCCCATCCCACTGTCCACCTGCCAAAGACTGCAAGCTTTAGCCAGTCAAAGCAGAGGAAAAGAGAGGATTTGAGAACTAGAACCAATAGTGTGAATTAGTAAAGGGAATTTTTTTAAGAAATTTTGTTGATTATTCCAACAGCTTAAAAATGAGTGATTAATTAATGTGAATTAAAATATGTTAAAAGTGACACATACACTACCGCTCAAAAGTTTGGGTTCAGTAAGATTTTTTTTTAATTGTTTTCTAAAGAAGTTTCTCACCAGTACTCACCAGTGCTGCATTTATTCGATCAAAAGTCTTTGTCAGTGTCACATGATTCTTCAGAAATTGTTCTAATATGCTGATTTGGTGCTCAGTGTTGAAAAGATTTGTGCTGCTTAATATTTTTGTGGAAACCTTGATAAATTTTTTTCAAGACTTTTTGATGAAAATAAAGTTTAAAAGAACAGCATTTATTTAAAACGGTGTAAAATGTACTTACATTTGATCAGATGAATGCATCCTTATTCCTTACTGAATTAAATTATTAATTTCTTTATTAATTTCTTCTTTCAAAATGAAAAAAAATAAATAAAAATAAAAATAAAATAAAAAAATCGTACTGACCCCAAGCTTTTGACCCGAAATTTCTTACAGCGCTTCAAAATTTCTTTCCACAATAAAAGCAGATTCTCATCTTGGCAAGATTTATGACTCAAACAAGAATAGATATTACCAGTAAGTCAAAATGGCTGCATGTACCAGTATCTCCTCAATATCACATCATTGATGCCTTCAGGATTGCAAAGAAAAATCGTTTTGCAATGTTTTACTAGTTGACCACTTAGTTGAAGAATGAGTACTCCTCTATTACTCATGCATTTCCCAAGTGAATTTTCTTGTGAGAAGCTCTGGGCCAGACCAGAGAATATATATATATATATATATTTTTTTTTGTACTTTCTTGTTTGTGTGTTTGCAAATGCCTGGAACATGGAAAAGCCTACTCTCATCCGTACCTTCTGTTTTTCCATCTGTTTGATTTCTGATTTGTGTGTGTAAGTATTTATCTTGGCTGTAAGTTTGTGTGTGTGTGTTGGAGCCAACATTCAGTATTTTACTTCTTTCAGTTAATTATAAACAATTATAGACATTCCAATTAAATGTCTTATTGATTATGTATGTTTGCCTTAATTTATATCACACTTATTCAGGAACATTACCTGAATTCCTGTTACCTGAAGTTAGAATAATAGTTGTTTGTTGTTGTTATTATTATTATTACCAAGCCAACTTCAGTTTTTAAAATTATTTTAGTTAATTATATACAGTTATAGACATTTCAACACATATCATATGTGTTATCATTGATTTATTTGTTTATATATATAGGTCACTTATTCAGTAACATTACCTAATGCCTACCCTGTCAATGGACTGTGCATAGTAAAAAAAAAAATTATTTATGGGTTAATAATATTAACAATATTACAAAAATAACGATAGGACCTGTTGAAATTTGTCATTGGTAGCACTACTTGTATTGTAACGGGTTAATTCCTTCTGCTGTTTTATTCCAAGCCCTAAGTCAATTAATTTTAAATTAATAAATATAAATTTCAGTATAAATGATAGTGAGCTTTACAGGAAGACTGCTGCTAACTGAAAAGAATCTTTCAATCGTTTATCCTTATGATTTTGCAATACAATTCTTAATGAAAAATAAATAAATAAAAACATAATTCAGATACGGAAACCACATTGTATTGGGTTAATGGCTGCATAGTGTGTTTTTGGCGAGCTGTACTGAGACTTTTTCTCACGCGCTGCCCACACAATCTCCTCTTCCTTCTTTCCTCACTTGCCCATCTGTCGTACTGTGAAGAAGAGACAGAAACATTCAGATTCAGCGCACAGTTGGTTTAATCAGCTCTTTCCCCACCTCAAGAGACTTGTGTGTGTGTGTGTGTTTGAGTGTGATTATGTGCGTGTGGCATCCTGTGCGATTGGGAAGCGAAGAGTTGTGCTCGTACATCTCAGGCCTGATGTCCTGCTGCTTTCATTTGAGAGGAGCTGCACTGCCACAGCAAAGAAATGTAGCATAGAATTACTATTCAGACTCACGCAATGGGTTTTACAAGCAAAGGATATAAGCATCAGGATAGTTGAACAAGAGTTATGTAACAATAGTCCTCAAGTTCTTTATAGTCATCACAGTGATGCAGGTAAACAAACACTGCCAATGTATTCTTCTTTGTGGATTTCTGTATCCATATCCACGCACACATACTAAGCAAAGGCTTGTGTCCAACATGTAATGCCCAGTAATCCAGGTTCCATAGTGATTAGTGGCCAATTACCCATATATACTCTATCTGGTCTCTCTTGGAGGATAGAGAGTATTAGCCGATCATTTGGCTGCTGTTTCTGCTCTGGGTGGAGTCTGTAGGCAAGTTAAAGGACAAGACTCTGGGTAGCTGCCCAGTGTTTCATTATTCATAAAGGAGAAGAATGCAAATGATTAGGCTTCATTCCAATATAACAGACATCCACACTGACATTGATAGGTCAATAACTTGACTTTTTTTTTTTTTTTTGTCCTGTTAATTTATTCAAAAGTATAATAACATAATAACAATCATAAGACCACTTTTTATCCCCATTTTTTTTTTTTTTTTTTGGAAAGTACCCTAATATAAGCATGTTTTGTTTTTAATAATATTATTTCTTAGAAAAAAATAACAACTGTCACTGTTTATTAATATTAATATTTAACGAATATTTATATAATGCATACATACATACATACACTACCGGTCAAAAGTTCGGAATCTGTAAGATTTTTTTATGTTTTTAAAAGAAGTTTCGTCTGCTCACCAAGGCTGCATTTATTTAATTAAAAATACAGTAAAAACAATAATATTGTGAAATATTATTACAATTTAAAATAACCGTTTTCTGTTTGAATATATTTTATAAAGTAATTTATTCCTGTGATGGCAAAGCTGAATTTTCAGCATCATTACTCCAGTCTTCAGTGTCACATGATCCTTCAGAAATCATTTAATATGCTGATCTGCTGCTCAAGAAACATTTATTGTGTACAATTGTACAAAATATTTGTGTACAATATTTTTTTTTCAGGATTCTTTGATGAATAGAAAGTTCAAAAGAACAGCATTTATTTGAAATATAATCTTTTGTAACATTATAAATGTCTTTACTGTCATTTTTGATCGATTTAATGCACCCTTGCTGAATAAAAGTATTAATTTCTTTAAAGCTGCAGTCCGGCATTTTTCCTCTTTGTCGCCATCTCTGTTTGAAACCTGCAATTGCAGTCATATGCGGAATTGTTATCGTTACGTGCGTTGTGCATCGGCACGACTCTTCAGTGGATGAATCTAATGTTTGCTGTCAATCACTACACCGGTGTGGAAACTGTACTTCAGAATCACAGATTCTATGTCTTGAAAGTATGACCAATATAAGAATTTTCACTGGAAAATATCATCTGAATAAGTAACATTTCTGCTACTTTTGTTCTGACCAACTGAGGAAAAAAGCATATAATAAATTGTGCTGCCAACGGTGATTAAATCTAACGATCGTTTAGCTCGGATCATGCCAAACCGTGCAAATTATTATTACTGTTATACTTTGTTCTCAATTTGTTAATGTTAACATCAGCATTGTGTGACTGTGTATTTAGTGTATATTAGCTTATTAGTCTATTACGTGTAGATTTCAATTTCTGTAGCCACTCCACAGTCCAAAGTCTTTTGCTTTTGATTACGGCTGAATCTCCAGTTGTCACTGATGATTGTCATTTGGATCTTTCTGGATTATAACCGCCATTCAGCTGCTGTGAGAAAAGGCTATAAATGATCCGCTACAAGCAGCATCCTCACATGATAAAGCCGACTAGCCTGGACTTCTTCCTTCTGTTTACAGACGTAACATAATGACGGAAAGACGAACTGCTGCATGCTTGAATTTCCCACGGAAATCCACCAGGTCGCTCTTATTATAAAACATTATTACAAGCTTACCGTTGTGAATCAAGCTAAGATAAGGAGATAGTTTTGAACACTGGCTGGATATGTACTTGCTCAAAAAATTGATTTTGGATCATTTTTAACCAAAAAAAGTTACGGACTGCAGCTTTAATTTCTTTTAAAAAAAATTAAAAATAAAAATTCTTACTGACCCCAAACTTTTGAACGGTAGTGTATAATGTTACAAAAGCTTTGTATTTCAGATAAATGCTGTTCTTTTGAACTTTCTATTCATCAAGGAATCCTGAAAAAAAAAAAAAAAAAAAAAAAAAAAAAAAAAAAAAAATTGCACAACTGTTTTCAACATTGATAATAATCATAAATGTTTCTTGAGCAGCAGATCAGCATATTAGAATGATTTCTGAAGGATCATGTGACACTGAAGACTGTAGTAATGATGCTGAAAATTCAGCTTTGCCATCACAGCAATAAATTACTTTATAAAATATATTCAAACAGAAAATTGTATTACAATTTTAAATTGTAATAATATTTCACAATATTACTGTTTTTGCTGTATTTTTATTAAATAAATGCAGCCTTGGTGAGCAGACACAACTTTTTTTAAAAACTTTAAAAATCTTACCGTGTCCAAACCTTTGACTGGGTGTGTGTATGTGTGTGTGTGTGTGTATGTGTGTATATATATATATATATATATATATATATTATATATATTATATTATATTATATATAAAATCACATTTTATTGTTATATTTTATTACAGTTCATTACATTTTATTACATTTTTATTTTATTACATTTATGAAACTTTATGACTTTATTAATATTTTAAACTGCAAAATCAAATTCATATGGTTTGTAGGGCTGTTGTTGAAATGTCATTGTATGTTTGCACTTGCCTGTCAGGAGAATTTGCTTTAATTTTAATTTTAACTACAAATGTCAGTCTTATTGCCAGATCAGTTCTGAGGGGTCTCTGCGGTCCAGTTTGCATTCAGATTCACGCTGTCTCTTCTCACTCCTCATTGGCTCTCTCACTCTCTCATTCCAGCACTTGGCAGATGTAGGTGTGAACAGTGCCAGACAAAGCGGAGGCTGAACCTGTGGCATCCTCGCTTAGAAGATTGTGTTTGACTCACCCATGCATGTCACAATAACCAGACAAGACAAACAGCCAACCTCCTGAACCACCTTGCCTGTTATCCTCCTCACTCTGACTTTCCTTCCCTCTTTGTCTCTCTCAGTTTGATCACTCTTTCATTACATCGTAATCTTGCAGAGACTCCTTTGTGCCTCATTGTGTTGGATCGATGTGTCACGAACGGCCTTATTATGTCTCCTCAGACCCCATGTCATCAGCTGAATGAATCCTGAGTTAATGAACGTCCTTAGTCCTTAAGGTTCATTTATTTGTGCTGTGTGTTTGCATGTGATCAGTGTGACATTGCCAATTTAAAACTAAACAAAGTCATTTTTTTCTACCTGTCTATCTAACTATTCTTTGTTCTTTTGCTTGTTCTGTCTTTCGCTCTCTCTGTTGTTCTATCTTACTGTCTGTTTTTTGTTTGACCAGCTATTCTTGTTTGTTCAAGAATTGTTTCACCAGTCTGTCATCCATTTTATCGTTTTGTCTGTCTACCTGTATATGTTATTCTGGCTGCCTGCTTTTCATCTGTTTTGTTCGATTGTTTGTTCATCCAATTGTTCACACTGTCTGTCGCTCTCTTTGTTCCATTATCGTACTGTTGATGTTTGTTTGTCGTTCATTCAATTTGTCTGCCTTTCATTTGTTTGTTCGTTCTGTCTGTCCATTGTTCCTTCACTCTCATTCTATCTGCCAGACTGATTGTTGTTTGTTTGTTTGGTGTTTATTCTGACTGTCTGTCTCTCGTTTGTTTGTTCTGTCTGTCTGTCTGCTATTCATTTGTTTTGTCTGTCTGTTTATGTCTGTCTGTGCCCATTGCTAGTTTGCTCTGTCTGTCAGAATGGTGTTAGTTTGTTCATTCTGTATGTCTGTCCATCATCTACCATTTGTTCTCTCTGTCTCTGGTGTTTGTCTGCTTTGTCTTCTGTCGCTCCTTGTATGTTTTCTGTCAGGCAAAAGTTGTGTCATGGTGCATACAGTAAGTGTGTGAGAGTTTCTGTTTGTGTGCGTAGTGAAACATCAGCTGAGGAGAGCTGGAATAATTAACTCAGCATTGCTCGAGGAGCACAGTTAAACGGATTCTTGAAAGCAGGCAGTGGCAGGTCGGATGTGTTTTTGACACTGAGGTGCCTGTATAGAATAGGAACGGAAGGTGATATTTTGTTCCCCCTCCAGTCCCCTTGCTGGAAAACCTGTCCTTTGAGACATGTACTGCACAACCCCCCAAATTCCCAAAGTCAGGACGTCCTCATTCATAATGGATTCTCAATGACTCTCTCTGCACTGGTTGGTGCCATTGAGGTTTAAGCCTCTGGCTGCAAGTTTGTTGCAGATCATTAGCAGACATTAATAAACTCAATGCCTTCAGCTAGAGCGAAGAAGTGTTAGCACGGTTAGCAAAGTGCAGTTTGATTCCAGTTGGGATAGAACAGCTTTTTAGTATCGTTTAGTCCTCATCATTTACTCCTGAAGGCAGGGACTTTCAATTTCATGTTCAGTTATGGCACATTAATAAAGGATAGATACTCTAGCATATTTATTTTGCATGACTAAGCAGAGAAAGGATAATGATAATGAAAGAAAAACACTAATGATAGACTTGAGGATGACTTGAGGGTGAGGAATAATTTTCGTAACTGTTTCACCTAGGACATCTAAAATACCCTTATTTGCAGAGTGGTGAATCTGTAGAGGCATAATGGACTATCCGTTTTATTTCTACGTAATTTGTTCCATTATTCTCCTGTGGCGTGGTCAGAACTTATGTTATGTAAATAATTGTGAAATTATTTGATAAACCATTCTCTCTGTTTGAAGTAGTAATTCATAATGAGTGAACAATAATTGTAGTGGATTGCAAATGTCTTTTTTTTTAAATTTCTACATTTTGTTTGGAAAAAATTAGATCATTGGGAAAGACAAAATTGTGCTTTGTAACGTGTAATTTAGGGTCAATTATAAACATTTCCCTTTGTTTCAGTGTTTAAAATATGAAGCAGAATGCCATAATATCACTAAGATTGCTAGCTTTTTGTTCACTACAAATGATCTGCAAATGCTTGTACAGAAAAGTGAGAATAGGGTTGTCCAAATTATGAGCCAATTATTTTTAGTGAATCAAAAACGGATGACTCTTATGAGTTGATACTTTAAATGAATCATTCAAAATAATTCACAAACTCACAAATTACCAGACTGTCATCCGTGTTATTATTTGATTAACATAACATTCATTGGTACACCTAAGTTGATATAACATTGATAACGATACAATATGGATCAAAACAGTTTATCTGAAGCTTTGGTTAAAAAAAAGAGGGATATCCAATTATATTACATGTCTTGACCACCGTATGTTTATAGTGTGAGATTAGCTTTCTACAGTGTCATTTCCCCCTTTTAATCAATGGAACCAATTACTGAGAAACTGAAACTGTTGTCTGCATAAATTGACTTTAATTCATGTTCAATGAGGATCACTTTAATGGTGGGCTCTGATGTGTAATATGCTAGGTTCTCTATCTGTGTATCACCCACTGGGTTTCCATTGTTGCACCCCTGCACTCCAATTTTGCCTGTGAAACCCCAGATTTATGGCCAAGCTTTCTCATTATAGATAACTGATATCATAGCTTTGAGTGCTTGTGGAAAAAGGTCACAATCATTTGAGCCAGTTCAACTCTTATGTGAAGCTACAACCGTCTTATAAATTAGCAGGCTTTGTGCAATTCAGTTCTTTGTAAACCTAAAAAGAAACTTTTATTTCCTCCTTAAAAAGCATTTTCTACTTGAAGTGGATGTGACCAACATGGACCGATTTCTGAGTCTGAGATAAATACCTGCCAATGACTTCAGCTAAGCAGGCTTAATTGAGCCACTGCATATTCTTTCCTTATCCTTTGACAGTTTATCTATTCACATTGCCCCGGTGTCTTAGAAGCCTTCTGTGTGGTTTTTGATGAGGCCTATTTGTTCTTCCAGAAGAGCTACAGCTTTTTGTTGCTCGACAGAGGGTGATTATTCATAGACAGAAGCGGTGCAGTTCTTCCTGCATCCTAATACACACACACACACATACACACACACACACACACCCACACACACACACACACACACACAGACCACCATTAGGTCTTATTAGTTGTGGGCCACAGGACAGCAAATTATTAGAATCCGTGATGAATGACATTGCGAAGAGCGACAGTGTTATTTCAATGAGCTCTTTGGTCCTTATTGGAAGTGTATACTCAAATGCCAGAGGAAGAACGACAAGAAAACAACTGCAGTTATGCACTGACCAACAGACTTACAGCGGTGGATCTTTTAATTAAGTCTGGATCATGTTTATAGATGCCTCTTCATTAACGGTTTAGCATTTCTCTTTATGAAAGGGCTAGTACAAAGAAACAGCAAAGAAAGACCAGCTCTAAAGCCTCTTACCTTTGTTGCTAATTTACATGCCAGTGTACACATGGTCAAGTGGAGGCCTTTATACACATTTGGCCAAAGTTCTCTGGGATTCGTACCGTAATCCTGAAAAATATGTGGTTCCTTTTTGAGGTAGTTTGATTAAACCTATTCACCTCTAGTTGAATTTTGATGTGAACAATGAATTTCATTACAGTTTCATATTGAAATAATTCTACCCACCAATAAAAGTGTGTTAAAGGGGACTTAACACGAAAATCTGACTTTTTCCATGTTTAAGTGTTATAATTGGGTCCACGGTGCATTTACCAACCCAGAAAATGTAAAAAAAAAAATAAATAAAATAAAGGAAAACCCAGTAACTTTTGGTAAGTTTTGGTAAGCCTTTCTCTGCAAGCATGGGAAAAAACAAGCCACTTAGATTTTGCTGCGCTTGTGATGTAGGAAGGGGATCTTATTATAATATTACTGCCATTTTGTTTTCGCAAGCGACAATGGTGTACCAGTAACACTGGTCCTGGAGTGCAGCTGTCCTGCACAGTTTAGCTAAAACCCTGATCAAACACACTTGAATGTCTTCAGGATTACTAAAGCTACGTGAAGGAAGGTGAGTTGGGTAATTTTATATATGTTTTGTGATGTTTGCAAATTGTCTTTCTGAATGTATTTCGTTGCTAATGTACTGTTAAATGTGGCTAAAGTTACCGTTGTTTCTTACTAGAGATGCACCGATCGATCGGCCATGGATCGGAATCGGCTGATTTCCCTCATGATCGGCCCGGATCGGTGATCAGCCAATCAGTCTCACTTCTTACCAATTCCGAGCCGATCCATTTTGTTACCAGCGGCACAGGCAATAACGTCAGCTGCACGTTCTCGCTCTCTTCTCTGTCACGGTGAAGTGACACACACCCGCGCGGGTGCCTCCTCTCTCTCACTCGTCTCATTCGCTCCGGTTAAATATTGCTTGTATTGCGCATAATTTTAGTCATTCACACAGGTTTCGCGCTCACACCAAAAGCGCACGCACCACTGATCTATATAGGTGGAGTGGACAAGCCACGTCTCAAACAGAGTCAGAAGTCAAACAGAGTCAAAAGTACCAAAATGAGTGGCTTACTGCGGTTAAACTGTCAAACACATACAAAAGTATGTCAAAACCAGCGTAACAGGCAATCTTAGAAAAACTTAGTTTCATAGTTCTCTTTATTCTATTGCATTTATTTGAGCTGTTTATATTTTATTACTGACTTTTTACTTGTGTTTTTTTTTATGAAAATAAAACTTTGCATTGAAGAAAAGTAGATTTTTATTTGTATATATTTTGTCAATTATAGTGCTTAGAAAGAAAATCAGAATCTGCAAAAATCGGTATCGGCAGATCACACTAACAAAAAATTGGAAATCGGAATCGGCCAAGAAAATTGCAATAGGTGCATCTTTATTTCTTACTGTATTCACGGGGACCAGAGCCATATTGTTATTTTCATTTTTAACCCGAAAACGCTTGCAGACTGTATAATTCATTAACACATTTTCATTCTTATTGAGTCTCTCCAACAGTGTGTAGCTTTAACCATGTTAGCTGTGCAGAACGTTATCAAACTCATTCAAAATCGAATGTTGGCAAACATCCACAAAATACATGCCATACCTACGTGATCTGATGCTGCATCATGAACAGTTTGTAATGATCCATTTTGAGAGTTAAATTTGTTGTGTGAGCTTCTCCTGTATTGTTTATGCCTCAGTGTATTGGAATTGCGAGCTTGGGGGTGAGGAGCACAAGCTTATTTGCATCTAAAGGTTCACACACCAAATCAGCGCATTTTTTTCTCCCGCCCAAAAATAGGCAGTTAAAATGTGGTATAATAAAAAAATCCATGTGGTTTTTAAGCTGAAACTTCACAGACACATTCTGGGGACACCTGAGACTTATAATAGGCTACATCTTGTAAAAAGGGAAATAGTTGGTCACCTTTAAATGATTTGGTTTACAGCATTTGAGCTTGGCAAGTTTTCTTTCCCAGCTTGTACATTTATAAACATTTCAAATGTCTTGGTCAAAATGTACATCTTGGTCCTGTTGTAGAATTCAGTAGAGCTATGTGTCATGTATTACGTTGGCAATCTTTTCCCTAGGGTCATATTGTGTGCTGAGCAGCTTGTTGCAAGTGGATGAGGTTGGCAGCCTGTCAGCTTCCTATGTGCCTCCCAAGCTTCCTTGTGACCTCAGCATCTCCCTCTCCATGGTGTCGCTTCTGTCAAGATTGTATCAGATATGTGGGGGTGTTTAGAGGTGGATGGAAAGGCGAAGGGGTTTGTTGGATGAGTAGACAGCCATAACGGCTTGTGGGGCTCACAGGAACAAGCTGGAGTGACATTCGTCTCACTGTGGAAATGTCATTACATGGGACTTCACCAGCTGTCTCACTGTTAGACCCCCCCAACCAACTGACAGCCAGCTGCAGCTGGCATGCAACTGTCACTGGCACTGGCACTGCCAGTGGAGGAGGCACTAGCTTTTTCTTCCATTTATCACTTGTACTCGCATATATAAACACTATCATTTTCCAGGGGATGCGCCACTATTAAAATTCTAGCTGATAGTTATGTTTAAATTTTATTTTACTTTTTTTTTTTTTTTTATTTATTTGTTAAAAAAAATATTTTTATATATATATATGTCACAAAAGCAGGGAACACATAGATAATTCTTGATTTAATCCATTAAACAACTGAAATATAAATATATATTTTATATATATATATATATATATATATATATAAAATATATATATATATATTTCAGTTCTTTAATGGATTAAATCAAGAATTATCTATGTGTTCCCTGCTTTTGTGACAACTAGTGGCGACCCAGTGACTCTACATGAGCAGGAAAATGCTCTCTCATGCGAGGGGTCTTGACAATGCTGGTTTTGTAGAGTTAGCACTGTGAGTTTCAGCTTAAAAATGTATCCATGAAGCCCAGAGCTAACTGGACATCCAGCTAGTGAGTGAACATGCTCCAAAGGACACATGATAGGTACAGCAACCTTCTCCCAATGTTT
This sequence comes from Hypophthalmichthys molitrix, assembly GCA_037950675.1. Classification (NCBI taxonomy): domain Eukaryota; kingdom Metazoa; phylum Chordata; class Actinopteri; order Cypriniformes; family Xenocyprididae; genus Hypophthalmichthys; species Hypophthalmichthys molitrix. The sequence goes on from CM075497.1 coordinate 20,315,061, forward strand.
GTCACCTTAACTGGCAGCTCAGGATCTATAATGGTCTCATCTACAAGCCCTGAATAGATCCATAATGAAAGCTATGCAAATTCTGATGATGTGAGGGAAATACAAAGCAGGTCAAATTAAGTGTCAAACCCCTATTCCTTCTCTTTCTGCTCCAATTATGGAAGCGCAGACTGCCGTAATGAGTTATTGCCTGTGAAGTGAGGGAAAAGGGAAGGTGGGGGAGGGCTGAGGTGATGAAGTGTGAATGAAACGTGTGTTGAGACCCCCTCCGCTCCATCATATTTGCTTTCTCTAGCTGTTAGACATTGGAAGTGGACCACAGACCAAAAGGAAAGGTGAAATGCCGACACGTGACAGATGTTTGTCTGTCGCTCCAGTTCACCAGACAGCTTGCACAGATAATGCTGGTTTCCCTGATCTGATCCAGTAGCTTACTGCCTGGCTGCATTGGCCAATCCTATTTGCCTTACTTTTCTTGGCCCACGGGTCCTGGAACCCATCTTCAAGATGTGATCTCCTTAGCTGTCTCAGCTGAGCCCAATACGCCAGCTTTGGCCTTCTGATCCGTGCTCAGGCACATGTTAAACAGGCTTTTCAGTCCGTGGCATGCATCCTTAATGATTGTTGATCTGAATGTCGTTGGAAGCAGACAACCTGAGCCAGTTTCCACAGCCACAGCATTTCGGATTTAACTCAAGAGCCACAAAACACTGAGTGGTGTTTAATTGATATATGAGAAGTTACTTTTGTATATATACTGTACATCTGTACAGTAGATTTTTTTTATTTTTTATTTTTTTTTTAGAATTCACCTTTTTGTCCTTTCAGTCCTTAAGGTCACTCATCATCGTGTTTAATGGTCATCATCAGGGGCAAATGGGCTGCGCAGCCCTTTGGTTTTTATCATAATTAGATGAGGGAGAAGGTGAATGCTTTATCTTTAGAGATACTGAGATTAGCAGACTTGTAGAGATGCCATGTTACCATAATGCTTGACCACCACAGAGTCAGTAACAAAAGGATTTGGGAGTTGTAGGACCATCCATTATAGATCCATCTGAGCTCTTGAGCTTTAGTTTGACAGGTTGCTCATGTTAGCAGAATATATTGTAAATGTAGTGTAGTCATTTCCCAGTTTGTCAGAGAAGTCATAGCCATTGTCAGCTGCTCTGAATAAGCCTATTATGGTTTGGTTAAGATTTGTCTTTAGCTCTTATTGACAGTTTAATGTGCCATGCTTTATCCATTTTTTTTTTTTTTCAACTGTGATAAAAAAATATAATAAGAAATGTTTCGGTAACACTTTATTTTAGGCTCTTTTAACTTTGTTAAGTTGCTTATTAGCATGCATATTACTAGAATATTGGCTATTTATTTGTACTTATTAAGCACATATTATTGCCTTATTCTGCATGACCTTATTCTACATTCTTAATCCTACCCAATACCTAAACTTAACAACTACCTTTCTAACTATTAATAAGCAGTAAATTAGGAGTTTATTGAGGGAAAAGTCGTAGTTAATAGTGTATATGTGTTCCCTATACTAAAGTGTTACCACTGTTTCTTGATCATCAAATCAGCATATTAGAATGATGTCTGAGTGATCATGTAACACTGAAGACTGGAGTAATGGCGAAGGGAACAGAATTACATTTTAAACTTAAACTTGTAGTGTAGTCTTCTCAAGTAATTTTGTGAACTTACGGTTAAAGCCCCACATACTTTCAGTTTTATCAGAATACAAAAACAGATTCAAATAATTTTGAGATTGTTATAGATATTGAGATATATAGATAGATATAGATATATAGATATTGGCTCAGCTTCAAACCCCCAATAATAATAATTATTATTATGTTTAAAATTATATTTATCTTTTTAATAAAAAAAAAATCCCTTATTTTCCTTAAAATCATCCTATGGGACAGAAAAATGCAACCATTTTTCTTCATCTCTCCTATCGAGAGAAGAGAAGTGAAGAAATGAAGTGAAATAATAATCAAAGAGTCAGTGACAAACATGCCTCTGCTGTTGTAATCTCTGCTTCACGCGGAATGAGGTGACTAAAGAACATTACATTTCTATCTCTGCATTATATTGAAGGATTAGGTTACAAAGTTAGGTGAGCTTGATCTGCTTTCCAGCGTAATGTAATCACACACAAACATCTCATTTTTTTTCCTCAAATCTGGCCAGATGGCATTTCTATTCTAGTTTCTGGGGAGCACATTATGCAAGAGATGCACAAATTATATAAGTTTTGGTGCTTGCTACAGCACCATACTTTTCTTTTTTTTTTTTTCTTTTTTTTTTTTTTTTTTACCAAATCATTCAAGCAAACAGGAACTGCAGTTATTTTAGTGCAGTACTAAAGTTATATTTAAGTGTCTCTTAACTTCATCATGATTTCATAAAAAATATATACATACAGGCCTCTTTTTTTTGTCTTTGTGCTAACTCTGTGCCCTCCAGCTAACACTAACACCGTGGTCCTGGGGAAAGAAGGTGTTATGATCCTCCTGGGATGAATTTCACCTTTATATTGAATTTTGGGTTTCCTTGGTTCACTTGTTCACCATCACATCCTTTACTCACTGCATTCCTGTGGCTTTAACTTGTTCTCTTTTTCCACCTCTTGCTGTTATTTCTGCTTGGTCTTTGGCCTGTATTTCCTCTAAAGGAATATTGTGGCTTCAGTCATCAGCCATCCAAAATGGTGAGGAACTTATAATAAAAGTGAATAATAATTTACATAAAACTTACATTAAAAAAAACTTTACATAAAAATAATTTACATTAGTTTAGTTTATACTTTATTTGTCCCTGTTAAGGGAAAATTGTCTTGGGCAATACAGGTAAAGCTGCACAAACAAACACCACATCAATTTTTAATCATGCTTGCTATTAATAGTGTTTATGCCGTTGTGTCATGGCGACAAAGTTGTAAAATTTATACAGGAAAGGCTAGTGTTTTTTTTTTTTTTCTCTCACTAAAACATATTAACATGCATATTATTGTAGAAAACAGCCATAGAATGTTCACGGCAAATACTGAAGGAGCTAGTAAATAAGAGATATTTTGGTGCATAAGCTCAAAGAGAGGTTCAACAAGGAGAGGAGTTTACGAGCTTGAGCCCCTGCCCCTTTGATTGTGAAAGTGCCCTTCGCGGTTACATTGCCCCCGGAATCTATCTCCCCCCACCCCCACCCCCTGGAATGCGATTTCGCCCCTCTGCCCCCATGGAGGTCTGTGCACGCCACTGGTCCTGCAGACTATAGACCTGCACTCCCGCCGGACTCCTGCGGGATCCGCGGGACCCAACGCAACAGAGTGTGGTGTGGGACAAGATTTGATGGGCAGGCGCGGGCGGTGAGACACTACTCGTGTGCGGGTTGAAATAGAAATATCTAAACATAAAATATCTAAAAACTAATAAATTATTCATATATTGCAAAAAAGCAACAAGAATAACTAATATAAAATAAAAATGATTTACAATCGCAAGCATATGCAAGATTCTATAACTTGTGTTTGCAGTGTTAAGCAATGTAGCCAATCACAGACATATCTGTTGATTTCTGAGATGCAATGGAGACGCAACACAATCAGGTGTTTGTTAGAATCCTCTCACCACTCAAAACGCCGGAGTTTTTATGCAGTGCTGAAATTTGCACGGTCACAAATCCTATTATTAACACACGAAGTGTAAACATTATGAAAGATTAATAATTAATATATTCAGGGCTTATAACAGGGCTTTGTGGGATCGCGATGAACTGAGATGTCAGCTTTTTAGTCATTATAAACGGAGCGCTCTGTGCACGCACTCTGCCATAGCAAACCATGCATGCATGCAGCAGCTTACTTTTCAGGTAAAACTAACTGTGGTTTGTGAATATTGATGCTTTAATAAAAAATATTTTATTGGAAGTGTTTATGTTGGGATGTTGTGGTGACACATAACTTTATATTTCATGGTTGTACGGACAAAAATCTATATAAGATACTTTTATGCAGGATTTTGCGGGCGGGAGCGGGACAAAACATGAATGTCGCGGGCGGGAGCGGGACGATAAAAACATTTTTTTTGTGGGAACGGGACAGAATCCTGCGCGAGGTCTCTACTGCAGACAGCACACAAACACAGAATTGTTCTCTTTGCGTCAATTTTATGGACACACTCACATACAAAACAAAATACCCTGTCTCGGTGAGTATCCTCGTTAACAGAAAGAAAATGGATGCTTATCAATTTATTGGATCTGCATTAGCTCTTAAAGTGACAGCAACCTAATATACCCACTGCTATTTTACATTTGATTATTCAATTTCTGTAGCTGAATACTGGTCTCTGTTTTCAGCAATGAGAATGAGTGACACCTCTGTCTGAACCATCCTGCACTTTCACATTTCTGGTTTTTGAGACAGCTGGGGACAGTGTGGCTGCCTGTGAACTTGAGATCTGTGTATATATTTGGTTTAAGTTGCATAATCTGATAATATTTCCATGTAGAGATATACTGTAATGCTTTGTAAGCCTGCTGATTGCAGAATCACCGTTGTTCTCTAACATTCTGATGACTCTGGTTTTTACTTGGCTAGTGAGAGCTTTTGTTTGTCAGTGTGAAGGGTTTTATATTTGGTAAATGGCCTAGAGAGGTTGAGGAGGGGTTTGTATATTCTGTTTGGATTTTTTTTTAGTTGGAGTGGTGAGTATGAGGTTGGCTCTGTGAAGTTCTGTCAAATAGGATTCACAGACAGCAGTGTGCTTCCTCTGTGCCTCCCCCTATCAGATGTTTGCCGTCTCTCTTCCCAGACTATAGCGATGGGAAGTTTGCTTTTAAGTTGGCTGCTGTGTGTGTGTGTGTGTGTAAGCGGGTTACTGAATGAGAAAGAAAAATGAGTGTACATGTAGGTAGATACAGTAGACAGATACGTTAGACAAACAGACAGATAGACTTTTCATTTCGGTGCATCCCTAATTATATATATTATAACACATACTTAAATCAATCAATTAATAATGATAATAATAATAATAATAACAATAATAATAATCAATATTTGGTGAGAAAAGCCATCAATATGAGACATCTAGTATTGATATATTTATTTAATATATTAATTAATAATTAATTATTAATAATAATTATTTCAAATTAAACGCAGCCGATTCATATACTTCAGTACACCTTCATCAATACTTAAACTGCTACATAATTGTGGGAATAATATTGTGTATAATATTTGGGTAATTTTGCAACAGAGAAAAAGTATTTGAAAAATGAATAAAAAGCTGACAACTATTACATAAAGGATTTCATATATTATTGGACGGACAGACAGACAAATGCTAAGATACTAAGGATAGTAAGGAAGATACTACGTATTTTAACTGCTACAGTACGTAATCAAGAGTACTGTACACATCAAGAGTGTATGTATAATATTTGGATACTTTTGCAGAGAAAATGTATACGTGTAAAAAGCTGACAACAGTTACATCAAGGATTTCGTAATTGGACAGAAAAATGAATGAATTAATTAAGGCTCATTGGATTAAGCAAAAATAGTGGAAAGTTCTTGATGGGATGGCTCAATCTTGTGGTATTTGTTATAAAATTATTATATTGAAGCAGTACTCCAGTAAAGTAAAAACTTGGGACTGCTTAATACTTTATTGACATGAATTATTGCTGAGAGAAGTGCAGTCCTACATGGAAGGTGTAATGAGGAAATGATTGTCTATCATGTTAACAATCCCAGAAAGTGTGCCCAGTATATCGGAATATAATTTTCCCTCATATTATTCTATGTTATGTTGAAATAACTTTTTAGCAAGCAAAAGAAATACTTTTGGCTTAAATACTAATTTTTTGTATTATGTCGAATAGAAAGTCAAGGCTGGCTTTATTTGGCAATTCTAAGTGCCACAAGGGATGTTGCATGTATTTCAAGAGTAACGTCGTCTGGAGCATTCCATAATTATTAGAGTTATTAATGGTTGAAAAGCTGCAGACCTTCTGCAAAAAAATCTGAACTTGCACTGAAATGGAAATACAAGCCCCACTTGATCATGCTCTTTCTTTCTGACTGACACAAACTCGGCACACGCTACTGCCTCAGCATATCTCTCTGTACATCTTTAAAAAGCTTTGGCAGATTATGTTTTTCTATTTCATGTCTGTCAGAAAGAAGAATATGACTCATTACCAATTCTATTTTCAATCTTTTCCCTCCGTGCTTCAATTGTTTGCACATTTTTTTGGTCTCATCTTACTATAGATGAGTAGCATTAAAGTGATTCAGTCACTGTGGAAACATAGGAGTGGCAGCTTGGTTTAACCAGGAATTTTTGACCCTTGTGACTTTTCTGCTTGGACTGACGGGCTGTAGAAAAACTTGGATAAACAAGATGACTTTCCCTTGCCAGAAGGCCCCTGAGCTGAACAGCCTGGTTGGGCCACTCGGCACCCTGCATTTGTGTTTGCAGTCCTGACATGGCACATGTGGCCGGGCAGGAGGCATGCTGCTAGCCAGGAGCGTGAGGAGGCCAGCAGGAGCAAGTGCCAGGCTTGTGGGAAGCTTGCAGTCCTCTATGAACCTGTGACGCAAGTAAGTCTCAACAAGTCTAAGAAATCTCAAATCCGTACAGCCAAACCATTGCGAAATTGTACACTAAATGCACAATGCTTCTTAGGAAAATTTGAAAGAAAAAAAAAAAATACACGTGTGATACTGAAGACAGTTGCAGAATTCCCAAGTGTTGGAAGAAGGATAATGAGTGGAATCTTTTCCCTTCCCTGATATTTATTTCATGTGCTGTGGCTTTATGCTTCGTCAAATCCTTGCCATTTTTCCTGCAACTTTCAATTAGCACCATATGACTCTGACTGCATTTAATGGGTCCTATTGGTTTTGAACCCTTCCACCGGACCACCAACCATGTGCTCAAAGAGCAGCTCAGTCATTGTTGCTTAGTTACTTTGGCTTAACTACTGGATCCAGGCTGGTTTAAATAAATTACCTACTATTCATACATCAGAGGCGGGGGGATTAACACCCCACTGGAATACAGGAGCTTAGTGGGGCATAGCAATCCTCAAATATGGACAATCAGAGGGAGTCATGGGTGCAGATTAATGTCAGCCTAAACCCAGATGGGAAATATCCTCTGATCTGAAATGTGTTGAAGGTCTATCAGGTGCTCATTAGTGATAATGTAGCTTTTGTGAATGTATGAATATAGTTAGTCTGATATCATTATTATTGTACATCATACTCTGAGTTAGAGCTTGTCTGTCTGTCTGAGAAATAGATCATCCATCCATCCATCCATCCATCGCCCTGTCTGTCTACATATATCCTATGTACTGCTCTTTATATTCTTCTACCTATCAATCATTGATATTGTTGATTTGTTTTGTCTATCATTACCATTCATATCTCATTCATAGTTCCACATACTATCTATTTTCCTATCTTCTGTCATTATCATTGTCTTATTCTTTTACAGATCATTCTGTATATCATTCTATTTTTCCTGTTGTTTCCTCTAATGACATTTTTTTTTGTCAGTAGTAAATGTTAGTTAATTGTGATCTGTCTACCTTTCAAGCGGAACAAAGTGTATGTAATGCTTCATCTTTGATAAAGAACATGCATTGCCCCATTTATGACATTAGTCTCTCTGCGTTGTTGCCAGAGATGTCCACCTGCAGAGTACCAGGGGAGATGAAAGGAGACGGATGGGCACGTGAATAGACTTCATTCCACCGGTGTCACGTTTTTGTTTTTTTTGGCAGTGCTGAGATTTGTGCACAGATTGTTGTTCTCCACCCACCCTCCCCCACCAATGTATTCAGTGAGCAAACGGTAGACACCAGGAAGCCCACTCTTGCGGGGCACGCCTCGCCCACCTTTGCTACAAATATGGAGAGAAAAATAAAATGTGTGCACAAGCAATTTGTTATTGGATGGAAACACTCGATAACATCTTGCCTGTTCATTTCCTCCTACCTCCCATAGCTGCAGTATGGCGCTTATTGTGTATGCTTTACATTCATGAAACAGCTCTAGGTGTTATCATGCATGCGACACTAAATCTGCTAAATGAATAAATGTAAATTTGTGTTGAAGCACTATTGTCATAGGCTAGAAATTCATAAGAACTTTCTGCAGATGAGTGGCACAGTTTTTGTTCAGCAAATATGCATAATATCCTCATTAAAAAAAGAGAACTTAATTACTTTAGAGTGCTTTTGCTATGCGTCTTAATGAGGTGATTAAATAGTTGTAGACACCATTTTTTTTCCCCTTTAAAATGCATTTCAGTGTTGAAAATGCCACGTTTAAAATATGGGGGCAAAAAAAATTACAGCTATTTTTGTTTTTGATGTTTATTTGATTTTTGGTAACATAGTTGTTCAAATTGAGAATTTATTGCAAATAATTAATGAAGAATTTTAGAACGGACAACACAGTGTTGTTTAAATGGACAGCAAGTGCCTCCTTTTATTTGTTTGTTTTGTTTTATTTATTTGAAGGCATGTAAAAATGTCTATGTAAATATAAGAGCTTTTTTACTTTTACATTTTCTTATAAAATTACAAATTATTAATTATGATTAATATATAATGTATATATGAAGAGTTCAGATGCAAAAGCCGCTAAACGTCACCTCCGTAAAAAAGTGAAACAATGATATTGAGTGAATGCTCTCTGCACATTATAATAACAGTATACGTTCATCAAATACTTTCGCTTTAAATCTGCTAAATCTCAGTGTCAGCCCATTCAGAAATACCAGTTCGTTGACAGAAACACCACTTCCATTTGTCAGCAAAAGCATCTAAGTCCACAGAAGAACAAATTGGAAGACACTAATCGAATCATATGATTTCAAGATGAATGACGGTGTGCATATGAGCCGGCTTTCAATTGCCGAGCTGCAAGTTATTGTCATGTTTTGTCCATTGTTTCAGTGGCAATGACAGGATTTCACGAGTAGCAAGTAAACACATGTAAAACTGGCAAAAACGGTTGTTTAACTGTCTTGTTGTCCAAAGAGGTGGACTTTTTTGCAAAAAAAAAAAAAAAAGCACACAGTGTCATCTGTCATTAGCTGGTTTTGCAGCAAAAGACAGTCAAATTTGTTAAATACCAATGAATTGACTAAAGTGACATTTTTGAAAATAAGGCATTTCAATAACTTACTAATAACCTTTTCATTGCCATTTAAGTAAAATTACTGAACCTAAACATCCCTGGTAAAAAAAAAAAAATGCTCATTTAAAAGAAAACATGAAAAACAACTTTTCATATGTACTTTTTATTAAGATGATTTTATCAACGGAAGGAAAAGCAAATAATAATAATAAATAAAATCGGTTCCATTAAGCAAATATTGTCCCATAATAATAATAATAATAATAATAAAAAATCCTGACATCACTTCATAGTGCATGTAGAAAGGCCACAATGCAAGAGTGCTGGGTGTGAGATATTACAAAATAGATGACAACACCAGTGAGCTCACAAGAGAAGGTAAAACAATGACATAGAAGAAGCAATTACAAAGACCATTTCATAGCCATTAATAATATGAATGAGCTGTGTTAAAATGAAATCCACTGACAAGAGACTTGGTAAATCAACTCACCACCACAAATGGCTTTCTGTCAATATGATTTTTGCCTGCCGGGCGATACAGTTCTGATGATGTAATGAGCAATTATCTTTGAGTAATTGTGCCAGTTGTTTCTCCATCCAATTTAGTGCCACAGTTTTGTATCAGCAACACTACGGGACAAAGAAGTTGAAACCTATTAATCTACAGTACTTGCTGCAGATAATGCTACCAGAGTTTATATTTACGTTATAAGTTTTACTGACTAATATATTTAGTAAAGCACCCTTGATGTATGTTCTTTTAAGAGGAAACAATAGTGTTGCAGCACAAGTGGATACAATAACTGGTTTGCTTTTTGATGCTGACATTTTAAGTCTCTTTTAAAACCTCTCTAGTCTGACTTTGTTGTAACTAAAATCCACTTTGAACAACCCAGACATTAAGGCGAGTGCCGTTTTTGTCTGGTTCCTTAAAAGCTCTTAAAGTAATCCAAAAATAAGGGTGTTTTTAAAGCAGTTTAAGGAGCCATATTGATCGACATCCTACAAAATGGACTGGAAGGAACAACTGTGTCCGCAGAAGTCCAGCTCACCTGATCTCCGCTGAGCGTCGGGGTTTTACGCAGCCTTGCTTTGGGTGAAATGCTCCAGATCAATAAGCCATTAGCACCTAAATGAGCAGGCTGGGGAAACTTGAACCTAGTGTAGTGTGACCTTAGCCCTCAGTGTCATTTGTTAACGTTCTTATCTCCCCGCCTTTTGACGTCCACCTGGACAACCTGCATGCGTCTCAAAAGCCGAACCGCTCCCTGTGATGCACCATTGCCTCAGGCTTTGCAAACATGGCAGTGAGTCGTGAAATGAGATTTCAGCACTATCATTGTCTGATTGCTCGGCCTAAAGAACGGCATCTTTCCCCAGTGTCTTCACTCACCGTTTCTAACCATCAGAGGGACAAATCAATGACGTAGAGCCGGGAGTGTCGTAAGGCACAGATACAGGAGAAATGATGCAATTATAACACGCCTCTGAAGGCATGAAACGGGCGATGATTTAACTAAGTGACGCGAAGCACGATTAGCTCAGCTAAACTGTTTACATACGTTTGCAGCGAAGCCTTTGATCTGTAAAGTGCTCTGAAGTAGAACAACCCATAAGAATGAATTAATTTTACCCCATGGAAAAGGCCTCTGAGGTGGTCTGGGTCAATTGAACTTCCTTTGATTTGACAGTGCAGGCAAAGTCTTTATCTGAAATACCAGGGTCAGCTTTAGTCCTTGAGCATTGAATGATCTGAATATAAAGGACAGTACTTCAATGTCTGGAATTGATTCCATTGTTAGTGATTTAAATGAATTAATTATTCTTTTTGATTTCTTTATGAGCAAGTCATTTAAAGGCAATTTTAAATTCACATATTTTCACTTGATGTAACATTTGGGGTACTAATTGGAGCTATAAACTATACCAAAGGCATGTTTCATTTATGTAAATAAATTGTAATAAAGCACAAAATTGTATTTTGTGGCAAAAATTGTGATGGCCAAATCTTACCATGCTGTTTGATTTGAGAAGTGTATATATTAAGCAGACTTGTATTGTATGATACATTGTATGATATGATGCAAAGCTGGGCTTTGCCATAGGTCATGTTTGACTTCAAAGACCCAGCTGCCTCTTTTGAAAAGTCCTGCTGAAATGTGACTGGAAGCATAGATTTGAGTGCCTTTGATCAAAGCACCATGTTTCATCAGAAAAGGCTAAAAAAAAAAAGCCCCAAAAACATGTGATAAGCCAACAAATACTTTTAGGCAAACAATTGTTGATATTCAAGTTTTTTTCATGTAATTGTCAGACAGCACTGGATAGCATGTGTTTATCTGGGTATTGGACTCATGTTTTGCAGTCTTTTAGAAAAGATTTGTGCGTTTACAACTGTTACCTCTATTTCCCATTGGACTTTTCAGTACTTTAGGTCTTGCTTCAGCCATGTAGCTTTTTTTTTTTTCTTCCCCACTGTTTGTCCTTGCCTTGCTGCCACAGTAAATCAGTATCATGTATTTAGAGGGCACCAGTGAGAGAGCAGTGTCCCGCTGTTTTTGTGGGGCTTAGATGCAGGTTGCCGGATCTGCCACCCTGCTGTTTGTCTCACCCAGCTGCCCCTTCACTGCTCCCATCCACAGAACGATGATAATGAGACTCATGGAGATAACGGCACATAATCACACTCAGTTCTGGCAGAATTATGTTCTTGCATATTTATGTTTTAAAGGGTTACGGCTAAACTGCCATTAACACAGAAGAACAACATGTTGTGGATAATCTGCATGTTTAAATATGCTTGACACGTAGCAGCTTTTTGAGGCGGTCTAGTGACCTATATTAAATTTGCTTTTCATGCTGCACATTTTTACACTTGTGTCCAGGAGTAGAATTAATTAATTTTTGTACATTTCCATTGCATTTCATAACATTTTAAGGGAATAGTTTATCCAGAAATAAAAATTGTCATCATTAATTACTCTCCAAATCCTCATTTTGTATGCATTTGTTTTGTTTATTTTTAAAGAGTCTTCACATTGGTCTTTTCATATAACAGCATGTTCATTGTGATCTCCAAAAATACTATTTATAAAATGTACCTGAACAAATGCTTTTATAATATATTGCATAAAGAATTTGTAAAGAGTCTGTTCATTTCTAAAGATGTGTACGTCCTTATACATTCTTATAAATCCTTTTACATTTTGACACAAAAATGACCGCATCTACTGTTAAAAAAACAAACAAACAAAAAACAACTGTGTAAACATTATGTACATTTTAACCTTTTTTTTTTTTTTTTTTTTTTTTTAACATTTCTTGAGATCACTCTTATATAACCAAGGTCTTTTAAAGTCACATATATACACTATATTGCCAAAAGTTTTGGGACGCCTGCCTTTACGTGCACATGAACTTTTAATGACATCCCATTCTTAATCCGTAGGGTTTAATATGGAGTTAGCCCACCCTTTGCAGCTATAACAGCTTGAACTCTTCTGGGAAGGCTTTCCACAAGGTTTAGGAGTGTGTTTATGGGAATTTTTGACCATTCTTCTAGAAGCGCATTTGTGAGGTCAGGCAGTGATGTTGGCGAGAAGGCCTGGCTCGCAGTCTCCGTTCTAATTCATCCCAAAGGTGTTCAATCGGGTTGAGGTCAGGACTCTGTGCAGGCCAGTCAAGTTCCTCCACTCCAAACTCACTCATCCATGTCTTTATGGACCTTGCTTTGTGCACTGGTGCGCAGTCATGTTGGAGCAGGAAGGGGCCATCCCCAAACAGTTCCCACAAAGTTGGGAGCATGAAATTGTCCAAAATGTCTTGGTATGCTGAAGCATTAAGAGTTCCTTTCACTGGAACTAAGGGGCTAACCCAACCCCTGAAAAACAACCCCACACCATAATCCTCCCTCCACGAAACTTTACACTTGGCACAATGCAGTCAGACAAGTACCGTTCTCCTGGCAACCGCCAAACCCAGACTCGTCTATCAGATTGCCAGACAAAGAAGCGCGATTCGTCACTCCAGAGAACACGTCTCCACTGCTCTATAGTCCAGTGGCGGCGTGCTTTACACCCCTGCATCCGACGCTTTGAATTGCACTTGGTGATGTAAGGCTTGGATGCAGCTGATCAGCCATGGAAACCCATTCCATGAAGCTCTCTACGCACTGTTCTTGAGCTAATCTGAAGGCCTGTAGGTCTGTAGCTATTGACTCTGCAGAAAGTTGGTGACTTCTGCGCACTGTGAGCCTCAGCATGTGCTGACACTGCTCTGTGATTTTACATGGCCTACCACTTCGTGGCTGAGTTGCTGTTGTTCCCAATTGCTTCCACTTTATGATACCATATTGACCATGGAATATTTAGCATTGAGGAAATTTCATGAATGGACTTATTGCACAGGTGGCAACCTATCACGGTATCACGCTTGAATTCACTGAGCTCCTGAGAGCGACCCATTCTTTCACAAATGTTTGTAGAAGGAGTCTGCATGCCTAGGTGCTTGATTTTTATACACCTATGGCCATGGAAGTCATTCTTAAAAGAATGATTTGTGCTAAAATCAGACTGACTCTGTTTTGGAGTTCTGCCACATGATTCAGCCACAGTGTATCTTGAGTTAACTTACAAAAGGAATTTTTAACATAATGTAATATGTCATATGTGTAATATACTTTGTACATTATGTTTGCTCCTCTCACAGAGCTATCATATTGATTCAGAAAACCTGAATTAGAGCACGAGTCAAATTATAATATTTTTTTATTGTGACATATTTTCTTTCTTGGAACTCACATGCTCACTATAAACAGCTTGTGCTTGGAAAGAAGAAAGTTAAACTGCTTTGGAACGTCATGAGTGAGTAAATAATGACATGAACTATGTCTTTCACTTGTTAAATCAGTTAACACATTTAACATCAAACATGAATTTGCCACTTTGGTTCCCTCATTTTATGATCTTTCATCCATCTATTCTCTTTGAAAGTGGGTTCTCTTCATACCTGGCAAGTGTGAATTAGTCCATATGGACCAAACCATGGAGGAACCCATTCTAGCCTGAAGGAGAGCTTGCTAATGAGAGAAGAGATTGGCAAACCGTCAATAAATATTAATACCACTGTGAACAAGCTGTGCGCATCAAACACTCACTCCAAAGACAAAAACCGGACTGGCATGAATTATACAATAGTTTTTCCCCTCTGAGTTTTTCAAGAATAACATCTTCAAACGCATCCCCCTTGGGCTATTGTCTCTTTCATAGGGGAGATGCTTTGAGGGTGAATGTATGTTTTTTTTTTTTTGGTCTATGTTTACTTTTGACAATAGCTAAAGAAGTTCAAAGAACCTTTAAGATGTAATTGTTGAAGCGAAACTGATCAGAATTCGGAGGTTATAGTATGTAAATAGTCATTCCATTAAAGTTTTTGAAGTAAGTTCAGCTCAACAAACACATCTAAGCACTTCATGTAATATTGACAATGACACTGGGAAGATGTGTAGTGTGTGGAGAAACAGTGACTTTGATATCTTTTGGGTGAATTTCGGGTGAGAGTGATGAAAGTCAGTGCTACTTGGCCAAGGAAATATTGTATCCTTAAGCAACCAGCAGTCTGCTTCCTCGTTCCTCAGGTCATTAGATCTCCACTGGTATTCCCCGAGATAGAGCGCCTTCCCTAAACCCAGCCACCCCCATCTGGCCGCTGCAATCTGCGTCTATAATAATCCCCAAGTGCCTGCATGAGTTCAGAAACACAATGAATTTGCTGGGAGCCTTTCGTCTGAGTTTGTTGTCATCTTGAAACTTGCATAGCATTGTTGTAATGAGCTTTACATTTAGGATAATTGCATAGAGATGTTTCAGTGATGATAATCTACAAGGAAAGGAGAGTTCCCTTGGGGACTGGGGAGCCAATCACTGCTTGGTTTCCCCTCAGGAGACACACATTTGTTGCATATAAGATACGATTCACAGGCTTATTGAGAGATAATGAGACAATTTGTCTTGTGGTACAAGAGAAACCTCTCTTTACTGGCCTTACCATCCTATCTATGTGTGAGGACTGCATTGTCATTAATAC
Source organism: Hypophthalmichthys molitrix (assembly GCA_037950675.1). Lineage (NCBI taxonomy): Eukaryota > Metazoa > Chordata > Actinopteri > Cypriniformes > Xenocyprididae > Hypophthalmichthys > Hypophthalmichthys molitrix. Next base: position 20,330,320 of record CM075497.1, read on the forward strand.
TTTTTAAAAGAGCCTACTATCAGTCTGTAAACTCTCTAGGTGAAAATTGGAAATGTTCGTCTGTGTGTTGTGCTCAGAAAGTGAGCTGGAAATAGAGAAGCAGTTAAAATGGGAATTTAAGTTTTTTTTGTTTTGTTTTTTTTTTCATCTACAAGAAAATATTAGCAGTGGAAACTATTTGGTATAAACCATTAATTGAAAGTAACAGACTAATTACTTGGTCACGGTTATGGATATATATTATAAAATAAGTTATCTACCCGTATATCATTCAACAGTTTGGGGTCATAAGATTCTATTAAATCATTCTACTATGCTGATTTGGAGCTTATTATCAATGTTGAAAACACTTGTGCTGCTTAATTGTTTTGCGGAAACTGTAATACAATTTTTTATTTTTTCAAAAGAACAGCATTTAAGATAGGAACTCACAGGTAAAGTTATGGCATATACTATGGTAAATGCTCCATTACTTTGCTGTTGGCTTTGCCTGTGTACTCATCTTCAGAGGCACTGTGACCAGACTCTGAGTGCTGAATGGGGTTATTGCCTTTAGCACATTGGTGGAATTACCCGTAGCCTGAGTAATGATGCGACGGGCACAGTGAATGCCATGCCAAAGACAAGAGAGGGGAGGGAAGGCTGTTAGTTAAGTGAAGGGGAGGTCTTTATGGAGTGTGGGTTTGGTATTTAGACACTGGAAAGCATTAATCTTAGTTTTTGAGCCTATAGTTGTCACCTTTCCCTAAAGAGGCCAAAGGAGTCTTACACAATAGTGCCTTGCACAATGTGACTGTGTTTCAATGGGGTGAGCAAGTTCAGAATTGAGCCATGGCTTGTTAATGGAAGGGTTTACTTTTATCCAGCGTGCTAAATTTCTGTTTAAGTGTTTCAGTTTATTTATTTTGTCTGTTCACTTTCTTCTCGCTATCACCTTATCCTAAGCATCACCATCTAGGTTTCCCATACCTGACCTCTATTTTCTTACTTTACCGCTTTTCCGCTCAGCTTTTTCTCCGATATTTACTAATGCTTTTACTTTAATATTTAATATAGTGCTTTTTAAATATAATTAAAATTCCATTGAGTACATTTCATTCTTGCATCATATCGAGTCGAATATGACTAAAATTAGTTTACAAATGACAAAGTTGAAATGTACAGTAAGTGAGTAACTAACTTCATTGAGTTCATTCTTGTAAGGGTTTGTCAGATTGACAACTTGTGAGTTCATGAGTCTTTTAAACAATTAAAAAACAGCTCAAAATAATCATTTGTTCAAATCAGACATCAAGTTCACATGGAGATAATTCTACACAGATACTTGTATCTGCAGAAACTCTTCATGATCTTCTAGCCGAGATGTGCAAGCTATTCTTGAGTTTTACTCTAGTGGTAGAGGAAAGGTTCATGGGCTTAACGGATCAAAGTAAGATTCTCTAAGCACAGAAATTCTTTTAAAAAATTAGAGAAAGGGAACATTGTTCATTGTCCAGTGCAGGCATTTAACTTGTCAACGCTGGTTATAAATGAATAGAAACTGCTACAATTTCATGACCGTGATCTAGACTGTCCACAGCATTCAGACAAACTTGTCTTTTTTTTATTTTTATCGATTAGAATCTGCTATAGTTAGTTAAAACACATTTGTCTCTTCTTTAACTCTTTTATCTACTCCTGGCATTACTTTTCACTTTTAGTGATCACATTGCATTCACTTGACCACATTGATGATCTCATTATGATCAAACCAATCAAATTACGTCAATAGGTAGTCAGAAACACGCGATCACATTGCATACATATTCAATTATTATTATTATTATTATTATTTATTTATTTATTTTTGGGGTGTTAAATCCAGGCATGTACTGCATGTCTTTATTGTCTTTTTTCATCCTTTTGCTTTTCATTTTCCATTTCCTCCCCACCTTCCCCTCTCCTTCATAACTGACCCTTTCCCTCTCTCCTCTCTGTGTAACAGGCATGATCCTCTTAGCCACGCACTGGCATAATGTTCACTCTTAAAGCGAATTATCTCCAGAGAGCTTTGGGATTACTCTCTTTCATTAAATCAAAATTCCATTTTATTCTGCTTTCCCACCCCTCCTCTACACTCCCTCCATACTGATGAGGGTAATACAATTAAGATCCATAAGTTTCAGCCCCAAAAAGGAAGGAATTGTTCCACACCTCCCTAAGGGAGGAAAAGCCGTCTGCTCTTTGTTCCAAATTGGACGTTTGGTGGAAAAGCCAATGTTCCAGCCCCCTCGCTGTCCTGCAGTCAGCTCTTTATGTCTGGGTGCAGTTGAGAAGGAAAAGAGTGGCCACTTAAGGCCGCCACCTGTTATTACTGCAATAGGCTGAGTGTTTAACTGCAGTTCACGGTTACTTTACGTGAATCTTAATATTCATTCCTTGGTAGCCAACTGAATATTAATGAATAGGTTCAAAACCTTTGATTGTTGTTTGTTTTAAATGCAGGCTTTATTGCCATCCATTTAGTTGTCACAATGAGCTTCCCCGGCTGTGATAGCAGCATGAGGCATGCACATACAGGAGCTCAAAGAACATAGCACACATTTGAGCCATTAGACAGCAGAGGTTTGTGTAATTGAAAAGAAATTAGGCTACTGTGAAGCCCTGTTCATGAGACGAAGAGAGAAAGACAAAGGCAGAGAGTGTTGCTTATGTGGAGACCCTCAAAGCACCTGCCTTTCTTGCATTGTAGCTCATTTTAAGGTCAGCAGAAACATGCCCCGACTGCACAGCGTTTTTCCATTGAGAAAAAGAACAATGAATCATAATAGCTTTAATCTTGTACCACTTTAACCAAAGAAGTCCAGACTTAATGTCTTTTCTCCTATAAAAACTTGAATTGTATGAGAGTGTAAGTCTAAAAGGAAAACGTTTCATGTTTAGTACAGATATCTATTTGGCTGATCAGTGTATAACAGTCATATGTTTTTGATATTTTGCTTAACTTTCTGGAAACCATCCACCCTCTATAATGATAGCCTATAAAAGTATGAAGCCCCCATTAATGCAAAAAAAAATCAGTTTTGAGAAGCGCATAAGATATTAATATTGCATAATGTTTACTCTTGTTTTCAGAGAATGAATTTTGAATTTGTGAGTTTTATGCGTAAAACAAGAAAATATTTGCAATCGGTTTATTAAAAAATAATGCAAGATAAGTTCTCTGAAAACTTTGCTTATTATAAGAATAGTTTTACTGGAAAGTAAGACTAAATACTGATTAATTATATTATTCATTTATTTGCCATAAGATAACAAATGCACTTCTCATTTTTTTGTAATAGCTCCTTTGAAATGATTTCACTGGTCTCCAATCACATTTTTAAATTTGCTTTCTATATAATTTAAATTCAGTCAGTTTATTTGTTATTAATATTTCTTTATCTCACACACACTCTCTCTTGTTCTCTCTAATGTTCATCTAAAAAAAATAATGTCTCCATGTACTCATTTCCTTCTATTATCCATACAATTCTTCTATTTCTTGCCACTTTTATCTTTATATTTAATTCCTAATGCATAATCACTCTTGTCTTCTCTTTCCCTCTCTTCTTCATTTAACGAATGCTTTTCATTCTTCTAACAGACAGGCTTTCCTCAGTCTACGTAGCTCAGAATAATTACTTTTCAGTGACATCATTTTTTCCATTGCAAATGAATTGGTCATTTGAACTCATTTGGCCAGGTACAAAATTCATAGATTTAAATAAATGAGCCTAATATCACCTCAAAACAGGCCATGTTAAAGGTCACATTAAAACTGAAAGACCCTCTCATCATAAGGAGCATTCATAATTGGTCTGTTTATTAGTGATTTTTTAAAGTAAAGTAAAAAATTAACCAGACTAGATCAAACTAGGTAAAAAAAAGAAAAAAAAAAAAAGAAAGAAAAAACATGTATTTGTTGAGCTGCTTACAATATCAATAATTTGTGTTGTCACTTTTCAAATCAGTGTTTTCTAATTGGACACATTATCAATCGGTCAAGAAAAAGAAAATTTGAGATACAACGGGTGAACATTTAGCAAATGTGCCATTAACATCTTGCTCCACAATCCTTGTTCTTATTCACACAGTGTTGGAGCCAAGCACAGACGCATTGTGTTCCCATCTAGAGGCTGGGAATGAGGCCCAGACTGACAGCATTGTTCAAGAGGGGTCTGCTCGTCTCTGCTGTCTAATTCTCTCCTCTTCCCTTTAATTTTCTCCTTTCTTCCGTAGAGCTTCTCAGTTCCTCTTAATTTCCCTTTTTGGTACCTGTTGTTATCGCTCAGTGGGACAGCACTAACTGCTCGGATTATTTACCTCCAAAAATGAGGTTTAAGGAGATTTAGGCATCTTTTTACGCGCAACATTCAATTCACTCAGATCAAATATAAAAGTAGCTTTAGCTTTGTAAGTGTACCTCTAAAGATCTTGTAGGTTTAAAGAGAAAATACTCTGATAAACACTGATTTTATGATGCAGAAATTTATATCACAAGTGACAGGGTTTTGTTTCCCCTCTTCTGAATGCCTCCTTATTTCTGTACTAACCTTGCTCTATAGGGGCCACAGAGGGGAAACAGAATTAGCTCAAAGGAATACTAGAATTCCACATGGAACAATGAAAAAGATTCTGCTATGCTGAATGTTGCATGTGTTGGCTGGGATACTGCAGGACATAGATTAGCATAAGAACCTTGATCAGTAGATTTTAAAATGGCACAGCTCTCACTAGAGTGTTCACCTAAATATTAAATATGCCTCATGCCAACCTTAAATATAATTAATGGCCAAATAGTATGTTTACATGTCAGGCAAAACAATGAGATTCAAAAATCAACTCACGTTTTGGCTGAAACTGCTTTTTTGATGCAAATCTTAGCTGCCGATTTCTCAGTCATGTTTGAATTACACCGTTTATAACCTTTCATTGATAATAGAACATGATCTTATGCATTGATATATTATGCACAAACAGTTTAATGATAATTGACAGAATTGATCTTGAAAGTATTGACAATGATTTTTTTTTTTGATTTTTTTTTGTGACTTTTATATGAAATCATAACCATGGTTTCATTATAGTGAAGAAGACACATGAAATTTAAGTTATTTTAAATTTGTTTAAATTTAAGTCATTTTTTTAAATTTTTTTCATCTTCATAATAAACATACAACAGTCACGTAACACAATATGATTTTCAAATACATTTTTATACATATCCACACACACACACACGTTGATATATGTGGTTTACGGGCTGAGTTTTTGATCAACATATAAATGTCATATCGTTATAACATTATAATAACATTACAAATATGTTTACTGTCACTTTTGATTAATTTAATGCATCCTTGCTGAATGTAAGTATTAAAATAATCCTACTAACCCAACTTTTGAACTGTAGTGTATATACACCTACCTGGTTGCATCAAGATGTGTAGGTGGGAAATCAAACACTTTTAGACAAGCTTAAAAATATATCTGTTTAGGTATTTTATCTAATCAGACAATTCATATCTGTACTCTGCAGGTAGCTCTGTTATCCTTAACTGTGATAGACTGCATGCATTCAGCGGGTTATTGGATTGCGGCAAAGTCTGGTCTCTGTTAAGCCGTCTCTAAAGAGCTGTGAGGCCTAGACAGTTGAAATATTAAAGATGGCTCACCAGCCAGGGGCAGCTATTGATCAGAGAGGTTCCCTCCCCATGCTGGACCTTTGATAGATCCTCAGTCCAATTGGGCAGGACTCATGCTGGTCTACAACATCAAAAAACTCTCGTACTCGCTGCCATAAGATCAAAAGCCTGTGAGTTTGTGGACGCGCATTAATAAGGTTTTACGTTATACGTGGTCGTGTTCGTATGCATGTGCGAATGTCAGTGCCTTTCAGATTTCTTTGAAGTTATTGTGTTTTTAGCTCTGAAAAAGTGTGAGATCACTAAGCAAACTTATTTTGCCCTTATTCATTGGTGTTCAGCCATGAAAACTCTCCACACAATTCCCGAAGTCTATGAAGAGATGTCTTTTGTCCCTGTCAAATCCCAGCCTCCACCCTCACCCCACCGCTGGGCTGTGTCCTGCTCCCTGCTCCAGTCATGTCAAAAGGGTTTCCCGCAGCTCACGCTTTCATAGCTCCCTACAGAATAAAACAGGGCAGAACACGTCTCCCTCTGTTCCCTCAGAAAACCGCACACATGGGCCTTTAGAACTTCGGCCCATCAGGAGTTCTCTCACACCGCTGCAGACCAGCACCATGTTTACCCCCATGTCAGTCGTCGTGAAACCAAATGAAGGAGAAGTCAGTGGGTATAGGGAGGTGGGTGACATTGTGACAACCGCGGCGGTCGGGTAGTGGATTCATTTATATTCTAATGGGGGGGGTAGCCCTGGATACGCTTAGGTGACTGGAAAACATTCAACTAGAGGAAGTGAGCGGACTTGGATTTGGTGAGTGCGCTTGTATAACTACGCGGATTGAAATCGCTTTCACAATGGAAGGTAACTCTCGGTTATCCCCGTGGACAGAAAAAGAGGGGCTGGACTTTTCAAAAAAGCAAACATGTATATTTCCCATGGACTTTCTAAGTCTTTGCTTTGTAGACTGGAATGAATTTGCTCACAGGCTCAATGGAAAGTGATTGTGCTCTGTGTGAGGCGTGCAACAACAGGAAACATGCCAGACCTCACATATGTTGATATATTCAATTCAGTTCAATTCAAGTTTTTTTCCTTTTTTTTTTCTTTTCACAATATATTGTTTCAAAGCAGCTTGTTTCAATATTACAATTTAGGAAGTATTCTGTTATCAGCCAGAGATGAGTATATCAATGTAATGTCCATATGGCAGTAATATTCATCTATAATACAGTACACATTATGTGATTAGTTAACTTCATGTATTCAGTTAACATCATTATCGGCAGACACAGTGAACGTGTTAGGGAGCAATTACAACTTGTGCTTGTAATTGTTACAATATAAGGATAATATTACAATATTAGGATAATATTTGAGAAGAGTTGTCGCAGGCAGAAGATGATCATGTGTACTTGGTACTATTTCATTAGATATAATTGTAGTACACGTTTACCAGAAGTCCTATATGAATGCTTGGTTTAGATGTCAATTTAATCTAGATTTATATAGTGCTGTCACGATACCAAAATTATGACTTCGATACGATACCTGACTAAAATACCTAGATACCGATACACAGCAAAAAAAAAAAAAAAAAAAAAAATGGTAAAAGTAATTAAAATGATTTGTTTTATAAATTAATACAAATAAAAAACTCACTTGACCAATGTGTTCCTGCCCTGCTTTTTGACCATTCCCTCCACTTTATTTAAAAAAAAAAGTATTACATGCCACAGTGTGAATGTCCTTACAGAGATGTTTGCAACAGTCACATTATCAATCATGTTAACATTTGCAACATTCTGAAAATAGGATTGGGTGACATGGGATAGGATTGGGTGACATGACCAAAATCTTATTTTTTTAAATGTAATTTTATAATTAAAATATAGTTATTTATTTTTATTTTGTCTTTGTTACTAAACATAAGCGAGGATGCAATCAAACAATATGACACATTCTAGATAAGAAAGATACAAATGAAAGAAACAGTGTCTTACCTTTTCCAGGTAGGCTACAGTAGGTCTATTTATTAGTAGCATTCAATTAAGAAATTAAAGGGGACCTATTATGCAAAATTCACTTTTGCATGGTGTTTGGCTATAAATGTGTGTAGGCAGTGTGTGAACACAACCACTCCTCTTTTTTTTTTTTAATCCCCATAAATCATAAGCAGTGTCCAGATCCCTGGCAGTGTGACGTCACTTTAGCCACAGGCCCCGCCCTCGAATGTTGACAGACACTGCCGTTTTAACATAGAAGCGCCCTAAACGAGTTTACACAGTCCGCCATTGCTGCACTGACGAGAATGTCTCCCAAGCGTTTTAGGTGTTCTGTAGCTGGATGGATTAATCCACATAGCTCTTTCCATTTACTCCCGTAATCTGAGCCACTGAAGACGAGGTGGATTAATTTTGTTTTTGAAGAAAATGCTCCCTCAACTCTACCAAAATTCGTTTGTCTCTGTGAATCATTTCACACTGGACTGCTTTCTGAACGAATGTCAATACAAAGGGACAATACAAAACAGGTTGTGCTAAAATTTTTTTACTCAAGGATAGATCAGTACTGTTCGTGATCCAGCTTACAGCCTCCAGAGTGATACTGGATATGGCCGTAATGAAGGTGAGAGCACTTTATAACAGTTCATCTGAGTTGATTTATGGATATAAAGTTTACCAGTTTATTAAGCAGCACCCGAAAAGGCATAAGGTCTTCATATATTTGTTTACTGTTAGTTGTAATGAGTGTTTCTGTGTACTTCGCAATGTATGCTGATGATCATGCAAGGGAGAGAGAGAGAGTTTATGGATAATGTTTCAATGTACACTTGCACTGTGTTTTATTAAGCTCTTACAGAGATTTTCTAGAGTGAAAACGGACACTTCATCTTTTGTGTGAATTAAAATAAACATCTTAAAACTCATCTGTAAAGTTTTGGCCATCATTCGGATGGGGTCCGGTACAACAGGCTTGTACTAATATAGTGGAAGAAGACAATGTAAGTTATAACCGTAATTGAGCTAAACTATACCTGTTCTATCTCCATGCAGCATGTATTCACAGTTTCTGACATTATAGTGCGTCCTGACTGACTCCCGACACCGGAGAATCAGCTCTTGAAGCTCCGATCTCTTAGGCTGAGCGCAGCAGCTCATTTGCATTTAAAGGGCACACACTGAAACGGCACGTTTTTGCTCAACCCAAAAAAGTGGCAATTTTAATATGCTATAAAAAATTACCTGTGACAGCTGGTTTATTAGGGTGCTGTCACTTTAAGACCACGGATCCAATACACTGTAGCACATCCGATTTCCTTCTCAACTGTTTATGTTTACTAAAGACATACTGTGTTTACTTGAATACTCACCAGGATGTTCATTTTGACATATATTTGACCATTCAAGGGCAATAATCCGCTAAAGCGAACCGAAGCTGTTATCGCATGATGTCTAAATGCGATGCCTGCTGTCATACATCGACGCAAATTAAGAAATACAGCTCTTATTAGAATGCTGTCATTCTTAAAGTACCGGTACTAATAAAATTTTGTATTGTACAGTTTTTAATAAGAGGGTATCGCAATACCTTTCTAGTACCGGTATGTTGTGCAATGCTAATTTGTGAGTGTGTGTCTGAAATCCAAACATTATTAATATGGCTATTTAGAGTTTAGGAACCAAATTCGAAAAAGCTCTTTCTCCTTTAGTAGACTTTGATGTCAAAACTCCAGTGTTTTTTTTTTTCCAGAGATATATCCAGCCATACAGCATGTGTGTAATAGATCAGAGCTGTTGGTGATGCACTACACATCAAAAAGGGGCTGATGGGATTGCCCTGCTGAAAATAATAGAGTATTAAATTGAAATGTGAGGTTCACAAGCTCCTATTGCAATTTTCCCACAAAACGTCCCTTTCTTTTTCAATAATTGATAAAGATTAAAGTCCTTTTGAAATGTTTAACATTAGATTTCCATATTATTTCAAGTGTTGAAGCTCATCAATATTTTACTACATTACTGTAGTACAATACAAGCTTAGTATTTAAATATATTGAAAGCATTCCTGGTGGGTTTAAAGAGCAATTACTTGACAGTATATCTAACCATGATCTGTGCTTACAACTGAAATGAGATATAAATTAAATATTATATGATCATAAATATATTAAATTATAGTATATTTGAATATTTATAGTAATGTTTATATGACTATATGCTTATGAGTAATAAATAGTATATATATGTTAGGGGTGTAACAATATTCAAACTTCAGTTGTTCATACTTTGAGTTAGGTGTTTGAACAAACTTGTGTTTTAAACTCTGTCTTTGCTGTGGATGTAGTTCATACCTCGTTAAAAACAGTTGTAATTATGGTTCCGTTATTGTGATTGCTTAATTCAATTTGGTAAAATTTTAAATATATTAGTTCAGATTTATCTGGCATCAAAGGTGTGGCGGCTGCCATGCATAATTCCTCTGGATAAAACATGGCAAAATATCTCAGACTTATATTGAAGAGGGACCCAATTCTTATTGGGCCAGATAATCATAGAGACTTGGGGGTGGATTTTTGGATTTAGGCCAAATCAACCACATAGAAACCAAGAACGTCTTAGCAAACACATAGAAACATGCTAATAGCCACACAAAACACCTTAGCAACTGCATAATAATGCCCTGGCGACAACCCACAACACTGGTATTATGTCTGCAGATGTTGGATGTGCAGGCACCACTTGTCCAAATTTTATTTTGAACGTGCTCAATGTAGGCTGATATTCGACTGATGATCCTAATCCTGATTATAAAGTCATTAGTTCAGTGTTCAAATTTTGCTTTGTGATTGAACGTTGTATGTACAATGCATTTGAGTGCTTTTAAAGACCTGTCAATGTGAGATGTGCATGTTATTTTTTGCCTTCAGATGTTGATGCATCACACTGATGATTCATGTGAATCAGAGGTGTCAACAAAAAGCCATGTCAACCGTACTTTCTCTCTTTCCGACCAATCAAGCAGATTTGTAGCACAACAGAGGAGCTTAGTCATTATGCATGTCCCTCCCACACAGCGTAATAATTTTCATCAGAGCATGAGAGAGATTAGCTAAAGAGAAATGATTATCACGATGGTCGAAAGATCTGAAAAGATCTCTACAGAAAATGTGTGAAAATCCATACATGTAAAGTCTGAATTCACTAGTAAAGGTGCTGATGAAGGATAATATCCATCTTGCATTGTGAATACTAATGAGTGAAGATAGATGCAGAATTTGAGGAGTGTTTGATTGGAGCACTTACTGTACGTACGCCTGTGCGGTTCGTTAAAGCCCAGTCCATTAACCCCCTTTGCTATGATGCTGGAGCCATATGCTGGTAATTAGAGCTCTAATGTGAGATGCTAAATGTCAGTCTGGAGCGCTAGTGAGGAGATGATTGTTGGGTATAATGGCTGCATTTTTTTACTTGCACTTGTTAGATTTGAGTCTCACCATCAGTATTGTTCGGAACAATGAACAGAATAACATTGACCTATGCTGTGCTTGATTAGGGGGTTTTATAAATGAGATGACTGTGGACTGTATATGTTAGGGATGTCTTTTTTTTTTTCTCAGGAATTTCCATAATCTATTGTCATTAAAATGAACTTTGAAAAAAATGATTAACGTTAATGTTAAAACTCCAAAACAGGAATCTGCATACAAAATGCACATAGCCACATGTGAAAAAGAAAAAGTATTTTGCTCTTTTAATAAATGTTTGTTTTGCAGTGCTTTATTTTGTTTAATAATAACAATAAGGATGGGCCAGTTGCCCTATTGGGCTTGTGTTGCATTGTTACAAATTTTTGCATTGGTTGAAATCTGTTTTTATGCTTTCTTCACTTATTGCATTTTCTCTGATGTAATGAACATCATTGTTTCAAATTATGCTGTATTACATTTCAACATTATACATATAAAACATAACATTTAATATTATTATTAAAGTTGATTTTGTGTGTTTTGTGAACTTTTTATTTTCTGTTATGTATTGAACGTCATTGTTGCAAAATATGCTGTATTAAACTTCAAGTAAAACACATTTAATTAATAATAATTATTATTGTTATTATTATTGAAGTTTTTTTTTTCATTCATTTTTTTCATTGGTCAGTGGCAATGTTGCCAGAATCAAAATCAAAATTTACAACAACAAAGCTCAATACATCAAACTTCAAATCTGCCATTGCACTTACAATGACAGTGGTACTTCAGGTCAGCACATTTACATGTTCTTATGGTTAATACAAGCATGATACATCAGACCCTGTCAGATAGATGATCATAGTGCTTGTTGTTGTTTTATTTTAACAGACTGTCAAGGTATTTTTAGTGTATGTTGTTATTCATATTCCAATGGTGCCACACCTGATTACATCGAGCCTGCTTCATTTTCTTACAAGTCGAGGGTGCACACATCATAGCTATGGCACACATGGATGCATGTCAGTGTGAAGTGCAAGCTACAGCTCATGCTGTAACTCATGCTAGTAATCAGTGTTTTCCTGCACTCTCTTGATGCATTGTCTCTGACATTGATTAATAGTCGATAAGCTTAATCAATTAAATTATTATCAACAATTAATTTCTCATTGATCATTTACATGCTTAATTTATGGATGCATGGATGGATGGATGGATGGATGGATGTGGGTGTTTCTGGTGAATATGATGAATGGAAAATCATCCACAATCATTACATTCACAGGAGGGACCAGCTCTCCCCCAAAACAAACAACAACACACACTGGCCGGCAGTGAGCGATGGCGGGGCTACCACAATATTGCTGCCGCTGCAGAAAAGCAAGGCTGAGACACTCAGACAAAGGAATACGCAACAAAGGAGGAGGGAGAGAGTGTGTGTGTGAGAGAGAGACTGCATTGCAAGTAGCATGAAGGAAATTAAATCATAAGCCATTTTGACACCAGAACCCCCAGACACTGACCATATTAGAGCGAATGTCTTAATGTTGTTTGATTTACATACGAGTGGTCTAGAAAAAGAAAAGCACATCCAAAATAAAGTACAAAACCAAACTAATAAAAATCAGTTTTTTTTTTTAAAGCCTTGAAAGGATAGTTCAAATAAAATAATATTTTTTGAAAATGCAAAGAATTTTTAGTGTCTATATCATGAAAGTCAAAGGGGTCCAAAGTTGTTTCTGATGTATAAAACAGCAGTAAGTTGGGTGCAACGTTCTTAGCTTATTTTGAAGGTGTAGCCTAATTAAAGTTGATTTACGTGCACAAAAAATTAGAGACAGTTGGACATTATAATTCTACAGCAGCACAATTAAACAAATACAGGGGCGTGACTCCCTTAAAAAATTGGATGAGAAAATAATTCATATTACAAAAATAAAACAATGAAAATATTACAAAATGTGACATAAAAAGTGTATAAATCACTCGTTTTTCTAAAGTAACACTGTCCAACAGGTATAACGGGAGTCCGCATCTCTCTCATCCTCCCCTGAGCCCATTGAGTTTTAACAGACTCCCTAAAACGTGCGGTGGGTTTGGTGGGGGGTAATTGAGATTGAATGGGGGAAAGTCACATGAGAGGAGGCAATGCCTCCATCGCACTATGATTGGATATGATTGGTTATGATTGGATATTTGGTTGGGGCGATAAATCCCGTATCTTGTTTTCGTGCACGTTTGTGAATTGGTCTGAATGACAACATTATGGCATTAATGGGAAGACTAATTAAAAAGAAAGTAAACAGCTCAGCCTCTTAGACATCGCCATTTTATGTCATCAAAATCAAACCTGAAATGGCCTGAAAGCATGATGGCTGTGGGTTTTTTTTTAGTGGGAAATCTGCTTGGTTAAAATAAAATAAAATAAAATAATAAAACATAAAATAAATAAAAGATAAAATAAAAATAAAATAAAATAAAATAAAAGAACAGCTGAACATCATTTCACAAATAAAATGCATTGAAATTTTACTGCCTTTAAGTATTATTTTGGAATAAATGTAAAAATGCTAATCAAAATTGAGATTTATACTTGGTTTTAATAAATAGAACAGTAATTACATAGTTAATGTAAAAACACAAAATATAATTGTATTTGGTTTCTGTTTTTCTGATGTAATGTTTATTTAACCAGAAATATGCCTCCTTGTTTCAGAACACCATTGCATGCCACTATATATATATATATAACATTACAATACCAAGGGAAATATTTAATTCAGATTGTTATATTTATGCACCCCCATTGCATCATGCTCTGTGAACGAACCATCGTGATGGTAAATCCTCTGTCACAAAGGAAATATTGTCACTGCATCATTATCACAATCTCCAAGCAAATCAAAGCAGCAGGTTGCTGTTTTTGTGTCTCACTCGCTTGATGTACTGCACCCTCCTTCCTTTCCAACACTCCATTTGGTGGAGGGCTGTTGCGTTTCGTCTTTGCTGAGCGGTGGAGGACATTTGTAATTGAAATGAATTCTTCCATGTCAGCAGGGCAGATTTGCCCACATCTTTTGTCTCAGAGCTTGTCAAGGCGCCCCAACCCCACCACACCCTCCACCACCGCCCCCCCCCCCCCCCCCACCCCCCACCCCCCGGTCCTCTAAAGACGCCCAGACATACACACATACATTTGTATTAATAAAGTAAAAGGCAGTGTTCATTGGTTGAGCACACACTGTGATGATAGGATATGACTGGGCACTAAACCAGATGAAGCAGCGCAGAACTCTCGCACACACATCCCAGAACAGACGCGCAAGGGCTTCACACTGAGATCTGATGTAGTTTATCAGCATGTTGTCTCAAGTATTGTATTATTGCTGCCATGTAAACCCCTGTTGAGTGCATCAATCACAACAAGTTTATAATCATCACTGGCATGTTATTATTCTTTTTTTTTTTTTTTTTTTTCCAGATTTTGTCAGGTTTTTTGCTGTTGCAGAAACAATACATTAGCGCTTGCACTCTTTTCATTAAGCTAGTGTATAAAAGCATTTTTTTTTTTTATGCTGTTTGATACATAACAGTCCTTGCAAACTGTGTTAGTTGGGAAGAGGTTTGTTGACGAGAGTTGTGAATCATGCTTTGTTTACATTCGTCCACATAATAACAGTAGTAAACAGAAATGACCATGATCCTCAAACACTTCTCACCTCCAGGGCTCTAACCTATTTGTTGAAAGCTCCATGAAATCGAAATTGTTTTGTGGCTTTTAGTCTGTGTTAGCTGTCTGTATCGTAGTGTAGTCCAAAAAGTTACAACTGTTAGCAATAGCATAGAGCCCTACTGTTAAATGTTTCTATGTGAATAAAAGACATTAAATCTGTTTATCATATAAAGCTCTTCAGAATACTTGGATTAAACTGCTAAATTCATATGGATTTCTTTTACAATCTCTCTATGAATGTTTTAAAGTGTCAGAGTTTTGGGTGAATAGACTTTCAGTGAAGGGACATAAATCTCTCAGATTTCATTAAAAATATCTTTCTTTGTCTTCAGAAGATGAACAAAAGTCTTACGGGTTTGGAACGACATGAGGGCGAGTAATTGATGACAGACTTTTCATTTTTGGGTGAACTAACCCTTTAAGGTTGATGTTGGATTGCTTGGTCACACTATGTAGTTGTCATATAAACTGTGAGGACGAGAGCTGCAAGGTGAAAGAGACAGACAGTGGGACAGAGAAAGACAAGGTGAGGAAAATAGAAGGGTAACTTGTTTTGAGTGACAGACTGCTGCAGGGCTAGTCATTTCAATGGAGAAAAGTAGCGAGAGTTAGAAGGAACTGGAGAGGTTGATTGATGTGATTAGAACATTGACCTATCAAGGAGACTGAAACTATGTGGGTGGGTAGCAAATGTGTTTATATGCATGTGTGAGGAAAGGCATTCACAAAGAGGAAAATGGAGTTACTGTAGGACATCACTGCTCTGGGATATCCCTCACCTCTGTGTGTGCATGTAGTCTCTAATAAGGGTATTTGGCATACAGTGTATGGCCTCTAATTGTTTTTCATCTACACAAATAACGTTCACACACACCTGCTCCATTACGTGCTTAAACACCTGTATGGCAGTTTGATCACACATGTTAAACAGATTTATGCTGCATCAGTCTGTTTCACTGCCAAAACATGACCACATTACATCAATAAAAAGTGACCATCCTTTAAAACTAATCAGGCATTTAAAGCTTTTATTATCTGGTGGTTCCTTGTGATTAGGCAGTACACATGATGTTTGATGTCATACTCGTATTTATACACTTTAAAAAATGCTGGGTTGTTTCAACCCATGTTTGGGTCAAATGCTTTGATTGATGCACTTGGGTTGAAAGAACCCAGTATTTTTTTTGAGGGTACTAATATGTAGGTCCATAAAATCTGTGGAATTCCATTAAAAGGATTTAAATGGTAAAATGTGTACAACATATCTTTGAGTAGCTGTCAGAACTGAGATTGAGCTAGAATGCTTACTGAACAAGCATGTTATTTTTTTCCTCAAACCAGTTAAGCACAAACCCTGCCCCGCAACCGATTATAAATATTTCATTGGTCATGTCATTTACAGCTGATTGCCTACACAACACTGAAACAAATACTAATTCTAACCCTAACCTAATCCCTTTACCTTAACCTTTGTATCAATTTCAAATTCTGCAGAAATCTGCGGATCAGTTATTGATTTCAACGTCTCCTGCTAGTTTCTTCAACTATGGGAATTTTTGGTCCTGTAGACTTTTTGAAAACTGTCATTATTGGCATAAAATTACTATTTCTTTTTTGTCTTGCTAAGTCTAATGGGCTATATGCACAGAGCGTTCTTTAGAACTTCTGCAATAATATAAGCCAGCTCGAAAACTTCCGGTGAGATGTCATTTGCTGGTGTGTTGAGCATCAGTAGTGTAATACTTAGTTTATAATCAGAATAATAGTCACTTAAATAGTCAGGCATAGCATTAATTTAGTTATTCAAACGCAAGACAGCATAAAAAATAAATAAATAAAGATGTACCTCAGTGTTCCTCCTCTGCTAAATTCAATTCGACCATCAGTTTTTACACTTTCGTGTGGAAAAAAAGCATCAAAAATTAAATATTTATTGTACACTTTAGTTTGATTCATTGAATAAAATGTGAGTTTTTACAAGTGTGCTGAAATCATTGATCTTGCGCTGCAATGACTGACAGTTGCTGTGATTACAAAGGGAAAGCGCAGTGCTCGCTTTCTGTGTAATTCATTTACAAGAAAAGTTATTGTTTTTCATAAGATTTTGTGAGTACTTCATACTTAACATTGACAAAATGTATTTTTAAACCTAGTTATTTTATAATGTTTAATAATTAGTCAAAAACGAAACTAGGTGAAAAACGATTAGAGGAAATAGCTGATAATATGCGCAAATAAATGCTATTTTGCCGCCACCTGCGGGTTATAGTGGTAATTGTTGTCTTTTTTATTTTTAAATAAGTGTTTTCTATCAAATGTTGAATTTCCTACATTTTGAAACGTTCGGTTTTACAATGGGGACAATCTCAGAAGGATGACAACAAGTAATGTTTGTGGTCATCACATCAAAAATAACATTTGAAGTGGATAACTGGAAAAAAAATGTGTGTGCGTGTCTAATTACAGACACGGAATTTCTTAAACGGTCCCAATAGCGTCGTCTTTATTGCAGTCAATAAAACTGGTTTATGGGCAAATTAGGTAAATGTGATAACTGCATTAAAATATGAATACAACATTAAAAAGTCAACCACTGATGGTTTTGTGTCGATGTACAGTGAGTACAGAATGAACAGCTGACAGTTCACCGGAATGCCCGAGCTGGCTTAACGACAACCAGGAAGTAACCGTGCATATAGCCCATTTCAACACTAGCATGACATCTCAGTTTTAATACAAATCAGTCGTTGGGACTTAAAAGTCTCTAAAGTTGAAGAAACACCTTTAAATTGTAAAGAAAAGTACAATGACATTTACCATTGTTCAGTGAATTTTTGTGATCAAAAATTCGAGTGATAAAGAGCCTGAGTGCTCGAAACGTCACCCTTGTTGAGAGTCTGTTAATATGCATGGTTGTGCCGTGGTGAGCTGATCTTACACTTTTTTTTCCTATTCAAGTTTGTTCGAGCACCCACTTTGAGCAATCTGTCAGCATGTGCGCGCTTTTGTTTTGTGTTTCCAAAACCAAGTTATTTCAATAGGAATCCATGCGAACTTGAATCTCGCAAATTCGTTGTGGTGACAAACAGAAAGCTGCTTTATTTGATATAGTAAATTCTGTGTAGAAGTTGACCGATTTTATGATGATGGTAACTAGGTTGGACCACGCTGGCCAATAACCGATTAATCAATCGATAGTTTTTAAAACTGATACTGAAGTTTTACCAAAACTGAAAAACTGTAATGAACCATGAAAATGTATTGTACTTTTTTAGATATAAATAAATATTGATATATTAATTATACCTTGATCATTAATGTTAGTTCATAGTGCATTAACTAATGTTAAGAGATACAACTTTATAGTGTAAGGATGTATTAGTAAATGTTGAAATTAACAATGAACAATACCTTTATTAACCTGTTAATGTTATAAATGGACTGTTATTGTTACCATTTCATATAAATCCAAACATTCATTGTTCCAGCAGCCGGTTATCGGTGCGATTAATCTGCCAAACCGAACAATAGGTCAACCTCTACTTCTGTGTGAGCTGTGCTTCATACATCTCTACACTATTGAAAATCTTTTTTTTTTTCATGCAAAATTTATTCAAAATTACACTCGTGACCACACCTGAAACCTCTGGTCCAATTGAATTTGTGTTGCTACATAATTTCCCCTTCATACCGCCCACCATATTGTTCCCTCGCATGCATTCTCACCAAAAACGTCTTTGTTTTCCATCTAATTACTGAGAGCCCTCAACTGTAATGTGCTTTTGCTTTGACAGACCCTGACATGATCTGTTTGATTATATTCAGCTTGCCTCAATGGCAATAACAACAACGCTCTGTGTTTGCATCAACCATGTGCCTTTGGGCAGTTGAACCAAGAATGACATTGATTACGTTGTTGCTACCGAAACCATCGTTATTCATAGATCAATTCCTGTGATTCGATTATAGAAAAATATGAATGTTTGATGACAGAGTGAAATGAAAGGTTGAGAGTAAGAGAAAAATCAGGAAATGATTTTGGGAGTTAAGGAACCAGTTTAAATATGTATGCACTAATGATTACTATGATTTTGCTTGATATGCTCCTGTTTGTTTGAGGAGAAACATCAACAGTGCAGAAATCAATGGAGTTAAATAGAGTGGGTGAGAAGAAAAAGACAGCCGGAGAGAAAAAGACAAACATAAAACAGGCTAATAGGAACTGCTTCCTTCTTCACCCCTTTATCCCTTTTCATTTCCCATCAATGGGTCTCTCTCTGTTCTCTCAGGTCATTACCAATTGCGCTCCATCCATTGCTCCATTGGTGGGATGGGAATCTTAAGGAATTGACTGAATCTGGTTCTTTAATGGTTCTTTTAAAGAAGAAGTGTTTGAAAATAAGACATGACATTTTTATTGTATTTACTGCCTTCAACAGTCTGTTGTCAAATGATCATTTCACATTTCAGTAAAGCCAATATTACAAATCAGAAATAAATTTAATACACTTTTAATGTGGCACAGAGGCAGAAAAAATGCAATACAGTAATTGCCCATAACTGTAAATTAAGTAAGAACAAACACTAAATAATTAATAAGAAATTAAGAGTAGATCATGTGACACCGAAGACTGTTCTGAATTTCAACCCATTCTCGGTTCCCAACCCTACTGCACTCTTATATAATGCTATATAATGGCTATGACATTCTGAACTGCTGCTGCAAGGACCTAAGTCCAGGTTTGCATATTTCTGCATGGATTAGTTGCATTTAAGATGTTGGTCCTGGATCAGCACTTCAGGAAAACTTTTATATCCAGCCAAGTTGCTGACAGCAGCAGTAGCACTACATCTTACCTCCAACTCCCTAATGCTTCATTCAGTGGGACGCCCCTGTGCCACTTGGTCTTTCAAATGGACCTAGTTTCACACTGCATTTATCTTTTTTCCCTCTTTAAGAAGGCATTGTGCGATTCCAGAACAAACTCCAACCAGACAAAATGCTCGATTTAAGCTTTTAACGTGTGAGAGTTTATTGACTCAGAAGTGTTTAGGTGCGTGTGCAGTCAAAACTACCTCCCTCCGTCTTGCCTCTTTCACAGAGATACTCAAATTCCTTGAAGTGTTAAATAAAAAGGCGAGAGAGGTGTCTGATGAAGGCGCTTTCACACAATCTGCATACAGAAGCAGTGAAGGCAGATTAGTGTGTGGTATTGAGCTGTGAAGCGTCAGTGTAAAGCTGTGCTCACAGGGCTTTATCTGCTCTCTTCCTCAAAGGAGTTCAGTTGTGCCCTTTGAAATCCACCTAGGTTTCAGGCTTAATCTTGTTGTTACCTTTGCAAGCTGTTTGCTTATTATTTCTAATTTTATTCCAGCTTCTCTGTTTTCTTTTTTCATCTTTGCACTCCCACAGTTGCAGATAACAGTTTTTAGGTACAAACACTAGAGGTAGAGGGGAAAAACGATAATATTTCAAATATTGCAATATTTTACTTCATGATACTGTGTTGATATTTAAACAGCAAGAATAAATGATTGTAGTTATATTTTTCACATTTAATATTTATGGGGAAAAGAGATTGACCACCACTCGTATATAAAATGTACTGTGACATTAGATTGCTAGTCTCGTTAGACATTTGATTTGCGGCAAAAAGTCTTGGTAGCGTTGCATATAGGAGTGTAAAGTCCACAGTAGGGCTTAGTAACTATTAGCTAGTTTGTAACTATTTATAAAAATAAATGTAGTTACGCCATTTGTTTTTAAGGCAGAAAGTGGCTAGTAGGTTGTAAACTCTTTGTAAAGTGTGTATATATCTATATGACATTTTTCAGTGATTCAGTAGTAGCCTTCAAATTTGTTGTGTTAAAACACTGTGAATTTCAGTAAATTCAGACAAAACTGTAAAAAAACAAAGTTATCTATTTGAAATACAATACATAAGGAATAATTGACGACGGGCATTGAATTCTTAGAAAATAATGCACACCCGAGGTGGTAACACATCTCAAGACACTGTTCCGATGTTGTATTTCAAGACATTTGTCAAGTTTTTGTCCTTAAAACGCTCTTGTGTGTGGGACTAATTTTGTGCGTTTCGTGTCCGGGCCGTACTATACAGTATGTGTGTACATTTGAAAGAGAGAGAGAGAGAGAGTGCGAGAGAGTATGCGCTTTCAGGACGCAAAAACCATGACAATAATTTGTCGTTTTCATCCTATTGTTTACAATATTTATTTGCTTGGTTGGTGTCGTTGTGGGTTTTGGTTCTTTTGCAGTTGTAGGCTGTAAGGACCTGAAAACAAGTGATATGGAACTGTAATGCAGTCAAGACCTGCTAGAACTACTTTAGACGTGTGTTTCCCTGAAAATAATTGCACACCTTTAGAACGTTGGTTAACTAATCAGATTTGAGCATTCAACAGCCCCGTAGTATAATTAAGTAATAATAAGATAATAGGTATTTTATATCAAAATAACATTGCACATGGAGAAATTCATGCCATGTTAAAATAAAAAAAAAAATTTTGTAGGTGTATTAAAAAATGAAAATATTATTTTGTCACCTATAATATATTTAGCAAGTTTTTCTCCCAAAAGTATAATCCCACTAAATTAACATGCGAAATTGACAGACCTAATCATATTGTAATGCCAGGTCTCCACTGTTTCCCACTCCTAACACATCAAATTAAGGATGTATTCTGTGGCAGTTACTTTCTTTGGTGTTTTCTGGATGTCCTGGTTGGCATTTGATGTTTTGTTCTCTATGTGTGTGTTTGAAAGCCATTTTCTCTTTGTGGTTTCAGACTGCCTTGTCTAGGTCTGCTCACATCTGCACTCTTTGTAGTTTATTGGCTGCATGTGAACTGACCAATATTACATTCAACCAGCTGTCTTAACAGGGCTCCAGACAAAAAAAATTCATTAAGGAGCCATTGGTGTTATTGTGTTTGGTGTGTGAAATTTTTCCCTACATGTTCATATTTCGGCGCTCTAACTCAGTGAAACATTCACATGCAGCATCTCATTTAATTATGTCAACACAGCAAATTATGTGATAGGCTACTGGTCACGGAACACACAAATAACATGCTAATTTTACAGTCATAACGTGTGAATTTGAACAGTTGCCATGGGCGACCTCAGCAAAAATATCACTCGCAAATTAATATTTTTAGTCGCAAATGCGACCGTTTTAGGTGCAGTCTGGAGCCCTACTTTACATAGTACCACATGGGCTAGTGTTTTCCCTTATTTCCCATATTTCTGCTACTGTACGGTTTCATTAGATTCCCTTGACACTTGTAATCTTGTTCTCTTTCTCTCTTACACATGCTCATGTGTAGGAATATGACTGGTCTCAGCATGCAAGAGACCTTTACAATGCTTTTCACCTTTCACAGTTTGTGTGTGCTACATAAGCATAGGTTACTAAACAAGTGGAGTCTCAAACAGTGCTGTGATAATACAGGCAGTAAATCTTACAGAACCAGGTAAACTGTAGTGGGAGGAAATGTACTAGTGTGTGAATTCTACATTGTTGTGTGTATGTTTGTCTGTTGTCTTTCTATGTGTGCAAATTGAGAAGAATGGACAGCCATACAGCCCATACTAGCATAGTATTTTTAGACTTAATATAAAGCTTATATAGACTTATTTGAAGTTCTGACTTAACAACCAGAGCTTTTTATATTGCAAACAAAATCATCACAAATATATTCCAAATGTTCAGTATATTGCCTTCATGCCAGTGTTGTGCTTAAAGTTACAAGATTTCATCTGTTACAAGAGAGACTGAAACAGACAAGTAAAGAAAGAAATGGAACCCTCCAGAAAAAGGTGACCCACTGAGGCACCTCTCTTCACAGACTCCATTTACGATTATGACCTGTCCATGTTTATAGCCCTGCTCAAGATGGCACTGCGATTGCCTGATCCTATAATAGGTGGGCTCTCTTATCTCAAACGAGTACTCAGAACCACATAAACCACAGCCAGTCAATCACAGCACCTTTTTCAAACAGCATGCTACAGTCTTCTGATCTGGTATAACTGATTTATTTCTTCCAGCTGCTTAGACTATTGAATTTTACATCAAAATTAACAAGCATTAGACCAGCGAAGAGCGACTAGAAACTAGAAATGACTTCCGCTTTAAAAAAAAACTGTTAAAGTGTTAACCACCTTCAGTCTTTGTTGTGTTACCTCAAAGTAAGCAAATAAAGCAGTAAAGTGCATAGCTCATAGTGTTTAAATAGCTCTTTAGACCATTTGAAGAGATTGAATGACAATTTCCCATCTGCTCCGTTGCTTTTTAAAATTGCGTTGGTAATTCGTCAGTTATCAGGAAACTGAAGGTGTCAAGCGTGTTCAGACTGCAATCTAATGTTCTCTGTGAAGCCTTGGAAGAAATGGTTTGTGAAAATTGAAGGATGCTGACCTTGCGCTGCAGTTGTCCTGTGCAGACTGCCCGCTCTGTGCAGTGCTTGCAGCGGACACAAAGAGGTCACCTACCACTAACCATCAAAGATCAGCAGTCCGTCAGTAATCAGTGTGGTCTTTCGAGCATGGGACCTTGGGAATGTCATGGCTTTGCCTGCTTGCGCAGTAAACTCACACAGGCACATCTCTTGCTTGTTTCTACACACTAATACGCAGGGGAACTTCCTGGAATCGAGTGTGTATTAAAGCGTCAGCAGGGAAATAGAGAAAAATAACATTTGCACAGTGACAGGCCTGATGTGTATATATGTGATGCCTGATGATTGTTTTGTGTCAGAGCGTGTGCGCTCTTTGTTTGCACAGCCCTTTGTGGGGTTTTTTTTTTTTCACAAATCATGGGAATGTACATTCAATCTTTGATTATGTATGTGTGCCTAGTGTGAGTATCTGCATAATGAAGTATTTGCTGCTTGTAATACATACCATCTTTTAATTAGCACATCTCATGAGTGGGTGCTTAAAGATGCATGTCTGCATTGGCAGTCCTGCAGGAAAATTAGTAAAACCATCACTTGAGCTCGCCAGTTTTCTCAAACCAAAACAACCCCCCCATGTCACACATCAGCTTCCTTCCACCCTCCAAGTCAGCAACATCTGGCAGTTTTGCTGCTGTGGATAATTTTAAGCATATTACAGTGAGGCAATGTATATTGACTGGAAGCAATTGCCTTGAAGTGTGGTATTTCTGTGTGTCTAGTGCAGTGGTGTAAAGTATTTGTGTAAATGTAATTAGTTACGGTACTATCTTTTTGGCTGTAGTTGTACTGAGTATCAAAGGTATTAGCAACTTTTACTCTCTACTTGACTACATTTTTGAACAAGTAATGTACTTTTTACTCCAATACATTTTGTTATGAGTAATGCAATTACACTACATTTTGCATGGCACCTAACTTTTCTGCAGCCATTTGTTTCTGCTATAAAGAAGCGATATTGCCATCTAAGGGCATTTAACATGCTATGTCTTATGCATTTTGCCTTTACTCACCCAAAAATTGTCAGTAAAGGCCTTTGCACACTGAGTCCGAAATTCGCATGCAAAATTTTTGCACGGTAAAAAATAAATACGACCTCATGTTATGTCAATCACGTTTACACATTGCCTCCGAAACTTTCGTCCGTCATAAAAAAATGTTTGGATCAGGTTCGATTTTCTGCGTTTTTCGCATCCGTGGCACGCATTTTGAGAGACTATTTGACAATTCAGAGCCACAGTACAAGCGAACACCAAAATCCCGAATGCCATCTGACAAGATCCACGTCGTCTGCAGCATAAAGGAGTAGCACTGTATGACAAACAAAGTGTGGAATACAAAGAGACAGAATATAAAGACAGATTGTGCCAGTAGCAAAGCATCAAACTGAGCCACTGACATCCTGAAGTAAACTTTGAAACGCTGGGGATAATCACGCAGCTCCTTGATGAGGTGAACTCTCCTTTTTCTCTATGCAATCATGGGATTGGATGGACCCAATATTTCCTCTTTCTTTTTCTCTTTTTAAGAAGAGAGAGGACAACTAAATCGTGCTCACTGCTTGAAGATTTTTTCGCAACGGATTCATTAATACGCATCGGACTCAGTGTGCAAGGTCTCTAAGGCTGCTTTATGTGAATGTGAGTGCATTAGCAGGTAGTTGCTGAATCGCAGGTGTTTGATTTAGGAGATGAGGTCATGACTGCAGCCGGTGATGAGGCTGAAACCAGCACACCCAGTGCAAGCAGACCTTGACTATTTAATTTGAATTAACATTATTTTATTTATCCGCTATATTGACAAGACCTTTTTGAAGGGTATTGGTTTACTTATGGCCTTTTTGTGGACTTTAGCTTAGACTTATATATATATATATATATATATATATATATATATATATATATATATATATATATATAATGTTATATATAATGTTATTGGTATCAGCCAAAATTTCCATAGTATTTTGTGGAGTCAACCTACGACTGGCTTACTTTAACATTGAACAAAATTACACACCTCACCTTCAAAAAAAATTTATATTATGTTCAGCTTGAAAGGAATGAGGGGTGTGAGAAGGTCAAGCTTTGTCCTTGAGATAAGGCTAGTGAAGGATCTTTGGTAATTAAGTGCTGCTCATGGCTCACTAACCACCTCTCTCTGTAGTCTTCAGAGGTGTTCAACCCATAACATAGTGGCTCTGGTTCCAGAGGAAGATAAGGGGCTGGGGAACATGGCCCCTATGATGTGTGAGTTGGTAAATCTCTAGGTTTGTTTCAGTGTATGGTAGCTTGTCTGGGGAGATAGGGGAGACTTAGACGAAATCCTCTTGTCCTGATGGGAGGCAAGGGCCTGGGATTTGATCACCGTTGCAGAGAAGAATTTCACAGAATATCTCTTTCTTTCTGATCTGTTGCAACTCAATGACTGTTGGACAATTTTCCCCTCTCTTTTAGCTGGTTTCTTGATTTTTGCCTTTTATCTGTTTGATCTGTTATCTGTTCTATTATATATATATATATATATATATATATATATATATATATATATATATATAATCAGTGTTATTTTAGTATTATTTATATTCTATTACGGTATTTATTAATATTTTGAATTAGCTTTTATTTTTAAATATTCACTTTCCATGTTAATTTTAGTAATTTTGTTGTGCTTTAGCATTTTTGTTTTAGTTTTTTTATATTTCTATTTAGCTTTAATTCTTAGTTTTAGAAATTTTAGTACTTTGTATAATATTTATAGATTTTTCTCATCTTTTTTCAATTAACAATTTTTTTTTTTTTAATTAAACAATAACAAAGCTGTTTTATATTAGATTTTGATGGGTGAGTGTAAACTTTTCGACTTTTTTATAGATTTGGTTGTCTGTTATTTGTCTTGTTAAAAGGGAACTATTATGCAAAATTCACTTTTATTTCATTTTTGAGCATATTTATGTGTCCACAGTGTGTGTACACAACCACCCTATTGTAGTAAAAATCCATCCGCTCAGTTTATTTTCCCCATAAATCTGAAACAGTGTCTCAAAATGAGCCATTCAGGAATGTACTTCAATGTGATGTCACATTGGAACAGGCCCTGCCCACTACTGGTGACGGAATCTGCCCTAATAGCTTAGCTCCTCCCCTGAGTGAGCTGTACCAAAGACTATAGAATAACACAAGACGTATCACTCGTATTGTTTTGAATGGGAGAAAGTGCAACGCGCAATATGGTGGAATAAGTCCCGCCTTCTAAATAAGAGCCACTCGCCGACTGGTAAAGTCATCGCGTCACTGCAGCGGCCGTTAGAAGCATTAGCTTGATCCAGCCTAAGAAAATACAGTTTTTTTTTTGTCATGATTCGAGCGTTTGGAAAAAAAAATTATGAGACAGTTGTTGTCATATTTCATTGGTGATTACAAATATGAAATTTAATCGAAAGCCTGGCAAACAGCTTTGGAGAATTTGATGTTTCCCCATTCAAAGAGATAGGAGTTGTACTTGCATGCCCTGAGAGGCATTTCAAAGATGGCCGCCAAGTGCAATGACTTGTCTTAAAGGGACTTTGGCTGTACACAGTTCGCCATGTTTATCTCATCACCAAAACATCTAACAGCAGCATTCAAGTAAGAAATGTATTCTTAGTAAAGCTGCTACAGTTACTCAGTCTAGAGCAGTGAGTGATTTTCTGTTTTTCATTTGTTTTTTGATTTATATTACCAGCATATACACCAGTAGAAACTGTATATTATGTTGCTGTCACTTTAATAAATGGATCTAATATACACATGTGATTTCTTTCCCTGCTGTTTACGTTCACAGATATAACCGATATAACATTGTGTGTTTTCGACATAATCTTGTGTTTATTTGACAGTATAAACACAATAAGACGTGTAAGAGAACTTAGTTTAATACTCACAGGATGCGCCGCCTGACAGCTAGCCTTCTGTGCACGTACTTCAGATGTGTGTGCTCAGAAAACCATATATCAGAAGTTTAAACTGATATGGCTTTAAAATGCATGCACTTTCATTTTTTCACTTTCACTTTCAAACTTTCATGATGATGAAGAACTGCAATGTCACATGAGCGTGACCACAATAGAGATAATAATCAAAAGCAAACAGATTTTTTTGTTAGTTATTGGCAGAGTATCCAAGGCAAGAGCTGTAAAGGCACAGCACTATTCTGGATAGGGGCGGGCAGCAGCAGCTCATTTGCATTTAAAGATACCTGCACGAAAACAGCATGTTTTTGCTTCCATTCAAAAATGTCCATTTACAACATGGTTTAATAAAGGATTTTGAGCTGAAACTTCAGAGACATTCTGAGTACCCGTGAGACTTACATTATATTTTGTAAAAAGGGGCATAATAGGTCCCCTTTAAATAAATGTTAACATTTGAAAAGTCAGTGTACTGTAATTGACCATATTTATGTTGTTATTGTGCACAGCTGATTTGGTGCACATTTTTCACATTTTTATCAGGATGAAATAACTTTCTCAGCCTCTGAAACAACTTTCATCTCTCATTTTTGTCTGATAACACAAATACCTCTTATTTTTCTTAGTTTGGCTCCATTCTGTATGTAACCTCCACTTTCTGTGATCCAATTTGTTGCCCATAGTTTATGGGCATGTAGTGAGAATGATGGTCCAGCTGATTGATTTACTGTAGGCATATTGATTGCAAGGAAAAAAACAGAACTAATATTTGGCATACAAGAATAGTATACCCACCCAGACCAGGCACTGCAAGTGTTCAATTGATGCACATGATAAAAGACGAACGTGTGTTAAATCACTGTGTCCTCTCTAACTGATAAAGCTCTGATTGGTCTCCCTCCCAGAAAGCTGACATCATCAATCGCTCTCCCTTCAGGCTCTTTTACCCCTGCAACAAATTGAATGGACTTAAAGCAAAGCACTCTTTATCCTGACACATACACAAACGAAAGTAAGGGTTCATAAATTCAATGATGTGTACCTGGGCCTTTGTAGTTGCTCCCGATGGATCTGTGTGTTCAATTCACTCAAACTCTCTTCCCAATTAAACTATAAACGCGACAAGAAGAAATGACAGAGACACACGGTGCACTTAGCCTCATCGTGCTTGCTGTTTGTTGTTTGAATCTAAAGCATGAGTCTTTTACTGCTCAAGATTTTCTTTATTTCTGAACCAGAGCAGTTGTTATCAAGTCAGAGTCTACCATTGTTTCTCAAGTGATCCAATTTTGTCTCGGCATCTCCTGCAGACTAGATTTAGTAGTCTGGTGGTTTGTTTCATTGTTGTTGAAAAAAGTCATTCCACCTTCCATTTAAGCTTGACATGTGAAAAAGCAGGTACATCCGAACTGACCTTTGACTTCAAATAGACTCTGGTTTGCACCAAAACCTCTTGTGTAAATGTGTATGCCCCTGTACTTACCTTCCTTTTTTTTTTTTAAACAGCAAAAAAGACATGTGCTACGACAGACTTTGCCTGTAAGAATGGGCAGTGTGTCCCAGCTCGATGGAGGTGTGACGGAGAACCGGAGTGTCCAGATGGTTCAGATGAAGCAGACTCCACCTGCAGTGAGTACAGTGATTCTGGGTATTTTATACAAATATAAGCATGTAAACCTTATATATCATCTGAAAGTGAGCATCACCGTAACTAACTTCAGTGCCTTGGGAAAAAAAATGCTATTGATGAACAAAAGATTTTATTTAAATGTTAAAGTTAGAGTACCGATCAAAGGTTTGAGGTCAGTATGATTTTTGTTTGAAAGAAATGAATACTTTTATTCAGCAAGGTTGCATTAAATTGATCAAAAGTGGCAGTAAAAAAAAGTAAAATGCTGTTCATTTGAACTTTCTATTTGTCAAAGAAAATTTATTTTTGCACAAAATATTAAGCAGCACAACAGTTTTCAGCATTGATAATAATAATAATGTTTTTTGAGCATCAAGTCAGCTTATTAGAATTATTTCTGAAGGATCGTGTGACACTGAAGCCTGGAGTAATAGTTGCTGAAATGTAACTTTTTTTTTTTTTTTTTTAAGAGTCTTCTTTCAAAAATTTTAAAAAATATTGCCAAAGTCTTGTAAATATAAATATTAACTAATCAATTAGAGCAATGTTATGTAGCCTTAAATTATTTCTTCATTCAGCAAGCAGTATTTCAAGGTTTTCAAAGTAATTATTCAAGTAAATAGTCAGTGATTAAAAACAAACAAATAAATAAATTAAGAGCAGCAAGTTGTTTTCTCTCTCACACTTTTTTCCCCCTTTTTTCCCCTCTAAATTGGTGTTTGATTCATTTTAAATAACATAATGGATAGCAGTGGGTCTATTAGGATTCAGTGCACAGATCTGATATTTTGACACTTTATTTTGAATCAAAATGTTATCTTGAAAAAGTAAAAGGAAAATTCAGCCTTATAGCTGTGTTTGTTGGCAAATGATTCTTCTGCATGCATTATTGCTCATTTATTTTAAAATGGGTTGTTTTAATAACATAATTTGGAATTGACCCTATAGGTTTCTACTTTCAAAGGAGGTGTGAATACTCAGATTACTGCATATATCCTTATATTTAGACAGTCTTCTTTGTTGTTGTAAACCTATTTGTCATGCACATAAACCAAAATAAAGCTAGTGGAGTTTTGACCCTTTTTTTTTTTTTTTTTTGCATGCATCCAGTTCTTTTTAGTTTGTTTTTCTACCAAGGATTGCCTGTGGCTGTTTGGCAGTCTCAATAATTGTTATTTTAAGCTGTGGACTGAGCCTTTCTCTCTGGCCATGTGATGTGATTTTGCCGTTGGCTGAATTAGACTCCAGCTGCTAATTGGCAGCAGTGATGCTCACTCCCCTCGGCATACGCACTCACTTGTGTACTAGCAATTGATAATGTCCACTCAGATCACGAGCAAATCACATTTTTACACATATTCCTTGTGCTCTGATTCAGCTGTTACTTCATTACTGAGTCAGGAGCAGTTTCTGGCTCACTTTTCTTTCTTTCCTGAAATCCGAAGGAAAGTGGAGCTTCCAGTTCAATGATTGCAAGATCAGATCGAAAACTCGATCTACTGTGATTTGGCTATGTTTTTTTTTTTTTTTTTCTGGCTACAGTATCCTGGAGAGGAAGGGAGGAGGGAGACCTAGGCTATGTTTGGAAATGTATACTACCATGCTATCTAGTATGCTCACTCTGCACAGTATGTACATTTTCTGTATGCGTAGAATATCCAAATGACTTACCACATTGCCAAAATGTTCAGTATGCAACAGTGCAAACTGTGCTCAATACTGTATCTTACAATCCAATGCATTTACCTCGAACTTCCCTTGTGAATTTTATAATCTTCATGTATGCACAATATATAAATATCATATATAAATATAAAGAGATTTTTAAAATATTTTTTTGGATCGATTGATATTGGATATTTGATTAATTCTAATTTCCCCAGTGTTTACATTTATATTACCTTGCCATCATTTCACACTCACTTTAAAGTTAATCTTAAAGAAGTAGTTCACTTTAAAATGAAAATTACCCCAAGATGAACTC
This sequence comes from Hypophthalmichthys molitrix, assembly GCA_037950675.1. Taxonomy (NCBI): domain Eukaryota; kingdom Metazoa; phylum Chordata; class Actinopteri; order Cypriniformes; family Xenocyprididae; genus Hypophthalmichthys; species Hypophthalmichthys molitrix. Next base: position 20,361,231 of record CM075497.1, read on the forward strand.
ACCCTCAAGCCATGCTAGATATGACTTTCTTCTTTCTGATGAGCACATATCCTAACACATTTATAAAGCTTTATAATGGCAGAAGGCCCTTATTAACCCCCCGGAGCCATGCGGAGTATGTTTATGATGGATGGATGCATTTTCTTGGGCTTCATACTCGGTCCTGTTCACTGCCATTATAAAGCTTGGATGCCTCAGGATATTTATTATAACTCTGATTGTGTTCATCAGAAAGAAGAAAATCATATATAGGATGGCTTGAGGATGAGTATAGCTTGGGGTAATTTTCATTTTAAAGTGAACTTATCCTTTAAAACACTATAAATTTAATATGTTAAATTTAAAAGGAATATCCACTGTACTTTATAATGTGATGTCTTAATTTTTAATATTTTAATTTATTTATATTATTATAAAATTTTAACATCAGACATTTATCATTTGTTGACCACAGCATGAAAATATTTAGCGGCTTTTCGGTAATGGCCAGAATCAGAGCATCCCTAAAAAAAAAATAAATAAAAAAAAGATATCTCGCATGAAATATGATAACAATGTAGCATACTACTTTTTTTCTTTTTTTTTTGCGTTTTGTCCTAACATTCTTCATTATTTGGTTACATCCTTCTGCCTCTCTACTTCAGTATGTTCATATTCCGGATGTCTCTAAAAATGACGTGGAATGATAATGACAGCTGTGCCATAAAGGGATGCAGGTTGTGCTAGTTTCAAAGCTCCCACCCACAGAGACCATCACCATATGACAGACAGGTGTGAAATTCTGTGTGTTCTGTGACTTTGTCTCAAGTATGATGCGGATTCCACCACCAAATTATTTGTTGCGGAAACTATTTTTGCTTGATTTGCTTGTTAATGTCCATTCATATCAACCTACATGAATGTCTAAATGCTAATTACATGCACTGAGGTAAAGGAACTCGTATGGCTTTGAGACGTACACAAAAATACATAGATGTGTTCCCACTAGTCCAAGGTCAAAGCTTGCTGCTGTATCCAGAGACATTTCCCAATATCCCTTTGTCTGTGTTAGATTGCTTTTCACAATTGCTCTTAGCTTTGTTCGGTGGCCTCTACAGAGGTTCTCCTTCTATCAGAGCCAAGTCACACAGAGTCACATGGATCATAGTTCTTCACAGCTTCTTTACACAAACCCCTCTTTGTGCCTCGAACAGGTCTAGATTCCCCAACAGTAGCCTCCCTCTGGTAATGCAGAGTATAAGTACTGTCATGCCACTACAGCAGACTATCATGTTGTGCTCAACCTGGTAATATTAAGTGAGTAATATTGAAAAATGACCCAGGCTCTGTGGTTTCTCAGTATGGGATATCTTGATCAATGGGAACAGCGGGGCAATCATTATAGTTGCATTAAAAAGTAATAAACAGGAGCATGTGGACATGACTCAGGTGCTTGTACAAAACCGAATTTGGGATCATATGCTGGCATGATTATGAAAAATGAGATGGGTACCTTGCCTTGATTGGATGGTAATTAATCAGCTTGATGAAGTGTGTGCTGGTGTGTATTCCAGAGGCACATTTACAGGTGTGTGAGAGAGAGAGAGAGAAATTTGGGGTTGGATGAAGGGTCATTTCTTGGCCCCTCCAGCTGTTGTGAAACGGATTTGCATATACTGTAGGGTATCTGGTCAAGCTGTTTGCCTTTTATTGTTAAACCTTCTTTATACAGATCTTGACAAGAAACCGTTATAGTGAATTATAAGGAGCTTAATTTGTGGTGCTTGCTTGCTAGGTTTAAATGTTTTTTTTGTTTTTTTTTAAATGCTTTTAAATGCTATAGTGAACTTAGGCATCACAACATTATGGTAATAAATGTATGGTAAAAAAATATATATATTTAAAATGTTTTCAAAAGAAGTTTTTTTTATGCTTACCAAGGCTTCATTTATTTAATCAAATACAGTAAAAACAGTAATATTGTAAATTATTATAAAAATATGTTAAAATAGAAAACTATAAAATTGTAAATTATTCCTGTGATAAAGCTGAATTTTCAGCTTCATTACTCCAGTCTTCAGTGTCATATGATCCTTCAGAAATCATTCTATGATGGTTTGGTGCTCAAGAAACTTTTTATCACAGTTAAAGACAATTGTACTGCTTAGTGCTCAATATTTTTGTGGAAACTGTGATATGTTTTTCAGGATTCTTTGATGAATAGACAGTTCAAAAGAAAAGCATTTTTTTGGAATAATTTATTAAAAATGTTATTTATTTATTTTTAAATAAGTAAACCACATAGCAATGCCCTTTCAACCACCCAGAGTACCCTAGTAACCACATAGCAACATGTTAAGAAAATGTTAAAAATGTAGTTGTATTTCTTGATATGCTTTAAAAAGATTGGATATTCAAACAAGTTCCATTTCACATTCTGTACTGGAACTTAGCATTTGAGTGCTGCACACCTATCAGCGTTGATTGTGCAAGGGTGGTTTGCCTACAGGGGTTCAGGCTGCAGGGTTGCTGAATGACTAAAGAAAGTTATCAGCAAGATGGTAGAAAACTGCACATTTCTTGTCTATTACCACCCACTGCTACTTATACCAACGATGGAAATAAGCACAGTTATAAAAGCAAAATATGTGGGGGGCGTTGCTATAGTGTGAAGATATTGTATTGCAATGGGAAGGACTTCAAAGTTAAAACCGGATCAAAACTAGTTAGCACATCATTTATAATAAGAGTTTAATGACAATATCTGGTTATGGTTACACTTAAAATAGTTACGAAATAGATGTATGAGATGATAAAATAATGTACCATTAATTGTACCCAGCATATATGTAAAATGTTACCTGAGGGATAGAAAGAGAGAGAGAAAGTGTAGAGGGAAAGAGGCAAAGAGAGAGTGCCCCAAGAAAGAGAAGACCATCTGACTGAAACCCAAATGTGAGACATTCAAACTGACCAATCAGAAAATTAAAACCTCCCCTTCTGTACTAAAGGTTTGACAATTCATAGAGCCCCGATGTACACACATTTTGGCCTATAGGCCTTGATCACTATCAGCACCTTTGTGCCGTCCAAATTGCCTTTGTAGCAAGAGGGAGAGGGTTGAAAAGCAACCCGTCTTTGTTCATTTTAAAAATACCTTTGGATATTTTCAATCTTACAACTGAATCCAGAAAAGAAGAAAAACAGACTGCCTTAGGCAATGACATTGGAGTGTAATTGGCTTCCAGGTGAGCAAATAAAAATATATCTCCTTTATATATAAACCTTCTTTTCCAAAAAATGCACAAGTATAGAAAACCTTCAACATGCTTGCAAGAACTCTGTTTCTGTCACAATCTCCTCAATCAAGGTCAGACGACGGCAATATTTTTTTAGTTGCACTCAAAGATGTAATCATGTGTCGCTGTGAATGTGATGTAACCTTCTCTCCTCCATCAGTCTCACATTCTGTGTTGACTAATTTGCAATTAACTTCTCACCTTTATGTTGCTATCTGAAAAGTGTCCATCTCCAGGACTGATTTCAACTGAACAAGAACATGAGTCTGATTGGAATAATTCTTCCTTAGAAATTAGTTTTTTTTTTTTTCCCCTCCCCCAAATACTGTTGGATTTAAACTAAGGAAAATGAGGTAATAAAACAAAACTGAGACTGAAATACATTGTGTGCAGAGAAAAAGACTGTTTGCATGTAAGCTTCTAAATGTAACATAATGTACACATCTTTTGCTTCAGCATATTTTATTTCTAAAGTGAATAAAACCAGTAATTACTGCATCAGCCATTTAATGAAATTAATAGACCCTTTTCACAGACTGTGATGACACGTTTTAACGGTCATCAGCATTGTAAATCTCGCAACATTTTTTTTTATATTTTCATTTTTTTTAAAATGTATGTATATTTATAACACTGTACTTGGTATTATATTACCTTTGCATCAAATTACAAAAAACTAGGTAACGCTGCTGTGAGGGTGTTTCTAATACAGTGGCTATGGGAGTGATGGTACAGTTGACATCTTTCTCTCTTCTGACTTCCATTATCAATCTTTCTCCATTTTTTAAAATCTTTTTGAAAGTTGTGAAAACACTGTTGTTGAGTTTTTCTTTTGCTATTTGAGCAATTGGGAGCACAAAAAATATATTTAATGTATTCTCTCATTCACCGCTATGGAATTTTACCCAACTAAGATGACTTCCGCTTCTGAGAAACCCGGAAATGTGAAAAGTGTCTATTTGGATTTAATTGGATGACTCTGTTTAAATTTAACTTAGAAAAGTATAACCTCCTGGCATGCAATTTTTCTTACACGGCCACCTAACAAATGCAAAATTAAAACAGTAGTCTTCAAAATATTTGTTAATGTACATGTGATGTTATATTACATAGGATTTTACTCGTTCTTGATGATTGAATTGGTTTAAGCACTGACCTCCTGAGTTCCTTTCCTTTAGCTTTTTAGATTAGCTTAATAAATGTAACAGCTAATTTCTCACTGTGAATTAAAGTCACTTGACTTTGTAAGCTAAAACACAACAATTTTGCCAGTAAAGCCTTGAACAGACATTACTGTGGATTTAGAAGAATTGTTTTATTTCATTATGTCTGACTTATGCATCAGCAAATTCTTCAGTGTGTTTTTTAATACTGAGAATAAATTCACTTTTTATGTGTTATTTAATTTGTTATGCGTAAAAATGTCTTTGTAGAGGTTTTTTCAGTTTCATTGACTCTATCAGTGTTGCTTTTATATTGACAAGTTTAGCCAAAAGACAAAAGCCTGGGCCTTTTATAACCTTGCACAGGAGTTTTCCTACATAATTATTTTAAATATTATGGAGGGATCCAGTCAGATGCACCGGATGGGTTCAATTTCATGCTTCAGGCAGTGGTTCCCTGATGTAATTTCCCATGTGGCCACACTCCAGGGGCACTGCTGCAGCCCAAGAGCAAGCCCCAGTTTCCCGGCCACACGCTCCATTCCCGGCTGCCAAAGCACAGGCATCAGCGCAGCACGATTGCGGTTTGTGCTGGCGTTTTAATTTAGCGCCCATCAGTGCTGATTTTTCTCACTATCAGACTGAGCTCAAGCACCACGAATCAACTGCTGACTACAAAAGGTGAAGCTGTTGAGCCAAGTTGTTGTTTTTTAATTATTTGTTTAATTATTTATTGATAGTGTTAGCGAGGACAGGAAACAGTTGGTAGGAAAGAAGAGGATGGGATCAGAAAGCACAGGCCAGAATCAGCACATATGTATGTAAATTATATATGTAGGTGTATGTGTATATATATGTGTATATATATATATATATATATATATATATATATATATATATATATATATATATATATATATATATATATATATATATAATTTTTTTTTTTTTTTACAAGTTTATTTATAGTTTTATAACTTTTATATATTTATAATTATATGTATATACATTTTTATTGATTTTTTTTTTTTTTTTTTTTTTTTTAGTATGACTTGGACTGACCAAATTTAGGCAAATGTGAATGTGTGGTTACTGCCATTTTAGGTTTTTTTAAATTCACAATATTCATGCAACTTAATTTTCAAAGATACAAATTATGTAATTTTTTGGAAGCTGAATTCAAAACCCACTTGACTCAGAAGTGTGCCAGTATGAATAGTATAATATAGAGGAATAAACCAATTCAGCAAGCAATTTAGAAATACTCTTTGTCTAAAACAAAGACACAATTACATATTAGAAAAGCTCTTGAAACTGTCTTATATCTTATAATTAACTAATCAGCATAGCTTTTGTTTATGTTTTCCCAGACTGTCAGGCTAATTAGTGTTGAACTAAACCTATCAAAGACTGAGGCGTCTCATGAGAGCAGGTCATGTCAAAGTGACATTAACTGGCTGTGAAGCTCTCTGGGACTTTAAAGTGGGCTGCTTACATTGTGCAAGGGACTTTTTGGATTGGGTCAAGAAGCTTCATTCCCTGCAGGCACATTTAATTGGCCAAATGCGTGGAAACATGGATATTGGGGGTCTGTACTAAATTGCATGGTCAGTGTGACAGGCCTGAATGTGTTTGTGGGTTTAAATGTCCTTTGTATGTGTGTATCTTGTAGGGAAAGATCATAAATAATTAAACATGTCACATTTACAAGTTTACAAAAGCCAACAGAGGTCATAAGGAACAGGAAGCTGTTGACTTCCCTTGTAATCTCAAGAGAATAAACATCTTCAGTGTTTGCCTGTTGGACGACACCAATCACTCCTGGATTGATCAACATGATGGATGGATAGCTTGTTTAATTGTGCCCCACTGGACACGTTCTACAGAAAAAGATCAGTCTTAGACATCTGCCTTAGTAAAAATGCTCTCTGAACATCCTTTTGTGTGATTCCATCAATTTCATTTTTACTCATAATTAGTGACCCTTGATCTCACCAGTTCCCTATTGATCCTCCATCAGTGCTTTCAGCCTGGGTCTAGATCACCATTTCAAGTCTCTTTAGGTCTTAATGACCATTTTGCACAGGGTTCCCATTGAATCAGCACTCTGGTGTGGTGTCAGTATGATGTATGTGGCTAGATTTGAAAAATCTCTTTGTAAATCTTTGTAGGAAAGAGATTGGTGTAGAGTATGATACACAATGATTTGATATCTGAAAACATTTCATATTTTATAAAACTAGGCGGTCTGGAATAATGATGTTGCTGTTTAATAATGATGTAAGATCGTTGTTGGATGAATAATCTGACTCTTTGCATCCCAAATGAGTTGTTGCATTGGAGTATTTTTCTATACGATCAAATACCATTATGTTCCCATATGAATCGCATAACATTTATACATAATGGCACAAAATTACATTGTGAACTCTTGTAATGAGCATAATTCACTCATTCTCACATTGTACAGAACAAGATTAAAAAATTGGGAAACTATTACCTTAATTAACAATCACGATCTTTGCACAGATCTGTGATACTTTTGCGTCTTTTTTAGAAAAAACTTGATGCTAGTTGCTATTCACTGCCATATGGATAAGTGCGAGTAGGACATTCTTTAAAAATTCTCTTTTTGTGGTCCAAAAAAGAAAGAAAAAAGCATACAGCATTAAAACAACACCAGGGTGAATAAATTGGTGAGAAATAAAGAAGCATACAGCATTAAAACAGCACCAGGGTGAGTAAATTATGACTTAATTTTCATTTTGGGATCAGCTATCCCTTTAACTGCTAAATGACCGAATCTGATAGAATTGACTCATAGTTTAACTTTTGCTTTATTGTTGATATATTTATTCTCTTATTTATTTGCTGTTTTATTTAAAATGCATATATACAGTGTGTGTGTGCATATATATATATATATATATATATATATATATATATAATGTAAATATGAATATGTTGGACACTAATAATGCATAAAAAAATAGAAAAACAACATAACTGTAATATTCTCTAGTGGCTGTATTCGTTTTATCCATAAATTACATTAATTCCATTGTTGTACATTGATGCTTCTAGGCACATTTCAGCTATTTTACATCACACAGATGGCTCGAAATGAGACAAATGTGAATGATAATTTACTGGGTGAAAGGCTTTGTCTGAAGGCAGGTTTCCAAAGCCAACATGTGTGTCCTTCACACGTTGCACAATGTTGTAAAAAGACTATACATATATACAATATATTAGGGATGCACCGAAATTTCGGTCACCGAAAATTATCAGCCAAAAATAAAAAAAAAAAAAAAACGAAAGAGGAAAAACTGCCGAAAATATATGCTGCCCCGCCCCTGAGTGTTCAGTGTCCTCTCAGGTTTCACTCTCACTCTAGCAGTTATCACTGCACAGTGTGACGCTCCACTCAACATTCCGCTCTATGCACATGCGCTCCGCTTAGTTGCTCATGGCCCATGCACATGAAAGTACATCCAGAATTTTCGGTTTTGGCCCAGAATTTTCATTTCGATGCAACCCTTTATATATACACACACTTAATATTCTTCCAAACAACATCACGTTTTTTTAAAGACTGAAAATGTGAAAAGAATAATGTGTTCATCCTCCCACTCTCCCACTTGTCTATCTTTTTCTCTCTTTTATTCTTCATCCTTGTCTGTGCAGCATTGTGTTCCTGGGAATTAAAGCGATCAGCCTTTCATAAGCAGCAGCTACCTTCATTTATAGTGTACGTCATTATCAATGCTGCAGAAGATCCTTCAAGTTGGATGGCTCACCTGAGCGACCCATGCTGATAAATGTTCCATAACACATCTTGCAAATTAGTGCTCTTAAAGAGGCACCCCCTTTCATTAGCTCAGCCTTTGTTGTGTGTTGAGTCACCCTTTGAGGGTTTCAAAAAAGACAGGAAGGAAGCTTAGATTTACCTTTTATAAAATGTGTCTATATATAATTTTGTGAATTTTTTTATTATTGAATCCACGCACTCTTGTCATGTGAATCACAAAACCTTATTTTCATGTTATAATTAACTGAGCATGTTAAGGTCTTTTTTTATATATATATATATATATATATATATATATATATATATATATATATATATATATATATAATGTGTGAAAATATGTTCTCTTCCATTTGAATGTGTAGTGTCCTTGAATAGTATTACAGTTGTGGCTCTGTAATAAAACTAATATTGATTTATTGCTAATTAATTCTTTGGTAAAGCAGAGATTTGCCCATCTCATGCTCCGCTGTCTATATCCTCGGATCTGCACACAGTTAATCCAGATCCATTGGCGATGTCCCAAATTAGGAATCCTATTTACATGCCCTCTGGCACAAGACAACAGGGTTCATTTGCTGTGATTTCAATAGCTGGGAATCTTCTTTGTCTGGCTCGGTTCATAAAAGCGCTTGACCTGAACATACAGCCAGAAGTGATACTGCCTACAAACCTATATATTGGGGAACCGTCCAGTGGTTATGAAGCCAAGTTGAGTGCCAAACATTTGAAGTGATGCCATTTGACTTTCAAAACTGGCCTGCCACATTAATGATTCATGGGAGTGTAGTATGAATCTCGTGATTGCAAAAGAGGAAAGATCGACTTGTTTTTCATGCATGTGGCTTGAAGTGCTGTTACATCACAATCAAAAAATCTTCAAAAACAGTTTGTAAGGCACACACAAGGGCATCACAAATTTAACAAGCAGACATTATGAAAAGCTGATTGTTGAATGTTTCCATTTATATCCAAACATATGTTTTTGTTCTCTCATAGTGTTTTAAAAAAATAATTTGAGAACTCTGAAAGAAAAACATTATTTTGGAAAACTATAGAGATTTGCATTCAGATCTCCTTTATTTGCATATAAGAATACATTAAATAGTGTTTTTGTCCTCTTGAAGCAATATTTAGTCATGAATTATTGAGTACATCCATAGGGCACTTTTTCCCCCTGCTATTATGATTTCTAATTTCTTTTAAATGTGTCGTTTAAATGTCAGCTTGTTCAGAAACATCCCCCCAGTGCAATAATCCACTGTATTTCCTCTCTCATTGTTAAGATTACCTCCAGTGGGCCAAATCTGTAGAGACCCGCTTGAGAGCCAGAGAATGTGTAATTAAAGCAAGACCGAGACTATCGATTTACAGCTTATAGGATTCCTGTCATGTATTTGCCCTAGACATCAATTTAGGGTGTGCTTGTGTGTGCACACAGACAAAGGTGGCCGATCACAACGTGCTGTTTTGTTAGATTGTTGGCCAGTGTGTGTTAGCAGCTTAAACCCTCCCAGTCTGTCTCAGGCACATACAGTAGCATGTTTTTAGTACCCCAGTGTGTGTTTGGTGTGGAATGTGTGTTTAAGTGTCTCACCACAGGCTAATGAAGCTGTAAATGTGGTTCTGCCTGTGCATGTGTTTTAGCCTGCCATTTGTGCCGGATCAGCACATCTGCTAACAGCACAGGCATTATTAGTGGCATGTGACGCACCCCTGCTCATTCGCATTTTCATCAGCATCTTTCTTTGTTTTTCTGCCAATTTTTTTAAATAAAGTGCCAAGGTTGTACAGTAGTACAGTGATGGCATCAGATGGTAATTAGAGATGCACAATACAAAATTTCTCCACCGATACGGATAGCCAATTAGTCAGAATGATATCTTCATTAATCTACTGATACCAATACTGATAGTTTGATATTCTAAAGGGAAAAAAAAAATCTCTCAACTAATGCTGTTAACTATACAGGGAACCCTCTTATTTGGTACATTGCTATAATATTATTTATTATTATTTATTTTCAGATATAATTTAAATAAGGTTTTTATGATATCAACATTATTAATACCATTTAAATTTCCTAATTCTTCACACCATTGTCAATATTACAAAAAACTAAAACTAGCCTAAGTATTAAAAAAAAAATTACAAACATTTAGGAAAACAAACTACAATAAAACAATAACATAGACCTACCTGAAAAACTTAAATCACCATAAGAAATACTACATAAATTCTATAAAGTAATCAAATGTATAAAAACACTGCATAGTCTTCACTTAGTAAATTAAATGTACATTTATTCTTATTAAAGTTACAATAGATTTCTCTTTTTTGTTGTGTGATATTAATATCAACATTAATAACAACAGCAGGTAAATTTGGATGCTGCCACTTTAAGACCGACTGCACGGATCCAATATACTCGTGTTCTTGGTTTCTTTCTCAACTGTTTATGTTTACTTCAGTTCATATCACTGCAATTATATTCTTTTTTTTTTATTATATATATATATATATATATATATATATATATATATATATATATATATATATATATATATATATATATATATATATATATATAGATATATTTCGCCTTCTTACAAACTTTTTGCTTACCATGGCTGAATTTATTTGTTAAAAAATACAGTAAAAACAGTAGTATTGTGAAATATTACAATTTAAAATTCTATTTTAATATATTTTAAAATGTAATTTATTCTTGTGATGGCAAAGCTGAAATTTCAGCAGTCATTACTCCAGTCTTCAGTGTCACATGATCCTTCAGAAATCATTCTATGCTGATTTGCTGCTCAATTTTTTTTTAATTATTATTATCAATATTTAAAATTCTGTTGCTTAATATTTTGTGGACACTGTTATATTTATATGTTTTTACCCTTCCTGAATAATAATAATAACGGTTTTAATTTCTTTTAAAAAAAAAATGAGTGATGATAGTCTCTTATTTATTTCGGTTAAAGTAACATCCAGTCATTTTCTCCTCCTAGTGAGATTGTGTGGTGTAATATTGTTTCAAAACATTGCTGATTATATTATGTTGCCATCAAAATGTATGAAACCTTCCCGCCAGCTGATTTTCCTGCTGTCACGAGTCTGTGGTGCTTGCACTCTCTTTTTTGTGTTGTCTTCATTTTCATCCCTTCAATCTGCCATATTTCTTCATCTTCCCCCGACGCTCTGTTGATCTCTGTCCGTTTCTATCCATCTCACTCTGATTTGTATCAGATTTATTCCCTTATGGGTTGAGTGGTGAAGTGAAGTGGAGACACAGGAGAGTTTTATTGATATAAATGGCAGCTCTCTCCTCGTGCTGTACAGAGCAGCCGTCTCCTATGGAATATGGAACACTCACACAATGGATTCGCCTTCCACTTTAATCTTCTTCCCTTGCCTGAATGAAAATAGTTGTTGTAATTTTCTATCTCTCGTCAATTTATTACTTTTATATCATTCCAGACATAATTGATGACCTAATTTAATCAACTGCTTATCGCTTTGGGTCAAAAAAAAAAGTAATTGAATGAAAAACTGTTTGGTTAATTAAAATCACACACTAATAATTTAAAGCTGTGCAATATACTTAGTTGTGTATTGTTATCAATGTGTTTTTTTTTCTTCTGTGCAAGAAGGATCGCCGCTCATGACATGACATCACAAGTCTTTTTCTGCCCACCAAAATGGTATTGAGTGTGTATTGATTTGGTGTTATTATCTTAATTGGTGCAAAGCACCGTCGAGACAGATTACTATAGCTTAGCTGTGAGTCCAGACCAGTTTACATCATGTTTTAATTATTTTCCCTCATACTGCTGTACTGCTCAGGGTAGAAAATCTTGTTTATGGATTTTTTTTCAACCTACCACATTTATTTCTCTTGGTTCATAAGCATGACTTTGAAATCTGGTATGCTTTATTATTGTTTGATTGCCCAGTAATTTGCTATGGAATGGAGCTCAATATGTGCTGAAATTCTTTTCTTTATTTGTTTTCATATTGTTTGTTTTTCACTTGTTTTCAGGCTATTTCAATATTTATTTATTTTTTTTTAATTTATTTTGTATTCAATATTAATATATTTAGTTTGAAAGTTAGTCAGACAGCACACAAAAGCTAGCTATGTTGCTAAGCTAATGACAAAATACTCTAAGAGCAAAAATACATAAAACAAATTCATTAGGTGAAACATGATGTCCATTTTTTTTAATTAGTTGGAACTATTTTGATCTATAATTTTATAAGTATTGAATGCATGCAAGGAATAAATTTTTTTTTGTAAAAAAGAAGTGCTCTTAAAGGTTTAGTTCACCCAAAAATGAAAATTCTGTCATTAATTACTCACCCTCATGTCGTTCCACACCAGTAAGACCTTCATTCATCTTCGGAACACAAATTAAGATATTTTTGATAAAATCCGATGGCTCAGTGAGGCCTCCATTGACAGCAAGATAATTAACATTTTCAGATGCCCAGAAAGGTACTAAAGACATATTTAAAACATATTTTTCTTTTTTCTTTTAGGTACTCTTTTTGAAAGTATGCTAAAGTGTACTTCTTTTTCACAAGGATTGCAGTGCATGCTGGGATTGTCATCTCATGTGTTCCTCAGTGACAATGGCCCTGTTTACACCTGGTATTAGGCTTTGGTCGATCAGATCACAAGTGTATAACTCTAAATACAGGTGTAAACGGGGGTCTAAAATGTTTTGAGCTTGTCCACTTTCGACCACTTCCAGAGGTAGTCGAAAACTCATTTGACTGGATTCCTTTTCATAGTGCATGCTTATTTTGTGCATTGGATCAAAAGATCTGAAAAAAACCTAAACATTTACCACCGATATACCCTACCCTCGAAGAAATCAGGACAGAAGTGGTTGGAAGTGGACAAAAGAGACGTATTAAAACACCAGGTGTAAACAGGAATGTGTCTACCTCGTCTACTTGTGATCCAATCAACCAAAACGCAACTTGATACCAGGTGTAAACAGGGCCAATGACAGTTTAGCATGTAACAGAAGTGTAGCACCTCCCCTTAGCTCCGTTTAGTTCCTCTTCAAATGTTAAAGATTCACCAGACAAATTGATTAGCATAGCAATTTCCTGTCAGGTTAGGACATCAGAATTAATCAGGCTCCCTCATACCATACAAAGCTAAATATGACTGGGAGGTTTCACCATGATAAACTCTTAAGTCCCACCACCTCTCAGTGAAGGGACATTAGCCAGGCAGTTAATCAAAATCACATTAGCATGTAGTACAGGCACCCTTAGATTATAGTAGCCCATCCCCACAGGAGCAACGTGGACAGAATGTAGAAGAGATCCCAGCATTCCTGCTAATGGGATCAACACGTTTGGGTTTTAGATGGATGCAGGTCAAAACTGAGCCAAGCATTATACCCACATAACCACACACACATTTAATCATCTGTGGCAAGTTGTTAAAGTGCATTTTTGTAGCATAAATCACAATTATGTTTCCTTGTTCAGTGGCAAATGTGTCAATAAAATGGAGAAAAGTGGATCAATGGCGTAAGACAGTTAAGACCATCCTGATTCCCCACAGTGATCGGTTATTCAGGCTTTGTGTGTGGCATTGTCGATTGAGAGGTTTCACTGACCTCTGTTTACCTCTGTGTGTTCTGGTGGCAGGGCTGTCAATATTAGCATGTTCGTTAACACATGCAATTTCATTAATTTTGTTTAACACTGATTATTTTTTAGTGGTGTTAAAGGGATAGTTTGCCCAAACATGAAAAAATTATGTGATCATTTACTCACCCTCATGTTGTTCCAAACCCATAAAACTTTGGTTAATCTTTGAACGACAAACTAAGATCTTTTTAATAAAACCCGTAAAAAGAATCCTTATGAATCGAGTGGTTTAACCAAGTCGAATAGATAAGATCGCTTTATATGATGAACAGATTTCATTTAGGTACACGTATGTGTTTATATGTGAATAAAAGCCTAAATTAAATCTGTTAATTGAAAAAAAGATTGTCTCTTCACATGACTTTAAAATGCTCGATTCATATGTATTTGTTTTACAAAGACTTTATGGCTTTAAGTTTTGGTTACCTACCTGGACTTTTAATGGAGGAACAGAAACCTCTCAAGTTTCCTTAAAATATCTTAATCTGTTTTTCAAAGATTAACCAAAGTTGGTTTGGATGGAATGACATGAGAGTAAATGATGACACAATTTTAATTTTTGGGTTAACTATTCTGTTAACATATTTATTCAGCTTAACATTCTATTTTGTGTGATTTCTTAAGTGATCAGATTATTCGGTTGTCATTGAAACTGTAGATTGTAGCACATAAATTGGCTTTCCTTTGTATTGTGAAATATAATTAAATTTAAAATAAATGAGTTATCTTTGAGAATAATGCAAACAGCACCGAATACTTTACATATTCAGTTTTTGTTTGTGTGAGTGAAGTCACTGTTGCATTTACACTACAAGTGTCATTCACACAAATTGCTGAACCTAATAACTACACAAAGGACTAGTATTTGGTTTTCTTATTTTAAAATGAAACCGAGTGTGTTAACTATGCAAAATATTAGACATTAATTGGAATGATTAATGAATGTTTTTTTTTTATTTTATTTTTTTTATAGTTGTCTCTGCATATTAAGCTGGATTGGACTATGATAAAGTATTTTAGCATTGGGAAAAATGCACAATTCAACCACTATAGCCCATTAAAAACTCTGGGATTGTGGTGCAATATGCTGCTGGCCCTGACTGTACTGGACAGAGCTATATCTGTGGATCAAAAGGGTTCTCCAGAAAGCTGTCGATAAGCATGTCGATAGAGCTGCCTCTTCTGGTTGTTCAGCGTGTGAGTGTGCAGCCGTCAGCATTTGTGATAAAGATATATCCATCGAAAGTCCTGAAGGCTCATACTCTGATTAAGAATGACCTTCCCAAGGACTAACAAAACATAACTTTTTATAGTTAACTTACCCAAACTCTTCCCCACCAGCCACACATTTTAATAAGTTTCAGTGCTACAGTACTGATGGAGAGAAGGTAAGTTCAGGCACAGATATACTATATGAGGGTGTCTGGCTGGCAGTCAGCATTCTAATTCATCCCAAAAGTGTTTAACAGAGTTCAGGTAAGCAGGGTTTTTCACCATTCAGAAGTGGATTAAGAATGCCTTTTAAATTCCAGTTCAATAACTGAATTTGAACTGATGTAGCAAACAGGATTCCAAATTGCAAATGTAAGTGGAATTAAAATGAATTGAAATTTGTACAGTCATTCAAAACTTTGGGGTCGGTAAGATTTTAAAAAAATGTTATTGAAAGAATTATCTTATGCTCACCAGTGCTGATCACAAATTTATTTATTACTGCTTTTGTATTTGATCACAAATATAAAAGCAGTACTATTGTGTCATATTAAATCATAGAATATTGTTTTCTATTTTAATATATTTTAAAATGTAATTTATTTCTGTGATGGCAAGGCTGAATTTTTCAGCAGTCATTACTCGTCTTCAGTGTCACATGATCCTTCAAAAATCATTCCAATATGCTGATTTGATGCTCAAGAAACATTTCTTATTATTGTCAATGTTGAAAACAGTTGCTTAATATTTCTTGTGGAAACTGGAATACTTTTTTTATAAAAGTAATTATAGCATTTATTTGAAATAGTCTTTTCTGTCACTTCAGTCTCTTACTGACCCTAAACTTCTGAACCTTTGCAGGGGTACGGGAAGTGGGGGTGCTTGGAGTGCTGCACAGGACAGTAAATGCAATGCAAATTTTTGTTCAGTTACATTTATTCATTTTTTATCATTTAATAATTTGTTTGTAATAAACACTTTAAATGGGCAATAAAAATGTTGTTGGTTTTTTAAAGAATAACTAAGATCAAATAAAAACACTTTACGAGCTCAAGCATATAGGCAGAGTTTCTAATAATGTGTTTTTAAGTAACGGTTTTAGTGTTTAAAACATTAAAGATTCATTGTGCAGTCACAAAATCTGAGATTGTGAAATCTTTTAAGTGATTATAAAGGAAGCGCTCGTTGCACTCATTCTACCATGCCAAATCATGCACGCAGCACTGCATATGCTTGATTTTATGTTTCTGAATGTGTTGATACTTTAATAACAAATATTATAATGTATCACCGTTTATGCTGGGATCTGTAGGTTGTGGCTAGATGACACGTAACTTAAAAGTGGAGCATGGAAATCTCATGGATGTACTGAAAAAAAAGTTTTATACTTTTTATTTGTTTAAACTGTGTGCAGTCAAATGTCCTGGTGTATGGGCTATACAGTGTTCTCAGCAATTTTTCTTTTTTCTCAGCGATATGCTTGTTGTTTCCTGGAGTTTTGATGTGTTTTATATACTCGGTATTGTTTCTTAATGGTTTCTCAATAAAGCCCACCGCACGCCCAACCTAAAAAACATCTTCCCATGCCCCTGAACCTTTGTGTATATTACTGAATATATTTACCTAGAAAAGCAAAGTTTGTCAAGACAAACCTCGAATGTTGGCTTTTGGATTTTATAACCTTATTAGTTGGATTTAGCTGGAATAGATCAACTTGTTATTTTTGAGGGATGTCCAGATACATTTAGCCAAATAGGCTTGTGCAAACTTCTGATGCAGTTAGGTAAATGAGAAAGAAGTAATGGAAGACGATTCAGTGCCCACTTAGACACACACATTATTTTCACCACTCACAGAAACGACTGAATTTAGTTGACTGTGAAACTCATCACTCGGACTTTATTGACTGAAACTGCCTCCCTAATAATATAATGTGGTTTGTGCAAAGCTAATGATTATTTCTTTGAGCGTACTGATGCGCATCTGAGAAATTTCATTTACCCTGCTTAGATTAACCATGTTACACCCGCACCAAGAAAAAGATTTACATTATTAGGTAAATATGTTAATGTAATCTCATCCACTCCCCGTGGTCCTTCCATAACTTCATTTTCCCAGGAGGAATTGCATTGAAGTCAGGATGAGTTTAACTGTGCACAGAGTATGAGTGAAGCTCTTTCTTATTTTTGTCTTTATAAAGAAATAAACACATGAATATTTCCTCTGAGACCTCAGCTTTGCTCAGCAAATTAAGCTTGACGTTGACTCTGTGCATCTCTGCTTTGTTATTGTAGTTTATCCCACTGTCAGTCAGTTAACTATTATGTTTGAGTTTAGAGCCACAGGCCTTGCGTGGTTGTGTGAGAGCATCTCTAATCGTCAGGGAATGCATCAGTCTGAACTCATCATCTTTTGAGTCTGAGCTGACCTCTGGCTCATTCTGCCTGAGAGAATGTGTCGAGTTTATCACTGTCTTACAGTTACATCCACAGACCATTCATCTAACAGTGTGGGTGTTGTTCTGATGGCTCATTGAATTAAAGAACAATCAGAGTGAGGTCTTAAGGTAGTTATTTGCTAGTAGCTAACTTTTTTTTTTTTATATAATAGTATAATTTTTTTAAATGTTATATTCTTAAACAGAGGATTTATGCTGCCAGTGTGCAAGTGATAAACAAGTGATATTTTTTTGCAAGATTGCAAACATTCTCTCTAAATTCACCCTCTCTACTACTACAGCCATCAACTGCTTTTATAACAGTATTTGTTACATAACAGTTTACTATTTTAATATATTTTAAAATGTAA
The DNA here is from genome assembly GCA_037950675.1 of Hypophthalmichthys molitrix. Classification (NCBI taxonomy): domain Eukaryota; kingdom Metazoa; phylum Chordata; class Actinopteri; order Cypriniformes; family Xenocyprididae; genus Hypophthalmichthys; species Hypophthalmichthys molitrix. The sequence goes on from CM075497.1 coordinate 20,379,185, forward strand.
TTTATTCCTTTGATGGCAAAGCAGAATTTTCTTCATTGTCACATGATCTTTCAGAGATCATTCTAATACGCTGATTTGGTGCTCAAGAAACATTTATTTATTATTATCAACTTTCTTATTAAGACATTATGTCTTCATTGAAAACAGTTGTACTGCTTACTATTTTTGTGGAAATAGTGGTACTTTATTTAATTTATTTAAAATAATTTATTTAAAATAGATTTTTGTAACATTATAAATGTCACTTTAAATCAGTTTAATGTATCCTCAATAAGTACGATAAATAAAAGTATTAATTTCTTTAAAAAAAAAACCCTGTACTGACTCCAAATGTGTGGTGTTTGTACTTGTACAACTATCTTTGTTAAGACCGGTTTGAGTATTAGACCATCAAAGTGAGGACAAAGAGAGTAAAGTGAGGACATTTTGACTAGTCCTCACTTTCTGAGACCTTTAAAGTAGGGGTGGGAATCACCAGAGGCCCCACGATACAATATTATCATGATACTTATGTCACGATACAATATTATTGCGATTTTGGTAACACTTTATTTTAGGGTCTTTTAACTAGTTATTAGCATGTATATTACTAGAATATTGGCTGTTTACTACTTATTAAGCACATATTAATGCCTTATTCTGCATGACCTTATTCTACATTCTTAATCCTACCCAATACCTAAACTTAACAACTACTTTACTAACTATTAATAAGCAGTAAATTAGAGGTTTATTGAGGGAAAAGTCGTAGTTAATAGTTTATATGTGTTCCCTATACTAAAGTGTTATCGCAATTTTAAATATATTGCGATATTCTGTTTACATGTGTTTAAGGCACTACAGTGATCTGTCATGACACATTAAAGAGCCACAAAATGGTATTTATTGTTTGAATTTCTTTAAAACTTGACAAAATTTGTAAGCTAAGACTTTGTTTCATACCAAAAGTAACTTCCTCTGTCTTGTCTGTTAGTGCAGTGGTTCCCAAAGTGGGGGTCGGGATAAATTAAAAACAAAAACCATGCAAATAAAAGAAGCTATCAACCCTTTGATTTTCCTTCCCCTCGACCGTGACTCCTGAGGTGATTATAACAGATTAACAACATATTAGCAACAGCATCAGTTGCAGCAGGTCAGTTTACAGCACCATGTTAAACATTCAGACATGTGCACGTAGGTAATTCTTTAGGCTTTAAGCTTTGGATATTATTTTTGTCGAAATGAAACATTGGTTAATTTATCGACCAAAGACAACACAGGGAGGAGAGCGGAGAAGCACCACCGTCATGCCTTTGCAATAGATATGCAGAGCAGCACACACTATTGAGCTTTCAGGGTAACGGTTTGGGTTAGGCACTTAGTTGTGATGGGTAGGGTTCGGGTAGAAGCTAGAGACTGTATTGTGTCAGTGAATATACTAACAAAGATAGATGTACAATAATGTGTGTGTTTGAGTGATGCAAACAAATCATTGCATTGTTACGCTATGAATCGATTAATTGAATCACAGTTTGAATTGATTTTGTGGAAGTGAAAATTTGTGACTCAAGACCTTTTTTTTTTTTTTTTTTTTTCCTACTGAAGTTTAAATCATAGATACTGTTAATACAACTTTGTCTTAATGCTGTCATAAAGAAGGATCATGAAACTAGCCTAATGAAAGTCTTTAGATGATGTCATGAGCACATTATATGTGTATGGTGTTGTTACCAAACCACTGTGAGTATTTTGTTGTGTGAACAAGCGGGAACCAGGGCAGCATGTGCAGTGAATAAAAAGCCCTGTGGGCACAGTAGTCTTCAGGGTTAGGGAGGAGAGAGAGGAGATAAGATAAGATAAACTGCATTTCCCAGGAGGCTATGCTATCTCTAGCAGTCAGCCAGACAGTAAGAATGGGTCATTCAGTTTATTCAGACACATGCTGACAAAGCCAAAAACATACACGCTCACATGCTCACATAAAAACTCTGTTCAAACAAACCCGCTCTGTTACATACATTTCCCTAGTCGCACACCAACAAGCCTTGTGTGTTGGGTTAAGCTCTGGCCTTAAATAGGAATTTTTTTCTCTGTCAGTCTCAGATCTGGTTCCCATAGATGAGGACTGGGCCTCAATTTGCAGAGCCACAATGGCCGTATGCTGATGAAGAGATATCTCAAATGAGAGTCACAGCTGACTTTTTCCCATTTCTTCAGAGAAGGCTACACAATAGCGGAATCCAGCTAGAGACATGTCATTCACTCTTATGATTATAGATAGGGTTCAGGCAACAATGGGCTGCAGACACAGATTTGAGGTGTCAGAGAAGGTGAGAAGGTCTTCATAAATCTTCTTTTATACACTGAAAATTACTCAAAAGACTGTGAAGAATGGGAGTGAGAGAAATCAGTCTGGCTACTATTGATTTGTAGTTGGGTTCCCAGACATATCGAGATGCATAATTTATGGGAATGCTGTGTGATCTGGGATAAAACTTGATTTTCAGTGGGTTTCAGTTTTGGTTAACAATATGGCAAGTGGAGATGAAGAAACAATTGTAATAATATTTCCCTTTTACTATTTTTACTTTATCAAATAGCCTTGGTGAGTATTAGAGACTCGGCTCATTATATGGTTTTTGAGTCACGGATTAAGTCATTTTTTGAATCAGCAAAAATCAAACATTATTAAAGACAAGTGAACAGTCATTAATAAAATAAGAAGAAATACACTAATTACAAACATAGATATATACGATACAACAAAGTTAAAAATAAAGTAAAGTCTAACAGTAGTATTCAGGTACATAAATGTAATAATTAAGTGTAAAATAATACTATAGTGTTCGCTGTATAAATTAAATATAGATTAATCTTTGTTAAAGCTGTGTTTTGTTGTTTGATTAACATTAATGACAGACAGTAGCAGGTATTTAAAGGCTGCTGTCAGTTTAAGACCTAATTCAGGGGTCCAATATAATGATACACATCCGATTTCTTTCTCAACTGTTTATGCATACATCTGTGCATACAGATAACAGCGCATAAGCGCATAAGTTCTCTTTTGCCTCTTCTTGTGTTTGAAGTGTCTGAAATGTGTAAATTGGCAAGACGAAACACATGCAAATGATAAACTTTCACTTTATGATTGTTAAATCTGCAAATCACATGCGTGCCGAACCGTGGGGCCTGGTCCGTACGGATCACGGATCAACTACGATCCGTTACAGCCCTACTATTAACCGATCAGCATCCAGAAGTTTTTTAACATTAGTTCGTATTTTATCCTTAAACATTTCTCTGTGTTGCTTCCTCTCGTAGGTCGGCAGACGTGTCCACCAGAGAAGTTTGACTGTGGAGGCTCGACAAGCAAGTGTGTGTCGTTGTCATGGCGCTGCGATGGTGAAAGGGACTGTGAAAATGGAGCAGATGAGGAGCAGTGTGCTGCAGGTAAGTCCAGGGAGGGAGAGAGAAAGAAAGAAAGAGAAACTTGCTAAAAATAGCTCCTGTCTGGATAATGCATAGTCAGACTTCAGCGCAGTATGTGTGTGAACTTAATGGAGTGGAGTGTAGGTAGTGATGTGTGAGTGAAGTACAGAAACACATTTCTTTACGTCCTCCTGATGTGTAGGATAGATATTACAGAATGCTCTGGATCTTAAAAAGTGGGCCTGAATTTTAGTTTCAGACACCCAACAGTTGGTTCTTGCATTGATAGATTTTTACAGTGTGTGAGAGTGAATGCTTTATGGGTTGTGACTGTAAATAAAATAGCAAAATAACAATTCTGCTTGCACACGCTCTTTCTCTCTCTCCCTTCTGCTCTCTCTCTTTCTCTCTCTCTCTCTCTCATACATGCGCATACACACACACACTAATCTAGCTGCCAAATACAGGTATTTCAATTTAATATTAGATTATAAACAAATATTGATTTTTGCTTTGCTCTTTGACATGCAACCTATACAAGCATTGATTCTCCCACTACCTCTTTTATGGAGATATTATGTATTATACATTTGGCCTTTTAAAGCCCTTCAGGATCTTTATCATTATAACAACTACTGATGTACATCTGAAAGGGTCATAGATGAAAGCAAACTCAGCATTTTAACTCCATTTCCACTGTGATAAATCCACTGGCTAAATGTTTCCAGTATTAGACTAAACCACCTGTTGATTATTATTAGTAGTATCATATTGTCTATTGTCTTTGAAATTTTTATATGGAAGAATTTAATTATCGCCAAAGTCACACAGCACAGAATGATCAGTTTTGATTTTAAGCTTTTAGTTTTAGTTTAATAGTGCTGAACATTTAAATCAATTTATTAATTGCAACTGAATGTTCTATAATCCTAAAGAGAGTATTCTTGAAGATTGTGAATCCTCTAAATTAGTTAAACATTAGAAGCTGTCCATATGTTGTTGTTTTATTGTCAGTTCAAATGAAAGAACCGTATGTGTGCCTCTTCACAATTTAAAACCTAAATATACTGATGAGATCACACTGGTTGAGCATAAAGAGGATGCAAAAAGATTATTGTGTTTCTGCATTGACCATTATCCATTAATGTCTACAAAATACATATTTCACTATTTAATTGCCTTGTTGTGCTCATAATATGTAATTATCCAGCCTTTTATCCAGCCTAGACATGTGTGCTTTTCATATCTCCAAACACAGCCGAGCGAAGTCTCTTGTCTTTGTGTCACTATAGGCTTACGCTTTCTCTTATACTTAATCATGTAATAATGAAATACAGGACACGTCTTTCAACTCTAGCTCGATCTTTTATGTTTTTCCATTTTCTAACTATTAGCACTATGATTAGCACCGTGACAGCGTTTGTTTATCTCTGTGGATTTATAGCTGTGATTTGCGTGTCGCACGGTCCTGCGCTGAACTGGAAAATAAGAGCATTAACATCACTGTAATATTTCACTGTGCTGCTGATTATAATTGATTTCCTGCTTGATGTCTGGTCCTGAGACTTCTATTTTTTATTATAGAATAACCTGCAGGACTGCTCCTTTTGATTTATAATTGAAGGCATTAAGACACGGTCTATGAATACATATTACTCTTAATGCTGTACAGCCCATAACTTCTGAAGAATCATGTTCCCACAAAAATCACATTTCAAATCCTTTTCAAATCGGTCACCTCCACATGAACCAGAAGCTCATCAGTCAGGTGTGGCAGAACAGGGATGATTGTAACACTTTTTGGGTTTTGCTCATTTATTATGAAACATGTTTAGCCTAAACCTTTAAAAGTCTTTACAATTATGTATTTGATCTATTGTAAATACATATACTACCATTTCTGATTATTATCACAGCTGAAAATGGTTGTTCTGTTTATTATTTTTGTGGAAAACATGATACTTTTTTTTTTTTTTAAGAATTCTTTTAGTAGAAAAGTTCAAAAGAACAACATTCATGACATGGATTTTTTTTAATTATTATTTTAAGATGTTCCTTAAAGTTAACTTATAGTAAGTAAGTGTTTTGAAAACATTATCCATGTAATCGTCATTTACAGACAAAGCATTGTGAAATCACTTACTTAGGGTTTGTGATGCAGCTGCTGTTGGATTCAATACAGTTGGCTGCTTCACGTTTCAATAAAAGTTTCTTTGCCAACTCTCCAACACTGAGCCTCGTTTACAAAATAAAATGCTCAGAACAAACATATAATCCTAAAACCCTATCCAGATCAGGACGCCATTAAAATTAGCCATCCATTTGTTTCCGATGCTGGGAGGCTTCTGAAGTCTGTACAGAGATGCAAATGAGCTGTTTAAACTGTATGTGTTAAAGCAAACTTTCTTTTACTCTTGAATTTGTCCTGTTGTTGACATACTCCAGTGCGTGGGGTATGTCAAAAACTGAACGCGCATCTGTATACTGTATCCAGTGTAGACAGGGTCAGTGATTATAGTGGGTTCTATTAGGCAAGGTAGGCTGAATGCCAGTCAGTAGGGCCTATGGTGCAGTGATGTATAACTATTTGTCAATGTTGATCTGGAGGTAGGCATATGCAAAAAAAGCATTTCTCAAAAGTTTGTTCAGAAGCATGTCTAGTTAGTTGGAAGAACATTTTTGGGAATAATATTGGTGGTGTTTTGTTTTGTAGATTCAAAGTTCACAATTCTTAGTACCCTGTGGGCTGGATCAAATGCAATAGCCTTTTACAGAGCATTATACTATAATACATAATGCTAAAAACATGATACTGTTTTAGTGTTTTAATTTACTTAAAGGGTCAGCAGTGCCCTTTTAGTGGCTTTACCAGACTCCACACATATATGTAAAGCAAGCTGCACCCACAAAGCTCTTTGCAGTGTGCAAAAGGTTGGAAGATTTACATAAAACATATCTTGTGGAGTCACAGACATGAATAATATACCTCCTGACATCATATTCCCATTTCTGTAGAAGAAAGGTGGTATTTGCCCTCAAACTCAGCTTTCCTTTTGCTCTCTACTCTCTCTTTCCCCTCTATTACCTTAATCTCCAGATACACTGCGAAGGAAGCTTTTAAGTATAAATTATTATTGGTAAACTGCATTAAAAATGCACAGTCAAAGTACCCTTTGCTCTTGTGGAAGCCCTGTGAAAAAAGTTTGAAAGGTTTTAATTTCTGAAACTGCATTTAGGCAGAGAGAGGGACCCCTGCTGAGGCAGAGCTGTGGCGTTTAGCTCATTATGTGGGTGGAGCTCCATGACGTGAGGGGGAAAATCCCTCAAAGCCTCAAACATGTGAAGTTAAATTGCTAGTTGCTTATATTCTTAATAATAAATGTCCATGTTTGTGTTTATAAAGTACAGAGCCAAATAAACACAAACATGTATTTTTGCTTGAATTTAAAAATCTTCACATTTACATTTACATTTATGCATTTGGCAGACGCTTTTATCCAAAGCGACTTACATTGCATTATACTATACATTTGTATCTGAGTATGTGCAATCCCTGGGATCGAACCCATGACCTTGGCATTGCTAGTACCATGCTCTAACCACTGAGCTACAGGAATCTTCAGACTTCTAGTTTTGCCTGGCCAAACTAACAGCATGATTGTAGAAGTTGTAAAGGGACGTTTACACTGTTGTATGGATTTCTGTCAATCCATTAGTAAAAATGTACCGATTATGTGACATAAATAATTCAAGCTAAAACTGTTCCATGCTACAGTAGTATGAATTAATGTGCTACTAACCAGCTCAAGCAAAACTCTGAGTATCTTTCAACAATTTCATGTCACAAACCAGTTTATTTTAAAGGGATTGTTCATTTACTCATCATTTCATTCCAAGCCTGTATGGCTTTCTTCTGTGGAACACAAACAAAGATATTTTGAAGATTGTAGCCAAATAGTTTTGATGACCGTTGACTTCCATTGTATGGCAAAAAAAAAAAAAAAAAACACTGAGGTACTTCTCGAAATATCTTCTGTGTTCTACAAAAGAAAGTTATAGAGAGAAAAACATCAGGGTAAGTATTTTCCTTATTTTATGTTTGGGTGTACTATGTGTTTAATATCTTGTTCATACCAAGAAACAGCTATATTAGCATTCACACCAACAGATGCTAACATTCTATTTATTATAAGAGTGTGCTGCAGTTATGTCGTCTGCCTCTTAGAATGCTTGAGCTTTAGTCAGGTGGATTCTAAATTGGCTGTCAATGTTTTTATTGTTCATCAGCTGGAAAAAAATTCTGAAAGTGATTTTAACGGTTCCTTTTTGTTGTTAACATTTATAGCTGTGGTGTGGAATTTGCTATTCATAGAATAGAAAGATTATTAAAAATGTATTGTGCTGTCAACTGATTAATCACACCTACAACATTAAAGTTTTTGATATATTTTTATATTGTAATAATTTCACATTTAATCTCCAAATTAGTGTAGAAACAACATAAAGACAGTATATTTTAAATATTTGATCTAACAGGTAGGATATATAGCTACAGAAATTGAATAAAGTTATCAAATACTTCACAGTCTTCTCTGCATAAATTTTAAATTAAATATAAAATAATCTTTTATTAAAGCTATAAAAGTTAAACAGTCAAGAGCAGCGAGTGATTTTCTCTTTTCTCTTTTGTTGTTTGATTACCTTTAATGACAGAATGCAGCAGGTTTATTAGGCTGCTGTTACTTTAAGACCTGACGCACATGACACTAACACGCATCCTATTTACTCACAACTCTTTACGTTCATTTAAGACTTTAATTAACTCATTGAAGAGTCGGCTGTGCTTACGAGGATACTCGACAAAACGGCCATTTTGGCATAATTTTGTGTTTTTGTCCGTTCAAGCGTGAAAGAGAACTCAATGCAGCCGGTGTGGTGTCTGAAGCGGCTTTCTGAATTAACAACTATGATGGAGAGGGACAATCTGGTGTCAAAACATGCGTCAATTAATTCAAGTCACATCCCTCAGTTTGATTTGTTAGCACTGCATCTGGACAAGAGAGGTAGATATCTCAAATGAGCTGTCAATTTCCAAAAGTGCCACTAAATGTTCAGTTTGGTCCTGTACTACACCAAGTGAAGGGTCACAGGATGTGATTGTCACTCTTGTGAATAGCTGAACTCTTTGTGGACAGAACAAGATTAAGCTCTCAAACAGAAGAGTGACCACCATATTTATCTGTAGTGTGTACATGGCAATTAAAAAATGTATGTCTTCCAGTTACTTTGTCACTGCAAATGTGTGAACATGTTTTAAGGGTTATCTTTTTTCTTTTTTTTGTTAGAATAAAGAATTTGTAAAATAAAGGTGCTTCTCAGCCCCTTTTATGTCTATTAAATGCTTGAGTGTTTGTGTTTTATGATGCAATATAATTGGTTTGTTATTACCACAGTTAGATTTGTGTCATGCTGTGGGTGATATTACCATTGAGAACTCACGACTCTCTCTTTATCATTTTGTGTTCCCTACCTCTGCCTCTCGTTGTACATCCATAGAGATTAATGTACCGCACAGACACCCACTTGATTCCTGCAGACCCATCAGAAACTAATTAGGAGAGATACTAAAACATTGCTAAAGCAATAAAAAAGAGATTACAATATGACATGTGTGAAACTCTAGAGTATATAGACTTCTGCATTGGAAATTTAACTGTCACTAGAATTAATGCATTTTTTCTCAAACGATTTTTTTTCTCCAAACAATTAACACAGACATCCAAACAGACTCTTACTATTGAAAAAGCATGTTTATCAATGAAGATCCTTTTTTTTTTTTTTTTTAAACTTGTGTTTTCACCTCTTATTTCTGTCTGGCCAGAGAATTTCATTCACACAATGTTTTCTCAAGCTTTGGATTTAATGAAAGAATAGATGTAAATGTTGAACCCACACCTGGAACGCACTTGACTCAATATCTCTGCAGGCTCTTCATTGCTTGGAGAAGAGTTACTTTGTCAAAGCTTGTGGTCGAAAACTTCCCATCTACAGGAAGAAATGTTTCTTGAGCTCCAAATCAACGTATTAGCATGATTTCTGAGGGATCATGTGACATTGAAGACTAGAGTAATCGATGCTGAAATTCAGCTTTTCCATCAAAGAAACAAATTACATTTTAAAATATATTAAAATAGAAAACAGACATTTTAAAATGTAATATTATTTTACAATATGACTGTTTTACTGTATCCTACCAACCCCAAACTTTTGAACAGCAGTGAACACTGGAACAACTCCTCAACAATTTGACCTACATTTAATATTTATAACTGATTCGCTCATGAAAATCAAACATGAAGTTGCATTTGCAGCTCACTCAGGGTCAGAGGAAGGTCATGTTTGCTGTGTGCATACTGTAGCTGCTAGCACTGAAACATAAGCATGTTTACTATGACAGGTACTCAACTGTGAACTCATTCTCGTGTCACTACCTTGGCCACACACCACAGCCTATTCAATGAATTAAGATGGAATGGAAATTGCAGTCAAGCACTGAGGCGTGTAATGTCGATCATTGCCTTGAGATGACTATGAGAACAGATAAGAGAACCAAGGGGAGCTAGTGATACCCAGTAGATCTTAATGTGGGTGGTTCAAAGAATAGTAAAAATACTGTGATGGAAGGAAGAAATATATTAAACATCAGAAAAGATAGAAAAGACGAACATGTGAACCAGTCTCTTAGTTTGTGGAGAAAGAAGTTATGTGTGGGAGTATATATACACAGTTGTTTGAGTGAATGTGTAAAATTTGCTGTTCTTGGAAAGGCTACAAGCAAACAGTCTTCTCTGTGTCCTTTAATATATAAAACAGTGTGGGTGTAATAAATTGATTCTCTCTGTTCCAAAACCTAGTAAACGTAGGCAGCATCCTAAAAGGAACCTAACAAGGGCCTCATTTGAGGTCTTCTACGTATATATATCATATACAGGGCTTGACATTAACACCCGCCAACCCACCAAATGCAGGTAGATTTCAGCTGTGGGTAAGACCGCCACTCCCACTAGCCACTTTAACGGGTTAAATATAATTTCAGCCTACAGCTTAATCAAAGGTAGCCAAGCTTGTAGCACAAAATTACAATCCAATCACAATTCGTTATCAATTAACATGCAGTTAGTGAAGGCGGGATCGCGGGATGAATGACACACAACAGAAGCGCTCTCTCTTGTGTGCTCTCTGTCGCGTGCCCGAATAGTCAAATACAGGCACACAGAGATGTCAAAATGTCCATTGTGTGGAGTGTCTCGCGTGAATACGGTCGGTTATGACTTAAGTGGACGTAAACAGGTGAGTAAAAACTGGATGTGTCAGTATATTTTGTCGATGCATTCAGCAGCCCAATTAAATAGGCCTACCTGTCTGTCATTAATGTTAATCAAACAGTTAAATAAATGTATACATGTTAAATAAACCTACTGTATCTGAAAAAAAAAAAAAGAGTTAATTTAGTTTACTGTTGTATTGGTAATTTGCTTTTGTTTTGTTTTTTTGTATAGCCTAACAAAAATAACTTTATAAAAAAAATTAAATTTTAAAATTTCTCATATTATGGTCTTATTGCCCACCTACATACCAGCTGATATACCATGTAGTTTTGATAAAGGTGGTCAATCTGAAAGATTGAAAGCGTTTTAAATCTAGCTAAATCAAGCAAAATGACTCAAAATCAAGTAATTTTAGCATGCCAAAGTCAACTTTAATCATATAAAATTTAATTTCCCAATCAGCAAAATTGTGGCCAGTGAAAATGCTGTGTGGTTAGTAACTTTGGAAACCACTAGCCACAGTGGCTGGTGAACGAAAAAGTTAATGTCAAGCCCTGATCATATGTGTGTGTGTGTGTGTGCAATTTATACATTAAAATTTATTACTGTGATGGCAATGCTGCTTTATCAGCAGTTATTACTCCAGTCTTTAGTGTCACATGATCTTTCAGAAATCATTCTAATATGTTGAATTTCTGCTCAAGAAACATTTCTTATCAATGTTGAAAACAGTTGTATTGCCTAATATTTTTGTTGATTTTTTTTTTTTTTTCAGGCATCTTGGATGAATTCTTCAAAGAACTTAATTTATTTGAAATAGAAACTTTTTGTAACAATGTAAAAGTCTTTACTGTAACTTTTGATCAATTAAATGCGTCCTTGATCAAATGTATTCATTTCTTAAAAGAAAAAAAAAAAATCTTACTGACCTCAAACTTTTGAACTATAGTGTAAAGATTTTTGATGAAATAATCTATTTCACTAAGAAATTTTAACTATTTAATTTAAAACTATCATTGCATTTTATAATTTGTTATATTATCATTATTTTGTACTTTTAAATAAATGTAATAACATTTTTTTAAAGTATCTTGGATCTTGAATGATTTTACTCAGAAGCTTGTTGCAGAGCATTTTGGTGTTGCCTTGTCTATTAAGGATGTCTAGGTAGCTCACTAGAATTTGCAACAGAGCATCTGTCTTTCTCACCCCATTTTTTTGCTTTTTCACCCAGAGAAGGCTTTAGCACTTCTTTGGGTGCTGTGAAAATTCTCATCACAGAAAAACACAACCTATCACAACCTACAACACTCTGCCGCTGCTATACCACTGAGGAGGGCTTGGCCGTAATAATAAAGTACTACAGTATCTGCTGAAGCATTTCCTCAAGGGAGATTCAGAGGGGCTAGATGCGACACAGCCAGAATATCTATTAATCTGACTATATCAGTATCTTCAGGATTATTACCAACAGCTAATGTGATTACAGCAAATAATAAATCTGTTTTCATGCATCCATGTAAAATTATAATTACAGCACTGGCGGAAAGTATAAGCCGTGCAATGTTTTAGATATCTATTTGTGTGATGATGTTCTTGTTGTTCATTTTATTTCCTGGGTGACATTGAAGATAATGAATTCTGATATTTGCTGTCTGATACAGTATATGTTAGTCCCCTGATGGAAGCATACAGGAATTGACCATGATTCCCAGTGAAATTAAAGAATCATTTGCTTCTTGATAATGCCAGAATGAACGCTGGTTCATTTAAATTCTAGGCTTTAATAATTATTACCACAATCCGATAGGTGTTATTCCATTATGGAATATTTTGTGTGCACAGGGACACATACAGGGTCTATACAGGGAAGCTTTTGCCCTTTAAGGCTTTCTGTGGGTGGGAATATTGGCTGTACTCAGCACACAGTTACATAGGCCGAGGTGTTTGCACCCGTGTAATTCCAGACATTATGCTGAACCCCTTCTATCCCCTGACAATAGCCTGATATTTCTCTTTCATCTGCACTGCCATTTGGTAATCCACCCAGAGGTAATGCCCCCTATCCCTGGTCAACATATTCCGCACTTCAGCAGGTGTGAAAATGTCTTTCCTTTCACCGTAAACAGCTGAAGGCTTGGTGCAGAGAGGTTTGTCCAGAGCGCGCTGCTCTAAATGAATTTGTAGCACAGAGGGGTCAATCATTTCCAAACTGTATAATAGCACTTTAGACCATTTCAGCTGCTCTCTCACTCATTTCTGCACTGTAAAAAGGAACTTGCACTTGTTACCTTGAGGCGCTATTTCTCTTATGAGTCACATTGCGTTATCTAAAACATAAAATGACCTTCATTGGTGTCAACCAAGTCAGGTTTGATTGAGTCATATTAATTAATTTCTTGGAGATGGATAAAAATTTAGTTAATTTAAATGCTTATACATTCAGGTTAACTTAAAATCAGTTAAAAGTCCTATGGAATTAAAATTTTAGTAGTTTTGGCTTTCAGATCATGTGTGTTATACTATTTATATGCTAATGTACTCCTAAATGTTGACTGAATTTACTTTTAGCAGGTCATGGGCATTTAAAATTTAGCAGATTTTCTTTGCTAGACTAAGTGTAAATAGCAAAACGAAGAGTATTTTTCTATAGTATAAATAGTAGTTAAGTGCTAGCAGCACTAAATGTAAATGGTGTTAGATGCTATTTATACTTAGTGCAAATAGTGTCAGATACCATTTGCACCTCCAGTGTATTTTTGTACATTTTAAAAACAGTATGCAATAATAACATATTCAAGCCGCGTTTCCACCAAAATTACCCGGAACAATTTGTCCCAGGAACTTTTTTCATCCTAGATCTGTTTCCATCGCGGTTTATACTGTGAAGCTTAGTCTGGTGACGTTGGACTGCGCATAACGTATAAGCTTAATAAAGCCTGAACTTCATTGTCGGCCCATCGGTTGTTTTTTTTTTCCCCTGAACTTTGAAAAAGTACTACCTTGCGAGCAGGGACTGTCTGAGGGGGAAATTTTTACCCGGAACTTCATTTAGACCCCGGTCCCTGCGGTTGAAACACACCAAGTACCACACCATAGTCACTAGTTCCAGGGGAAAGTTTCTGTGGTGGAAACATGGCTTTAATGTATATTTATTAAAATAATAAATGAATGCTGCCTTATTGGGACCTCACTTGTTCCTATCCCTAAAGCCCACACTGTAAAAAAAAGCAAGCTATTAAAGTACTGGCAGCAGAGTCGCCAGCAATATATTATAATTCTATGGTATTAATACTTGAAATTATATTACAGAAAAAAAAAAAAATACATGCAATACATTTCTGTGATTATTTCAATTTACAATACACTTTACAAATAGTGAGATAAAAACAACCCAATTCGGGTCATTTTGGTAACACAGCTGTAGGTCAAAAAGGGAACCCCAAAATAGGTTGCAAATTAAAATCACACAGGAAATAAATAGTAGAAACACAGGCAACAGTAATAGGCTAATAAAAAGGTGAACCTTTATTTATAAGCAAGAACAACCAAAATGGACAAAAATATGGTAAAAGCAACGTGAACATTTGTAAGAAAAAGTGCAGATAAAAGAATATCTCAAACTCTGTTGTATAGCTTATACAGTTAAATGAAATTGCTTTTAATAATTAATAATGTTTAAGAACAAATTTGACTATTTGACTAGTTCATTTATTTTTTTCTCCCGCAAACAAGCACTACAGCCAAAACTATCAGGCTGAGTGCCACCAAGAAATACAGTCTGAAAGCCTTAATAAACATTGAAATTTAGGAATAAATGATGTATTACAGTGAATCAACAGGATTTTACACTCTCCGTTCAAAGTTCCCTCGCATCTCCGCTTCGATTAGTTCTATTTTAACCAGCAGCCATATCACCCTGTAGCCCAAGACTGGTTGCCCACTGAAGCTTAGCAGGAGGTGTTAGTGAGGCCAGCAGGGGGACACTATACTGTCAAAAAGCACCGTCCTTCGGATGAGACGTTAAACGGAGTTCCTGACTCTCTGTGGTTGTTAAAAATCCCAGGATGTCCTTCGAAAAAAGTAGGGGTGTAACCCTGATATCCTGGCCAGATTTGCCCATTGGCCTCTGTCCATCATGGCCTCCTCATCATCCCCATGTACTGATTGGCTTATGACTCGGTCTCCTCTCCACCAATAAGCTGGTGTGTGGTGGGCGTTCTGGCGCAATATGGCTGCCGTCGCATCGTCCAGGTGGATGCTGCACATTGGTGGTGGCTGAGGAGATTCCCCCTTCCATATGTAAAGCGCTTTGAGTACCCAGAAAAGCGCTATATAAATGAAACAAATAGTAATAATATTTTCAACATGTATTCCTGTCATGAGCACTGCAAACATGGATAGGAAGCTCGTATTCAAACGCCTGTGAAACACCCGTTCAGTGCCATTATGCTATTGCTTCAAAAATGCACCAACCCACAGTACATTGTGTACTACAGTACAAAACTGTAATACATAAATACAGTAGATTACTGTTGAAAATGGGCTGTAAATTAACAGCATTTGCTTACTGTGGAAAAATATTGCCCAGAATGCATTGTTTTCTACAGCACATTACCATTTTATTAGAAAACAGTATGTTACTGACAGAATTTGGCCGTTTTTTTTTTTTTTTTTTACAGTAATTATTTTACAGTTCACCCCTACACCTACCCAGAACCTTAGCTATACCTGAACCTGCTAATTAGTACAGGTGTCCTTGAGGTTCTTGGAATGGTTCTGAGCATGGTAACACCATGTTAAAAGCCTGCCCGATCAACACGAAGACATTAAACTATCTAATAAATCCCACTATTAAATACCCATTAGACATTTCCACTTTTCAAATTTTTTTTAAATAAGCGTCTCTCCAAGCTATAATGTTATGGGAAAAGGAAGAATTATGGGAACAAATTTTAACCTTGATTTCACTGAGAATTTCAATGAAACAGTAGCTCACTGCCAGAGTTCTATTACTGGTTTATTTTTCTCACACAAGAAGAGTCATATGCCAGAGTTGCCAAACAAAATGTCGGATTGCTTCTAAACTCATGGCTGACTAATGAACCACACTGACAGCTCACAGAATGACTGGCCTAAACTAATTCCCTGTCCTCTTCAATTTTTCCTTTTTCCTAGTATATCCTCTTTTCCTTACACTGTGCCCGCAGGAGCTGTTGTCAGCACTGAGAAAAGCTTCATGAGGGGAATCTCGTCCAAAGCATCATAGTCTTTAACTGCTTCAGTATGTTTGTGGCATTGCGTCCCCTCAGCTCAGTGCATCATGGTTACAGCCTGGTGGAGGGTAGTCTTTCTCTCTGATACGGGATACTATGATATTATGGGCTGATAGAGGACAGTGGTGAACGCACCATTAACTCTGTACTGACTTAGTGCCTCGAGCCATTTGCTGAGCATAGCATGAGCCTTAACGCTAAAGATGCCTCTGGTGGCTTGTTCTCAT
Source organism: Hypophthalmichthys molitrix (assembly GCA_037950675.1). Classification (NCBI taxonomy): domain Eukaryota; kingdom Metazoa; phylum Chordata; class Actinopteri; order Cypriniformes; family Xenocyprididae; genus Hypophthalmichthys; species Hypophthalmichthys molitrix. The sequence continues at coordinate 20,395,424 of CM075497.1, forward strand.
AGATATGGGCTGGCCATTTAAATTGAAATATCTTTGGTGTAACTGTTGTGTTAAAAGTGTTCTAGTCTTCTTATGTATTGTTTTAAAAGGTGAAGTGTGTGTTTTATATATATATATATGAAAATGATTTCTATTCCAGTTCATTGTATCCAGACAAATATACAGTAAGCCAGCTATTTTCATTCTGCCAATGAAAAGACTTCCAAACAAAGTTCCAACATAATCAACCACCCTCGTTGCTCAGGTATTTTGGTTGGTGCCTCTGAGTAACAGTAGTAAATCAGAATAAATCCAGCATTTTTAAACAGATTGATTGAATGAATGATTTAGTGACTCACTTATAGAGTTTTTTGCCTTCTGAATCATTCAGTGTTTTGGGTGGATGACTCAATGAATAACTCAAAGATAGTCACCTACATTTATGTAACCTATAGAAAAAGTCACTTAAAAATCATGAAATAATTTTAAAAGTTGGAACGTCCTGCATTGTGGCATGCATCAAAAGCTATTTAAAAGGAATTTTGCTAATCATTTTATAATTTGTAAGTAATTATTATACAACAGTTAGTTCCAGTCAAATATTCCATGTCTCTCAATTAACACCCGGACAGAACAGCTGTATGTATTTCACATTCACTTCTGCTATGTTTATTTCAGCTCTCTGTTGTTTGCCTGTGTGTGGTTCAAGGTCACAGAGATATTGCTAATGTAAAGCCCTATCTACTACCTGTCTGTTGTTGGCCCGGGGAATGCGTAGGCTATGTGACATTGGTCAGTGGAATTCAATTGACCTGCTTTGAGCTTTTCGTTTCCCCTCTTTTAAAATCCATTCACTGTTGTGCATGACCTCTAAAGAAGATAGCATCAAAATCCACACAGCAGACATATATCAGCAGCCTTTGAATGACGAAGTCAATCTGGCTTAGAGCTGTGTGTGTTTACTATCTACAATGTACACTTTCATGTCTCTGTAACATTGGGAAAGGTGGAAATCCCATTTAATCTAAAATTGTTCTTAAAGAAACAGATCGATTTAGTTTATTTCTGTATTAAAATTTCAAGCATTTGTTTGGCCCAAAGTCATTAGTTAGTAAAAAAAAAAAATAACAACTTAGCATTGAAAAGTATCTTTCTAACTGCTGTAATATCCATGTTTACAAACTTATAAAATACATTTTTACATTTTCTGTCAAAAGATTTTTTAGTTGTCCTTTGCCCATTAAAAAGCTAAAGATTATAACGTGCTAAATGCTAAATAGTTTCCAGGACTATATGGATGCTAAGGTGTTTTGGGTGCTTTTAGCACATTGAATACAGTTTGTAGGATGTTCTTGTTGTTGTTAGGGCATTGCAAGATGTTATTGTGGTTGGTTGCTGTTTTTCATGTCCAAATAAACAACCCTATTATCCCTACAAATGGCTTGGATCCCTCATCAATGTAATACTTAGCAAGCACCACTAATGAATATTTAGCATAGGTTTAAATATTATGTGAATTTATACATTCAATTCGCATCTTCTGCAAGTGTATAGAGCCAGATGATTTGATTTTCATTCCAGCTAGAATATGACAGTACTGTCTGAGATCACTGGTGTATGAAAACGCTGTCCATGTTTGTTCTGCTGCTCTTTGAGAAGATGTTGTTTTAGGCTGGTGTCTACATCACAGGCCAACCCCTTTTCATTTTCACTGCTGCCCTTCTTCTCCCTCAAGAGAAGAGCAGGGTCACCCAATCCAATCTCCCACTGTTTAGAGCTAACACAACCTTCCATCCCATGCTCTGTACACACAAGAAAGACTCAATCACTCCCCTTTCTTTTAACAGCATGCTACGTTTGTTGTCTGCCTTGACCTTGACGGTAGAGAATTATAGTAGCTGGATAAAATCTACATATTTCACTCCTGTGTCAAATTTGTCAGAAGATTGTCATTCCAGAAGATGTTATTCCACCCTTTCCCCTCAGCTATTCAATAGTCATTGAAGAGACCTTTGAATGGCCGACAGCAGATGCAGAGGTTGCTTTCCTAATGGACATTTTTTTTTTTAGCCAATTAGACGCTTGTTGGCTAATCAGCTTTGCAAAAACACAATTAGCAACATATCTCATTGAGCATTATTGTAATTGGCTTCAAAAGCAACCAGCATAGGTGGTGAAATACGAAATATGAATCAGCTGAAGTGCAATGAACAACAAGAATGACCTTTCCGTGAGCAGCACAAATAACATTGATTTCGAGTCGGGCAATACAATTTTGATAATGTCACCATTTTGACGGTGAAAGTGTTTTATGAGCCCCAGCTGCTCTTTGCAGATAGTTTGCATATTTACAGGTTTATCGACGCAAAGTCACAAACAGTCAGGATCGATTGCTCTCCCATCCCATCCACTCAAACACAATCGCACCCGATCACATGCTCATAAGCCATTTCAAATCCTTTTACAAAACTAGCCCCCATGAATGTAATACCTAGTCGCCTTACAGCTCTTCAGGATGGTTATTCTAGTGGGGTGGGTGACCCCATTAAAGAATGGACAGGCGTTTACTACAGCACAGTTAAGCCCATTTAGTGTCTGTCGCCAATGTGGGGCTGAAGTGTGAACTTCAGGTCATCCGCAGCACAGTTGAATCAGTGAGGTCCTGGAGCACACATCAGCACAGAATAGCTCAGAGCTCATGCTACATTCGTCATAAATTTCCAGTGAGCATTACTGTGCGATTCAGTCATTTTACTGTAGTGGTACTTCATTGGTTTGGTCATATGGCAGCGTTAAATAAAAATCCTTAGTTTTTATCCCATCTTCTTTTATCCACTAATTTAATAGGCATTATGAAACAGGTTCCTTTTTTCAGCTTGAGAAAATTGTTATGAATAAATTGAGGTTGGTGCAACATGTGTAGACAGTTTAAATTGACATTATAAGGCCATAACACTACAAGGGGCTGTTTTGAAAGAGAATTAGATGCTGATATTTCTACAAATATCCTCTTTTCATTTATCAATTATCAAACACAAATGTAAGGAAAAAATATTGAAATGGAGACTTTAGCTTATCCTTGAGCATTTTACTTCTTTCTAAAAGAAAAGTTGGAAACACAGAAGACAAATAAGTCATGATGACAAAAAAGAACGACAAAAAGTTAATGGATTTTGTTGATGTATAAAGCCATGTTTCCACCGCAGGAACTAGGGACTTTGGGGTGGTACTCTGTGTGTTTCGACAACAGGGAACAGGGTCTAAATGAAAAATAAAGGTAAAAAATAAATAGAGGTAAAAATTTCCTCCTCAGAAAGTCGCTGATCGTGAGGTAGTACTTTTTCAAAGTTCAGGAACTTTGAAACAATGGAATAATGGAGTTTAAAAAATACAACCGATGGACCAACAACGAGGTTCCGACTTTTTTTAAGCTTATATGCAGAGGACGAAATCCAGCGGGAACTGGAAAGGCCTACCTCAGCGGACTAATTTACCTAATCTGGACGGTACTTTAGACCGCAATGGAAATGCAGATAGCAACAGGTCTGGGGGGACAAAAGATCCTGGGAAAAAAAGTTCCTGGGACAAATTGTTCTAGGTAATTTCGGTGGAAATGCGGCTAAACACGTTTAACAAATAGTTAAAGGCTAAGATATCAACTGTTTATTGTTCAAGTAATTGTTTTTACATTCTGTGTATGTATTCGAGAGACTTCACTGTGTGATAAAGTACACTCTTCTTTTTTCCAGACGCCAAGGCTTGCCCTTCTAAAGAGTTCCAGTGCCGTAACCGTCTCTGTGTGGCTCCCACGTTCGTCTGTGACGGAGATGATGACTGCGGCGATGGCAGCGATGAGGAGAAGTGCACTGCGGCCACCGCCAGTACCTGTGGGCCGCACGAGTTCCGCTGTAACGACTCTGAGTGTATCCCAGCACCATGGAGCTGCGACGGAGACCCCGACTGCAGAGACAAGTCGGACGAATCTCTGGAGCGGTGCAGTCGTAGGACAGAGCCTCAAAAACCCCATTGCCCTGCGGGGGAGTTTCGGTGCAGGAGCGGAGAGTGCATTCACCTTAACTGGAAATGCGACGGGGATGTAGACTGCAAGGACAAGTCTGATGAGGCCAACTGTCGTAAGTGTACAAGAACACTAAATGTCTTTAATATACTGATCACTGTTATCATTCTCAAGCACATGTTTCCTTAGCTATTTACATTGGAGAGGCTTGCTGCATGGTGAATGAGTTAATTAATTGAATTAATAATCAGTTTTACCACTTGGCTGCATTACATGCCTCCTTAATGCTGCATGCATGCTGTTCTTGTCATTATTTTCATTCTAAATTACTATCACGTCCTAGTAAAGCAGTAAAGCACATGGTGTACTCATGGAAAATGTTGTTCGTTTAGAATCAGTCCCCTATTGTCTGTTCATTCTAATCTGTTAACACAAATGCACTGCACGCATGCCAACATAAATTAATTTGATTTAGTTGGTTCATAGCCTTACAAGGTCAGTGTATTGATTTTGCTTAAAATAATACTATAAAAATGTTCTCTAAATCCTAGAAATCTGATGCAGTATCAACAATGCATTGTAAATACAATACAAAAAAAATGCTAGTAAAATTAATTTTATTTCTATCTATTAAATTATATATAATTAGAACTGTCATTTTAACATGTTGATTTAGTACAATTTATTATTTAAAAAATAGTCTTAAAAGATTGACACTGTTTTGAACATGCTGCACTGTACTGCATTGACTTCCAAAGCCTCTTTTTGTAATGCCTTTTCAATGCTTTGCCACAATAATTAAATGTCTTTGGAAAATGTTAATTGATACTGATTAATTAATTAGCATATCATGTAATTTATATGTTTTTAATTGATTTATAATACAATCGAATCAGAGTCAGTCAGTGTGAATGTTTATTAGCTTTACATTTCAAAGGTTTGTTTCTCCATGAAGCACCTGGAACAATCATGTGTTTGTTTGAGCACATGTAATCCTGAACACACAAAGCCAGCAGCTGAAAATTGTTTGTTTTCATGTGCATGCTAATGCAGAGTATGTGCCCACAGATGTATACAGTTTGTTGTAGTATGTGTGTGTGTGTGTTTGAGATAATGATGTTCTTTGTCCATGGGTTTGTGCCATGTAAACTACTGTGGTAGCAGCATGGTAATGTGCCTGAGTCTTGTTGGTTGCTAGGCAACAAGTGTGTTTTGAGGTATGGCAGAGTGCTCTTGAGTAAGCGCTGCATGAGTGTTGTCTCACTGTAGGATTCTTGTAGGGAATTGTGTGCCCTTCCCTAAAGACTTTTTGTTCAGAATGCAGATTCATATTTTAGCCATTTTGCATTATATTTTATTGGGTTTAAATTATTAGATGTTTACTCTTTGCAGGTAAAGATTGTTTTTATGTTATCGCCAGTGTTATTTTAGGCTTATTTATGTAGTAAATAATACCTGAAATTGATCACAGTGGATGTTCTTCCTCCACAGCTCCTCCTAAAGTACACTGTATGAAAGATTAAAGCAATTTTAAAAGATAAATCTGAAAAATTAAGACATTTCTTTGCTGAACAGCACATTTTTCTTTCTTCAGTGCATTCCCTTATGTCCTAAAGTACAGTAGGTGACTGATTGGTTTTTAATGTTCAGAGCTTTTTTTCTGAGGAAAATCCCTTGCAAATAAGCTATTACTTTGAGAACTGACAGGAGATAAAAGCCAAAACCATTTGCTGTTTTACAACTAAAGCTCACACACATGCATGTGGGATGGGTGATTATTATGAAAGTGTGATGGTAAGTGCTTTAGTATGCATGTTTTTATCTGACTGTTTTATCTGACGACTCATCTCATGGCTTTACCTTAGTCCTTTACATTGACATTTATTTGGCAGATTGTTTTATCCAAAAAGACTTATATCCAGTGTTGGGGAAAGTTACTTTTAAAGTAATGTGTTACAATATTGCATTAATCTGAAAAAAGTAATGAATTGTGTTAGTTAGTTAGTTACTTTTTATGGAAAATAATGCATTATGTTACTTTTAAGTCTTAAGTACATTTGGGCTGGGTTTGTTTTTTAATAATGAAAAAAGTAGTTCTATTTTTTGGCCCTTTCCCACCAAAAGTGAAATGAATAAGCCTCAGGCTGAAAGAAATACAAATTCACGCTTGTACAATAGAGGGCACAGCAATAATTACTTGTAATGCATTACCCCAACACTGCTTATATATCTACACTATAATTTGCGATGGACAGATATATGATGCTGACAGATGTCTTCTAGAGAGCAGGGTGATTTAATGCAATAAAATACTTATATATTTAATATAATATAATGGTATTTGAAAATGTAATTTTGGAAGCTGAATTTTCAGCAGTCATTACTCCAATCTTCAGTATCACATGATCCTTCAGAAATCATAATATGCTGATTTAGTGCTCAAGAAACACTTCTTATTGTTGTCACAGCTGAAAAAAGCTGTACTACTTAATTTTCCTTTGGAAACCATGATACAATTTATTTTTTCAGTAAATTATTATTTACTCAAAATGAGCCTACACTATCCACTGACCTGATTGTCAGTAGATTTTGTTACTGACACTAGGTGAAATGACCACATCAATGATTGTCCTACATAAACGTGTTTCTGTCTTACAGCTGTGCTGACCTGCCGCCCTGATGAGTTCCAGTGTGGCGATGGCTCCTGCATTCATGGCACTAAACAGTGTAACAAAGTCCATGACTGTCCAGATTTCAGCGACGAGGCTGGCTGCATCAACAAAAGTGAGTAACTTCAACAATCTCTTTTTCACCCTCTCTCTTTTGATTAGCCTCTTCCAGCAGCATTTTGAGTGAAGATGAAAGAGTAGAGTGCACCCAATCATGTAGCCCCAATCAAGTTCACATTCACACAAAGCACTCCAAGACCAAACAGATGTACTCCTACATGATTCCAGGGTTTCATGGCACACTTCCCATATGGCAGCTTCAATCAAATTCACCTCAAAAGATTAATTATCCCATGGCGATACAGTATCTGGATAGTGATGCATAACATGATTTAAGTAGGACATAGGATCAGCATTTTTGCTGGCCCTGGAACAACATTCCTGTCAACCAGTCAGTGCCCAGTGATTAGGTTTAGGGATAGGATTAGGGCTATGGTTGGTTGATAGGAAGGTTATTCCAAGACCAGCATACAGTGTTTAGCCAGGTTCATTTTCTATATGGATAAATCATGCTGCAAATTTCACCCAAAAATTAAAATTTTCTCATTTATTTACCCTCTTGTCGTTCCAAATTACTTATTTCTCTGAAACACAAATATGTTTAACAGAATGTGCTCTTTCCCATACACTACTGTACTTAAAAATGGGTGCATTAAATTGATCAAAAATACAAATCAAGACATTTATAATGTTACAAAAGATTTAAGAATAATAAAATTAAGCATGATTTCCACAAAAATATTTACCAGCACACAGCTATTGTATTGGTTTTAGAAGTTTTGAGATATGGTGTGAAATTACATAGACTACTTTTATGGTGCTTTTATGTACTTGTTTTAAGCTTGACAGCCTCTTGTCACTGTCTATTATCATTGTTTGGAAAAGAGCAATATGAACATTCATGCAGTGAGTGTGATTTGAAAATGTTTTTTTTTTTTTTAACGGCGTTTCCTATTTTGTGCTCTCTATACATCATTGTGTCCTTCACAGCCACCAAATGTGAAGGTCCGCTGAAGTTCACGTGTAAAAGCGGGGAGTGTATTGATAGCAGCAAAGTGTGCGACAGTATCAAGGACTGCAAGGACTGGTCTGATGAGCCTGTGAAGGACTGTGGTGAGTAGAGGAACTTTTGCACAAATACACACATCCTTAAAAAATGTTTATTGGTGTAGTTATATTTTACTTGTAATATTTCTCAGTTTCAGATTTTGAGACTTTTATTTTATGAGCTTTTTGTTGTTCTATAGGACTTTATGGGAAGTCAAAGATAAAAAATTATAAAACTGTTTGATTGCAGTCCATGAACATTGCACTCCATGTGTGTGTGGTAAATGAAGTTTGCCAGCAGCCAGTGATCTAGGATTAGCTTTTTCTTTCTAACTAGTAGCATTGAATTTGAAGATGGAAAACTGATCCTAGACCAGAATTTAAGCTTATAGCAGTGTTGGCTTATTAAGGGCTTCACTTGATCAAGGGCCAACAACCCACAGAGGGATCATTATGATCAAAGTGTGAGTCTTCCCTCGAGCGCAATCATACATGGAGAACATGCCCAGCATGCTCTCATGCTCTCCAGAGAGAATGCAGGTTACCACAGATCTATTTTTTTCTTTTTCTCTTTTCTTATCTTTCATCAAACTGGGGAAGTGGACTTTATCTTCAATGATAAGCTGGAGCTGAAAATGTCATATTTTAAGTGGATTGTGTACTTTTTTTAGTGTTAAAATGCATTCTTCTTTCCAAGTTTAATGTACAGCGAGTAAACCATTCATAGGTCAACTTCCTGAAGAGTGTAAATGCTTTAGTGGGACTCATTTTGTTTGAGCGGTTTAATATCTCAACTTCTGACTCAACTAATAGTGTCGATTTGTAGTGGACCTATTTGCGCAAGTAATGGCAGATGCAGTCTGCTGTATAATGTATTTGTCATTGTTAGTTCATTATACCGAATGCAACCTTTTTTTCATATTTAGCCTTACTGTAAGGCAGAGTTATTTTAGTATTTGAATAATAGTTTTATTAATGATTTAAGTTGTTTTTCATTCAGTTTTCATCTAATATTTAATGCTATCTTTATTTCAATTAACAAAAAATATTTTTAATACTTTTAGTTAACAATAATATCCTTGTTGTAAAAGTTTACATACTTTCCTTAGCAATCAGATTTATAATTGGAAGACTCATAAAATGAGTGAAAATGTCCCACTAAAGGTCTGTTCACTCTAAGATAAGTATCTGGTGTGAATATTTGGTGTGATAAGCATTTTGATTTGAATGAATGGCCATTAATGTGTCAGTTCACTGTCAATGTGACAGTTTTGTTTTGTTTTTTTACAGAGAGGTGTTCTAATCTCTTTTCCATCACACTGCAAAGAAAACTGGCCAACCAATAGGATTTGTGCTTTTAGTCATATGCCCAGAGCCTCTGCTGTTACATAAAACCACGACTTGGTGATGCTCACAAAGAGAGTATTCTGCTGAGCAACAGGCTTAGACAACAGTCATATATTGACAAGAATATCTGTCTCGCGCGTAGTCACCTAGCAACCCCCCCGAACATGCTAGCAACCACCTAGCAACTACTCAAAATAGGTACTGTATCTGCTTAGCAATGGCCTAAACACTGTCAAATAGTGGCAGTGAGGTGTAGAGGTAAAACCCACGTTTTACACCCACACACCCACGTTTTCTTCATAAAATGTAAAAATCTAGTTATTTTGGGAGTTCGGTTTGGTTTTGCTAGTGGCATACATATTGCACACTTCACCTTTTACAAGAAAAATATCTTACTAACTAAACGTTTAGATAGTTTTCTAACACCTTGCAGCTGTATGTTAATGTGATCAATATGGTATTTAGGAAATGCCAACTCCTTGCTCAACTCTTCCCCTCTCTCTTTCTCTCTCTCTCTCCCTCTCTCCCTCACTCTCTCTCTCCCATTCTTCCTGATAATGTTCACTCTTGTATCAATCTTTAATGTAAAGTACATCCCACAGTGGTTCTTCAGGATGGTCTTAATTTCCTTGTGGGTCCCTCCACTCAGCAGATAAGATTAGTGCAGGCACCTGACGCACGACAGACGCCTCCCTTTGAGCCCAGTGCACTCTGGACTGACTCCAAGTGGGCCACTGCAGCTATGCATGCTAAATCACTAGGACTGGTGCCAGGGATTACGCTTATACCACATTCAATAGTGCATCCTTTACTTGTTATACATGATTCATATGTGGCCTGGAGAAAATTCTGTTCCTTGCTTGTCGGAGAGCGTCTCTCACTAGATTTTTGAGTGTGCGTTTCTCTTGCTTTGTCCTACCTCCTCTCTTAACCTATCTCCTTTCATTTAGTCTTTCCCCTATTTCACTTGAACTTCCTGTGATGTTCCTGTCCTCTGTCTATCTCCTTCTGTCAGCTGTTCCTTAGCATTTGCGTCAGCTCTCACTTTCCTCCTCCACCTGTCTTTTTTTGTTCTGTCAGGCTGGTTTAATATATACACTACCAGTCAAAAGTTTGGAATCGGTAAGATTTTTAATGTTTTTAAAAGAAGTTTGGTCTGCTCACCAAGGCTGCATTTATTTAATTAAAAATACAGTAAAAACAGTAATATTGTGAAATATTATTACAATTTAAAATAACTGTTTTCTGTTTTAATATATTTTATTTTTAAGTAATTTATTCCTGTGATGGCAAAGCTTAATTTTCAGCATCATTACTCCAGTCTTCAGTGTCACATGATCCTTCAGAAATCATTCTAATATGCTGATCTGCTGCTCAAGAAACGTTTATGATTATTATCAATGTTGAAAACAGTTGTGTACTTTTTTTTCAGGATTCCTTGATGAATAGAAAGTTCAAAAGAACAGCATTTATCTGAAATACAAAGCTTTTGTAACATTATACACTACCGTTCAAAAGTTTGGGGTCAGTAAGAATTTTTATTTTTATTTTTTTGAAAAGAAATTAAAGAAATTAATACTTTTATTCAGCAAGGATACATTAAATCAATCAAAAGTGACAGTAAAGACATGTATACTGTTACAAAAGATTATATTTCAAATAAATGCTGTTCTTTTGAACTTTCTATTCATCAAAGAATCCTGAAAAAAAATATATTGTACACAAATATTTTGTATAGTTGTACACAATAAATCACAATAAAGCAGCAGATCAGCATATTAGAATGATTTCTGAAGGATCATGTGACACTGAAGACTGGAGTAATGATGCTGAAAATTCAGCTTTGATCACAGGAATAAATTACTGTATAAAATATATTCAAACAGAAAACAGTTAAATGCAGCCTTGGTGAGCAGACGAAACTTCTTTTAAAAACATTAAAAATCGTACCGATTTTCAAACTTTTGATTGGAGATATATATATAAATATATATATATATATATATATATATATATATATATATATATATATATATATATATATATATAAATATATATATAGCATTATCATTATTTGCTTGCTTGTTAAATATTTATTTGTTCAGCTTTATTATTATTATCATTCTTCTTTTATGAGAGATATGTCAAACATAAAATGCTGTTTGAATGACATTTGTGGACAATGTTTTGAAGTTTCAGGCTGAAAAGTTGACATTAATTTGTAGTAAATCTGTGGTAGAGTCTTAAATGGGTCAATAAAACAGAACAGTTAAACTTTCCTCTGGTAATTTTGGTAATATTTTGTTGCTTTTTATTAGTTCAGTAAGAGCAGACATACTGTAGAGATGAAAAGTGATAAATGTGTAATCCTCCCTGTCATCTGTAATGGAGGGAGCCATCACCCAGTGCCCAAATGTGTTTGTTGCTCAGAGAAGAATTATTGAGTTTAATAATTGCAAGACCTTTGCCATATTGCTCTCAGTCTCTCTCACAGCACCACAAGTACAAGCAGTTTCCTCCCACCCAGTGCATTTTTTCAAGCATCCAAGGCAAGTCTTTCAGTTAGATTGCTCTTACCTCATCACTTTCTCATAAAGTCTTCACAGAAACCTGAAGCTCAACCTAGAAAATGAGAAAGAAGCAGTCCACCATCAGTTGCTGTCATGTTGCCATGGGTACTTTCACTCCAATTCCTGCTAGGCATGCTGACCTTTGATACCACCTTTCTTGTTTTTTTTTTTTCTGTCATAGGTCTGAATGAATGTGCCATTAACAACGGTGGCTGCTCTCACATATGTAAGGACCGTCAGATCGGCTATGAGTGTGAATGCCCCTCAGGCTACAAGCTCCTGGACAAGAAGACTTGTGGAGGTAACATAAATATTACCTTAGATACCAACATTTTGATGCTGTGCAAGACTACATTTTACCCATTTTCCCAAGAGCCCTTTGTTGTTCCTACATTGTGAACTTCTATGATTTGTTTACTCTTAGCGTCATCACTTTGAAATTGATAGTAGAGAAATCCCCAGATGGTGTTTGCAAGCATCATTTATCTTGTCTGTGGACACTGCACTACAAAAGCCTCTGTTCTCTGTGTGAATCTCTGCTCTGTTTCTAATGCTTTTCTGATGGTCCTCTCCAGACATAGATGAATGCGAGAACCCTGATGCCTGCAGTCAAATATGTATCAACCTCAAAGGCGACTACAAATGTGAATGCTACGAGGGCTATGAGATGGACCCAGTTACAAAGACGTGTAAAGCAGTGGGTAAGACACTTTGCTTACAAAAGCATCTCCATCACTCCCTCACTATTCTGGACCAGGATCAAAATAATTTGCATATACTAATGGTGGGAGAAATCTTACCAACCATAACATTTTTTGTTTATCAGATATGAAACAATATTTTGCATTATATGATTATATGATATGATTATGGAATTATTTAGCTTTTCAAAAAGGGGAAATAACTGAAAATATCTGAATTTCTGCATTTAACTATGTTATACTACAATAGTAAATATAACTGTGTCTTTATACAAATTTTAGAATAAATATTATCTTAAAGAAGACAAATAAAATGGTCTCTTCATTTTAAATGGACAGCAGTATGTTTAATCATGTCTTATCCTTTCAAAAAAGGGCAAATAACTGAAAATATCTAGATTTCTCTATTGATTTCTTGTAAAATTTGGTTATAAATAAGTCTTTAAGTCGCAACTATTGACAAAACTAATGACAAAACTAATAAAACAAACAATAAAAATTTCTTTTCATATCTTTTCAAAGCTATGTTTAATCAGATCTAAGTTTTAGGTCAACGCAGACACAAGAGAATAGACTGGACACATGACTGTTACATACGTGTGACTTGCTTAATGTTATTGGGCGCAATGAGCGAAGTACTCACATGATAGGAAGCTGCCTATCGGACAGCTCGTAATCCTGATTTCAGTTCTCTTCTACAGCTTATATGGCCAAACACACACAAAATTATGTCAAAATACCCATCTTGGTGAGTGTTCACGTAAACACTGTCAGTTATGTCTTAAGTGGAGTTAAGAAAGAAAACACGAGTGTAAGTTATAAGTTCTTAAAGTGACAGCAGCCTAATAAACCTGCTGCTATCTGTGTGCATAATGTTAATAAAACAACAATAGACAAAGAGAAAATCACTCACTTGTCTTGACTGAATAACTTTTGTAGCTTTAATAAGAATCAATGTATATTTAATTCATACAGTGAAGACTAAGCGGTGTTTTATTTTTACATTTGATTATTGAAATTCTGTGCAATATTCTGTTGTTAAACCTAATGTAGTTAGGTTTACACTGACATTAAAATGACACTATATGTAATGCTACAGTAAAACTGCTGCGCACTTTCAGAAGTTGTAGGGATGATTTCTTCTAGCAAAAACAATGTGAAACATGTATGTTGGTTATATCATTTTCAGTTTTTAAATATGTTTAAAGATAATTTAAATTTATTTTACACACTTAAAGTGTTATCGTATCACATATCAAATATCGCATTATTTAACAAGTTATCTCACATAACATTTTTCTTCAATATCGTGCAGCCCTATTGGTGCAGCATGGCATGCTTTGTAATCGTTAGGTTTTTGTGAACCTACTGAAGCTCTTCTTTATTGTCCTTTGTTTGCCTGACCAGCCTGTGTAAAACTTCAGTGCATTTTCAGCACTCCCAATAGGCTGGATGACAGCTGGAGGAACACTGTCATTAAATGCGATGTGTAAAGCTGCTGTACAAAACCATTCCCTCGAGCTAAACAGCTCACTGAAAACTTTGTGAAGTGATTTCACTCTTCAAAAATTGCATTCTGTAGTTATTGTGTTCAGGTCCGTTATATCCGTTTAGGTTTGTGTTGTAAGTTACGAAACTTACCGAATCTTAGTGCAAAGCAAGATTTTTAGCTGTAATGTGTGTGTGAGTTTTTGTTCCTTGTTACGATTGATTTAGACTTCACTTGTTCTGTGATATGAAGTGGAATTATTGTGTTCAAGATTGCAGATGCAGATTTAAAGTAAGATCAGATATTTTTTATTTTTCAGCCATACTAAATTCTATTTTAAAACGCTTCAGTGATCTGTGTGTTTTAAATCACACTTTTTTTTTTCATCCTTTTTGGTGTGCCTATAAAACCTATTAAATAATTTTAATAGCTTGATGTTTTTGCCACAGGTATATCTTTCAAAATGTAAAATAACCCTTCTTTTTTTTCTCTTTTCTTTCTATTTTTCTAACCGCCTGCTGCCTTTCATAAACATATCAGGTGGAGGCACTTTAAAGATAAGAGGGAGGTGTGCTTTTATGCGCTGTGTTCCCAGACTTTAGTTTTCTGGCCATGACAGACATTTTTTACACACAATAGTAGCTGCAAATATGACCTTTGGGTGCCAATATGAGCTATAATGACTTGTGATATGAATAGAGTGTTGTTAGTAACACTAACCCTGTTAGTAAAACGAAACATGACCAGTCCAATTTCACAGACTTCACATTCAGGTTTTTTATTCTTTCAACTGCAGCCAAAAGCAAACAGAACAAAACAGACAGTGCCTTTCATATGTGATACTGAAGAAATGAGCATCATCGCTCGATACTGCGCGCAGTATTTTAATTAAATATTCTGTTACATCTGAATTAACATAATCAGTTTGTTTAGATTTGAGGAGACAAATATTATAAATAAAAGGCAAATTCAATGAATTTGCAGTAGTCACTCATTATTTGTGTACATATGAGCCACAAAAAAATTGTGTGCAAATCCCCTTAAATTATTTATAAATCATTTACTTACATATGTTCTATACAGTATATTCTACAAAAGAGTAACCAGCAATGAATAGTTATACATCATCGCACCATAGGCCCCGCCCACTGGCGTTTAGTTGCTTAACGGCTGTCATTTGCCTATGCTGGATGTGAGCATCACTTTGCGTCAAAAGCAAATAGAACCCATTATAATCACTGACGCTGTCTACACTGGATACAGAATACAGATGTGCGTTCAGTTTCTGACATACTCCATGCACTTGAGTCTGTCGACAACAGGACAAATGGAAGAGTGAAAGAACATTCACTTTGACTCGTCCAGTTTAAACAGCTCGTTTGCTTCTCTGTACAGACTTCGGAAGGATTCCAGCATCGAAAACAAGTGGATTGTCTATTCTAATGCCATCCCAGATGGCGTCTGAGGATTATGTTTGTTCGGAGCATTTTTTTTTTTTTTCTTTCTTTTTTTTTCATAATGCTTTGTCTGTAAGTGACACTTTTATATGGATAATGGGTAATACTTTAGTTTAGGGTCCAATTCTCACTATTAACTAGTTGCTTGTTAGCATATTACAAGGATATTGGCTGTTTATTAGTACTTATAAAGCAGATATTATTGCCTTATTCTGCATGACCATATTCTACGTCCCTTAATCCTTCCCAATACCTAAACTTAACAACTATTCATGTGAAAAAGATATTACACCCTTTTGAATTCTATGGTTTTACATATCAGGACATAATAATAATAATAATAATAATAAATCATCTGGTCTTTAGCAGGTCTTAAAATTAGGTAAATACAACCTCAGATGAACAACAACATGACATATTAGACTGTGTCATTATTTATTTATCAAAAACAAAGCCAAAATGCAGAAGCCATGTGTGACAAACTAAGTACACCCTATGATTTAATTGCTTGTAGAACCATTTTTAGCAGTAATAACTCAAAGTAATCATTTTCTATATGAATTTATCAGTCTCTCACATCGTTGTGGAGGAATTTTGGCCCACTATTCTTTATGATGTTCCTTCAATTCATTGAGGTTTGTGGGCATCTGTTTATGCACAGCTCTCTTAAGGTCCTGCCACAAAAATTCAATCTGGTTGAGGTCTGGACTTTTACTGGGCCATTGCAACTCCTTGATTTTTTTTCTTTTTCAGCCATTCTGTTGTAGATTTGCTAGTGTGCTTGGGATCATTGTCCTGTTGCATGACCCAATTTCTGCCAAGCTTTAGCTGTTGGACAGATGGCCTCATATTTGAATCTAGAATGCTTAGGTATGCAGAGGAGTTCATAGTCGACTCAATGACTACAAGGTGTCCAGGTCCTGTGGCTGCAAAACATTCCCAAAACATCACCCCTCCACTATCATGCTTGACAGTTGGTATGAGGTGTTTGTATTGATATGCTGTGTTTGGTTTTTGCCTAACTTGGCGCTCTGCATTATGGCCAGACATCTCCACTTTGGTCTTGTTTGTCCAAAGGACATTGTTCCAGAAGTCTTGTGGTTTGTTCAGATGCAATTTTACAAACATAAGCCATGCTGCCATGTTCTTTTTAGAGAGAAGAGACTTTCTCTTGGCAACCATTCCAAACAAGTCATACTTTTTCAATCTTTTTCTAATTGTACTGTTATGAACTTTAAAATTGAACATGTTAACTGAGGCCTGTTAAGTCTGAGTTGTAGTTCTTGGTTTTTTTCAGTTTCTCTGAGCAGTGCACAGTCTGACCTTGGGGTGAATTTGCTGGGACGTCCACTCCTGGGAAGATTGGCAACTGTCTTGAATGTTTTCCATTTGTGAATACTCTTCCTCACTGTAGAATGATGGACTTCAAATTGTTTGGAAGTGTCCTTGTAATTTTTCCTAGAGCCCGTCCACACAGAGACGTGTTTAGATGTGTACGCAATTGTATCATATAAGCGTTTCGTCCAGACAGATCTGGCATTTTGTGAGCCTGGAACCACTGTTTTTTTTTTTTTAAAACTGGGTCCCAGAGTGGATACATCTGAAAATGACACCCTTGTGTTTTCATGTGTTCAGCCAATTCGTATATTTTGTGAAACGATGATGTCATCACCCCACGTCTCGACCTTAATCATACACCATTACATCACGTAACAGCAACAACAGTAGCGGACTACATGCTTGTGTTTGTGCCGCAGAAGCTACCAAGCCTATTAGCTTTACTAAAATAAAGCTTTATTTCTAAGCTTTACTAAAGTATGTATACAGCGCACAAGGTTTATGCACATGCTCCAAGTCTTATTCTCCGTTTTTAGTGTATCTCTGTGGCAGAATTACAGTGCCTCATACTGATTCCTTGGCATTCTGTTAACACACACCTGAATGCTCCAGACAAGCAAACTGCCAAAACTTCTGCTTTTATAGAGTTGGTCATGCTTGCTGATGATCAATTAATCAAAGGCATTTGATTAGCAGTGCCTGACTGCTACTTACCCTCTTAATTCCAATGGAAGCAGTAAGGGTTGCCTTAGTTTGTCACACATGGCTTCTCCATTTTGGCCTAGTTTTTGTTAAATAAACCATGACACAGTGTAATATGTCATGTAATGTTGTTAATCTAAGGTTGTATTTACCTAATTTTAAGACCTGCCAAGGACCAGATGATTTTGTATTATTATTCTGATATTTATAACCATAGAATTCAAAAGGGTTTACTTTCTTTTTCACATGACTGTATGTATGTCTTTTTCACATGACACACATATATGTATATATTTATATATATATATATATATATATATATATATATATATATATAGATATAGATATATATATATATAGATATAGATATATGTGTGTGTATGTATGCTTCCAGCTCTCTGATAGGCCTGTCACATACTGTCATTATGAGCGTTAGGTCACTCACCTGTTGAGAGTAAATCTGAGCCATGTAATTTAGCCTTATTGTGAAACTCAGCTGAGTGACATGATGGAGGGGGTTATGGGAAACGACTGGCACTTTTTCATGTCTGTCTCCTTCTCTTTCCATTGTTACTTGTCATTCAAGATGTTACACCCACACATGGATCATTTGATTATCTTCATGCTTTCACTCCCACCTGTTTTCCGTCACCCCACTTCCTATATATGACTCCAGAAATTGAGGAAACTATGTCACGCTGTCTCTGCTCTGTACACTGGGTGTCAGCCAATAGGTTGATGCCTGTTTGCGGTGTGGAACAGCTTATGGAGGAAATCAAATACATGTTTGGATGTGTCGTGTTGTCTTCAGGACTGATGCCTTGCATTTATTCTGTGAGCTGCCATTGAAAGCAGCTGGGGTATATTGGATGAAATGGTTTCAAAAGTGAAGCACAATGGAGAATTGCAGTGGACATTGAGAGGGAGGCTCAAAGATCTCGGCGACTGGTCCAGAGTTAATGATGTCTGAGAAACAGAGCACAGTGTGTGTGTTTTTTTATTTACCATCATAATTTATACTAGCATGACAGTGCTTAGAACCTCAGCCAGTTGCTACTAACTGATATTAAGAATGGAGTATTATTTTCTTTTTCTTCATTTTGACAAAATAATAAAAACAGTACAGTGCATAAAATATTGTTATACAATATTATTAACTGTGTGCATTAAGAATATTTATTTTTAATAATAACAAAGCTTTTGCTTGCATAGTTTACATTTTACATTATAAAAAGTAAGAATTTTGTGGGAGTTTTTTTATTCTTCCCCTGCTTGGTACCACCTCTTCACGTTTGCTTTTATGTAACATTTCAAATATGCCAATTATTTTTGTAGTTGTGTTTGGTACCGTTAGTGGCTCATAACATAATTGAATTGGATAAAAATGGTAAATGTTGTAATTTATGTAGTTAGTTCACAGCATATAGTTGATTCGTAGCACTTTACCATGTTTCAAGTATTAGAATAAGTTATTATAATCCTTTGTAATACAGGATCAAGGTAGTTTAAGAGTTCATGCCCTTTTGCTTGAAAAACCATTTAGTCAGCAGTGCATCACCTTTAGAGTGAAGAGGCTTATAGCACATACTTTATGGCCATGTGAGAAAGTGCTGATTTATGTGTTTCTCAAAAGTTAGAAGGGGGCAATATGATAAATATGAAATATGAAAAAGTTGTCATGACACCAAAGATGGTCAGCATGCTGCTTTATATAAATGTGATGCAGCTCAGCTAAAGCTGGAAGGGACATTGCTCTCTCTTTCTCTTTCTTTTTTCCTTCACCCTCTCTTTCTAAGATTGATAATTCCAGCAGATGGGTAAAAATGATTGAATCCTGACTCTTGTTGAAAATGAAAACATATTTGCTGACGATACATTGGTCCATGATGGCTTTCTGAAGAGCAGCAGGAAATGTTCTCTTTCCAACACAATCTGGACGGGCTTTCTATCCACCTGTCTAACTCAAAAGCACCGCTCAGCACCTCAGAAAAAAACTGTATTTGGCTCAGGCTAGATCAAGTATGAAAGAGTGAGGGGTGGTGAGGGAATGAGGGAGGAGGAGAATAACAGAGACATGAGGTCTCATCCATCAGCTCCATCATCCACCCTACATCACTGCCAAACCTGAGCGCTTTTCCTGCACTCTGACCACACAGCACCTGCTGCTCATTATGCTCACTCACTCTCTCTCTTTCACACCTGCATTATTCCCTGTTTTCACACACTTTCATTTGTCTGTAACACTTGGCTGTAAGGCATCCATGGATCATATAGTCCTGTGAAGGAAGCTTTTGCTGAGAGGAAAGAAATTCTCTGAAAATAGTCTCTGTGAAAAGCATCAAGTTATATGTAAATCTAATGTTTGTATATTATCCAATCCACTGAGATGCCTCTTTGGTTCGGCAAGTGGTTGAAATCAGTCATTGTTTAGTAAGTGTAAATTTTTAATTTACTAAATGCTGTTTATTTGAACTTCTAATCATCAAAGTATCCTGAAAAAAAAGGTATCAATATTGATATTTTTTCTTGAGCACCAAATCAGCATACTAGAATGATTTCAGAAGCAGCATGTGACACTGTAGACTGGAGTAATGGCTGCTGAAAATTCAGCTTTGCCATCATAGGAATAAATTCATTTTAAAAAACATTCAAATCAAACATATTTCAAAATGTAATATTCACAGTATTACTGTTTTACTGTATTTTTGATTAAATAAATGCATCCTATATTATATTATATTATACTATATTTATACTATATTATATTATTGTTTCTTTTAAAGTTACATTTATGGGGTCATTTTGTTTTTAAGAATGTACAGTAGATATTCTTAATTTAACTCTTTTTAGCTACCATAGATAGTTGCTGTGTGTTTCATTAATTTAAAAAAATAGCTTTCGCATTTTAATTAAATAACTTTGAATTTTAAAAAAAGACTTAAAAGACTAGTTTCTTTCACAATCACTGTAAACATACTTTAAGAGAGCGAGAGAAGTACCCAAATCGTGAGAAAAACTGCATTATATCCTCTACAGTAATACTAATCGTGAGATGTCTGGACGCGATGTGCTTATTAGAGATGAAAAGCTGAATAAAAGTATAATAGAGGGCACAGGAAGGGTACAATGAGGTTTAGGAGAACAGATTTTTCCTCAGGAACTCTTTTGAGATGTGAGCAGGTGACAGAATGAAAATGAATTACACCCATATCAAGTGAAGGGGAGGGGACCAAGTGACTCAGAAAAAGGGAGAGTGCCCTTGCTGCTACATAGAGGATAAATTAAAAGGGTCAGTGATATTCTGCGTTGGCATGACTGAGCACCAAACCACAGTGACTAAGCTGCCCAGCAGTACACTCACATGCCCCTGTCTGCATACACACCACAGTGCAGGTAATTGCGTGGTACACTCACAACCACTTCGGCCACATGTCACTAACCCAGAAACCTGAACCACATGGTCTGCAGGTGCACTGCAGACTAGCACGCATAATTCATGGGTAAACTGATGCTGTGGTTTACATTTTAGTGCAAGTCTACTCTGCAAATGAAATAAGCAATAAAAATGTAAATCATTGCTTTTACACATGGGTGAAATTGAGTCATGTGGTTATATTTTTGCTGTCCATAAGTGTGCATTTCTAATTAATAAAGAGTATAATTGCAAATAACACATAGAGAGCTCAGGAAGAGACACTGAAAGTTTATATTTTAAACAAGTCAGGTCTACTTTTTTATTTTATTTTCACTCTTTGAGTTATTAGTGAATATTGTGGAAGTTATTCTGTGGGTAATTGTTTGAATATGTGTATAGGTTTATATGTACTTTGTGGTTTTGCTATCTTTATGAAAAAAAATCCTACGTAAAAAATGTTTGAGTTCCTATTAAATTCTCTTGACTTTGCAGAAATTGGTATCATGAATGTGATCTAAGTGTGTGATGACATTTGATAATTCTGAGGTCTTTTTCTCTAAGAAGCAAAAGTCTCTTTTGTTGTTGTTGTTGATCATCTCAAAATGGCCTAATATCAATTGGTTTATCACCTCAGTCATCTGTTAGGATGATCCCAGGATAACAAATGAGCTGATGAAGCATTTTCTGTTCCCCTTATAGGTAAAAGCCCATGTCTTATGTTTACTAACCGGCATGAGATCCTCCGCATAGACCTGGTGAAGAAGGACTATACACAGGTAGTGCCGACCCTAAAGAACGCTGTAGCCCTAGATGTGGACGTTACCACCAACAAGATGTACTGGTGTGACCTTTACCATCGCAAGATCTTCAGGTATGCCCAACAATACACTCCTAAACAATAAACAGTGCACATCATATTGCCTCCTTCTAACTTGACATCTGTTTAATCTTTATTTAAAAAGGATAATTTACAATTAGTGTTCAGTGCTCAGGTAGGAGGAGAAGGTGCAGTGTTGAAGCCCTCTTTTGAGAACCTCTTCCCGCCTCCTCTCAGCTGGCTGATATTTAAATGCATGAGAACAGCTGCCATAGACTTACTGGAGATTTTCTCCCAGCAACCAGCATCATTGATTGAAAAATGTGCCGGAAATTGCTTCTATGCTCATTTTCATTCAGACTTTTTCCTCTGGCAGTGTAAGGGGAATGTAAGGTATATATTATATAAAGATAATATTTCACAATATTGCTGTTTTTACTGATCAAATAAATGCAGCCTTGCTGAGCATGAGAGACATCTTTCGAAATCAATTAAAAGTATTACAGACCTCAAACTTTTGAACAGTCATGTAATATTGTATCATGTTCTAACTTTCCGATAATACTGTATTGCAGTATTCCTGTCA
The DNA here is from genome assembly GCA_037950675.1 of Hypophthalmichthys molitrix. Lineage (NCBI taxonomy): Eukaryota > Metazoa > Chordata > Actinopteri > Cypriniformes > Xenocyprididae > Hypophthalmichthys > Hypophthalmichthys molitrix. The sequence goes on from CM075497.1 coordinate 20,417,619, forward strand.
TTTCCCACTCCTCTTACTCCATAACAAAACACATTCCTCAGGCATTTTTGTCCTGATGGAAGGACATTCTAATTCCTTATGGGAGGTCTTGAATAAGCTCTACCAACCTTTTAACAAAGCCATCTTATCAGTCGGACAGCAGCCTGTCACACAGCCTGCCTGTGCTACAACAGCAGCTGAAAAACTTGACCAGCGTTTGTCCTTTTCTGTCCCAGTGTGCATGCTGGCCTGTCATGCTCGAGTCTCCGCCTCACTTCCTTAGTCACATCAGCCTCTAGGACCATCTCTAAATCATTTCAACCGCACCATATGCTTCCCATAATTTACCTCCCACAATAAGGCGTCCCATTACTCATCCCCTCTCCCCTCAGGAGGGCTTGTGTTAGGACAGCATAAGACAGTTCATTATCACTTTATAAACCCCTGAGAAGAGCACTCAGAAGAATGGAAATACTTCTGCTTGTCTGCAGGGAGTTTAATTTATGTCCCTGGTGGAGAGTGGCATGAATTTGTGGTTACAGTGAAGATGTAACAGTGTAGATGTCAGTTGACAGCTAAAACCTCAAATGAGGCATATACATTTTAAAGGCCATTGTTGGAATCCACTGTAAATATTACTTGAAACCGACATCAGTCTCTTTTGAGGGTGATGTGGTTATTGCTCACCACTGTTGTCGGTAGAGAGTTGTTTTGTTAAATAATTAGTCGTGGTTCTCCTGCATGAGAGCTCAAAGTGGCTCTTTTTATGATTTAACACAAAGGTTGATAGATTAATGTTGTGTTTATTGCTTTGATTATTTCCAATTAACATCATTTTGGGTTAATGTGATGCAAGACTCCTACTGTAATTAAGATTACAGAGGGAACCCAAACCCAGCTAATTAAACAGGCAAATTGTTGCTCTTGTTGATCAAGACCATCATTGTTTTATCCTTGCGTGAACACAAAACACACTGTGGGTTGCTCTTTGATCGATGGTTTGACTCACTTTAACTTGTTACTGAGTGTCGTGATGAGCGACAGGACATTTTGTTAATATTTTGGTTATTATTTTTGTTGCGTTGTACTGAGTAGCCCCATCTACAGTTAATTTAAATCAGTGAAATATTACAAATCAAAAATGTGAATGGCTGTGATTGTGACAGCATTATTTTTACTGAAATTTCAGGGCATGGTGTAATAATTTTGCTGTTGAATTTGGTCCATAACTGACTGTACTATTCTTTTTTTTAAATATCTCTTTTTACTATTATTATAATGAATATAAAATTAAGAACCTGCAATTGAGCATTTGACGTCACATTATATTGATTATCTCATTTTATTTATTCACTATTGTTTAAGTGCAGAACACTTTATCTCTTTACTTTTTATTCCTTTTGTCTCATTTATGAATCATCAGTGTTTGAAAGGGGGCAGGGAACCGGTTTCTATTAATAGAGCTCCTAGTCAAGCCAATGAAAGCAATAGAAATGTTCCCTGGCTGCTATTTCCCCTGTCCTTGTGATTCACTTAAGATCCACTCTGAAAAGAATGTCTCAAAGTCCTGTGTCTTATAAGGGGAGATGGGCCCATTTTGATGGCTGTTGAAGTAGCATCTGTTAAAGGCAATAGGTGACTGCAAATGGAAAATTACCAAGTTATAACACAAACCAAGGTGGGTCATTCTATGAAATGGGTGCCTTTACCAGTTTGATATTAAAAGTAAATATTCTGTAGATTTGAAGTAAGTGTTTTAAGATTTTAAATATTCTATTGCAAAAATCTACAACATTTTAATGCTGGGATTTCTACCAGTAACCGATTTTCAATTTCCTACAAACATAGTAAATAAGTTGGCAGGATTTTTAAGCTTATTATTTACTGAAACTGAAAGATAAAATGACATACGACAAACATACAACTAGATAAAAAAGACTTGTAATTGATTGTTATTATTTTCATTATTATTATAATTTAGTTAAAATATGGGGGGGAAAATGATTGGAACAGGGTTAATGCACAACCTTTAGATTTACTCATTTTAAAAATGTTAAGGAAATTAAAGTTCACTTTAGAATTAAAATTTCTTGATAATTTACTCACCCCCATGTCATCCAAGATGTTCAAGTTTTTCTCAATAAGTTTCCGTCAAAAAGAAATTGAGTTTTTTGAGGAAAACATTCCAGGATTTTTCTCCATATAGTGGAATTCACTGGGCTACAACAGGTTGAAGGTCCAAATTGCAGTTTCAGTGCAGCTTCAAAGTGCTCTACACGATCCCAGCCGAGGAATAAGGGTCTTATCTAGTGAAACAATCAGCCATTTTCTAAAAAAAAAATAAAAAATAATTTACTTTTTAACCACAAATGCTTGCACTAGCTCTGCGATCCGGCAATCATTACATACTCCCGTTGGAAAGGTCATGCGTGAGATAGGCGGAAGTACCGCGGATGGCGAAAAACTCATTCATTTCATCTCAACTCATTTCATTTTCTACCGTTTGTTTTACCGTTTTTTTTTTGTAAAGAGCGTTTGACTTTTGCACATTCGTTTTGTAGACAGTGGATTGGTAATTCGACCTATGTCACGCGTGACCTTTCCAATGTGTATTTATTATTGACCCCAAACAGTAGGGTATATAAAAAGATTACAAACAAAATGTTAGCTTTTATTTCCATATTGTGTTTTCATGAAAATATGCTTGTTTGTTAGTACAGCAAGGACAAGTAGGAAACACAGGATATGGAACTAGTACACTATTGGCAGTAACTACTCCCTAGTTATTGTTTACCCATGTGTATGAGCTTTTAAATGCCATCCCTTTTATCAAATGACCCAAGTGACACCAAAGTGATGTGGTGCTTTGTCATGAGTGCTGAATCATAAGATCAGTCACAGTGACATCAGATTTCACCATGCTTCAAATGGCAATCATATCTACTTCACCGTAAATCACTGTAGCTTTCATATGCAGCAAAAAAGATCACAAGAGTCAGCCATTTTGTCCTATAATTGTTCTTTGAGAAACATGCAGATGTTGCTTCACTTTGCTGCTTATGTGTACGTAAACAACAGCTGTGAGTGCCAGCTATTTGTGGTGTGCTTATTTACCATGAATCTGCTGGATGCATTGAATACCTTGTGTTTGATGTAAATGTTTATGAATAGATAGATACATAACATCTGCTTAAAATGCTGTGAATGTAGATTAACAGTGTGTTTATTCCCCTTCAGCGCATATATCAACAAAGCCAGCGATACTTCTCAACAGATCACGCTCATAGACACTGCGCTACATTCCCCAGAGGGCTTAGCAATGGACTGGGTCCATAAGAACATCTACTGGACCGACTCTGGACACAAATCTATCTCTGTCGCAACTGCCGATGGCAAGAAGAGGAAGGTGTTGATCGACACAGAGCTTGGCGAACCACGTGCCATCGCCGTTGATCCAAGACAAGGGTAACAATATAATGTTTGTAATGTAAAAATCGGTGTGACTCGAAAATGTGAATGACATCAGGCATCAGTCCTTTCAAACTCTCTGTTGCATTAAATAATCATTGAATTATCATGAATAATGTAAATATGATGTATGTGCACCAAGATTTTTGAAAGCCTTGCCAAAGGTTCCTTCACTTCGTATATATATATATATATATATATATATATATATAATTTCTTCTTTTACTGCCATTCATGAAGAATCTTTCCCCTTAGGGCTCTTTTCACAGTATTACAGAAGTAGAAGAGCATGAAAAACATGCAAATGTGTTCATGCTGGTCAGCATACTAACTAATTGTTGCCTGTGGGTAAAGTGCCCACTTCACACCTATAGGGACGGAGTTATATGCTGACTCTTTTTAATGAGGATACACGTACCTCTTCATCCTGATTTTTGACAGACGATGAGCCATCGGAGCTCCCTAATTTTCCACTCAACTGTATCTCATTTATTTGATAACATAAATCTTTTGTGGCTCCATCCCAGGAAACTCCTTAGAATGCTGTGCTGTTTTTTATAGAATTGTAAAGCCGTCATTCACAAAATTTCACATATCCCCTAGTCTTTTGGCTAATTTGAATACTTTCAGTTTCCAATAAGAATGGTAAACCACTGTTTTACACATTTTACCCTTTTAAATTCCAGAGATTTTCCTACTAGCTCTGAAAATGTGAGGGAAAATAGATTTTTAAAACTTCTAAGGGAGCCTCAAGATGAAGCCTTAAAATGATATAAATTGGACAAAATTAGCATTAAAATCAGCTGCATGAGGAATACACAGTATTAGATAGTGATTTCTGGAAAATGTATAAAAAACTCCATGGACATTTTTATAATGATTTTTGGTTATGCCAAGCTCTAAAATATTTTTTTGAGTAAAATATATTTTTATAAATAATTATCCTTATCCATTAAATCACAAACAAATGGAAGTCATGGAGCCTTTCAATATTGTTGTCGACGATGGATGGCCTTGGAGTCACAAAGGTTGAGAACCACTGGTCTAGATCTAGCCGTAATTCTGATCGTGAATGTTCTGTTTGTTTTGACCCCCAAGGTTCATGTACTGGTCGGATTGGGGAGCGCAGGCCAAGATCGAGAAAGCCGGAATGAACGGGGTGGATCGACAGGTTCTGGTTTCAGAGAGGATCGAGTGGCCCAATGGGATTGCGCTCGGTAAATCCTTTTGAAAGTTTTGCAGTTCAGTTTCTCCATTCAGAACAAATGTATTCACATCTTCAAATATAGTCAAAGTAGAGAAACACACACTAGAGAATAGCAAAAAAAGACAACAAAACATAAAAGAGAAACAGCAGAAAGCAAAACAAAGCATACCATACCAAAAAGCAAGACATGAGAGAGCTGCGTTTGCCATCATAACAAAACATCAGCCAAAATAAAGAGAAAAACATTAGAATTGAGAAAGACCAAACAAATACAGAGGCAGAAGGCAGAAGGAGAAGAAATAGTGTTAATAATAAAGAGCAGCCTCCTGTGGCTAACAGGGCTTTGAATCATTCACCTTCATTGTTTCTCATAAATCACCCATCAGTTTGGGAAGAACTAAATGGAATTGCTCAAGCAACGCTGTCAATATCGCCATCATTTTCCTGACTCGCTTAACATAAAAGCCATTTAAAAAAGCAGTTATGGATAGAGAAAAAGTTATTGACAAAAAAGGTTGAATTGAGAATTGCTATGTCTGTATTGAAACAAAATACCTTTTTAATGGGGGAAAAAAGCAAGTAACCTTGCTGTGAGATTTTAGAGTGCATTGTGTTTTTTTTCTTCTATTGATTGTGCTTTCAACTGTGCCTTTCATTTAATTTGAAATATGAAAAATAATAGAATATGAACTGAAATATGAATTATCCCTTCACATACTACCCACTATTCTGTTTCATTTGACCACTCATGTTAAATTAAAAGCATTTGTTGTATTATTAAAGCGCTACATATACACTACATATAAAAGTTCTTTCATCTTCCAGATCTATCTAGTAGACGACTCTACTGGGTAGATTCCAAGCTTCATCTGATTTCCAGTGTGGACCTGAATGGAGACAACCGTAGAGTTTTGCTGTCCTCCATGGATCATCTGGGACATCCCTTCGCCCTGACTCTTTTTGAGGCAAGCAAATTTATCAAATAGTACTGACATACTCATTCATGCAGGCACAGATGGAGCTGCATCGACAATAACAGGCCTTGAAAGGTTTCTAAGCTCAGTTTGGCTTCATATAAACAAATGTTTTTTGCTCAGAGGGTGTAATTGAAGAACCTGGGTCTCACTGTGAGACAGTAGCACTGGCCAAGAGATGTATGGCTGACACCAGCCAAATACACAAACCAAATTAAAAAGCCTTTTTACTTTGGCAGCTCCTAAGGCACCTGAAGGCAGGACCAAGCAATAGATAGCCTAATGCTCTTCATCAGGCCAGTCAATGAGCCAGCTCAGTAAGAGGGCAACCTGGGACTGAGCCCTAGAAAAAGGAAACAATGTGCTTTCTTCATTCTCTTCCTTTTGTCCAGGGCACATGAGAAATGAACCTCTACATTACCACAGTACCTTTGAGGCTGGTCCTAAACTTTTCCACTTGGCTATTGAAGTTTCAAAACAGTAATTGACAACTGTGGTCTTTGGTGCAGGAGTCATTTCCAATAAACTCATTATTTTGGTTCATTATTTTTAATTGCATAATTTCTCATTCCTCCCAGCTCAAATTACTTTTAATTTCTTCACATTTCCTTTTGGTAGTTGACAGCTTCACAAAAGTGAACAAAAAGCATTAAAGGGATAGTTCACCCAAAAAAGTAATCATTTACTGTCATCATTTACTTCTGCTGAACACAAAAGAAGATATTTTGAAGAATGTCGGTAACCAAACAGTTGACTTCCATGGTATTTTTTTCCATACGATGAAGTCAGTGGGTCCCATCAACTGTTTTACTGACATTCTTCAAAATATCTTCTTTTGTGTTCAGCAGAAGAAATTCATACAGTTTTGGAACAACTTAAATAATGTAAATAATGACATTTTTCAAGGATCAAGGATCACCTTCATGTCGTTCCAAACCCATGTGGCATTCATTCCGGTGAAACACCCATAAAAGTGGTCACTACAACTCGTGCCCTATATTCTACATCTTCAGGGGACATAAGATAGCTTTTTGTGAGGAACAGAACATTAATGAAATAATAATATTAATATAATACTTTGAATTGAATAATATTATTTATTTTATTATAATGAACATAGACAACCATTAAAAGGTTGTGGTCAGTAAGATTTTTGAAAGAAATTAATACTTTTTATTCTGCTAGGACACAGTAAAGTGGCTGTAAAGACTTTCACATTGTAGCTACAAAAAAAAAAAAGAACTTTCTATAAAAGTATATATACTTGTGCTGCTTAACAGCTGTTTTCAACATAGATAATAATAAGAAATTTTTCTTGAGCACCAAATCAGTGTATGAGAATGATTTCTAAAGGATCATGTGGAGTAATGACTGCTGAAAATTCATCTTTTTCCATCATGGGAAAAAGCTGCTTTAAAATATTTTAAAGTAGAAAACAGTTATTTTAAGTTGTAATAATATTTCACAATATTACTATTTTACTGTATTTTTGATAAAAAAAAAAAAAAAAATGCAGCCCTGGTTGAGCGTAAGAGACTTCAAAAACATAAAAAAAAAAAAATCTTGCAGATGCCAATCTTTTGAACAGTTGTGTTTTTATTTATTTATTTTGCATGTATTTATTTAAATAATATCAAATTCAAATAAGCATAAGTGAGAATGTGATTTGAGAAATATGACAGAGGGTTTTAGTAAACTAAGTTATTTTAGTGATTAAAGACAATACTGAACGCCACAACACAGCAGATCTTAAATTGCATATAAGAAGTTTACTCTATTTTCCAGTCACCTTTTCAGACAATGTGTGACCTTTACATTGCCCTGTCTCATAAAACAGACCAATATCTCTACACCAGCTTTCACATTATTTCATTGGTTAGTGGGCAGCATTGAAAATGTCAAGACCAATCCAATCCCACAGGGATAGTTGCTTCTTCCCAAATGAAGCGAATACTATGATGAAAGGTTTTAATAAAGATGCTCCCCACGCTCAAGGAGTACAAATTTCAGACATGGGCGTTAGGAGCCAGCCTTTTGTGTCATAGATTAAAGCAGTTATCTAGATGAGATATGGTGGCCTTGTGGCCCGTGCATTAGATGAGAGCTGCAATGCGGCACAATTTGAATGCTGTCTAGTGCAGGTTAAGGAGTCCTACTGATCAGCTGCCACCAGCAGAAGCACCTGACGGAGCTCCACTGGGATTCTGCAGCCTGACCTTTCCAAAAAAAGCACGGCTCTGTAAACATCCTCTAATACTCGGAGCCAGCTGCTCGCTTGGGCATGCTCAGTCCGCTCGATCTTCTTTTTTGCGCCCTCCCCTCATTTTCTTTTGTTACCCCACGAACACTCCGTCCCGAACTTCCTCATCCATTTCCGCATCCCTTTGAAAAGGAGATGAATCTCAGGTTGTCATAGTAACAGCCCATCTCACCATGCACATTTGCAATATTTCTGTAGCGGATGATAAGGACTGATCAGAGGAGGGAAACAGACGGAGAAGCGGAGAGAATGTTGAAAGTGGCATTGTCAGATAGTCGAGCGTGTGCTTTCTGGCTCATGTAGGTATAGATACAAAGGTGAGATAGAGCTGCGAGCTTTAATTAGTCTGATGATAAGACACAGGAGCCTTCATTGTCATCTTCCCTTTCCTTTTTGTGTATTGCATACATAAATACATAACCTACCAAAGATTACACCTGCTTTTGATTTATTCTATCCAATTGTCTTTTGTGCCCTTTGTATTGGTATCTCTCTTTCACTGCTTCACAATAAAATATCTATGCACAGTGATAATATTCACTCTAAGACAATTACTGTTTTCTCCCAAAATGCTATTGATTTTCAAGTCAGTATATGTATATACTGTGTGTTTGCATTTTTATTTATTTATTTATGGAATTGCAGTCTGGGCTCAATTGGTGCCCTAGGTGACAAAGAAAAAATACATACTTTTTAAGTGCTTTGAAATTCTTTATATACATTACAGTTCAAAAGTTTGGGGTCAGTAAAAATGTTTTTATATATAATACGAATTACAATAGAATTAATATAAAAATGAATGCTGTTTATACAGTCAAACCAAAAATTATTCAGACATTTTTTTTATATTTTTGATATATTTTTACTATTGGATGCAGGACACTATAGTTCATTTATGTAAGTGAGGATAGCAAAATAAAGTAAACTGTGACGACATATACCCCAAAATTCTTCATACAGTGGACTACCAGTAAAACTGATAAAAACTTGGAACCAAAAATTGTTCACTTTGAACTGAATTAATGAATGAAATGTTCAAGGTGTCTGAATACATTTTGGTTTGACTGTATTTATACTTTATATTCATCAAAGAATCCTGAATAAAATGTATCTCTAAAATTCAGCTTTGCCGTCACAGGAATAAATTACATTGTATTAAAATGTATTAAAATAAAAAGTTATTTTAAATTATAATAATATTTCACAATATTACTGTTTTTACTGTATTTTTTATCAAATGTCTCGATTGGCATTAGAGACTTAAACATTTAACATTAAAAATTCCGACCCCAAACTTTTGAACAGTAGTGTAAGCTGGGCAGGAAACTAACATGCCACTTTTTAAACAATTTGCATTTATTCTTTTATCCAAAGCAAATTTTATGCATTCCCTTAGAATCGAACCCATGACCTTGTCATTATTAGTCCCATGCTGTAATATGCTGTTTTAACTAGAGGACTGCAAATGCTTCTGCTTGTACAGAATTCACATTCTGTATGTTTCTACAGGACCGGGTTTACTGGACAGACTTGGAGGATGAGGCCATCTATAGTGTGAATCGACTGACAGGGCATGATGTGGCAATGCTGGCTCAGCATCTCAACAACCCGCTGGATGTGGTGGTGTTCCACGAGCTCCGGCAGCCTAAAGGTGAGTAATAAGTGTAATGCAACCGACTTAACATCAGCATGTGTAGACTGAACAGTGGTGGAGAGTAACTAGTTAAATGCAGCTGTTTACTTAACTGCATTTTTCAATAGTGTGACAGTAAAAATGTAAACATAGTGTAGTTTTTCTAATAAAAAGCTTCTTCTGTTCTGTTTATTTCTAACAGTTAGTGGTTTATGGTGATGTAACACTCTCCTTAAATGTTCTCTCATTCAAGTAGCATTAGCCCAATTCATTTTAGTGATTTTTCATGCAATTTGATTAATTTGACCAGGTTATTTCAGTGAACTGAAAAACAGTTAACTGATTTACCTCAATGTTTTTGTGCCTGATTAAATCTGTTCCACTATTTCTAAAGCGTAGCTTGACTGTAGCTTAACTACTATAAATTATGAGTAGTTTGATATTGACACACATTTTTCATTATTTATAACTTAGCATATTTTAGTATAGGGAAAAATGGGCACGGATAGACAAAAAAAAGTACAATTTAATTACAATTTAAAATAACTGTTATTTTCTTTAAAAAAATAAAAATAAAAATCTTACTGACCCCAAACTTTTGAACAGTAATGTATCTTTTAGTCTGTTTTATCTGTTGAGCTCAATAGCCAGTGATAGATGTTTTAATGCATTAAAGGACTCAATATCATAAGGAATTAAATTGTCCTTGATCTTTTGAGATAAAAGACTTGAAACACTGAGAACTCAAAACTTCCCAGTCTGAAAAGATGCTTTTCTAAAACTAAGCTGCAAAAACTCAGTGTTGTTGCTCATTTCACATGTGAAGAGGCCATTTAAGGTACAGTGGCAAAAAACGCCAGCTTAATTCTACTAATGCCTCTCAGGAGCTAATAGAAACAATGCTTGAACTGTATTATTTTCAGTGTCACCTTTTTAGCATTGTTATAATGATGAGAGGCAAATCTTTGCTGACTCTGTTCTTTTCCCCCAGTAATAGTGGTCCTATCATTGAATAGCATATTTATGGTGAATTGTTATTCTAGAGACAGGCATAGAAAATGAAAGAGGCTGTATGCATGCATGTGTGCAGATTTGGATTCTTTGTTTTCATCCTTTTATCACAAACAGACCACATGCAGCGTGCTAGCAGAAGAACCAATTTACAGCCTCCTCACATTAATAAATGAGAAGTGCTGTTTAAATCTAAATCAAGGAATTAAACGTGTTGCTCTAAAAATGCAAACGAAAGCAGGAAAACACACTTATGCTGAACGAGAAATGATGAGAATGGAATCCAACCGCTTTTTGTATCTCAAGTGTCTCTGAGTGAAATATTTATCAGCTATGCATCCCTGCACAACATGATTTTATGAAAATGTTTCTTAAGGAAGAGATAGACGTTAAATGTTATTGAATAAAAGAGCTTTCTGAGTAGTAGTTTCCAGAGCTAAACAAACTTTGATATGGATTTCCATGCATTGCGTTGCTGTATTTGTTCAAATGATGACATCAAAAGACTGATTCTAGTTGCTTAAGTTCAGTCAATTTCTGTTATTTTAACATATATATTTTTTTAAATCTCTCCTTTTATCAACCTAAGACACATACATACTGTACATGCATGTATTTTTCTTTTTTTGTTTGACGTTTAAGTGCAATTTATCAAGCCAACTTATTATACACTGTAGGCTGCCATACACATTACAGTAGAAATGCATGATTACTGACTGTTGTTAATGTTTATCTTATATATAAATCTCTATAGGGTATATTAATTGCAGTGTTTATTTGAATTAGAAATATAAAATGAAAATAGATTACCATACTTAAATGTATACACACATACCATTCAAAGGTTTGTGGTCAGTACTTTTTTTTTATGTTATGCATATTATCATCAAGGCTGCAGTTATTTGATAAAAAAAAAAAAAAAAAAACGTAATATTAATAATTTAAAATAACTGTTTTCTATTTTAATATATTTTAACATGTAATTTATTCCTGTGATGGCAAAGCTGAATTTTCAGCAAACCATTACTTCAGTCTTCAGTGTCACATGATCCTTCAGAAATCATTAGGTGCATTCATGTCGTAATTACCACAATTATGAGATTACGACTTGTAAAAAGCTCTCATGTCCTCATAAAACTGATGAATTTTCTGCGAGCTCTGACTTACACCACATGACCGCTGTACCACCTGACTGCTGCAGATTCATATTGGCATTCATAGTGTTGCCATAGAAATGTATAATTCTGAGTCCGAAAATGTTAACAGCTCAGAATAGAACATCACATGTTGTAATTACGGTAATTACGACATGGTATGAACACAGCAATTCTCTAATATGCTGATTTGATTTGGTGACATTTCTTATTATTGTCAATCTTGGAAACAGTTGTGCTGCCCAATATTTTTGTGGAGAATGTATTGCATCTTTTTCAGGATCCTTTGACGAATATAAAAGTTCAAAAGAACATAATTTATTTAAAATAGAATTTTTTTTGTAACATTATAAATGTCTTTACTGTCACTTTTGATCAATATAATGCATCCTTGATGAATAGAATAATTAAGTAATATAAGTCTGACTCCAAACTTTTGAACGGAAGTGTATATTTAAATTAAAGTATAATTTGTCATACTCAAAACCCATAAATGAAGATATAAATGGCTGTTGTGATATTTAATATCCATATCCAATTTATGCCCATAAACAACTGCATAGAAACCAATTTTAAAGTGAATTAAGCTGAATAAATAAGCTGGGCCCTCAACTTTTTATTTCCAAACCTCATGTGGTACAACTTTTACTGAAAATGAATGACTTCCAGAATTAAACAAGTTTTCCTCTGTAGCTCCAGACACATGCAACATGGGGAGTTTGCCCAATGGAGGCTGTGAGTACCTGTGCCTCAGAGCTCCTCAGATCACAGACCACTCGCCCAAGTACACATGTGCCTGCCCCGACAGCATGGAACTGGGCCCGGACATGCGCCGCTGTGTGACAGGTAATGAAAAACAGAGCCCCAGGTCAAGTTTACACATACTAGGACACACTTTGAAGAAATAAATGTCTACTGATTCATGATTGTGAGTAGATTTTGAGAGTTGAATGTTGTGATTTAGACAGACCGAAGAGATTACAGGAAGTTTCAACTTCAGTTGTTTCTATGAAGCACAAATCTGACTCTTTCATCATATCTTTTTCATTTGTTGTAGTCAAACCCAAAACAACAACTGCTGCAAGTACAACCATTATTTCAACAACACCAGAACCTTCTATTACTGTGACTTCTACAACCACTGCTCCAACTACAAGCACCAGTACATTCACTACAACTACACCTAAAACAGCAGTATCCAGTACAACCACCACCAGCCCCAGCACATCCACTCATTCCAGAACACATCATTCCACCACCACACACTCCACGGCCACTTCAACAACGGTGACCACTCAGTCCAGCACTACAGCACCATGGAAACAGCCAACCTCCACTCAGACGACAGCAGATCACAAACAGACATCTACAACCATTGCCCATGGCAACAGCATACAAGGGGCCAATGCCAATCTCTCTCATCGAGGTGAGTTTGAGCTTGTTTTGCATTATGAGTCAGTGACATGATGCTCTTTTTGTCTGTATCTATTAGGGCTCAGTGTGGTGTTCGTGCTGACTGGCACACTGCCAAAGTACGCACACAGAAAGCTGCCTCTCAGAAGGCGATCGCGAATTTTGGACGTGCTTAATGTTAAAAAGTGTTAAAAGCAATAAACAGTGAAGAAGAACTCTATGCGGTGCACAGAAAACTGTCTCGCAGCATGTGATTGCAAATTCAATTCTCTTTCACGTCTTATTGCGCTTGAATTGTCGAATACACATGCGATAATGTTAAAATGCTCATCGAGTGGAGTATTTATGTGAACACAGCCCATGCTTTTAAATTTTATGCATAAAATGGGAAATAATAATAGAGAGGACCCCTGCAAAGTCTAATTATTATGTGTCTAGTTCAGTATGTATCAAAATATCAGATCATTTAATCTTTTTAAGACAAGGAAAGGTTATTCCAGGTTGTAAAATGTCATATGATTGAGTTTCCCAAAAATATAATGAATGTTAAGAATTAATAATTAAAAATACTTTTTACCTTTACCTTTACATTTTTGAAAATAATGATTGGGAATGTATTTAAGGTATCATGAATATGTTACTTACACTTGATAGTTATACCATGTGACCTTTTTTATAACATCATTTAAGTTTAAACTTTTCTTAAAATTCTATAAATGTTTTATAAAACCATATGAAACTAACATGAATACAAAGAGTAGACACACCTTGCAGCTTCCAAAAAATATTAAGCAGAACTGTTTTTAACATTGATAATAATAAGAGCATCGAATCAGTATATTGGAATGATTTCTGAAGGATCATGTGAAACTTTAGCTTTGCCATCGCATTTTTAAATTACAGTTTAAAAAATATTAAAATAGAAAAGTTATTTTAAATTGTAATAATATTTTAGAATATTGCATAATAATAAATATAATAAAAATATAAAAAAATAGATATAATAAATGCTTAGTAAGAGACTTTTGAACCCAAACTTTTGAAACGGTAGCATATATGTCATTGACCCTTATGTAAATATTCTTTGGACTATTGTATAGAACCAATATCACATGAGCATGTGTTGTTGTTCTGGACTTCAGCACTGCTGATATTCAGCTAAAGGCATGAAGCTTATATAAAATCTCTCATACAGTACTTGTACAGTAATCCTAAGAGTCTGTGAAAGTTAATGTGTGGTGGAATTTGCTTGCCGAGCATCGCTGGGCCACTTGAGAGTGATAGATGAGGCAGCAGTAGTCGCCGAGGGTCCCAGTGTGTGTCTGTGCTGAATTAGAGCAGCCAGCCCTGACTGATGAACATTGCCCTCAGCCTTGTTCCTCTCCACAGTCAGTGTTTCACTCTCACCCACAGCCACTGGGCAATGTGTGGGGACGCTCAGGTACACAGCCACCTGGACGCAGCAGGAAAAAGGCATTAGTGACTTCAGTAATAGGATCTATAACCATGAAAATCCTTCACAAGTTTGTTCTCTGTCTAGCCAAGAAATATAGAAAAACAACCATTTTAGTAGCCTTTTCACCCCCAGCCCACAATCAAAACGCAGAAGTGGCCATTCTTGATGGTAACCATAAATTTGGTTCTTCAATATTTTATGACTACCAGCATATTACATGGCAGAAGTGGTGAAACTCTCCATTAGATAAAACCTGTAAATTGCTGCACTGAGGATAGTCATGAATTATGCCAGCACCCTTTCTGCCTTTTATGGCTGCTTACTAATGAAGACAAAGATTTGCCTGTAGATTTAGACAGAATTCTCCAAATAGGACTTATAGGATTATACACTATTGTTCAAATTTTTGGGGTCAGTAGGTTTTTTTGTTGTTGTTGTTGTTGTTGTTTTTGAAAGAAATTAATACTTTTGTTCCGCAAAGAAAAATCCACTTAAACAGGAACTATACACTATATACAAACAGAAGCAGATGATTCAAATGAAGTGTTGCCATAGAAACCCAGATGTCACTGGTATCACATAAATAATGGTATCACATGTTCACTGTAGCTTTAAGAGGATCCCATTACTCACAATATGTTTTCCCTCATTTCCTTTCCCTTTATTTGCAATCGTTACTGTATATACTGCATTTCTTTTGTTTGGTAGGTACTGATTTTCCAAGCCCTGTATTTTTTTTTTTTTTTTTTGACTCCTCTGACTGTTGTCGTCTGTATCTGTATGCCAATGATGTACCATCCAGTCCTCTTAATCTCTCGGCTCAGACTCCATTATCAGACACTAATTATGCTGTAGCTAATGGAGGGGCATGTGCTAATAGTGAGATTGAAGTGGGATTTATTTGGTGGAAACCTTAAGAGGGGAAGCAAAAGCATAAAGCAAAGTGGTATATGAATAGTAATATAAGGCCTTGGGCAAGATATCAAGGTAAATGGGCACTTTACTATACAAACTGTAAAAGATTCATTTAAATGAAAATGCTGGTGACAAAATACTGTACCTGAGTCAGTATTTATTTTGATGCTTTAAAGGAATAGTCTGTCATTTACTCAGACTCAATAATTGTGGACAGTATAGTGCAGACACTGCAGATGACAAGATCTGTTATGAACTTGTGATTAAATGGGAAGTAAATAAAGTGTTTCTCTTTATTGACTATTGTCTCTTTATTGACTAATGAAATCTTTCATTCTTCATCTTTCTCTCTTCTTTCTCTCTGTTACAGCAGGCAGTGGAAATGACCACTTCCTCCTTGGTAGCAATATAACTGTTGCGGTTCTGGGTATTGTCATTCCTATAGGTGAGTTTTAAAGTTAACCAAGTATTTTATCCTGCATTTTGAATTCAGCCTTGTTCACCCAGTAGATAAACAGCTTTTGCCCTTCAGCTTTATGTGCACTATTTGCTTTGGAGACACTTATTGTGGTCTTAACAAGCCATTTATAAACTTGCTGCTGCTCCATTTAGCTTAATATTTCAGGTTAAATATAACTTAAGTGCTATCCACAGCATGCTAATTACTCCGGAAAATAATTTCGACTCATTTGAGTTAAAGAAAAACGTATGTACAGTAAAGCTCTTTAAGAAGGTACATGATGTAACATCAGTGTGACAGCACCATTTTCTTCACTTTGCAGGCACATGATGCATAAAACAAAACTCTTATCTTAATAATAAATATTTATTCAAAGAGATTACATAGAATAAACTAGCAAAAGCTTTTTCATGGTCACATTACAACACAGTGGTCATTCTAATCTGTCAATTCTTATTCAGGCATGGTAAACCATGTGGAGGGCACACATTTTTGCTCTTGAACTTACTACTCTTAGCAAGTTTAGACATTTAGATATTATTTGTATTAATTTGAATTGCTTTTTTTTTTTAATGAAGTTGCTTGTTGCCTAGAAACAACGTTGTGCAACAGATTATTTTTTTTTATTTTTTGAAGCAGTAAAAAAAATTGATAGTTGCTCAGTGTCGTTGCAAATATTTAAATAAATTAATTAAAAGCTTTTGTAATTAATAAATTAAAAACTTTTTCAACTTGCCTAAAAGGATCCACCCGAATATTATTTTTATTTATTTATTTTTTGTAATGGGGTCCATTTTTTGCAAGAAAAGTGAATTAAACTTTTTAAACATTGCTTTTATAATGTTAATATATTATTTATATATAATTTGAACTATAAAGTCTAAATTGTCCTTTTGAGTTGACGAGGACAAATTTTCCATGTTGATGAATCTCTGGTTCTGTGTCAAATGCGAGCACTAAATGTGAGTAAAAATCTGTGTTGGCGAGTATATGAAAAGGTGTCAGTTACCATCTGGCCAGTAACATTTTTATGAATCCTATCAATGCAATGTTGTGAGACCATGAATGTGAATAAACGTGAATGACGCTCGTTACAGATGACAGGTCAGTGCTGCATCGACATGAAAGGGAACTCAATTCCTTTATTTGTGCACGTACACATCCGAAGCGCACACCCAGAAATCCGTGTCTCAGACAGCGCGCAGATACTTAATTGAGCTCTCTTTCACGTCTTCTTGAGCTTTAACAGACATATTCAAACATAAGTATGTCAAAAACATAAACATAGTCAATTATGTCTTAAGTGAACGCAAACAGTTGAGAAATAAAACGCATGTGAATCAGTATATTGGATCCGTGCATTAGCTCTTAAAGTGACAGCAGCCTAATATTCCTGCTGCTGTCTGTGATTTTAATCAAACAAAAAACAAAGAAAAAACACTCACTGCTCTTGACTGAGTAACTTTTGTAACTTTAATAAGGATTAATTGGTAACACTTTACAATAAGGTTCATTAGTTAAACATTAGTTAATGTATTATCTAACATAAACTAACCATGAGCAATACATTTGTTACTGTATGTACTATTTTTCGTTAACATTAGTTAATGAAAATACAGTTGTTCATTGTTTGTTCATGTTAGTTCACAATGCATTAACTAATGTTAACAAGATTTTAAAAATTAACATTAACAAAGATTAATAATTGTTGTATAAGTGCAGTTCATTATTTGTTCATGTTAACTAATGTTAACTAATGAACCTTATTGGAAAGTGTTACCGATTAATCTATGTTTTATGGCTGGTAAAAATATATGGCCGGTAAATTTTCTTCTTTCGTTCATCTTCGGAGCACAAACATATTTTTGATGAAATCCGAGAGCTCTCTGACTCCTCCATAGACAGCAATTTAATTACCACTGTCAATGTCCAGAAAGATACTAAAGACATTGTTCAAGTAGTCCATGTGACTACAGTGGTTGAACCTTACTTTTATGAAGCGGCAAATACTTTTTGTGTGCAAAAACAAAACAAAAATATTGACTTTATTCAACAAAGTCAGTTCTCTTGCCTGTCAGTTTCCTGCGCTGTTGATGTAATAAACACAGTGCAGCACTTCCGTGTTCTACTTCTGAACACCAGCTCAGTAAGTAATTTTTTTTTGTTTTTGCGCATTTAAGGTTGAACCACTATAGTCACGTGGATTATTTTAATGATGTCTTTAGTTACCTTTCTGGGCCTTGACAGTGGTAGTTAAATTGCTGTCTATGGAGGAGTCAGAGAGCTCTCGGATTTCATCAAAAATATATTAATTTGTGTTCCGAAGATGAACGAAGGTCTTACGGGTTTGGAACAGCATGAAAGTGAGATTTTCATTTTTGGGTGAACAAACCCTTTAAGTCACCAGCCATTGGCAGGTGTGGCGAAAATGTTATAGGCTCTGGTTCCATATCTTAAACTGTTATTACGGTGCCGTACCTATTCACCCTATAGACTTTTTGTAAGAGCCTTACTGTACATTATACCATCCACAAATTCTGTCAATTTAGCTAAAATTGTTTTTAAAACTAAAGGGTTATTTCAGAAATTTTCATCTTACAATATGGTTAAAAAAAAATATTGTGCTCTTTTTGAAATTAGTGCTTTATAAATGGTTATTTTTGATCCTACAAAGAGAAGTGTCACTCATGCATTTTGATTTTGTGATCATTCTCTCAGTTTCTATTCATCATCCTTTTGACTGTTTGAACTAAACAGTATATGTATATATAAAGTACAGTATATGTAAATGTATATATCTCAAAGTCTCTGTCAAAAGGACCTGATGGACTTCATTGATTGTTTGAGCTGTGTCTGGCGCGTGGCTTAGTGGGATTGAAATGACCTTGTCTGTGCTCATATTCAATTGAAAGACACTAAGTGAAATACTTTTCCTCTAAAAACCATTTTACTACCTCTGTGTAATTACGGTCCCTCTATGTCCACCCCTCTTATCTTAAAATTTTAACATTTTTCTAAATGCTTTCTTTTATTGTAGTTTGAAAATAATGAATGTAATTCATAGACAGAATGCAATCCAAGTGTTTATAGCCAGACAATAGAACCTGTGTGATGGAGGAAAACACATCATGAGGAGGTCTCTGTGCCCCCCCAGACAAAAGAGCAATTAGGGAGAACTTCCAGGGGACCAGAGCAGCCACGGCTGATCTTTTTAAATTAGGGAAGGGGTTAGCCAGCCTCTGCAGTAAAGCCACACATGGTTATCAATTCACCCTGAATAGCAATGTGCTCCCCCCAGCCATTCGCATGTAGGCGTGTGTGCGCATACACACAGTCCAATTCGATTTCTCCTGGTCCCCTTAGACCCCTGCTTTCTCACTGAGCATGTGAGCACCCCCTTCACATATTCCACTAAGCCAGTGTGTGTGTGAGTGAGTGGGAAAGGTATGTCTTTGGCAGCCCTAGTTCAAATATACATAAATGCCATTTTTAAAGTAGCTTTTTAAGTAGTCTTTTGGTAGTGATATGATCAGACTGTTCTTAAATTATGCATACTACCATTCAAAAGCTTGGGGTCGATACGATTTTTCAATGTTTTTTAAAGAAGTTTCTTATGCTGACCAACACTACATTTGTTTGGTCAAAAAACAGTAATATTGTAAAATATTAATACAAAACAGCGGTTTTCTATTTTAATATATTTTAAAATGTAATTTATTTCTGTGATTGCAAAGCTGAATTTTTCAACCATATTTGTTGTTTTAGAAATTATTTTAATAAAACCATTTGACCCTGGTCTGCCATGATGCACCTTAAGGTTTGAGTGTGTGTGGTTGTATATGTGTGTGTGTCATTATGCTCTGCTCTGTGTCCCCTGGCTGTGTTAACGCCCCCGCCATATGTGTTGACTGTGTGTTAAACGCATGCAGTTCCTATCCTTGCCACAGTGGTCATCGGCCTGATGTGTACCGGAGGATACCTGGTGTGGCGCAACTGGAGGAGACGGAATACCAAGAGCATGAACTTCGACAACCCCGTTTACCGCAAGACCACGGAGGATGACGACGACGAAATCCACATCGGCCGCAGCGAGCAGATCGGCCACGTCTACCCAGCAGTGAGTGGCAGTGCCAGACAGCCATACCTAGCACTGCCACTGGGGGGCGGTATCCCAGACCCGGCAGCTCATTGGTACTCAGGGGCACCTATGCTGTCCAGTGCGAAGTGAACAAAGGGAGGAAGGCAATAGTGATAAAAACAAGGGTGGGGCTAAGACAAAAATCCCTAAGAGAGGGCATTATGCTGCCTCTTTCCTCACTCATATTTATATTCATAATTCACCACACATTTTCATTCAAATGTATGTTTAATTAATTAGTGTACGGATTACCATGTGAAGTTTAATTAGTTGTCTGTTTGTTTCCCATAGGCTGCGTTCTAAATCACATACTCTCTAAGTAGGTACTTTTTTTTTTTTGAACAAGTACTTAAAAAGTACCTTTTATATAGCATGAATGTGTGTAGTATGAATTTAATCTGGACATACTACATTCGCCATGTTGTCATTATCATGTGACCTTCCAGTGTTAGTTGTTTCGCTTCACTGCCATTCACAAATCCTCTCTCATGGCCTCAAGGGATAATAAAGTGTCCATTTGATGCACACTTCAGAATCTCGCTGGAAGTAATAGGTCATCCGGGAACTTTTCACTACTCCTTTATGAATACTGTATTTTGGGCATTCTACTCTTTTCGCATACTGTTTTTCGCCTACTGTATAGTAGGGAAGTATGCGATTTCGGATGCAGCCATAGTCTTTGTTTTTTTGTGTTGTGTGTGTGTGTAAAGCTTTAAATGCTTTCCATGTTTGAAAGCTTTGAAATTGTGCTCTCCCATTATCCCATAGTTGTTGTTTTTTTATTATTATTATTAATTCAGTATAATTGCTTTAGGGATGAGCAATTAGCACCTTAAACGACTGGACAATCTTTTAATATTTTATAATTTATTTATTTATTTAGGTGTTTTGCTGTATATTTATTTGGGTGATGAAATGATTTATTCATATATTCACCTAATTGTCGGCCTGGGCTGAAGTAGTAAACAGTTAGTCAGATGGAGGGATTATAACAGTGTGTTTTAAGCTTCCTGTGCTACAGTCGGCATGTCAAGCACAAGCAGAGATAAAGACATGAGTCGCGCGGCAGCAACGGGGCGGGCCGCGCCAGTGGCATAACAGGATTCTCTCCAGCGCCCCACACGTCGCACTCTACACAGTGTGTGTGTGGGGATCTGCATATCGGATGTTTCTCCTACTCCATGGGCCTTCTCGTTCTTTTTTATGTATTTATTTCTCTCCCTCTTCCTCTCAACACGTGTAACTGTTTTTTATCTGCTCTCCGCAGCGCGTGGCGCTCAGTCCTGATGATGACGGATTCCCCTGAGGGCGATTCTAGCTCTTGCTCTCTCCTTCTCCATCCCCGAATCCATGCGTCCTTTAGTCCTCCATCTCTCCTTCCATCGAGGAGATCGCACGAGACAACGCAGCGAGGCACAAAGAGCCAAAAGGACACAAGCACTTGCTCTCCACAGCTGAGAGCTACAAACTGGGTTTGTCTTCTTGTAGTGTCTTTTTCAGCCCATAAACCCTCAGTTGGGCAATAATCACTAGTTCTACAATTAAACTACTAGCATCATTCCTGCTCTTTGTCAGTAGTAGTAGTAGTAGTAGTGCTGTTTAATGATGACTAACCTCATAGCTCATCACGTAAGTAGTCGCTAACACTCAGTGGCTCTCCCGCTGCGCTCGTGCTGTAGATTTTTTTTAAATTAGAAATAGTTTTATTACTGGTTAAGCTGGTTTGAGTTGAACTGGCTTGCCCATCACAGGGCAAAACCTGCTGGAGAGAACTGTGGGCAATCCACCTCATCAGCATGGGAGATGCATAGAAGTAAAATATGAAAAAGGATGGAGATGGGATGAGGAAAATTCATATTTGCAGACATAAAACACACATATTCCACTATGCAGCTGTTATGCATTCACATAATCTCACAAACAAATAATATACCATAAGTAAACAAGTCCTTCTAATACTTCCAATGCCATGACTACTGTTCCTTCATGTCTTCCATGGTCACTTAAATTCAGATTGGACCCTTCTTAAAGATCTGCAGCCACTATTGGGAGTTGAAGTGTTTCAATTCCCAAGTTTGAGGTGAATATTTATTTATTTCACCAGCACTGGGTCTTCCATTTTTCTCAAGTTTCTAAGACCAACTAAAATCTTCCTGCCCAGGCACATTTATATCCCCAAAACCTCAGCTCAGGACATCAGTTTTTCTAAAATATTATCATTTATCGCTACAATCTGTGTGGCTTATCACAAACACTAATAGATACGGTAGCCAGGGTTTGATAATGGCTAAATTGCTGTTTGTTCATATCTACAGTCTAGATCGCTCCCTCTCAGACATGCAAAAACACGCAAACACACTCCCTCTCCCTAACACAAACGTGTCTTTTCCGCCCCTACATTTGTCATCCCTCGGGTAAAACTCTTTAGCATTTAGCATGCTGACAACAAGACACCGCCTGCCATATTGGGTGGCTTAATGGTGTGATAGATTAGAGTCGTAGATCAAAGCTTTGCTCCTCTGAACAGTCATCTGTTCAGTGCATGGCACAGGAAATGAGGAGAGTCTGAATATAGGCTTCCTGTACAAACTCTCTCCATGTGATGAATGAGTGCTTGGCTATTTCTGAATCACTTTTAGAGGGACACTGACTGATTGGACAGATGTTTAAAAAAAAAAAAAAAAGCAGGATTTGACCCACCTGGATATGCCTGTTGATAAAAACCATCAAACCAGCCACAGTTTTTTTTTTTTTTTTTTTGCTGGTCCCAGTTAGGCTAGTCAACTTTAATGGTTTAAAGGGGATTGAATGGTTGAGCAGTGGGTATTAATCTTTTTCACTCCAAGACACCCTTTGTTCGAAGGGCCTCTAATCTAAACTTAAAAAATGTCACTTTATTTTTAGCGTTTTAATTAAGAGTCATCTCAAATTGGGGCCCCACTGGAAGTTTGCCCTCTTGTGGGCCCCCTCTCCCCTGTTTGAGAACCACCGAGCGTCATCTAAACCAACTTAAACCAGCTAAAAACCTTAGGCTGGATTAAGATTTTTTTTAACAGGGAATAAAGCTTGGCTTATGTATGTGTCTGAGATGTCAGATCAGATCATTTTAAAGAACTAGTCATGCGAGTTGCCCTTTATTGGAGACTTCCGAAAGGCATTGCTGGGTCCCTGAGACGTGCATGTTTGATTCTGGCCCGCATGTGGGTGGTCTCGCATCTGGAGTGGTTCTTTGTTCCTGCCACCTTTGCTCCTCTCTGCTGTGATGAGGCATCTTATGTGCAGCGCTTGTAAAACATCCCTCCACATTTCAAAGAATCCTCCATTAAGTCACTGTTTGTTTTCCATTAGGAATAGAGAGTGTGGGAGGTTCTTGCTCAGGCTTTTGTCTGTGAGGATTAAAGAACTGCAGTTTCTTGTTCGTTCTCTGAATACAGTGGACTATCAAATGGACTTGAGATGTCTGACATGATTGGGAGATAACAGGCCTGATAACAATATTATAGTTAATTTGATGAATCTTCATTCATATTTAATCATTTCTCATATCAAACTGTTTATACAGTGGAAAGGATAACTAATAATAAATAGATTTTATAGATTTTTTTTTTTTATTTGAAGCGATAACATTTTTGATTACGTTTACATATGTCACTTCTGAAAATGTGGAACTGTAGTATTTGATTCGAAAATCTCAGACTAGCAATACAGGGTAAACAAACTGCTTCATGTGCTTTTTCAGACTGTCATGTCATAAATTATTGTTTGATCATTATCAACTTGGTCTCTTCAGTTAAAAAAAGGCTTAAACTAGCCTAATCTAGTTTGCTGGTCTTCTTATGTTTGGTTTTCTGCTTTTAGAAGCATTTTTTAGAGGAACTTACCACCTGGTTTAGACTGAAAGACTGGACACCAGGGGCCAGTTGCATAAACATAGCCATTATGTTAAGACAGTGTCTTAAGATCTAGTATGACCCACTAGCAGTTAGTCAAAGGGCATTCGATCTTACTTTTCGGTATCAAATTATGTTTTTAGGAAAATAACTTAAAGTTATGAACAGTCTATAAAAAAAAGGCATTGATGGCTAACTGGTAAGACTAGTCTTAGCGGTTTATGCAACTGGCCCCAGGTTAGGGGACCAACTAAGATGAGAAAAACAGCCTTAACTGGTTTTAGATGGATTGTGAACATCAGCTGGTTAAGACTGGAAGACAAGCTTGTCGACCAGCTGAACCAACTAGACATCAGGATGGAAGACCAACATAGACCAGGAAAAACAGCCTAAACTGGTTTTAGATGGGTTTTGAGCACATGTCAGTTGGTCAGGCTGGGAGTCCAGCTTGTTGGCCAACTAAACCAACTGGACACCAGCTTGGCCAGGCCAGGAGACCAACTAAGACCAGTAAAAACAGCCTAAATAGGTCTTTGAAGGGTTTTGGGGCACTTGTCAGTTGATCAGGCTCAGAGACCAGCTTGCTGACCAGCTAAACCAACTGAAAACCAGCATGACCAGACTGAAAGAATGGTTAAGACTAGCTAAGCTTAGGCCATTTTAATCGTTTTTTTATTTTCTGAAGGGGCTTCATGCACATTTCTTTTTCCTGACCCCAACGTCATTGTTCTTATCAGGTGCTGCTCTAGAGTTAGCTCCAAAAAAAAACTTTGTTACATTGAGCTCTCTAGCTTTCGAGGTTTCTACAAACTGATCTCTTAGCATATTATAATTTAGAATGTGTGGGACACATTTTCGAAAAATACATGCACGGTGTGGTCACAGAAGGTTCTAGAACAGGCTTTTAGACCCTTTGGATTTTCTGCCTCTCTGTAGATAACAAGCAGTACTTTGTGACCGTTGTCCATCATTCTTACTCTATGCATATGTAACGGCGAGTCCTGCCTTCCTATAGCACTGCAGGGACTCGTCACGCTGCTCCTTCACCCCACTCCACTGTGACTAACATTCGTAATGTCTGTAACTCCTCTTCATCACTGTCCACCTGTCATCCCCATCAGCCCAACAAGTAGGACATTGCTTTCGAAAGGGCTACCATTCTTTTACAATGGACGATACACTGGACTCTTTGGTGGACTTGTAGAGCTGAACTGCTGTCTCTAAATGGATGAATCGGGTCCTCCGCACCCATGGTAACATTCCCGTTTGTTCTCTTTGTGACCTGTGGGAAAAAAATGACCTCTATTTTGGTTTCCCCCTATGAGATCATGTTGACATGATGTATATTACTTGAAGAACTGTTCATTTTTTTGTATGGTTTGTAGGTGTTAAATTTCAGGAGAGGGGAAGGAGGGCCTGTCATTACTGTCATTTGAGGAAACGTGTGTCCCGGTCATTCCATAGCTGTTTGGAGACATTTTGTACGCTGTTTGTTGCACAAACTTTTTCAAGAAGCCTTCTGCACTGTGTAAATGATTACATAGAATGGGGGAAGGGTGACCGTTGCAGTCCAATGAGTTTGAATCATGATTTGTAAATATGTTTTCATACAGCGAAACTTTTGATAAGGTTTTAAACATTTCTTGTAAAAAGAAGATGTGTATATTAGTCTCCTGGACGAAAAAGAGTGTAGACCATACATGGATTTATTTGTACTCAAGAGCACTGGATTTCTTTACTACTTGATTGTAACTAAAACTTAATAATCTGCCAAAGTGTTTTCTTTTTTTTTCTCTTCCTCCTGGTCTGAATTTTATTTTTTGCTTTTTAACGTAAGCATTGCAGAAATAGTGTTTAATTTGTGTTTGTACATTTATTTAATAGATAAATTAAATTGTAATTCTATTTAATAGGTTACACTCAGTGGTGAAAGAGAGGGTTAGTTTAATTTATTGGTGCCTTGTTTGTGTTCATGTATTTTTTCCAATAATGTCAAATTTTGTTTGCTTTTCTCGTGTCTGTGTCAGTGGGTTGGAGGTGGTGGGAATAGAGAGGGGGTTTTAACGTTAGCAAAATTATACTTACATGGAATATCTGTACTGTATGCCAAAATGGTCTCACTCACGTTTCTATGAAATTCAAGTTGTTGATAAATATCTATATATTGATATATTAAATTGTTAAAAATCTTTTGTCGCTCTTTGTCTCCTTCTCATTCTTCAGCATTTTTAATTTGCCAAATTAAAAAAGCTCTCAGTTGTTTGTGGTATTGATCAAATAATTTAGAGTTATCTGTTGTTCCCTGTATAAATTCACCCTTTCCTCATGATTCTTGTCATCTTGCCTGCTCCCCAGAGGAGATGGTGGCTCTGTGTCTGGTAATGGAAAGAGGAACACCCCCCGCCAGGTGTCACGCTGTGATTTTGCTAATGTCTGCGGTGAGTATTAGCCTCCAGGGAGACTTAAATAAAATGGGGAAACTGCCTGAACTCCCAGTGGCTGCCCCTGACAGCGGGCAGATTTGATAGATGTGATTTTTACAAAGTTGCCATGATGTTAAAGGGATAGTCCACTCAAAAAATAGAAATTCTGTAATCATTTACTCGCCCTCATGTGGTTTCAAACCTGAATGACTTCACACACACACACAAATATTTTAAAGAATGTCAGACAAAAGAAAGTCATTTTTTGGTCAACTATACCTTTTAAGAGCAGAACATGTCCCTATAGTGTGTAATAGTTGGGTTTTGGAAACAAAAATCCCATTCATTTCCTCCACAGGGAAATGTATTTTAACAGCAGAATTCCTGATGAAAAACTACATTACCCATGACTGTCCAAAGAAATATCCATCAAATCGCATCGAAAAAGCTCTGAGACCCCCCACTCCTAGGAAGAGCCGCAAATGGCATAACAGTGCCATATAAACTAAATAATTTCTATAATCAGCAACTTTAAATCATTAGTTTATTTCTCCATTGTTTTTAGTTCAGTTGTGATTCACAGTGCTTCATGGGATTGTAGTTCTGGTAACACAGCCTAGTTTTTTTTTCTTCTATCAAACTGTAATGTGATTCACCTCATAGCTGGTTGGTTTGGCTCATGGCTTTAAATTTTAAAATCCCTATGGGAAAAATACTTACGGAACCAAGGCTGCTGAAAAAGGGGGGCGGGCACTGTCGCACTCTGTTGTGTAAGACTTAATAATACTGAGGAATGCAGCCGTTTTTAGTGGTTCAGTTATTAGCAGCAGCTCACATTGGTTTGCGCAATGAAATCAAACTCTTCTATCCAAGCGTATTTGTCCTACAGTAAGGCCTCAACAGTTGTGTGAGCGCCCTTGTTCATCTCTGCTTAGCCAAACATATTTATCATTCTCTTTGTTGTTTCGGTAACTTTGCCCATTGTAGCGGGCTCTGAAAACCATCCTCAAAGAGAATTTAATCTTGTTATTCTTATCTATGAAATATTCATTTCTTCCCAATCTCTAATCGCTGCTGTCCCTCAAGAAATGAAAAGGATATTTTTAAGAATACAGTTATTTCCTCTTTATTTTAGCACGGTGGATGACATTTAGCACTCCCTCCTACTGTGCGAACATCCAATTATTATGCAGCCGGTCCAACTGTGGCAAAGGGAGCTGGGTCTGTCTGTGTCATCTGTCTGGGTGAAAGAGGGGACAGAGCATTCGCTAAAAGCTATTAAGACTTAATTACTGCTAAAAATTCATTCTTGTACCAGGGAGTGCATTGTTCACAAATAAACAAGGATCTGGAGAAAGGGCATGGAAAGCATGGAGGTAATACTGATTAGGATGGGGAAATGAGAAGTTGAGTTTGGGATTAAAACCCAATATGCTGCTGTTCCTGCTTCCCTCCTTCCTGCTTTTTTATTAAAGGGATAGTACACCCAAAAATGTACTTACCCCTATGTCATTCAAAACTGTATGATTTACTTCAGCAGAACACAAAAGGAGAAATGCTACTATGCTGTTACTATGAATGGGGACATGAGCTTTCAAGACTTAATTTGGGCCAAGACTGAAATTTTAAATTTGGCATGAAATGAAAATTTACCTTGTCTATTTTACAAATGTTATAGATCTTATTGTAAATGGTTCATCCATGTATGTAATTTTTGACCTTGTAATGTGTAATCAAAATATCATAACCAGACCTTCCAGTAAAAACGACAGACTTCTCCAATCATTTAATTAGGCATAGTTCGCCCAAAAATGAAAACATACTGTTAATTTGCTAACAATTTAGTTAACTTTTTTCTTCAGTCGAACAGCTGAAACACTGGTCCTTGGTGATTTGTATAATGCAAGTCAATGGCTACAGTCACTTTGAGAGTCAAAAAAAAAAAAAAAATCATATACAGGCAAAACAAAATTAATACCCGTGGCTCCTGATGATTCATTGAGGTCTTATAAAGTGAAATGAT
Source organism: Hypophthalmichthys molitrix (assembly GCA_037950675.1). Classification (NCBI taxonomy): domain Eukaryota; kingdom Metazoa; phylum Chordata; class Actinopteri; order Cypriniformes; family Xenocyprididae; genus Hypophthalmichthys; species Hypophthalmichthys molitrix. The sequence continues at coordinate 20,446,023 of CM075497.1, forward strand.
CGGTCTATGCAAAAAAACTGAACATTATTTACAACATTATTACCTGTAATCCACAGCCTGGGTAAAAGCTCCTGAGCGCGCACTGCAGTGCGAGCTTCCTATTGCATAAAGACTTATGCGCGGGATTGTTGGCGCTACGCAGACCAATCGGCGTATGACATCAAAGTACCGCGAGAGCGATTCAAAAGTATAAGGAGACGCATGCTCTCGCGGTACTTTGATATCATACGCCGATCGGTCTTCTTAGCGCCGATGCATCTCGAACAAGCCTGTTGATAATCTGTGAGAAGTAAATCTTCCCAATTGAGATCACGAATATATAGGTTGCTGCATCCAGGATAAGTGTAAGTAACCAAGATTTTGATTAACAATACAACACACGTGTCCTCCTCCCTCTCTGTTATAAACAAACAGCGTCAGCTCACGTGTGACTTTGCTCCTGCGTATGTTATTAGATAATCCATCACACTTCATCAAAATATTGAAGAAAAGATCTGTTGCTACGTTAAGTGTATGAGTCTATTATTTATGAATATGATCCACCTTAGATCTGCTTCGTGTGTTCATGAGAGAAATGGTGAATGAATCATTCTTTTGAGTTGAATCTTTTTGAGTTAATCTGGTTTCCAAAACCAGTCTAAATTTGTTCACATTTCTGACCAATTCGGTTTCAGCAGTTCTCAAATTAAAGGGTTAGTTCACCCAAAAATGCAAATTCTGTCATTAATTACTCACCCTCATGTCGTTCCACACCCGTAAGACCTTCGTTCATCTTTGGAACACAAATTAAGATATTTTTGATGAAATCCGAAAGGTATATGACTCCTCCATAGACAGCAATATAATCAACATTTTCAAGGTCCAGAAAGGTACTAAAGACATTGTTAAAACAGTCGACATGACTGCAGTGGCTCAACCTTAATGTTAAGAAGCGACGAGAATTCTTTTTGTGCGCAAAAACCAAAAAAAATTATGACTATTCAACAATCTCTTCTCTTCCCTGTCATTATTCATACGCAGTTGACGCAGTAAGCACAGTGAAGGCTTCAGTCTGAATGCCGACTCAGTATTGGCCAAAGCTGATCACGTGAGCAGCACGACACATGCGTGTGATGTTGACGCAGGAGCCGGCCAATAATGAGTCGGCGTTCTGACATAGAACCTGGACGCGCTGGACATAAACAACGTATGAGAATGACACAGAAGAGAACATATTGTTGAATGAATTTATTTTTGTTTTGTTTTTGCACACAAAAAGTATTCTCATCGCTTCATAAATTTAAGGTTGAACCACTGCAGTCACTTTGACTGTTTTAACAATGTCTTTAGTACCTTTCTGGACCTGGAGTGGTGATTATATTGCTGTCTATGTACCAGTCATATACCTCTCAGATTTCATCAAAAATATCTTAATTTGTGTTCCGAAGATGAACGAAGATCTTATGGGTGTGGAACGACATGAGAGAGAGTAATTAATGACAGAATTTTCATTTTTGGGTGAACTAACCCTTTAATAGCTCACTGGAGAGAAAGATTATCAATGAATATTTACTTCAAATTTGGCCTGTTTCTCACACAAAGGTATTACATAGCTTCACAAGATTTATAATATTTTCATGGTGCTTTTGCAGTTTTTTTTTTTTTTATTAAACTTTAAAGCTCCTGTCCCCATCTCTTATGGTTGTATAGAAGAGTGACCAATACATTATTCATAACTATTTTTTTTAGTTTAACAGAGTAAATGATGATATACTTTAGCTATACTGCTCCAATATATAGGGCATGTTTTTTGCTTCCTCTGTCACTTCTTCCTTGTTTATGTTCATTTGTGCTTCACATCTCACATCTTTTGGACATGTCAGCTCTTCTGTTTTATTCTGTTTTGTTGTGAAATACTCTGCCAGTGTGAATGGAGCCAGCAACTGAGGGATCTCCAACAACAAGTGTTCCCCAGAGAGCCGCAACCAGACGTCTGTAGAGCAAAGCTGTAATGCTTTTGTGAAGCCAAACAGTAAACTCTGCATTTAGTATTCCTTCCAGGAACATTGCAATAGCGGCCTGGTTGTGCATTTATGCGCACTTCTGTTCAGCTCTTGATATACAGAGACTGAGGCCTTCGCTCCTCAAAGGGTTAGTTCACCCAAAAATAATGTCATTTATTACTCACCCTCATGCCATTCCAAACCTGTAAGACCTTTGTTAATCTTCGGAACACAAATTAAGATAGGCCTATTTTTGTTGAAATCCGATGGCTCAGTGTGGCCTGCATAGCCAGCAATGACATTTCCTTTCTCAAGATCCATTAATGTACTTAAAACAGTTCATGTGAGTACAGTGGTTCAATATTAATATTATAAAGCGACGAGCAGGGGTGGAAATGGGGGGTAACGCGGGGGTACGGCGTCCGGGGAGTGAATTTCGAGGGGGGACGGCGTTCCAGTTCGATTTTTGTAGGGAAATGAAAGGATTTCTGTATTTATTCTCTCAATAGCCTACGAAAACGATACGAATTCAGCACAAAACATAGCGCAATAAGATTGAATGATTAATCGTTAAAAGATCGCGATCTGGATTCAAACACCCACGCGATCTTACTCAGTGCTCGAAGTGGGCCGGTACGCACCGATATTTCTAGCTATATTTTAATCTGTAGCGTAACCTCGCTTTTTCTTGCGTACCGGCACTTCTCACATGCTGCCTGTACTCTAACCCCCACACCGAAACATTGAATCACGCTGTTCATTAATTGTATACATAACGCGTTCGGAGCTTTTAACCATGAGTGGAAGTGGAAGTGGAGTGGCTTTTAACCGCGAGTGAATCACCGTAGGCGCGTTCACCAGCACGCTCCGAAAGTGTGATAATATTTGCGCGAGCGGTTCCTATGATAAAATGTGGAACCCATTTGAATTCTATTGAGAATGTAGTAAAACGCTATGGAGAAAGTCAAACATGATCTAAAAACAGCCACTAAAAGGACTGATGAAAAGAGAGGAAAACATATGAGATCCTGCAAGCTTTTAAAACTTACCATGACTCATCATAACTTATCATTGACAATGACTTATTATAGCACTCATCATAACTGTACATACAAATTGTTTATACTATATATATTGTTTTTTGCTTTTTTTTTTTTTTTTTGCACTTTGTCTATCTTGTATATTTGTATATTATTCTTATTCTTTTTATTATCTGTGTTTTGTCACTCTGTTGCACTGTGGAGCTTCTGTCACTAAAACAAATTCCTAGTATGTGTAAACATACCTGGCAATAAAGCTCTTTCTGCTTCTGACCACCTTTACTAGAATATATCACGTTCTTTTGTATGGTATGTATTGTGGTACATTTTAACTAACTTGTTGAAGAATTTGTAATATATAATCTTTAAGGGAATAGATTAAAAAAAAGAAAGAAAAAAAGTTAACATTGCCCTAAGCATGCTATGAGGAACCATCAATGGTCTTACCTGTAATTTGCCTATATTCTTATTGTAACAAATGCTATGGTTAAACAATTACAAGAACTACTTTTTTATAAGGCCAAATACAAGTTAGAATCAAGAGCTTTAAAGTATGGACCTTCATGAAGTATTGACTAAACATTGGTTTTCATCATGTGTAAAATGTGTTCTGCTACTATTACAGATATGCCCATTAGGAAAAACCTGTCTGTATTCCAAGAGATGACAGGAAATTACCATGTTCAAGAACATTTTAAGTAAAGATAGTTTGACTTCCCATGGCATTTTGTAAGCAAGTGATTGTTAACTATAGGCTGTTACTTTATTGCAGTTGTTTTATCAACCAACTTTGCATGTGTGGACCATTTTGCAAAAATAAAGCAAACCCAAACTCCTCACAACCGAATGAGACAACCAGTCCCCCCATCCCAAACGGAAGCGAACAGAACAGAGTAAATGACCTCTTGAAAATCACCATAAAGACTGCATCAATTACATCATTACACCAGTAGGTGGCGACAAGTGACTGTTAAAAATGTATTTGTCATTGAATCTTCATTAAAAATCGTTCACTTTCATGTGCCTGCTTGATAATTAAGAAAATATTGCTTGGAGGAAACATGAAATAGGACTGTTTAGTGTTATTATAGATTATATATAATTTAAATACATCTGAAAAGTCATTTAAAGGGGGAAAAAAAAAAACCTTCCCAACTAGAGTCCCCCCAGTGAATTTCAGCAATTTCCAGCACTGGCGACGAGAATATTTTGGTGCGCCAAAAAAAAACAAAATAATGACTTATTTAGTGATGGCCGATTTCAAAACACTGCTTCAGGAAGCTTCGGAGCGTTATGAATCAGCGTGTCGAAAAAGCGGTTCGGAGCGCCAAAGTCACGTGATTTCAACAGTTTGGCGGTTTGACACGCAATCTGAAACATGATTCAACACGCTGATTCATAACGCTCCGAAGCTTACTGAAGCAGTGTTTTGAAATCGGCCATCACTGTATAAGATGTTATTTTGTTTTTTTGGCACACCAAAATATTCTCATCGCTTAATAATATTGAACCACTGTACTCACATGAACTGATTTAAATATGTTTTTAGTACATTAATGGATCTTGAGAGAGGAAATGTCATTGCTGGCAATGCAGGCCTCACTGAGCCATTGGATTTCAACAAAAATATCTTAATTTGTGTTCCGAAGATTAATGAAGGTCTTACAGGTGTGGAACGGCATGAGGGTAAGTAATAAATGACATTATTTTCATTTTTGGGTGAACCCTTCAACTGCACAACTTGACATCATTAATTTTTCATGTGGCTTGCTCGAGTAATATTTTGTTAGCTTTTTTTCTTCCATGTCTTAGAATGGTTATGCTAAGATTGCATGGTCTGATATTCATGTCCTTACAGATGACCATTTCGCCCTATTCAAGCTCAGTGTTTCCAGTGCTTGTTTCCAGTTGTAAGAGCAACACTGACACCTGCTGTACAGCCATATGAATACACCACAATCAAACAAAAACTCTGGGACCACATGGCCAATTCAATTGTTTAAAAGAAAATATATTTGCTTGGTGTGAAATTAATCAGACCATATGAAAGACATGATGAAAAAAAAATTATATGGAAAATGTATAATATGAATACTTTAAACAAAAAACTCATTGATAGCTTTTATCCAGCATACAATCCACTCAATGAGGTGACAAAATCAGACTCACTTCATTAATCACAAAAGACAGTATGGATTTGAGTAAATAGTCTGAATTTAATGAATGAGTGGTTCACTAATTGAAACTGACAGCTATTTGACACACCCTATAATGTTTCTGTACTTAGTTTCCTGAGCTATGCAGACATGGATGACAACCAATTCATGCAAACTGTAGATTCCACTTTCCTTTACCACTGCTGACAAGACTAACCAAGGCCGTAGAAAAACGTAAAAATGTTGACATTCTCACAGTGAGAAAATGAATAAATAGCACCATTCATTTCTGCTCTGCCTTTTGATTCAACACTACTCGCTCCAGCCTATACAAATATACTCCGTATACTGGCCATGCATCACTAATATGTGGTTAAAAAAAATAAATAGCTATCAAATACAAAAATAAGACTATTTCATATAAAGAGGAAACATCTGAAAATGCTTTGTTAAAAGACCAATGTCAACCTTTCACTTTGGTCAAATAGGAAATTCAGAAATGAAAAGAACGGAATGTTACAGTGTTGAATTATTCAAAAGGTCCCAAATACAAAATGTGTATTTTATAACAATAATTTTAGATTTTGAATATTTACAGTGTTATACTTCATATAAAACCAGGGCTTGATTAAACGCAGAGTGAGATATGATATGCACACCAAATAGCAGAAGTTTCACAAAAATACAGTCAGCTGTCAGGTATTTCTTTCAAACAACCTAGCATAAGCATGATAACATTGATAATCTATATAAATAAATAGTTCTACAGCGTTGAAAGTGGTAGAGTGGCGGTCTGATATGACAGTCTACCATGAGTGTTTAAGATATGAACTGAGCTCAGCGGCAGTAATAAGAGGACAAATGTGCTTCATTTGCATCCCTGAAATTCACACACACATCTCAGCTACCTTCATGCTAAAATCAGATTGTGTCACCCTGCATCAAGCCTTCATCTGAGGTCAGGAGTTCTGTGCCTGCAGTTCAGTCTTTTTTTCTGGGCTTTTGCTGGTGAGTCAGATGATTTCTGTTTCATTATGGGGGACAGAGCCTTCACTGTTAGGGTCTGTGTCAGTCCTAAGCCTTTTCAGAGGTCGTTCAGAGTGTTCATCTTCCTCCTGTTTGACTGTGATCTCCATGACTTGTGTACTCGGGCTGCTGGTGTCAGGGATGGAGTCAGGTGGTGTGTTTGCTATGGAAATATCTGGACACATGGCAGAGCCGTTTGTCTGAGATGTCTCATCTCTGATGCTAAGAAGGTCCTCAGAGGAATGGTTCTCTACACCTGTAAAATCAAAAAGACATTTTAATATTTTTAAATACAAATTGTGTGTGTTCTTGTATACATGGTTTATGAGAACACATGTCTATAATGACATGGGTATTACAACGTAAACAAGGTTTATGAGAACACTCCCTGTGTCCTCATAAACCAAATGGCTAAAAAAAAAAAAAAAAAAAAACCCACCGTTTAGTGTTTTTTTTTTTTTTAAATTAAAAAAAAATGCAGAATGTTTTCTGTGATGGGTAGGTTTATGGGTAGAGGTAGAATATACAGAATAAAAAACCATTACATCTATGGAGAGTCCCCGTAAACCGTGTGTGTGCGGATCAGCCGTAACATTATGACCACCTTCCTAATATTGTGTTTATCCTCATTTTGCTGCCAAAACAGCTCTCACCCTTGGAGGCATGGACTCCACTAGACCCCTGAAGGTGTGCTGTGGTATCTGGCACCAAGATGTTAGCAGCAGATCCTTTAAGTCAGGATGTTGTGAGGTGGGGCCTCCATGGATCGGACTTGTTTGTTCAGCACATCCCACAGATGCTTGATTGGACCGAGATCTGGGGAATTTGGAGGCCAAGTCAACACCTCAAACTCGTTGTGCCCCTCAAACCATTCCTGAACAATTTTTGCTTTGTGGCAGGGTGCATTATCCTGCTGAAAGAGGCCACAGCCACCAGGGAATACCGTTTCCTTGAAAGGGTGTACGTGGTCTGCAACAATGCTTAGGTAGGTGGTACGTGTCAAAAGTAACATCCACATGGATTGCAGGACCCAAGGTTTCCCAGCAGAACATTTCCCAAAGCATCACACTGCCTCTGCCGGCTTGCCATCTTCCCATTGTGCATCCTGGTGCCACGTGTTCCCCAGGCAAGTGACACACCTGGCCATCCACATGATGTAAAAGAAAACGTGATTCCACTTTCTTCTATTGCTCTGTGGTCCAGTTCTGATGCTCACGTCCCCACTGTTGCCGTGTTCGATGGTTGACGGGGGTCAGCATGGGCACCCTGACTGGTCTGTGGCTATGTAGCCCCATACGCAACAAACTGCGATGCACTGTGTATTCTGACACCTTTCTATCAGAACCAGCATTAACTTCTTGAGCGATTTGAGCTACAGTAGCTCGTCTGTTGGATTGGACCACACAGGCCAGCCTTTGCTCCCCATGTGCATCAATGAGCCTTGGCCGGTTCACCACTGTTCCTTCCTTGGACCACTTTTGATACTGACCACTGCAGACCGGGAACACCCCACAAGAGCTGCAGTTTTGGAGATGCTCTGACCCAGTCTTCTAGCCATCACAACTTGGCCCTTGTCAAACTCGCTCAAATCTTTAAGCTTGCCCATTTTTCCTGCTTCTAACACATCAACTTTGAGGACAAAATGTTCACTTGCTGCCTAATATATCCCACCCACTAACAGGTGCCATAATGAAGAGATAATCAGTGTTATCAACTTCACCTGTCAGTGGTCATAATGTTATGCCTGATCTGTGTGTGTGTGTACACACACACACATTTTATCACACACAAAAAAAAATGAACAAAAAAAAAAAAACTATGTAAACATTGTCTTCACATTATCAGAAAAAAAAAAAAAAAATTGATAAGCTCTTGATATGTATACACTGACAATGTTTTTTTTCCTGATTTCCAATTAATAATAACTTGAATTGATCAAAAGTAACCCTAATGAATTCTAGGTAACACTTAATATGGCATTTGTTAATATTAGTTAATGCATTGACAAACTAACAATGAGCAATATATTTTTACTGCATTTATTAACCCTCTGTTAGTGTTTGTTCATAGTGCATTAATGTTAATACATCATTTCATTTTAAAAATGCATTAGTAAATGTTGAGATTAACATTAACTAAGATTAATAAATGCTGTAGAAGTTCATTTTTAGTTCATGTTAACTAATGTTGACAGTTTCCACAAAAAATATTAAGCAGCAGTTTTTCAACAAACTGTTTTTAACATTTATAATAATAAGAAAATGTTATATAAGAAACCACATCAGCATATTGGGATGATTTGTGAATGATCATGTGACTGAAGAATGGAGTAATGATGTATTTTTGTGAGTCTGGCGAGCCTGACCGTTCTGAGTGTCTGAGTCACTCTCTGGCTCTGATGGGTGTTTGCCGTTGTTTGAAGTGGTGGGAGGTTGAAACGAAGATCCACTGGACTCGGAGCTCTCCCTCTCATCCAAAATACGCTCCATATAATCCCTGTAATGCCAAACAAACACCAGGCCGGATATGACCTTACACAGCATCTGATTCCATGTACACAGAGTTTAATTAGAGGATTTGTGACCTTTAATGTGCCACATGGTACTGACGACTGACTTACAAGACACCGGGACGGAGGCTGTATTTTCTTTTTCCAAGCTTGGTTTGCTGTGCAAAGAAATCATAACGCTCAGATTTCTTCCACATGTAATAAAAGGCCACACATTCCCCTACAGATCTAGATCTCACCTGGAAAATTTTAATTAAGTAACAATTACCTATGAGAAACAACAAAAAATACAGCCAAGTTCACAAACTGATCACTCGAAATTATTGACTAATCGACCAGTAAAAACTGCATAGTGGCAGTCACATTCCATCCTAACGAGGAGGTGAGGAATGTGACTAAACACTAACCTTATTTGCTTGTACTGAGCTGAAATCTTTCCCATAAGCTTTGAGTCCTTGTTCAAAACCTCGACACTCCTCTTCCGTCCAAACTGACATTTCCTCTGAGGCAGAGAGAGATTTGAGTTAAGGTGACACATTCAGAGAATGTTGACTGACATGCTGAGAGCGTCTTTATCACAGGCTTGGATGCTTCTTGCGCTTAAGCTGGAAGCTTTATAGATTCCCAAAAATAACATTCTGAAAAACATTACTTGATACAAATCAAGAGTTTTGAGAAGAGCATGCTGCTGTTATAAATCAAAATCATGCAGAAGCTAAAACTTAGTAGTCTTTACTAAAGCTGTTAATAGATTAAAACATTTTTAATCTGATTGTTTAATAATTAGTCAAATAAATCGCATCAATATTTGCTGCAAAAAGCCCCATGTAAATATAATTCAAGAACATTGTGACAGAGTATTGAATAGACATTGTAAAAATTGATATGAGGTCAAAATGTTTGTTTTATTTTCATCTCTTTGAACATAAGCTTATCATAATGACCTACTGTAGACAACAAATAACTTTGTAATCCAAGGTAGATTTCATTTTATATAAAGGACAGTAGAATTATTTAACATTAAATTAACATTAGGGATGTTGATTTCATCATTTTGTTGTGCGTTAACTGACAAGATTATGTTAAATTAGAATTAAATTATATTAGAATGGATAAGTGTCTCTAACCCATTAAAATATCAACTTGTTTTTAGCAGCATAAACAACATGAACATGAACACCTGCAGCGCTTCTGTGAACAGAGAAAAACTGAATAAAATTAAATATACACTACCGGTCAAAAGTTTGGAAACATTAAGGTTTTTTTTTTTATGTTTTTGCATTTATTTGAACAAAAATACAGTAATACTGTGAAATATTATTACAATTTAAATTAACTGGTTTCTTTAAAAAAAAAAAAAAAATTTTACATATTTTAAAATCTAATTTATTTCTGTAATGGCAAAGCTGATTGTTGAGTCTCACATGATCTTTCAGAAATCATTCTAGGATCATTTCTTATTATCAAAGTTGAAAACTGCTTTAGCTATATAAATATTTATTTATTTAGGAAATCGGGACACACTGCCATTCAAAAGTTTGGGGTAATATTTAAAAAAAAAAAAAAAAGAAAAAGGAAAAAAAAATTCAGCAAAGGCACATTAAATAGATAAAAACAATGACAGTAAAGACATTTATGAAATTAATAAATGTTAGAAGAAAAAAAAACTGTTCTTTTGAACTTTCTATTCATCAAAGAATCCTGAAAAAAAAAAAAATTTGTTTCCACAAAAATATTAAGCAGCACAATTGTGTTTAACATTGATAAGAAATGTTTTACTGTTTTTACTGTATAATTGATCAAATAAATGAAGCCTTGGTGAGATTAAGAAACTACTTTCAAAAAGAGTAAAAAACCTTAATGTTTCCAAACTATTGACTGGTACTGTTTAATAGGCCTATATGTGAGGGATAAATAGGCCTTTATGCAAAATATATATTTCAGTTAAATAATTAAGTTTGCTCCACAACAAGTTAACAGAAAGGAAACAGACGGCGAAAGCGGTGTGCTGTTTGTTTACTTTATTTTACAAAAGCACAATGGTTTGTTTTTATTGCGAGTACACAAATAAAAGTAAACCCTTTACAGTTTCAAATGATGTCTTACTCTTGACCATAAATGACGGAGTATTTTAAGATGTTTAAGATAAGGAAACAATTCAAGTGATCAAGCAGGCACCTCACGCACACACATCAGTTCTAGCATCGCTAATCGTTTATTATCAAAATAAAAGTCAACCAAACATATAAAAGGTTACACTGCTCAATTAAAGTAGTCCACAGTAGAATCTGTGGCATTCAGCATGAGCTAGTTTACATAGGCCTGAAAAAAAATAGTTTAGCATCCAAATAAATCGTGAATACAGAAACTTTTGGATTTGTGCCGAATGAGAGAGGCTACGTGAGCCCAATGGCAGTTTCACTTTAAATGAATTTGTTTTAGCTTTACTTTAGCTTAGTGTTTATATAGCTACTTATATTTTCCATTCTTGTTGTGTTCTGAATACGGTTAAATTTAAAGGATTTGTTGTGAAGCGAGGGGAATTAAACTTTCTGAATAAAATGTGACTTGTACACAACTTCTATTTTGTCTCTCTCTCTCAAAAATGCAATTTTTATGTGTATGTATTTTTTTAACCATGCAGCAAACATTTTAAAATGTCTTAAATAGCATTGATCATTCAAAACTCTTATTCTCATTTAACGGTTAACCAGTTAATTATGAACATCCCTAATTAACATGATTATGTTAATCACATTATTTAAAAAAGTGTTACACACACAAAGACTTACCTTTGGCAGATTTCACATTAAATTTTAATCTTCTTAAAGCTTCTTCTGCATCAAAGTTGCATTTAAACAATTCATAAAGAGCCTGAAATATGAGCAAATAAATTGATGTTGTGTTACAATAGGAGGTCAAAAGTGCATCAGCAATATGATCTAAGGGAATATGCCATCAGATGGAGACCTGCCTGTTCATTGTCTTTGACATGAGATCCTTCAGGAATGGCATGGACACCAGCCTCTTCTCCACTGCGTTTAGAGGCCTCGGCTAAAAACTCTACAACCTTTTCCTCTGGAAGTAACTCTGGATTCCACAAAAGCTGATCGTCATTCTCATAAACTAAATTAGAAATTAGGAGACAGGCAGATGAAGAAAAACATTTTGTATACACAGAATATCTAAGTCAGAATATCCTTTAGTTCTGTCACCTTTTTCATTGTCCTTATATTCACACAGGCCAACAGGAGTCTCTGCTTGATACATTGAACCAACCATGATCTCCTATGAATGACAGAAGAAAACATTCAAATGTCTGAAATCCAACTTTTAAAAAAGAAAGAAAAAGAAAAGAAAATTTAGAATCTAGAATCTACCTTTTTCCAGTCTTCAGATGGAATATAATCATCATCTTCAGATTCTTCTACATCCCCTATAAAATACAAAGGGAATCAAATAAATCTCGTTAGACCAGGGGTGACCAATCCTGCTCCTAAAGGGACACTGCCCTGCAGAGTTCAGCTCATTTTATACAGTCTGTGGTTCAGCTCCAACCCTAATTAAACACACCTGAACAGCTAATCAAGATCTTTAGGATAACTAGACCCTTCCAGAGAGGTGTGTTGAAGCAAGTCGGAGCCAAACTCCGCAGGACAGAGGCCCTCCAGGACTGAGTTTGGACTACAGAGTTAGACTCTGAATCTGTAACGCCATCTACTGGTTCTACTAAGCATCTACTAGATGGTACAAGAATTGAAAACATATGTGCAAGTGTACATTTGTTACATTTATACATACGTTATACAAATTATTTCAATTTTATATATATATATATATATGTGTGTGTGTGTGTGTGTGTGTGGTCAGTACATTTTTGTTCGTTTTTGAAAGTCACTTTATGCTTAACAAGGCTGCCTTAATTTGATAAAAAATACAGTAAAAACAGTATTTCTTACTATTTAAAATAACTTGTCTATTTTAATATACTTTAAAATGTAATTAATTCCTGTAAAAGCTGATTTTTCTGCATCCATTACTCCAGTCTTCAGTGTCACTTCAACAATATTTATGATTTATTGCGCAGTACACATTTCTGATTATTAAAGTTGAAAACAGTTGCGCTGCTTAATATTTTTGTGAAAACCTTGATACATTGTTCAGGACTCTTTAATAAATAGAAAAAGAACAGCATTTACTCAAAATAGATTTTTTTTTAACAGATTTATTTTCAGCATTATATTTGGTATAGTACAGTTATCTGTAAATATTTTTTTTTAATTTTTTTTTATTGGTTTTCTCAAAGTGATAACATGCGCTTATATGATGAGAAGAAGCCTAAAACGCTTTATAACCTGCATATATTCATCAGTGATAGAATAGTTTGATACTGTAAATGGGGTTTGATGTTGAACGATCACCAGACAGTGAAGTACAGGCTGAGTGTACTTCAAAAGAGACTTGTTTATGGTAAAGACAAACAGTTTTGCGTAATGAAAATGTGTGCCTTGAATTAATTCAGTCGTTTTTGACAAATCACTAAATGATCACTAAACTTTTGCCATGGAAACACTATCTGTATGATAAATTTATTTTTAGAAATTCTTACATTTTATATTTTAGACAACTGAATAGAGGCAATAGTCTGGAAACATGATTTTGCTCCATACCGTGTTTTCTTTTTTCCATACTTATCCAGAACTGGAAATTACTCAAATCAAATTCGATACTTTTCCAAACGGAGTAGGAACCCTGTATGTACTAACTATATCTAAACCTTCCTAAAAAAATTGATAACATGACAGTCCATACTTCAGCTCTACAACATGCCATTTCATTTCTTGTATAAAATGAGCTTGATGTATGTCATTTATGATGTGTAGTATTTTTATAATCATACCTTCAAAGTAATTGGATGGCCGAGGGCAGATAAGTTGAGCTGTGCTGTGAGAGACACTGCTGGACGGAGGCTCATCACTGGACGACTGCACATCCTCATCATCCTGACCAGAAAGCTCCCGCCTCTCATCCTCCTGGCATCCATGGCGGTGAATGGATTTAAAACGTTTATTCACACAAAAACATACTAGGACTATACGTTAGCTGTTTTTCATATAGATCTTTACTTTGAGTTTACTATGGCTGCTGCAAGTATTATCAGAAGAATCCTCCTCTTGAACATCTCCATCCTCTTCCTCTGGAGACCCACCAGTGCTGTAGCCATATAATTTCAGAAGCTCCTCGATGGGCATCTCGCCCTCCTACAAAACCATAGTTAAATAATGAATTGAAATCTATTAAGTTTACTTAATGGGCCTCATCATAAATTATAGAAAATAACAGGTGGCTCATACTCGAGTTAGGTCATCAATTTCAGTGTTGAAGTTCGTCTCTCCCTCCAGCTTTTCCTCTTCTTCCAGAGTCTGCTCATCATCAAAGTCGTGTACGAGCATGTCTGCTGATGGATCAAAGTCCCTGTCCTCATCCTGCACCACTGGATCTGCTCCTGTTTATCACATTTTCTTATTAATTAATATATTTATCTATTATACATTAACACACTTCGTGTTTATATATAAGTGCTACATACTATATACAAATTTATATACAATAATAATAACAACAACATTAACTATATTAAATGTTCACATATTATATAATATTATACATTAATATGAAAGTGGGCTTTGATGCAGCCTACATGAATTTTGAATTTTGTTAATGCTAGTAAACAACCAATAATAATAATAATAATAATAACAACGATAATAAATAACTGAAATCTTTACCTTCGGTACCAGAACCACTTAGGGAGGGCTGAAAAGAGAATAAAATGAAACTTTCAAACCTATTATAAAATAATGTGAACCTTTAAGAACACAAACCATAAGAGAACAGATGATACTATGACCTGCTTATGAATTTTGATCTACAATCAGAAGCAAAGAAGCTAAACCACATATAACTTCGTGTAAAAGAACGGGAATCGAAATAAAAGGATAGACTGGGTTATAACTGATTAATTAGAGCTCGTTTTCCTTACCAAAAACACAGAGTAATAAACTCAGATGTGAGTTTGGCGCACAGGCAACAAGTTAGCTGCTAGCTGCTAACACATTCAAATTGGGCGCCCTAATCTGTTTGCTGACTATTCATGGCTGAATTTTAAAAAGCACGTCATCATTGAAACGTTTAAAATAAAAAATTAAGTAACTTTTATTAAAAGGTTGCGTTGACCGCTTAAGTGCGTTATTTGCTGTAATTTGTAATGTTTCTCTTACCTCCGCCATAGTTGTTGTGGGTTGTGTGAAGCCAGCGATAGTAACGTTAAATGTATTTACTCTGAAAATGAGCCGAGCAGAGTGAATACTACAAAATAAAAGTCATGTAAAACCCCAGACACTGTGCAAAGGTGACAACAAGTATAATATAGCATTTGAGAATCGTAATTATCATCGTAAGAATTTTTCAGAATTCATTTACTGTAGCCCTATTTTAAAATATCAGAAAATCCTGAAATCAGATGCATTTGAATACATTTGAAATCAGAAGTGTCGGTTTACTAAATGAACTCATTTTGTTATTCAAATAGTCCCAAAATAAAATAACTGCAAATGTAAATGTAATTTTAAAAAAGTACTAGCTTTTGAGAATCTGCCTATTACATTGGAGCTGTAGCCAGTTTCAGCTTTTAAAGATAAACGTATTTTCCCCCCTAATGAAAAATGTTTGCGTATCAAATTAATAGTACTTTGGGGGTAAAATAATGTAATGTACTCACATAAGAATCACTGGCATGCCACTGTCACATCATGGCTGTTTGCTTCTTAAAATCCCATAAGCAGACAGTTTGTAGAACTAAACTGAGAATTAGCATTTTTCTCTCTTTTGAATTTGTTTTTCAACAGCAGGTTTTGAATTGACAAAGTCTGTATTCAACATTACTTCAAGAGACTTGTGTGATTTCTTTAACATAAATTACACTCTTACCTCAGCCATGATTTTCCCCCATATCAATCTTAAGTGGTTTAATTTGTATTTGAGATACAATTAACTTGATTTTATGCAACACAAAACATATAATTAAACTGTAGGGAAAGTAGTACACCATTCATTGCTACAGAATGAAATCATTTTATTTTGGTTAACATCAGAAAAATAAAAAAAGACACAGATTCTTGGTTGGTTTTATTTAAATGTTATACACTTCCTGTTCTCACTGATACAATCACTGAGAATTTGCAGACATGAATTTGACAAATCTTAAACTGTATAAAAACATGAAAAAAAATAGCAATATTAAGTACAAGTTGAACAAAATATATCTGCAGCAATAATTTCTTTGAAGACGTCAGTGGATAAAAATACAGCGCAAAAATGCACTTTATCCATAAAAGTTTGAATCTCTAAGCAATGGACAAACAAGGTACTCAAAAAATGAGATACATAAATGAGAATAAACATTCATTCAGTAACCGCAGAATACATCAGGTTATCCAGATGTATAACATGTATAGCACAAAAAAAAAAAAAAAAAAAAAAATACTGAGAAACCTGTGATGTTATCAGATGGTCAAAAATGCCAACATAAGTAAATGTATGAGAAATTATTATTTCTCTTTCTGATTCATCCCAAAGGTAGCAACATTTAACAAAGACAGATCAAATTACTGAAAAGTTTTTGTAACATTGTACTACAATGTACCTGCAAAAACTAATACCCATTTTAAATCACTGACAACTGAGAAAAGCTGTAAACTGTTAAAGTGCAATTACTCTACCATTCGCTTTTATAAATAACCAGGATTCCATCAGTACAAAGGAGTTACTGCATCCAATTCCCAAATACAAAAAAAATACAAAAGCAGTAATAAGAATTTGTCCAGTTGAACACTGTAATACTGACAACGCCTGACAAAATATTTTTCTTCTTTAAAGCTTATCAAGAGACTCAAATCAAATATCTACTCAAGTTGTACACATGTACCTTATTTTACAAACTCAAACACCCACTTTCTATTTATCATTCAGGATTTAAAGGAACATTCCTATAAAACTCAAGAGGGTACCAGAACTGTTAAATAACTATTTAAACAACATATCAAATAACTCCCTTTTCATAGCTAGGATAATAACATTTTACCCAACAATAAAACCCAGTTTACAATCCTAACAATAAAACAATCTTTCATAAAAATAAATAGCCTTGCTGACTAAAACACATCTTTAAAAGTACTCTTCAATAGGCAATACAACAGGTGTTTCAACAATGACAGTCATCATTCCCATTTTATGGCAAGTGTCGAACAGGCCAGAGGAACCGGCAAATATTTACTCTGGAACAATACATTCCAATGTGTTTGAAGCTCTTTCATTTGAGACCATGTCCTGCCTGTACCTGCTGTCGCTTTTACAGTCAATATCTTCTTCATATCACAAAAAAAGAATATACAAAACTCACAGACACAGCTTTGAGCATCATAAACGAGCGTCCAAACATTGGTCATACAGCCACTTTCCCTTTGACCTCTAGTTTGTTTGCACTCTCGCTCTGTTTGGTGGTCTGCTCTTCTGTGAAGGTAATGTAGGAATACACCAGACTGCCAGCAATACTGAGAAGACAAGTACAGATCATTAGCATCACAATGAATCCATGCATCCCATCTGTTTCCTTCTAGGAATAGCTCACTTCATACCTGATGTTCAGACCAATGAAGTTAGTCCATGAGAAAATGTAATCCCCACCAAACACCATTCCAATATATGTCACTAATATATTCTGCAGAGAGAGAAAACTCATTAAAATAGCAAAAGCAGGACAAACTGCATCTTATTTTTAAGAAACAATCTTACCTTTAGGCAGCCGACAATGGTAGTAGTTAGCGCAGAGTTATACTGAGTGCAAAGTACGGTGGAGTACATTAAAATGAACCTGTAAATGAAGAAACAGAAGAGAGAATGAATGTTGTTGAATGATGAATGCCTAAAATCATGAATCTAAAGATGCGGTCACACTGGCGAAATTTCGCTGACAAAAAAAAATGTCAATTGTCAATAGCATAGCGATGTATGAAGCTCAGCTAACACTTTCAAATCAAGCAGCTTTGAATT
The DNA here is from genome assembly GCA_037950675.1 of Hypophthalmichthys molitrix. Taxonomy (NCBI): domain Eukaryota; kingdom Metazoa; phylum Chordata; class Actinopteri; order Cypriniformes; family Xenocyprididae; genus Hypophthalmichthys; species Hypophthalmichthys molitrix. The sequence continues at coordinate 20,463,847 of CM075497.1, forward strand.
TGCAGTGCAATGAATTTGCATGACCAACTTAAACATGAGCTTTATTGTGTGGGAAAATTTTTGCCCTCACAGGAAACACCCGAACACAAGGATTCAAATTGAAATGACTGGATTTGGCCCGCAAAAATTTGCCGAACAACGGTAAATATGACCACATTTTAATTATTCATTTTATTATGGAAGAGTAAACACACACAAAAAAAACAACAACACATAAGCTTGTTTTGCATTTACTAGGGCTGTTAGTCAATCCATTAATATATAGGGGCTCTAAGCACTTCTGCAATGAATTAATAAATTTTCCTCAGCTCTATATCAACGTAAAATTATATCTGTAATGACAGCAACCTGCTGTCACCCGCTGGTGTTTGCATTTCTATGAATGATGGGGTTTCATTTTTTGGTGATATTTCATTTGTTGAAGTTTGATGGCAATTACACCACACCATACAAACAGGGAAAATGACTTTTACCATTTTACAGTTTTTTTTAGTAACTTTTTATTTTTATTTATTTTATACATATATATTTTATATATATATATATATATATATATATATATATATATATATATATATATATATATATATATATATATATATATATATATATATATTTATTTTTTTTTTTTTTTTTTTTTTTTTTTTTTTACAGTTTCAGTTTATAAGTAATCATACCGAACTGAATGAAAGTTATGTCAAAAATGCATAAAAGGCATTAAAGGGATAGTTGAATCCAAAAATGAAATTTGAACCCAAAAATGAAAATTCTGTCATCATTTACTCCCCCTCAAGTTGTTCCAAACCTGTAAAAAAATTGTTTGTAACCAAGCAGATCTCCCCCCCACCCCCATTGACAACCATAGTTTTTTTTTTTTTGCTATTGTGGTAGTCAATAGGGGGCGAGATCTGCTTGGTTACAAACATTCTTCCAAATATCTTCCTTTGTGTTCAGCAGAACAAAGAAACACAGGTTTAGAACAACTTGAGGGGGAGTAAATTATGACAATTTTTTAATTTTTGGGTGAACTATCCTTTTAAATATATTTAAATAGCACGCATTAATGCATTAACTTTGACAGCCCCAGTATTTACCAAATGCAAAGTTATTTCAACTTACCCCATTATACAAGAGAGAATAAATTGACTTATAAAAAGCATATCTGACCAGCCTTCATAATCAAAAGCCTAAAGAGGGGGGAAAAATATGACACCATAAAAACATAAACAGAGTAATTACCTTAGTTAATCATTACATTTTACAGAACAGCAAAGATGATGTTTACAACAAAAAAGACTTTCTACATTAACCGCATTTTTTTCATGAAAACTGCATAAAATGTATTCCGATAGTGGGTGAAAAACAAATCTACTCAACCCATCTAAAAACAGGTGAAGAACTCACCTATAAAGAATATACCTAAAAAATAACTTCATAAGGTACTACATTCAGTCTCGTAGTTACGCTGACTGGTATAATGGTGGCTTTGTTTATGAGACACACTGCCTCCTGTCCTTTCTCCTTCCTGAAGCAGTGCCTGCCAAATAAACTGGGGCCTCCCTGTGAACAAACTGAGCTAAATAAAATGAGGCATTCATGGAGCAGGGCCCTGTCATCCTAACCTCCCAAACAACTGAGCCTTGTGCTCAAACTGCTTAGCACACTTTTTGACTTTAAGAAATTTCTTCATGGGAAAGGAGCTCAGGCAGGAATAGACATGCTGAAATTTATCTCAGTCAGCTTGATATGATTTCAAAAGAATTTATGACAAGCCTGCCACAGTCGTTCCAAACGGCTAATGGTGTGTGTTCCCTGGCAATGTGAGCTCACTGCAGCTGAGCAGATGGTGTGTTCGTGGATGCCAGATCATCTACGGGTATGAGGTCTTGTTGAGAGACGGACTCTTAGAAGTGACTAAAGGTTATTTAAGGTCTGGTATGTAGTAACAATATCTTATATATAACTGAGCATGACCAAACTACCTACAGTATTTGTGCAACTATTTTTAAAGAACAAGAAACATTTTATTAATAAAGCAATAGCCACAAAGGCCATTGCTAGAGAAAAAAAAAAAAAAAAAAAAATTATATATATATATATATATATATATATATATATATATATATATATATATATATTATATTTAAATGGAGAAAAAAAAAAAAAAAAATACAAAAGATATAACTGATGGGATGGGAACTTACCTTGTCTATATCTCCTGTGACATGTGCTAAAAGCAGGGTTGGAAGTATCATAAATAAAGCATTGTAATAGAGCAGGCCATACTTCCCTAGCTCCTATAGAACAGAAAGACAACAAGAAAAAACAAGAGACAGACTAATCGGGTACAGTAATGCCATGTCATGTCATGTCATGATTCCCTCTTCTCTCGCACCCCTCTACTCTAGCTGCTCTTTTGGCAAAAGAGAACCAGATGGTATGTAAACAGCTGTAGAGAGCCTCAGGTCTTTTTTCAAGAACTGAGCATAAGCTTTAACAGGTTGTAAAACTTTGACTTCCTTGTTCAAGTTGTCAATGCTCTAGATAAATCTTTCTATGTAGTCCACATTCTTCAATGAAAACTGTAACAGTCATAAAACTACTAGCTCTTCATCTGGAGGTCTCAAATAGAACACACATGACTTCTTTTTTCAGTCCAAGTCAGTGGGGTAATGCAATAAACACTGCTCAGGTTGCCAAGCTATCTCTGTTTCAACAAATTCAAGCATAGGCATATCTACTAAATATATTGAAGTATGTACTTAAAACGTTAAAACATGTGAACCTTTTTTGCTTGGTTGAAAATGATAAAGCACTCAACACAAAAACAATTATGTAAAACAGTAGTTCTCAACAGGTGGTTTAAAATCCAAAATGGGTTGCAGGTCTGTTCCGATAGGATTGCAGTTAGGATAGCAAGAGAAATAGGCTAATTAACTCTTAAAGGAGAACGACAAAATACTTCCTAATTCCTGTGTCACGTGGAGAGCACCAAATTAGGCAGATGTCGGCATGGACAGGTTTCGAGACATACCCTTATCCTCAAAAACTATTAACAAAACGAGAACATGTATGCAGTGAATTATTTCACGACATTAAGAACAAATAGCGATTCAGAAAATTTAGGGTTAAAATCAAGATCGTTCAGATATTGCAGTGTATGCGTTTCTAAATTTTGTGCAAGCACGGGAGCGCAATATTTCTCAATTAACGACTATAGAGAACAGATGCTGCTTCAGGGAGAACTCAAGGTCTTTGTGTAATCTTGATCATGAATGTGTTGCCTTTCTTACCTTAGAGTCAAGTTTCTGTTTCACAAAAGCTCCATTGGCAGCAGTTAAGACATCGTTCATTAAAATGAACACGTACCCTTGCAGGTCAAAAGCCAAGTCAGCACTGCACAAAAAAATATAAGGGCACTCAAAGACTTAGAAAAAATATTTGTTACTAAATGTGCACAGACATGGTTGCAGCCTTCCCCTCATAATCATACATAATAATATTGATGTATAATTAACTTGTGTTGTTTTGGCAAACATTAACTTTTTTTCTGTAAAGCAGTGAAAAATAGGCATGTACTTCAAGGAAAAAGCAACCAAGATAAGGCTGACTTCTATTAATCAAACAATGGGTCACTGTGGAAAGAAAGAAAAAACATTACCTTGCAGCTACAAAGGCCCCTAGAATCATAGTAAATACTGTCAGCTGAATTGGCCGAGAGAATTTCTTCCTGTAATAAGGGACATAATCATTGATATTTTTATTATCATAACCAATGCTAATTAATTAGATATAAACTATCAGAAACATTTCAATACTAAAATGGTGAACTTTTACTTACTTTAACAAGAAACCCTCCGCCAGCATTGTAAAGAGAATAGAAAACCTCCTCAATACTGTAAACATTGGCAGACTGAAGGAAGGAAAAACAAATTAAAAATATATCAAATGTATAACGCCCAAAAAAATAAGGCAGACATGTATTAATGATCTTTATGTAATATTTAAAGCTGTTATGTACTGTATCATACTTAAGTCTTTTTGTTCCAAAGAGTCCCGTTATTTGATTTCCTACATATAGAAGAGGTAGCGGAAACGTCTGCAATTACAAGAAGCTAGATATTGAGCAAACATACCAACAAGCAAGATGAGAACAACACTTACAAAGCAGCACTGTCTTGCAGTCCCATGTGGGTATCTTTTTCCCATGTCAACAAATAAGACTTGCACAGTTGTCCTAGAATAAACATGTGTTCTTTGGGGGGAAAAACATGTGATAACATGCAGAAGTTTAATGAGCTAGCACTCCTCACCTTTTTTGGTATGCTACCATCAAACTCAGGGAAGGTGATCACCCGGAGGGCCTTTCCTACCCGTAACACAACAACTGTTGCCAACATCTGCAGAGGAAAGTCATATCATGTAAATGCCGCACTGCTTTGTTAATGTATAAAGTCCAAAGTATGGCAAGTGAGAAAACATTTTATCTGAGAAAAGGAAACTCACCTGCCCAATGCCAACACATATTGAAGAGGGGAACCTGTTCAGAAAGACATTTTTTAGCATGGACTGAAGGCAAAGAGTTTTTTTGTTTTTTTTTATGTAAAAGTAACATTATTACTACTTTTGATTGATATTACAAAAATGAACCATGATATGCAATGTAGGCGTGAACTATTGATTGTAAAATATTATTCTCCGTCAATGACACACTTTAGTCCATACTTAATTACATGTTTATTCTACAATTTACACTATAGTATTTATACACCTTCTTGCAACTTAAGTTTTTTTTTTTTAAAAGGCAAAGGCAAATTCTGTGAAATCAGCCTCTTAATTTGTTCTAGCCAGGTAGTTGGCTCACAAGCCAACATCTTTTTTGATCCTGGAACAACATTACAATCAACAAATTAGATTTGAGTGACAAGTTTACAGTTTATTCAAATTTATGTCCTGGCTCTTCTAGGATTAAGTGGTAAATCAATGTTATCGTTTCCCTCTGATTTTGTTTTCGGACAGGAATGTTGCTCTAGGATAAACTAAATATGTTGATCCAGGAACATGTTTTACTTGGCAAAATCACAGAGAAGGTACTTTAAAAAATAGTATGGTATTACAATTGATGGTACGCGCCTAACGGTTTAAACTGTATTAATGTCCCACAACGCATAGTAATAACATTGCACTTTTGTTTCGAGAAAAACCTTCAGTCTCACACTGGATGTTCAAATAAGCAAACGGAAAAACGGCGTCCTTCCGTACCAGACTGATACTGAAGTTGCCAACTATCCCAAGTATTCTGCATCTAGAGACAGTCACTTTGTAAAATACAGAATATGTAACTCTAGTAAAAAATTAAAAAAAAAAAAAAAAGTCCTCTTACCTGTAATTAGTCAGGACGCTCTTGTTTACTACAACTATAAGGAAAGAGCTTATTCCATAAAAACCCGCGGCTGAAAGTTTGAAGAGTACCGTTAACGTTTGGTCCGCCATCCCTGCCGCTTCATTCCTTAACTCACATTGCTTCATTCTGAACGCAGCGCCTTTCTTCCGCCCCACGTTGACGAATCTGAATTTCCGCCATGTTTACAGAGATACGTATGCTGTGACGACATAACTAATTTACATTCGAAAGTACAGTGTTCTCTGTCGCCACCCTGCGGCAGCTGACTGCAAGCTATTTACCTACAGAGCGACATAACACTACTTTTTGTGGATGCTCACAGGTTGGAAGATGTAGGAGCGAGGAAACGAGGAAGCATCAATTTGAGTATTGAGAAGCAATCGAAAACAACTAAGCAATATTATTTCAAACCGGATGTGCGTCACAAGGCTCAGTGCAAGTAGTCCATTGAAAGGTGCTGGAGCCACACTCTCAGAAAAATTTTTTACAAAAGCTGTCACTGGGGTGGACCGGGTGGTCCTTTTTCAAAAGGTACACTTTTGTACCTAAAAGGTGCTTATTAGTACCAAAAAGGAACAAAAGTGTACCTTTTGTAAAGGTTCCACCCCAGTGACAACTTTTGTACCTTTTTTTCTGAGAGTGCAGAGTCCACTGAAGATGAAGAATCCAAAAAACAGGTAAGTCCAAAGAGCAAAAAAAAAAAAAAGTATATATACGTATAAAACGTATAAAAAGTATATATAGGGAGCAGGTAATGAGTATCAGGTGACAGCCTGAGCTGAACAATGAGTGTTCCTATGGAAACACCAACCCAGGAACAAAGAAAATGGAACACAAGACAAGACTTAAAAATAAAAAATAAAAATCACAGGAAGGCCAGTGGACAGCCAGAACTGTGACAACAGCAAGATGATAAATAAATAAGGCTTAAATGGTCAATATAATAAAAATTAGTAAATGAAACTTGAAGTGAAGTTAAACGTAATTTCGGGAGGAGTACGTCCATCTAATTAATAATTAATAACTAATTAAGTCCTTCCAGTTAATACCAAGGTATAAAAACCAGCCTCTTACCTCTTGCCATTGTTTGTTCTTTCGGCATTCCTCCTCCTCCCCTTCTTCTAGTTTTTGTACAATTTTGCCTGAGTTATAGGGGGGCAATTGGAGTTCGAGTAGAATATCCTCTCTGAGCCCCTCTATAGCAGACAGCAAGCCAAATCTTTTTACCACTTATGCCAAGTTTATATGAGCACACAAACTAGATATATTAAGATATAGATATATTAAAAGAAGATATATTAAAAAGTATACACACCCCTTTGTGTTGTAAAAAAGAAACAAAGATTAATCATATCAGAACTTTTGGACATTTAAAAGTTACAACAATGCCACCGAAAACCAAAGTGACACATTTCAGAGGAAAAATAAATAAATAAATAAATAAATAAAGATAAAAAAAAGAAAAAAGAAATAAACACTTAAAATAACCTAACTTCATAAGTATCCTTTTATAATTGGCTATGTGGATGTCTCATCAAGCTCATGTGAAATAATGCAGCTCTCTTAACCTAAAGTGACTCTGATGAACTCCAAATAAATCTCAACTGTTCTTAAAGATTTGCCTGGCATCTTCATGGTTCTTCTGAAGAGGGCCATGCACAGGAGATGCCCTCACAATTCAACAGCTCTAGAACATTTTTGCAAAGAACAGTGGGAAAATATTTACAAGGCAAGATGTGCCAAGCTGATAGACTCCTATCCAAACAGACTGAGTGCTGTAATAAAATCAAAGGGTATAAGGGCTGTTTCAACTAAGTACTTGTTCAGGGGTGTGCACACTTATGCAGTTAGCGTGCAAAAGTTCTGATATCTTTGTTTCGCTTTTTACATCACAAAAATCAGCAAGATTTAACAGGGTTGTGACATCTCACACTGAGGATGACAAAAACCAATCAGCTTAGTGATCAGCAGTTTCACATTTACCAAAAGAAATGCCAGAAGTCTCTCTGATACATCAAAGGAACACACTTTTGTAGCCATCTCCGGTCTAGCAGTTAGTGGAAAAATGTGGAACAACAACAGCAGCAGTGTGACAGAACTTGGCCAGTACAGGACAGGCATAGAATTCAGGAACAGCCTCCTTGGCTGACTGAGAGCAAACAGACAGGAAACTCAGGACTGGCCCTCTTGGCCGACTTGAAACAGGCAGGCATTTTTCACTTGGTTTACTCAGAACAGGCAGAGGAGATGGGAGTGGAGGCAGTGAGGGGAACACGGATGAACACGGAACTCAGTGCCGGGTGACTACAGGCTCAGTGCACGGCAAAACAGGCATGAAACACTCAGTCTCGAAGTTGATCAGTGCTTCTTTAGTGCTTGTTGAGGGAGTAGGGCTTCACATCATCCCCTCATACGTCACCAGTAAATCCACAGGGACACAGAATGTTCCTGGCTGATGCACCTGGTCAGACCGGGTCAGACGCTGTTGGCTCAAGCTCCGGGGCCATCTGTGGTTCTGGCTTCGGCTCACACTCTTCTATCTCGGCAGGCTCGGGCTCATGGTCTGCAGTGGGCTCAGGCGTCGCTGGGCTGGTGGCAGTTGGTGAAGGGGGTACCGTTGTTAAGGAGTACCCACGGGAAAGTCCCTTTAGGTTTGTCTCCGTGCAGGCGCACTTATACATACCCTCACACATTTAGGCTGATTAAACACAAAAAAATAAATAAAAGTAATTCTTTAATAAAGCAAAAACTCAAAATAACAAGATACTTGGAATACGGGAACTATAAAAAACTAGAACATAACATCCAATTATGTCTAATGAGGGCAGACAATGAACTGAGAAAAACACAAAACTTAAATACAAAGATCAAACCAATCAACTCAATAAATTACAGGTGTGCCAGTCAATCAATCAAACAATGAAAAACCATAGAGACTGAGGAAAACCAAGGAAACTGAACTAAACATGAACAAAACCCACCCAAAACCAAAGCAAACGCAGATAAACCTTGACACTCTAATGCTGATTTAATCCTTGGAAATAACGAACATAAAAAGTTTTAAGGATTCCTTTAAGAAACTTTATTACACATTTCAATTTAGTATTATTTTTATATTTACTGTTTCAGAAATGAATCAGTACAGTGGTGAATGCAGACCAAAGACACCAGCTGGATTTACCCACAACACACTGACCTAAATGTCCTGGAAATCTGGCCTATCTCAGGAGTCAGGACATCCTAAACTCATTTTAGGTTTAGAGTTAGGTTTTGCATCTACCCTACCTGAGGATTTGACTCCATATTAACACATTTATTGCAACAAAAACATTTCATTAAATTCAATTATTATTAATAGCCCACAGATAGATATTTTAAACAGGTCTCCATTTTCTAGCTAGTTATATACACTATATTGCCAAAAGATTTGGGATGCCTGCCTTTACGTGCACATGAACTTTAATGACATTCCATTCTTAATCTGTAGGGTTTAATATGGAGTTAGCCCACCCTTTGCAGCTATAGCAGCCTCAACTCTTCTGGGAAGGCTTTCCACAAGGTTTAGGAGTCTGTTTATAGTATTTTTTGACCATTCTTCTAGAAGCGCATTTGTGAGGTCAGGCAGTGATGTTGGTGAGAAGGCCTGGCTCATAGTCTCCGCTCTAATTCATCCCAAAGGTGTTCTATCGGGTTGAGGTCAGGACTCTGTGCAGGCCAGTCAAGTTCCTCCACACCAAACTTGATCATCCATGTCTTTATGGACCTTGCTTTGTGCACTGGTGCGCAGTCATGTTGGAACAGGAAGGGGCCATCCCCAAACTGTTCCCACAAGGTTGGGAGAATGAAATTGTTCAAAATGTCTTGGTATGCAGAAGCATTAAGTGTTCCTTTCACTGGAACTAAGGGGCCAAGCCCAACCCCTGAAAAACACCCCCCCACCATAATCCCCCCTCCACCAAATTTTACACTTGGCATAATGTAGTCAGGCAAGTACCGTTCTCCTGGCAACCGCCAAACCCAGACTCATCCATCGGATTGCCAGACAGAGAAGCGCGATTCGTCACTCCAGAGAACACGTCTACACTGCTCTATAGTCCAGTGGCGGCGTGCTTTACACCACTGCATCCGAGGCTTTGCATTGCACTTGGTGATGTAAGGCTCGGCCATAGAAACCCATTCCATGAAGCTCTCTACGCACTGTTCTTGAGTTAATCTGAAGGCCACACGAAGTTTGGAAGTCTGTAGCTATTGACTCTGCAGAAAGTTGGCGACTTCTGCGCACTGTGCGCCTCAGCATGTGCTAACACCGCTCTGTGATTTTACATGGCCTACCACTTCAGGGCTGAGTTGCCGTTGTTCCCAATTGCCTCCACTTTGTTATGATACCACTAACAGTTGACCGTGGAATATTTAGTAGTGAGGAAATTTCACAAATGGACTTATTGCACAGGTGGCAACCTCATGGTACCACGCTTGAATTCACTGAGCTCCTGAGAACGACCCATTCTTTCACAAATGTTTGTAGAAGCAGTCTGCATGCCTAGGTGCTTGATTTTATACACCTATGGCCATGGAAATGATTGGAACACCTGAATTCAATGATTTGGAGGGGTGTCCCAATACTTTTAGCAATATAGTGTAGGTGTATTAACAGTTCAAAGAAGCAGGTGCTGAATGTTTTTCTGAAAAAAAGAATTGAGGTCAAAAGACCATATTTTGTGCATGCTTGATGTTTCAGTGATGCAAAATGAGGATAGATATATAATTAAGCTGCTTTTAAACTCTTTCTTGACTTTTTTTTTAATGTGAAATTTGATAAATCATCCATTTATTAGTATGCATATAATAGGTTATGAATCTTTCTCACCTTTTAGTCTTATTTTAAATGAGTCTAACAGAGGACCATTCAAGTTAGATGACTGCTGAGATAAAAATCATTACATACTATAGGTCATTGTGCTATCATATGCTTTGAAGTGGCAAAGGATATGAGTAACTATACCATAAAGGTTTTGTCACTAAATCTTTGCGTAATACAAAAAAGTGTGCGTCATAGCTTTTTATGTATCTCTCTTAGTTATTAAGGTATACATGTATAAAGTTTAAAATTAATATGTCTTTCCTTCATCCTTACTTTATTTATTTAAACCTTGTGGTCTATCATCTTTTCCTGTGGTTTATATGTGCTAGTTTCACACAAACTGTAATTGTGGGTCTGGTGCTAACCTTATTGTTTTCTTTTGTTTTGTTCATTTTTCATTTTCCACACCTTAACAGTAAACAACATGCTAGTCATTCCCACTGTTTATGAGGAGTTTATTATTTTTGTTTATTATTATAAACACCTCTGCTTATTTATCTACTGTTATTTAGTGCATTCTTTGAATTACTCTGTATCTCAGATTCGCCTTATATCTGGGTTTTCCCCAGAAACACTTTGAAGATGAAGATGGAAACTAAATGTAAAAGAGATCAAAAATCTAGGGCAGGCAGGAAGGCTGTTCTGTGGTGTTGTTTTCACACGCTAAGCACATGTGAGAGGGAACGTGTGAGGACGAAATGGGTTATTCTGTCTTGTTTCGGTGTTCCAGTCTCATATTTATATCTTGCGTTAGTATGTCCAAGTATATTTTTAATATCAACAGAGCTAGTTTGTGTGTAAAATTCAAGTTTAAAGACAGACATCATTGGTTTTTGTATATATATATTTGTTGAATTAATGTGTATTGTTCTCATTTTCCAATGTGACCTGATGTTATGTGTAGCTGTCAGCCTTTTTGAGCAAGCTAATATACATCTATGATGGCAACAGCAGAGGAGCTCAAATGGAGGAGAAATTACTGTTCTGAGTGCATTTGGAAAGGTTTGTAAAAATCTTTTTCTACGGCATACCTCTGATATATGCCCCTCTTCTGCCTTTTGATGTATCATATCTTTCTTTCAATTACAAATTTTTTCAGTTCTAGATTTGAATCAACATTATTCTTTAATTCATGACTTTAAAGGTAAAGTTCATGTAATATCAGCAATTTTAGTATGTTTGCTGTACAGTGGAGCCTTGCTGTTTCATAGCAGTTAATGATCGTTGCTGACTAAAAAGGTGGTTTATTAAGTAGGATGCCTAACTGTTGAAACAGATGCTCAGAGTTTCAGAACTGGTAAAAATACCACAAATCTAGGTCATTGCCCCTTAAAAGAGCAATGCAGATCTGAGAAAATGAGGATGACATAAAAAAGATTAGACTTGTAACATTAAGTATCGCTCATGAGAATGCTGACGATTTAAACCGGTCGCTAGCATATCATTGGTAACATTCTACTTTTGTGGTTTTTTACGCCTTTGATATTTACATGTGCTCAGATATGACCCCTTTTATGTGACCTCTTTAAAAGGGGCGACCGTGCAAGGTAACCTCATTTTTTTCTGACTATATGCTGGTTTGCTTGAGAGAACGCAGGAGAAGAAGCTTAAAGTCTAGGCATGAAGTGTAGGAAAAAATATTTGACTCGATATTCACTGATAATCGCAGAGACCCAGAAAGGCATGAAATGGATATCTTCGTCAAGGTCTGGCAGGTGGTCTTTTTACTCCTTTTCAGCACCAAATTCTGTGGTGAGTTAAGTTATTGTGATTGTTATTCATTTGATGCTGCTTTGAATAAGTTTCATGATCAAGAATATTAATAGTGTTTTCTCTCTCTCTCTGCTTAGAATGCTACAGAATCAGATGTGTTGGAAAGTTGATAATAGACTCAGATGTCATCCACATGGGCTCCAACTTGACTGTAGGCTGTCAATCAGACACTGAGCACTGTGGTAGACACTTTGCCATAGACTTCAATGGACAGACCATTTTCGAAGCAATTAATTGCTCTGTAATAAAAACACAAATAGTCATCAATCAGCCCAAATCTTCACTACTCTGCAAGGTGAAGGAGGGAGATACATGGCACAGCGTTTGCGGTCGAGATCTCAAAGCTGGCTGTAAGTTCATATCTTCATCTGTATTGACGACAAATGTATTATTACATTAACATCTCCATTAACTAATTTTATTCAAGTCAAATATTTTATTTAATATGACTGAATCAACCCAACTAAATTATATTACATTAATGTAAATGATTTTTAAGGGTTAAAAGAAGAAAAAAGACTACATATTTGTTAGGTCATGTACAATAAATATAAATATTTTATATTTATATATAAGAAAATATAGGAATCAAAGTTCGGTGATATTTCTAATTATTTGAATGTGCATGAAATATTGTATTAATGCTGTTATGATGCTAATAGTAATTACCATTTTTTTTTTCTGTTGTTAAAAATTATAGATAGCTGTGAACATGACAGTCAACTAGTTTTTGAATACAAATATCCAGCTATTAATTAATTTTCTGCTTTAGACCCTCCAGGTAAGCCGAAATTCAGCTGCGTCGCATACCAACATTCCGAGTTTGTGAACTGCTCTCTGATGGCCACAACTGAGACATATTTATTTACAACCTTCAGAGTGACATTTCAGTAAGTATGTCTTATTCAAATTTTCTTATTTGAACAGTTTGATAACATCAAGGCGGTCTTGTACATTTTATCAGAATGTGACCGGTAGAAACTTTGCCTTTTCTCAAACATCGAGTTAAAGATTGAAACAGCCTTTCTTCTGCTTTATCTTTCTTTAATGTCTTTCTCCAATGAAAAGCAACCGTACATCTCAGTTTCTCCAGTATGAAATGAACATGGACCATCATGTCTCTATTCCACGATCGCTGTTCGATGAGAACATGACATACAAAGTCCATATAAAAGGTCAAAATGCATTAGGAGAGTCGCACTCTAATTTCACCTTCTCAATTTGGGACATTGGTAAGAGACTAAACTACTCATTTCTGAAGCACTTTCTCATTTTGATCATATCTCTTTATCTTCTGCTCAGTAAAAGTGGTTTTGGTATGTTTTGACATACCAAATGTGCATGTTCATCAAGCCTGAATCATATGTTGATTTTATTATGCTGCTATATGTTCTTTATTTATTTATCATATGTTGTTTTTGTTCAGTGATTCCAAGCACTCCAAAGATAACACAAGTTGTGTTTGAAAATGGTGCTCTTTCTCCTACAATATACTGGAATGGCTCAGAAGATGTGCTGAAACCAAGCCTGAGGTTCAGAAGTGCGCATAATGACCAAGACTGGGTGAGAGTCAGATGGTTTAAACTGGTACTGGTTTAAAGCAAGTTGTCCATTAGCAAGTTATAGAGATTTTTGCTCTTATATTTGATCAGGGCCTGGGAAGAGTGACGGAGCTCCAACCTGGATGCATTTTGATGCAGGAAACCTTAAACCCACTGATCCCCTATCAGTTTGAGCTGAGAGTCTGTGTTAGTTCAACAAACTGCAGCATGTGGAGTCATCCCTTCAATATAACCAGCCCTGGAATAGGTAATGCCTTAACATTTCTTTTTAAATGTTGAATAGTCAGTTCGTTTAAATGTGTTTTACCTGCAAATGTTTTGATCAAAAATTTGTTTCAAAATGCCCTAGCACCTACACACAAACTTGATGTGTGGAGAGTCATCAACAGGACCAGTACACATGGACTTCAGAGTGTCACAGTGTTGTGGAAGGTAACAGCACCACCTACTGGACAGAGAAATCATAAAATGAAATTATGAAGGTTGTTAAAGGGTTAGTTCACCCAAAAATGAAAATTCTGTCATTAATTACTCACCCTCATGTTGTTTCAAACCTACGGAGCCCCGGACATGACATGCAGGAAAAAAATAGTAGGCTAAATCGTGCGCACGATTTACTAATTCGTTCCCTCGATTTACTAAAACGTGCGCACGATTTAGTAAATTGAGGGAACAAATTAGTAAGTCGTGCCCACGATTTAGTAAATCGAGGGAACGAATTAGTAAGTCATGCGCATGATTTATAAATCGAGGGAACGAATTAGTAACTTGTGCGCACAATTTAAATTTTTTTCTTGCATGTCTCCGGGCTCTGTACTAACCCGCAAGACCTTCGTTCATCTTCGGAACACAAATTAAGATATTTTTGATGAAATCCTTTATAGACAGCAATTTAATTACCACTTTCAAGGTCCAGAAAGGTACTAAAGACATTGTTAAAATAGTCCATGTGACTGCAGTGGTTCAACCGTGATTTTATGAAGCGACGAGAATACTTTTTCTGCGCAAAAACAAAACAAAAGTAACAACTTTATTTAATAGTTTTTTTCTCTTCAATGTCATTCTCATACACTGTTTATGTTCATAGCTTCCAGGTTTTACATCAAAACAGCAAGTCATTATTGGCCGGCTCCTGCGTCAGCATCACACGCATGTGTCATTCTGCTCACGTGAACAGCGTCGGCCAATACTGAGCCAGCGTTCTGACGTAGAATGAGGATTCATCTCTAAGAACGTTTTGCTAATGTTCCCATTAAGTTATGAAAACGTTATTTCTGAATGTTCTCTGAACATTCACAATCTAGTTTTTAAAACATTTTAAAATGTGAATGTGAAGTGAACATTCCATTTGATCATTCTTCCAACATTATGGGAAAGTTACTTTTGAATGTTTTCTGGACATTCTGAAACAAGTAGTAACATTTAAAAAATGTTAGCTGAAAGTCCAACTAATGCGTTTCAGAAAAAAAAAGAAAAAAAAAACATTCCATGAACGATGCTAATGTTTTGAGAACATAAGGACCAGATAACTTTGAATGAACATTCTATAAACCTACTGGAAGTACATAATTTTTAGAGAACCTTGACAGAATGTTTCCTGTTAGCTGGGTATTAGTCTGTACACTATATTCCAGGTCTTCTGAAGACACGCTATAGCTTTATGTGAAGAACAAACCGAAATTTAAATTTTCTGTCTCACTGAAAAACTGCTGCTGCAGTCAGTGAGTTTGTGAACCGGATCAGTCCAGTTTGTGAATGAATCATTCAGTCCAATTTGTGAACCACATCAGGCAGTTCATTGAAAGGACTGACTAAAAAGAATGATTTCTAATGTCATATAGAAAGAAAAAACAACATTGTCATAGGCCTTTGCCCTCAACATGAACTCACTCGCTGACTATTTATTTCTCCTGCATGTTCCAGCACTATAAACCTGAAAATTACAGTGGAGATTTGTTATATTACAAGTTATCTTATAAAGAAGAAGGCAAGATCCATGAACTGAACTGCTCAGCTCATGTCACCCATCAGACACTTAAGCTGAGCATAGCAGAAGTTAACATCAGTGCTGTGACATCAGCTGGGTCCTCTCCTCCCACATCTGTGAGCTTGATATGTACAGGTGAGAAATCTTAGCACCTTTAACCTCATCTGTATAGGTATGTATCTTCATCTGCATGAAAGTCCAACATTCTTCTCTTTGTGTGTGTGTGTCACAGGTAGACCAGCTCCTGGGATAACATATTTAGTTCCAGCAGCAGGGGGCAGTGTGCTTCTAGCATGGGACTTTTCTCATTACAGTGAGGTGGAGGAGGGCATTCTGGGTTTTGTAGTACAGTGGCAACAAAGCCCAGTGCACTTAGAATGGAAGAGATTAGGAAAAGACAGTAATTTTACATTACTACAAGGTAAGAAAGATTTTTTTCCCCAAAATCCAGTACTATTGATCTTAAATAATATCTAATGATTAAAAGGGTTTAAAAACAGTATGATATGTTTTGTAGATTGATGTAGTTCATGTCCAGTAGGCTATCTAAGTTTCATTATAAAGTCCTTAAACAATTCTGAACTTGCAGGTATGCAATCTGGTGTGCTGTATAACATTTCATTATATGCCGAAGAAGCCAGTGGAGTTTCAGATCCTGCATTTAGTCAGGTTTATGCAAGGGAAGAGAGTAAGTTCATGTTTACTTATAATAACTAAAAAATAACTGTTTTCTATTTTAATATATTTTAAAATGTAATTTATTCTTGTGGTGGCAAAGCTGAATTTTCAGCACCATTGGCTTCAGTGTCACATGATCCTTCAGAAATCATTCTAAAATGCTGATTTAGTGCTCAAAAAAGCATATTTTGTTCTTATTATCGATGTTAAAAACAGTTGTTCTGCTTTTTTGTTGAATAGAACGTTCAAAAGAATCTTTGTAGAATATTGTAATTTTCTGTCACTTACTGATGCATCCTTGTTGAATAAAAGTATTAATTTCTTTCAAAAAATAAATAAATAAATAAAACTGACTCCAAATTTATGAACAGTAGTAGCCTACACATAAACATTTTACATAACTGTTCATGTTACACTTCATATAAGTGTGGATGAGGTTTAGATTTTTAGAGGGTTTTTTTTTTTTTTCAGATTTTTAATATATATAACTAGTAGTTTAATTATATCTGACTCTATTAAGTTATAAATTTGATGAACAATACATTACAAGTACTTATAAGTAATATAAGTACTAACTAATATGTTTCAAAACATTCGGCTAAACATTTTCTTACAAAAGAACAAAAAAAAGTATGAGAAAAATCCCTTCTCTTCCTCTAAATTGCCACAAGAGGGCACTGACAGAGAATTTATCAAAAGTCAGTCAGTTTATGTGTAGGTCGTAAATACAGATAGTTAAAGAGTTTATAATAATTGTTTTACATTTTCCTATTCAGTGATTGAAGAGCCACTTAATCCTCTTCTGTTTCTTTTTCAGAGCCTCTAGCCGGTCCAGATGTATCAGTTACTACTGTAGGGGAAAAGCAGATTTTGATCCAATGGGACGAGCTCGCCCAAAAAAAACAAAGGGGATTTATCACAAACTACACCATTTACTTCCAGAGACATAGAGACAAGACACTTGTTCAGAACAGTAAGTAAAACAGTTGTTTGTCAGAGTGTTGGGCTGTGGTTTGTGTCTGTATGTGTCTGAGGGGAGGAGTCACATGGTTTGTACACAGAGAATCGGAACTTTTGTTTGGTTTCAACATAAAAACAATGTTTTGTTTTTGTTGTTTTTTTCTCCCCACAACACCTCAGGTGTCTTTAACCTTACCCCACAAGTGATGCAGTGCACCTTCATGCATTTAGCACATTGGAAATACTCTACCTGTCTTTGGTTTGAGACTCATCACTGTCACACCCACAGTTTGACAGCAGGGTTTTCCACCATTTACTGAAAAAGTTCACAGCCTCTTCCAGTAACCCAACTCCCTTACACTTCACCATTACAGGTCTAAAACAGATGTTCAGTGTAAATAAGTTGTGTAAATAAGTGTAAAATGGATTTTAGAAGCAACTAACATGGGAACTATTTTTAAAAGGTTTCAGTTTTATATCTTGTTGCACTGGTGAATTAATACTTAAACAATATCCACGCTAGCTAATAAATAAATAAATAAATAAAACGATACCAGCCTAATCTTAAACTGATGGTTTTTACTGGTCTCCCAGTCTGGCCAAGCTAGTGTTCAGCCAGCTGATCTAATAACCTCACCAGCTGAAAAGTGCCCAAAACCCTTCTAAAACCAACCTAGAGACAGCGGGACCAAGCTGGAGACCGGCCTGTTTTTATGTTTGTCTGTTTGCTTGTTTGTTTGTTTGTTTTTTCAACAGAGATATTATTTACTTGTTTTAAATCATACACTGATGCAACAACATATGTGACTCTGGACCACAAAACCAGTCACAAGGGTCAATTTTTTTTTTAAATTGAGATTTATACATCATCTGAAATAAATAAGCTTTCCATTGATGTATGGATTGTTAGGATATGACAATATTTGGCCAAGATACAACTATTTGAAAATCTGGAATCTGAGGGTGAAAAAATAAAAATCTAAATATTGAGAAAATCACCTTTAAAGTTGTCCAAATGAAGTCCTTAGCATTATATATCCACTCACAAAAATAAATTTTTGATATATTTACAGTAGTCAAAGCATTCACCCCACTCTCCCAGCTAATTAGGTGCTGAGACCTATATATCAATTTACAAATACAATATATTTATATTTATATATTTACGGTAGGAAATTTGCAAAATGTCTTCAAGGAAAATGATCTTTACTAAATACCCTAATGATTTTTGGCATAAAAGAAAAATTGACAATTTTGACCCATACTATGTATTGTTGGCTATTGCTACAAACATACCCGTGCGACTTATGACTGGTTTTGTGGTCCAGGGTCACATGTGAAGCTGAAGACCAGTTTAGCCAGATTGGGTGAGAAGCATAAACCTGCTGAAAACCATTTTAAATCAGTTAATTAAGACCAAAAAACTGCTTAGACTAGTATAAGTAGTTTCTTTTTTTTCAGCATGGACACTACTATTCAAAAATTTGGAGTTGTAATTATTTTATTTTTTAACGAAGTCTCTTATGCTCACCAAGGCTGCATTTATTTGATAAAAAATACAGGGAAAACAGTATTGTTAAACTGTTTTAATATGTATATTTTAATGTGTTTTTATATTTTAAAATGTAATGTATTATTGTGATGGCAAAGTGGAATTTTCTGCAGCCATTACTTCAGTCTTCAGTGTCACATGATCCTTCAGAAATTATTCTAATATTTGGTGCTCAAGAAACATTTATTATTATTATTGTTATTATAAAAGTTGAAAATGTTGGGCTGCTGTTTGTGGAAATCATGATACGCTTTTTCAGGATTTTTTAATGACTAGAAAGTTCAAAAGAACAGCATTTAAAAATAAATAAATAAATCTTACTGACCCAAACTTTTAACAGTAGTGTAGTTCCACCAGTTGTGCAGGTTTTGGTGTTTTGTTAGGCTGTTTTGCTTCAAAAAGTTCCTTTGAAAATCTAGATGACTTAAACTTGATATACAGCCATTTGTTGTTATTTATGATAGTGTTGAGTTATTTTTTTTGTCTTGCAAAATAGAGAAAAGAAAATGAATAGGCGATGGAAAAAAGATGTCACTCTCAAAGGGACAGGCCCATATATCATATTTAATTGAAACTGAAAACTATTCATTGATGGGCCTCACATGCTTAGGACTATGGCAGATGATGTTCAGTTTCTGAATTTCAAAAAAAAAAAAATCTTGTGGTGGACAAAATTATTAGAGAGTAAATTGCGGTTTATATAGGCTTTCATCCCTTCTGCGCATCAATGTAGATACATATTCACTAGCGTGAATCTCCTCAGGGCCCCTGTCTTCTGTGTAATTTCTGTACTTTCTTAGAGCTACAGCTCCGGCTAGTGCGAATGAGACCTAGCAGCTATTCTTAACATGTGGCTTCTGGCATGACAGGAAGTAGAGGCAACAGCGGAAAGCATGTGGCTATGTGCAAATGTTTCTGTCTCTAGCGTAAGCTTCTCTAACCAAGCTGTTAAACAGACATCAGTATCTAAAACATGTCTCTTATGACCCTGTGGTGTAACAATGAAGTCAAGGAATGCAGAAGAGACAAAAAAGTACATAACAGCTTTCTCTCAATGTTAAATATCTCCACCCTGCTAAACAGTTACGGGAGCATTTTAACTTTAATGTTTTGTTCTACGGAGTTACTCTTAGATCTCTGACCCTTAACCATGAAGCCTGGCCCAAAGATAAACTGTCAGTCTGCTAACTAGTCTTTGCTAAAACAAACTAAAGAGAGAGTGATGCAAATGAATGTTTAATATTATTATCTGCTGAAAAAACAGCTCTTCATCTCATGTTTTGTGT
Organism: Hypophthalmichthys molitrix; assembly: GCA_037950675.1. NCBI lineage: Eukaryota > Metazoa > Chordata > Actinopteri > Cypriniformes > Xenocyprididae > Hypophthalmichthys > Hypophthalmichthys molitrix. The sequence continues at coordinate 20,483,910 of CM075497.1, forward strand.
GTGCTCTGCTTGCAGAAAATGTGCCTTACACATTTCCTAGACGTTTGAGTTGGGAGCTGCAGGGCCCACAGGAATGTTTCGATATTCTGGTCTCTGCATGGAATTCTGCGGGTGAAGGACCTAAAGGAAAACCTGCCACCTGCTGCTGCCCCAGCAAACTATCATATCAACCCAGATCATACAAGACAACAGGTGCCTTGTCTTATGAAATAGACGATAAAAGTCAAGGATCTGTAGGATCAAGATTGTACTTTGGATAATTTACTCACCCCCATGTCATCCAAGATGTTCATGTCTTTCTTTCTTCAGTCAAAAAGAAATTAAGGTTTTTGAGGAAAACATTCCAGGATTTTTCTCTATATAGTGGACTTCAACAGGGTTCAGTGGGTTGAAGGTCCAAATTCAATGCAGCTTCAAAGGGCTCTATGTGATCTCGGACGAGGAATAAGGGTCTTATCTAGTGAAACAATCGGTCATTTTCTTTTTAACCACAAATGCTCATCTTGCACTGCTCTGCGATGCGACGTTGATTACGTAATCACGTTGGAAATGTCACGTGTGACGTAGGCGGAAGTCCTGTGGTAGGGCGAAAAACTCCATCTCATTTTCTCCTCCAACTTCAAAATTGTCCGACATCGTTGTTTTACCTTTTTTTTTTGTAAAGGGTATTTGACAGTCTTTGCACGGTCGCTTTGTAAACACTTGGTCGGTACTTTGTAATTTCATCACGCGTGACCTTTCCAATGTAATTACATAATGCGTGGCGCATCGCAGGGCTAGTGCAAGATGAGCATTTTTGGTTAAACGTAAATACTTTTTTATTTTTTTTTAGAAAATGACTGATCGTTTTGCTAGATAAGAGTCTTATTCCTCAGCTGGGATCATGTAGAGCCCTTTAAAGCTGCATTTAAACTGCACTTTTGACCTTCAACCTGTTGGTCCCTGTTGAAGTCCACTATATGGAGAAAAATCCTGGAATGTTTTCCTCAAAAAACTTAATTTCTTTTTGACTGAAGAAAGAAAGACATAAACATTGGATGACATGGGGGTGAGTAAATTATCAGGAAATTTTAATTCTGAAGTGAACGAATCCTTTGTCACATTTTAAACATTAATACTTTTATTACTTTTTTCAGATGTTTCAGTGAACATTCAAAAGTAATGATCCCATAATACTAAACGATAAAAAGTTCACATAACCAAAAAATGGACGTTTTGAAAGTTTTGAGAACATTTAGAAGTAACGTTTTCATAACTGAATGGGAACATTAACAAAACGTTCGTAGAGCATATTTTTGTTAGCTGGGGGATTACCTGTGTGGAGGAACTTTCACCTTACATTTTCTGCAGAGGTGATTTTTAAATACAATATTTGATGAAAACGTGCAGATGTGATGTTGCTATACTGAAATATTAAAATTCTGTCATCATTGTTTATTCATATTCATGTCATTCCAAAGGGTACGGCTTTCTTTTGTCTGTGGAACACAAAAGAAGATATTTTGAAGACTGTTTTTGTCAGTGAGATCCATATCAACACTGGACCCCACTGACTTTCATTGGATGAACAAAAAACCCTGTGAAATTTTTCAAAAAATGTTTTTGTTCCAGCTACAAAAGAAAGTCATACTAATGCTATAAGTGAATCAGCATGAGGTTCAGTGCAAGTTTTGACTACAATATTACTCATTGTGTAGGGTTAGTGTTAGGGCTGCATACCGTGCATAAACAAGACACAATAATATTCATGCATTATTCACAAAGTATGCACTTATAAAGTGATTTCAAAGATATTAGAAACTCTTAATGCAGAATTGTTCCAAAAATACCATATCATGTTAATGTGTACTTTCCAGGTGGAATGATAGGTGGAATTTGTTTGGCTGCTGCTGTTCCTATAGTGATCCTGGCCAACCTAATGTACCTGAAATGTGTGCGGCAAAGGTAACATGAACTGAAGTAGGGGGTTTTGATTTTACTAAGTGTCTGCACTTTCATTTGTGCAAGTAGTTTCACAATGTTGCTCATGCTTGCAGTCTTTCATAATGTTACAGTCACAGTCAGTAATGACATTATATAAGTGGAGAGTTCAGAGAAAATTGTTGTGATGTGGAAACAATGGCCATTTTATTTAAAATAAGCTTCATATAATGTATTTAAGTTGTTAGAATGATGATGATATGGAAAAGTTAGGTGTGTCTGTGTTTGTGTATAACTGTTACTTTTATTTCTCTAAATATCTCTGTACAGAATGATGAAAATGTGCATGTCCATGGGAGTCTCTTGGATTTTTGAAAATTTACCGAAATTCGATAACAGCAATGCTATAAAACTTCTAAAGGTAATGATCTTTATTTGTACATTTTTTTATTTTAGTTAAATACTACTATGTACATGCAGTGGTAGGAGTTTGGAGGCCTTCTCTAATACAAATACAACACAAGGTTACCTTATCGTAATTCGAAGGTCAGATACATTGTGTTCAAATGAAGGTGTTATCCATATTCAAGAGAAAACATACTGAACTTCAGGAGGTCACTGAAACTTAAAGGGTTAGTTCACCCAAAAATAAAATTTCTGTCATTAAGTACTCACCCTCATGTGTTCCAAACCTGTAAGACCTTCTTTCATCTTCGGAACATAAATTAAGATTTTTTTAGAGTTTTTTTCATCCCCCATAGAAAGCACATAATTACCACATTCAAGGTCCAGAAAAGTAGTAAAGACATCGTTAAAATAGTCAACATGACTACAGTGGTTCAACCTTAATGTTATGAAGCAAAATAAAAAAATAATGACTTTATTCAACAATTTCTTGTCAGACTCCTATCCTGTTTACATTGTATAGTTAGTGCAGCGCTTCCAGGTTCTACGTCAGAACACTGGCTCATTATTGGCTGACGCTGTTCACGTGAGCACCACAATGCATGCGTTTGATGCTGACGCAGGAGCCGGCCAATACTGAGCCGGCATTCTGGCATCTAACCCGGAAGCACTGCACTGTATTTACAACGTAAACAGTGTAGGAGAGTGACAAGGTAAAGAAGATATTGTTGAATAAAGTCGCTATTTTTGTTTTGTTTTTGCGCACAAAAAGTATTCCTGTAGTCACATGGGCTATTTTAACAATGTTTTCACTACTTTTCTGGACCTTGTCTGTGGTAATTATTACTTAATTATTGCTTTCTATAGGAGATTAAAAAAAAAACAATGGAAAAAAACAAATATCTTAATTTTTGTTCTGAAGATGAGCAAAGATCTTATGGGCTTGGAACAACATGAAGGTGAGTACTTAATGACAGAAATTTCATTTTTGGGTGAACTAACCCTTTAACATAACAGCTAAATATCTGCTGGCATTGATTGTATTGGCAAAAAACAGCATTCACAAATCAATTGGACTAGCATAATGAGGAGGTATTCGGTCTGGCATGGGGGCAGATGGTTTGAAAATGGAACACTTAAAAAATACAAAACATTTCAGATTTTTGAGAAAATTTCTCACCTGAATTTCCCCCACTATGAGGCACAGTAGTAGAAATGTCATGGTTATGGATGTCCTCAGAATCTGTCAACAATTAGAATAAGAAATTTAACTTTGATTGTACAATATTGTAACAGGAGATTGCCAATGTTCACATTTAACACAATAACAGGAGTAAAAAGCATTGTAAAATGGCTGATTGTAGATTTTCTGATTGCTGATTTTATGAGGCCTTACCCCATGTTTATGCCTGTTATATGTGGAGATTTGGTTGCTAAATCTGTAAGCTTTGGCCAATATCTAGCTCACTGATGGCTATGCAACATGCTTTTTGTAACTGAGTTAAGAAAAGGGTGCAAATACAGACCACACTGTCTAAAACATTGACATGATGCGGTTTTGTAAAGGTAAACATGTCGAAATACCAAACTTGATTATTCTCAATATATTAAGGTGCATTACCGTTATATGAAATTGCGCCAGTTATTGCAAAAAGTATTATTAGAAGTTGAATTGTGACAACTACATTGTCTTCATACTGCATTTCCATACTTACTAATACCTTCTTTTTTTTTTTTGCTCTTAGGATGACAGTTATGGCCCTTGGGGACCTCTTCCTGGAGACAGTGATCCTCCCTTAACTCCCATTGAGGAAGTCAATCCATCTTGGGAGAGGCAAGACTCCTACCCAACTGTACTTCATGTCACAGAAACGCCCACGACGGACCTGTTTTGCATTGATTCTCCTTATAAACCTCAGTTACTGACCGCTTCACAGAGAAATGAAGAACTCTCTGAGACTACAGAGGAAGAGCTAAAGGAGGAGGACCAATTCCCTTTGTTGGTGTCCCCATCACATCATGATTTCAGTTGGGATTTAACCTCTATTCCCGTGAAACATGGACGTCTTAATAGCTTTCTAGCTATGGATGGAGCGCTCGGATCCTTGGGCGTTCTTGAGGGCCTCCTCTCTCCTCCTCAGATAGCTTCCAATAAGGATGGAAGAGTGGAAGAGAATGAGAGGATTGTGGAAACAGGAGATGTAGGGAAGAGCACTTTCACAAGTCAAACTATACTACCCAATGACCTGGAGAGCTGCCTCAGGGGGCCTGTCTTTAGTTCCAGCCCATACTCCCCACAAGGGCTTTGCCATAGTTTTTCAATTCCAGAAGAGAATTAGACGATCTTTTGAATACGTTTTAAAAGATATCAGTACTGCTGGACTAAATATCAGCAAGGATGTGATTCTGCGGTAAACAGAAGCCTATTCAAGCGCTTGTTCGAGGCCATCTTGTACATAAAGCATTACGTTTTTTTTATGATTTTACAGTGATGATACTCTATTTTCTGTATATTGTCCTCACTTCATGGAATGTGTGGCTTTAGTCAGATGCATACGAATCACTTTGTGGTTTCCGCACACTCAAGAATGTTGAATGTTGCTCATCGATTTATTCTTAGTAACTTCTTCTTCTTGAATACTGTTTTGATACAAATGAAAAGACACATGGCTGTCGAATTGCACTTTTTTGCCTAAATATGGTCTTCGTTTTTTATTTTGAATGCCACTTATACATAAAACATCAAGACACCTTGTGAAAAAGAAGTGCGCTTAATTGTAATGTACTGTAATATAATACATTATAATAAAGTGCACTTAATTGGACTATACTTGCAGATAATATAATATTGAAATAAACTTTGCGTGACGTATAAAATTTGTGATTTTCAGCTCATGTTGAGTTCTCAAAGGACTGCTAGATTCTATGTTGGCCCTCTAAATCTAGTTTTTAGGAGAAAAGTAAGCATAATATATGAAAGGAACTAACACATTTCTGGTAGCCTACCACAACTGCAGGTGTTTCAAAGCTCACTGAGCAGGAACCACACCTTTATATTTCTATGCTAGTTTACAGGAATGGTGGTAAGTTTGGGGTCTACACTTTGTTGTTGTTTTTTTTTTTTTTTACACTTTTTTTTTTTTACACTTTGTATTTTTATAATTGTTAAAAAAACAAACAAATCACTGTTAATGTCTAGTGGAATTAGCAGTGTAATCAATTAATTTTTTTAAACAATAAATTATTAAAATGCATATACTATATGTTATTGTGGTGGAAATGTAACTTTTTGTAATCTTTATCACAATCAAATGGTTGATAGAATGTATTAAAAACTTGTTAAGCAGCGTTTGACATGTATAACCTTGTTAACCTGATATGTTATTTATACCATTAGCCAGTGGGTCTCAAGAGGTTCATTTTGGTTCTCAGTTACACACTAACCATCGTGCTTTGCAGACACCTGCACCACAAAGCTGTTTTTAACACTTCCTGAGAAAGTTCTCGTGTCACCCTTAAAAATACGGCTTAACATCTCACGTGAGGAGATGTCATCAACTCATTGGCAGCACAACTCTGTACAAACATTCCACTATTGTGACACCTCTCAAGATGATGTATGGGAACTTTAAGGGTGGGCGGCCAGTCTGAACTTACAAAAGCACCTCTTTTGTCCCTTTATGATTAAGATCATGCATGTAATGTGAATAAATGTGAAGCATAGTGCTGCCATATATTGCACTTCAGAGCACAGAAAATGCTTGAGATCAAAGACAACAAGGAATGTCTTATCCAAGATTCTGTTGTAATTGACTACTACTTTTTGTCTGGGGTTATCTATCTATCTATCTGTGTATCTATCTATCTATCTATCTATCTATGTATCTGTCTATCCATCCATCCCTCCAGCCATCCATCCATCCATCCAGCCATCCATCCCTCCATCTATCTATCTAATTTTCAGACCTTAAACAGAAAATAAGGGATAACCTAATATCGAGGCAAAACATATTCATTATGTGAGTATACTGTATATTCAAGTATAGTTTATTCTTCCTGATTTATGTTATTGTATTGTTACTGGTGATTTATTTGGTTTGGCTGGTCTGTTGATCAAGACTCTTGAATTTTTACTGACCTGGGCTGCGTTTCCCAAAAGCGTCATAAGCCTAAGTTGATCTTAGAACCATATATATATATATATATATATATATATATGTATATATATATACACTGCCCGGCCCAAAAAAAAAAAAAAAAGTCGCTGTTTGGATTTTAATAGGCAAATACTTAAGAGTCTATGGATGGATCATTATTAGAGTGATTATTTTTCTAGCATGCTATATGTTTGGCAACAGTTCTTTTACCCTAAAAGATGGAGTGTGTAGCTTTTCATTTCTTAAACAACCATGTATTAAGATGTATCATGGCCATATTCCAATGTCAAGATTCATCAGGCTCAAATTGTGAAAGAATTGTTAAGAGGGAGCATGAAGAATCATTTTCCCACATGAATTGGCACTGACCTTAACCTCACTGTAAGTTTTTGGGATGTGCTGGAGGAGACTTTACAGAGTGCTCACCTCTTGCATTGTCAATACAAGATCTTGACCTCTCGATGGAAATAAATGTTGTGATGTTATTTCCATCAAGAGGTGCATCAATTTTTGGTCAAGATCTTGTATTGACAATTCAAGAGGTGAGCACTCTGTAAAGTCTCCTCCAGCACATCCCAAAGACTTTCAATGACATTAAGGTCTGGACTCCGAGGTGCCAATTCATGTGTGAAAATGATTCTTCATGCTCTCTGAACCATTATTTCACAATTTTAACCCTGGTGAATCTTGACATTGTCATCCTAGAATATGGCTATGATGTGTCTTCCTTCATGGTTAAGAAATGAAAAGCTACACACTCTATCTTTAAGGGTTAAAATAACCGTTGCCAAACATATAACATGCTAGAAACATAATAATCAATGTAATAATGATCCATTCATAGATTCTTAAGTATTTACCTATTAAGGAAGTGTGTTGTGTGTATATATATATATATATATATATATATATATATATATATATATAAATTAACACTTTGAAAACACATCAGATCTCAATGGGGAAAAACATCATGCTGGATATCTATACTGATATGGACTGGGTAATGTGTTAGGAACGAAAGGATGCCACATTGTTTGATGGAAATTAAAATTGTCAACCTACAGAGGACTGAGTTCAAAGACACCCCGAAAATCAAAGTGAAAAAATGATGCAGCAGGCTAAATAGTACTCAGTAGTTTGGATGGCCCCCACGTGCTTGTAAGCATGCCTGCTACATCGGGGCATGCTCCTAATGAGATGACGGATGGTGTCCTGGGGTATTTCCTCACAGATCTGGACCAGGGCATTACTGAGCTCCTGGACATTTTGTAGGGCTCTGGCAGTGCTCATCCTGTTCCTCCTTGCACAAAGGAGCGGATACCGGTCCTGCTGATGGGTTAAGGACCTTCTACGGCCCTGTCCAGCTCTCTTAGAGTAACTGCCTGCCTCCTGGAATCTCCTCCATGCTCTTGAGACTGTGCTGGGAGACACAGCAAACCTTCTGGCAATAACACGTATTGATGTGCCATCCTGGAGGAGTTGGACTGCCTGTGCAACTTCTGTAGGGTCCAGGTATCGCCTCATGCTACCAGTAGTGACACTGACCCTAGCCAAATGCAAAACTAGTAAAAAACAGTCAGAAAAGATTCCATTCCTGTTTCAGGGATTGTCTCATTGTTGCCCATCTAGTGCACCTGTTGGTAATTTCATTAACACCAAAGCAGCTGAAACTGAAACCCCCCTCTGCTACTACTCTGCTAACCCCCCTAACTGACCAGATCAATATCCCAGGAGTTTAAATGACTTGATGCTATTCTCTGATTAATAAGTGTTTCTATAATTTTTTGAGCAGTGTACAAAGCAAGGAGCACAAACAATGCAACAACAACAATAATGGAATAACGAAATAATTATACAAAATAAAACAAATTAAAGAACAAAATATATGGGCTATATAAGCAAAATATTGAAAAAAGGCTTTAAAAAAACTGTTTAGATCTGCCAGGCAGTTTAAATTGATAGATGGGTTTAAATCTTATATCATGTAAAAGTAATTATTATTACATCTTCAAAAGTGTAATTAGATGAATGTATTGAATTAATTATTACTAATTACTTTCTAAATCCCCAATATCAACCAGTTGAACAATACAAGGATAGATATGAAACTGCTCTTTTAATTCTTTCAAATAAGTAGTATAAAATTGCATAAATTATTCATAACCTGACCAAAGTATTAAAGTTAGAAGGTTACATTAAAAACATACATTTTATCATTGGACTTTAATTTAATGTTAAATCTATTATTGTTTTATATTGTTCTACACAACAGTATAGTCTTTACAGTAGTCTATAGTCTATACAGTATTTAATGCAACTACATCAGATGTAAATTACAGATAAATTAAGAGTGATCCCTTACTTTACATCAAAAGGAAAAGTAAATTACAGTAATTAATTACTTAGTAACGCATTACATCCAGCACCAATCATGATGCATTTCATTCAACCAAGTTTTGATGCAAGGGGAGTCTGAAGACCTGCATGGTTTGTGTTTGGTTTGTTATAGATTGCAATTTAAGACTTTGATTTTAAGTATACCACTGGTCATTCCTGTTGTGACCCCATCATATATGCCTTAGGCTAATATATTAGATAGAATATTAAACTTACCATTTTTAAAAAATAATAACATTTCCTTACGTTTCTATTTTAAAATATCACGATTAGGTGAATATAGGGAAACTGTAAATAACTGAACAACTTTGATTGATAGATTGAGTAGTTCTTGTTGGCATGAAAAACTGTTCATTTATTAATATATATATTGGGTTTTCTTTATTTTTCTTCTTCTAATTGAAATGTTTCACCCCCAATTGTTAACATTTCAACAGATGGTTAAAATAAAAAATTAATTTCCAACCTATTAGGATCCATGCTGTTAATTGTCTCACCATTGTGTAAATAAGTTACAATTAAAGTTTATTGAAGTATCACCATTTTTAAAAGAAATATTGTTTTTACAAACCACAAAATGAAGACCGTTATGTTTACTGTGTCATCTGTACTTCAAATTACAGACATGAATAAAAACATTCCTGACTAATATAACCCAGTCCTACAGTATACAGAGTACAGGAGGTTAGTGATGTCACGAGCGCTCATTACTCATTCGAGCTCACGCAAATCAAACAAGACATTTGCGCGTTCTCAGTTCTTCAAGAGTAGAGAGAGGAGATGCGCTTGACTGCTCTACTGACACATTAAAACCCTCAATCAGCACAAATGACCAGACTAAACATTATTGTCCCATGGGCAGGGGTAAGTGTACAATCATGTTATTTACCACCAAATGTTTAAAAGAATTCTGGTCTTCAGCTTTAAAAATTACGCGAAATTGACGCGACGCGACAAACGCACTACCATTATAATTTAGGGGCACTATACACTACCGAACTGTAGAAATCTTCGTTTTGTTTGTAGAAAGAAGTACTTTTCCACATATCTAAATGCTTCAGGAGTGAGTTGAATTTCTCAATAAGGAAGTAAAATGGGAAAGCAACGCTTAAAATCTCATGAATGGTTGTCCGCAGAGGGTCTTGTGAGTTTGTGTGATCTTCAGCACTGAGCTCGATGTCTTCTGAATGTACGTGGTCGGTCCTCGTCATGTTGTGCTTCATCCTGGCTGCAGGTGCACATGGAGGTATGCCATCATTATTTTTAATTTAAATTTTTCCTCACTTTTATGCTCCAGGATTTGATTTCTATTCAAACTTCTTCCCTCCGTTATTTGAAGGTCTTGGAAACTTTTCCATGCCTTCGTCATTTATTTTTGCTACTTTTCAAAAAGCATGAACACTTTTAATAGGCCTATTTAATGCTAGCTCTGAAATTAGCCTCAGCAAGACTAAACTATTTTATTGCAAAAAATGTTTAAAATGCTATTTTTATCATTCTTATTTCTACCATAAAATGCTGTTAAACAAGACGTAGGCTATATAATCTGATTATGTGGTGGAAATGTTCATGAATTTCAGAGGAAATTGGCTGACATTTTGTGGTGATTCATGTGTATTGACTGTTTTTTTAATTGCTAACATCGTTTTGTCCAATCTGTAGTCACATTTTTAAAACTCACACAATTTGCACAACATGCCATTAACACAAATCATGTCGTTTTCTTACAATATGCAGTCAATTAACATGTTTCTAAAACGCATAAATTTTCTTTTCACACAAGCTTACCCAATATCAAAACCATGGATCTTCCTGGTCTTATTTACAAATGCGTAAACACAGCATGACAGAATGAAGACCTAATGATCCAAACCTTAAATGTAGTATAAAGCCTCAAAACTCAAAAGTACTGAAAAATATATAAAAAATATTGTAACAACTGCTAAGCATTTTTAGATAACAGATCACTGAAATATTGAGAAATTCAAGGATCCGATATCAGTTGGAAGCATAGTCAGGTGTTGAAGTTCTTTCTATTACTTGGTCATATACAGTAAAAAAAGGGACTCTTTGAATTTTTTTTTTTTTTTTTTTTCCCAATGTGGATGCAGTGAGATAATAATAATGTCTGGGTGAATGAGATGAATAGATGAAGGAGGAGAGGAGTAGTTGGATCAGGACAGAAGGGAGAAGAAGAGATATGGGAGAGAAGGAAGAATGTGTGCTGGATTGTGCCCTCTTACACAAATGGAACCTATGAAAGCTTATTTCTGCCATGGAATAGACAATAAAAAAGGCAATTGTGACTTTTTATCTCACAATTCTGAGAAAAAAGAGAGAATTGTGAGATAAAAAGTCACCATTACGTTTTATACTTTTTTATTCTGTGGCGGAAAAAAAGCTTCCATATAGTAACCAAACGTCATGTATGTTGGATTTGTTGTTGATCAATGACAGCAATTTCATGCTTTCATATAAGAAAACGCTACATGTAAAGCTTTTACCACAACAATTCCAGTACCACTGTCCCATATATGCAGAATATGTGGTCTGTGTAGGACATTAACTAAGGTGGCAACATCCCACCCTCTATGGGGGCACCATCAACACCCTACCCCCAGAAAGCAATTTCTACTGAGGTGGCATCAGAAGTTCTGCATAGGGGACTTATTTGACCAGTGGCTGCCCTGAGCAATTATGTTAATTATATGTTCATATCATATTATAATTTTATAATTATGATAATTTATGTTAATGCAGTTTTTGTAAAGCCATCAACTGTTAGTATTTTGACAGTCATTGCGCTGTGATTGACTATATTCATGTTGGGGAGAAAACTAGTGCTATAGTGTTTTGACAAAATTGTTCAATTTTGAGTTGGGCTTGCTGTGTTTTGATAGCTAGTATCTGTAGAAAAATGTTTTTAGCATTTTGAAATGTAGAGTTTGTATTTATTTAACAAAACGTAGTTTTGGCTAGAAAATTAACTATTTGGCCAATTGTGCGATGTAGTTATGTTGCTGTTGTAAGGGTTTAGAAAAGTACTTTTGGTATTGTTAAATGCTTGATAGCAATTGTAAAAAAAAAAAAAAAAAAAAAAAAACTGTAATAGCCCACAGGGCTAAAACTGCCCACAGTTCAAAAAACACCCATACATCATGAGATTATATTTGTTTTGAAAATCAAAACATAATATTTAGAACAGCATCATCAATAAGATTGGGATGTATCAGCAATGAAATATGACGTGTTAATTTTTCTGCATTTAAATTTGTATTTGAGTTTTATTTTCTTTTAGTATTCCTTATTTTTTAATTATTCTGTATCTTAGTTTCAGGAATTGTTCTGAATGACACTATTAAAACCTAAGGATGTAAACACATTAGGACTGCGGTGGACAAAATTTAATAATTTAAGAATTAACCATCGATAAACCCATAACTAATCTGAATTTTGGGTGGAAAGGAGGAATGTATGGTTACGACCCTGGTGCAAACATTATCCTGCACTATTCTGTGATGACACTTTTTGTTGTTTCCTCTGTTTTTCTGCATTTTACAGGATCTGTGTGCACTGTAAAGTCAAGCGCAGGCATAGAAGTCATCTTCGGTTCCAATTTCACAATCTCCTGCACCTTCAACAAGGAATGCACCAAAGAAATTTTTCGGAATAAGGAACAAATTAGTTATGAACAATTCCCCAATTCAAGTGTGGTGTCTGTTAAGAATCTAACAGAGTTCAGCACCTTCGTCTGCAGGTGTAAGGAGAACCCAGAGCCATGTGGGATTGACATCACTCCAGGATGTAAGCTTGTAACTTTCTATAACATGTCTTTATTTCAGGGTTTCCACACACATGCAAGGTCTAGATGCATTTTCCAAGTTACTCTGAGCGCTGAAATCAGATAGAAACTCCTCTTTGTGAATGCAGTCTTTATATAATGATTTTATCCTAATCTCAAAAGTCTGTGAGGTTCATTGGTCCAAAAGTGTGGTAACCCTGTCTTACATTATAACACATTATTTCACATAGCTTGAAGTATGTCCTTTAGAGATGGATTTTTTTTTTACCTAATCTCAATAACAAATTATGTCCAGAGAGATAAACAAATGCTTGTGAAGAGTTAAAATTAATCACTGAAACAAAATTAGTTCGAAAAGTGCAGTATGATTTGTTTCACCCTTTAGAAAGGGTGGAGTCTTTGAAACTTTGAAGTGAAATCTCATGCATGACACAGTCACGTGCTTCATTTTCAGACCCTCCAGGTATTCCACAAAATCTGACATGCATTCGAAAAACAGAATTTGGCAATGTCAGCTGCACTTGGACAACAGGAAGGGATACCAAAATCGTGACCACATGTCAGTTACGGTTAGTAAAAAGAGTCAAATCATTTTTTCAAAGAGGATCTTTGAGTTTATAGATCATATGACAAAACCCAAAGCAGAGACACAAGTAAAAGTGTGAATAATTATGTTACATGATGTTTTCCCTGTTTTTTTAGGGTTCAAGGTGACCCGAACCTCTATGAGAGATATATGAAATCAGGATTTTGTTGGTCCACATTCCCCATCGAAAGCTCAAAAATGTCACAGCTTGTCGTGTCACTCAATGTCTCTAATAGTCTGGGTTCAAAAACCTCAGGTCCCCACACCTTCACCCTCAGAAATATAGGTAAAGAAATTCCCAAACTCATAATTTCAAATATCAAAACAGTGAAACTGTTTAATTGCATTTAGGATGAGTTATGCTTAATAAAGATGACTGAATTGATAACTTAGACTTTTGCCACTCTTGTATGCAAAAAAATTAGTTCACTTTTTATTTCAATGCAAGCTGCATTTTATCCTCAAAAATCATTATACGACAAGCAGTTTTCTGTCCACAATGAAAGCAAAAATGCTGCATGATGCAGAAAATCAGCTACAGCCAGTCAGTACAGTGTATGGATGAGGTTTTTTTTTTTGCGTACTTACAACACATTAAAGCAGTGGTTCACAACCATTTTGACTCCAAGGCCCCCGTTGTTCACAACAATATTTAAAGGCCTGGATGTTTAAAAATATTTTTTACTTATAATTTCTACCTGATATTATAATATTTTAGAACTTGGTATAACTAGAAAATGCATATTCATCAAAATGCCCATGTTATTATGATTTTATAAATTTGCATGACTTTTTAAGTCTAGATCACTCTTTCAAAATTATTCACCTTCATATCATACAAGTTTGTATATAAGAGGTTAAGGGGCAAAAGTAAAATAAGAAATTAGTTGATTCATTGATTCAAGAAATCTTGAGTCATCTAGAGACCACCATGGAAGTTTGCCCTCATGGGCCCCGCCTACCCGGGTGAGAACAGCTGCATTGAAGAATGTAAAACTAGTATTTTCATGATTTCTATGAAGCTTCTCCAAACTTTTCATGGTTTTACTTGTGAAACTATATCAGATAATATCAGATGTTTCTCAACTAAAAAAACTAAAAAAAAACTAAGGACAAACAAAATGTTAGCTATTTATGACTATGAACTCAGATTAACATGGAAGACTTTTTTTATTATTATTTCTTGTCATTTTGTCGTGTTGTTGGTTGGGGGATTCCAAAGAATCAAAATTGGGTCAGTTTTACAGAGTTGGCTGTTTTTACATCAACCCACTAGTTGACGTCATTATTACAGATGAATGCAGCAGAAGATCTGAAGATCCTGAATTTTGTTTAAAAACAAAAAGAATTATCTTGCATTTCAGCTGTAGATTACTGTAGACTAAAAATGATGCATTGCTTCTCTGTTTATGTACAGTAAAACCCTCAATACCTCAAATCAGTCATGTGAACTGCTCATCCCAATGGTGCCACCTTCACACAGACAATCACAGCATGGACTTGGTTGAAGTCCAATACAGAGCAGTAAATGGGATCTGGAAAAAACTTGAGGTAAAACTTCTGATTGTAAAATGTGTAGATTTCCTTTTTCATAATCTTTGATTATGATCAAACCAAAGTGGTTGGTATTCAGTATCAAGCCACTTCTGCAGACCTATCAGTCATCTGTCTTGGTAAAGCCGATAAAGAAAAATGCAGAGTTGCAAAGAGTTGATTCATGATGACACAGACAAAACCCACAAAAACCTCACAAACTGTTTGGTCGTCAGACCACAAGCCCTCCATGATGACTCAAAACTTGAATAAGAAATGTCAAGAAAGGGGTTTTTTCAATCTTTATCGTTAGGAAACTGAACCGCTGACTGTTGCTCTTCCCACAATGTATGTCTTGATGTATCTTTATCAATGAAATGATTCAGTAGTATTAAATACAGTACAGTACAGCCAGTTTGGGAAGAATACAAAACAGTTTCTTATGATGAAAAAATATGCTTGGAGGTTCAGAGATGGACTGGTTGATTCTAAACCTAAAGATGCTTCCTGCTAAAAGTGCTAAAAGTGCTTCTGCCATTTATAAAAGTGAATGTTTGTCATCGCCTTCATATCATTATTTTGCATGGAACACCAAAGTTAAACATTTTTGAATGGTGTTTGGCATAAAAACAGTGTAAAAGCTTCTAAGCTTGCATATTCCATTTTCCTTTTGTGTTTCACAAAAGGAAAGTAAATTATGACAAAATGTTTTGGGGTGAGCTTTTCCTTAAATACAATCTCTAGGAATAATAAAGAAGCATTCAAACATTCTCAGCAGCTTCAAAACTACTGAGTTTTAAAAGTAAACCAGAGAGATATTCATAGTTAAGATATTACAACTGATGCGATAAGAACATATCGTATTATGCTGTCTCCGCAGACTAATGCCAAGATGAATTTGAATATTACCTCACTGCAGCCAGATACCAAGTACAAGTTCCAGATCAGGAGGAAAATAAACCATAGAGTAGGTTTGTGGAGTGACTGGAGTCAAGAAAAGGAAACCATAACTGAAGAGGAAGGTAAATTATTAAATACATTCTTGTAAAGGTTTTGTAATTATGGGATTTGAAGGCAGTTATTGTGAGTTATCTTGTGCAGTATTGTGTAGTTATCTCTTTTAAAGTCAACAGAAAGTGTAAGAGGGATTAAATATATGTAGGTAGTCATGCATGTTCTGGAAAGAGTACTTGAGTAATATGATGGTGTTAGATAAGTTCACCATACTGACGTAGGATAGTCATGCTTCTTTGTCAGCACGCCTCAGGTGTTTAAAATAATGGGGGCAAAAATAGATGAAACAAACTTGAGTGTTGACAGATTAAAGTAACTTCTGATAACCTTTCAGTGTTACTGGATGTACAGGAGAAGTGAAAGACTTTCAAATTTGACGGGAAGTACTGACTTCTGGTCAAACTTAAAAAAGATTTTGTGGAGATTATTTTGGAGAAATAAATCCTACAATAAATTAATCTTCAACAGTTAACTCAATTTACATGTCCAGTGAAAGAAAAAGAGCATGACGGATTGTAACATGTTTTTGTTTATTTCTCTCTCTCTTTAGCTCCTGTAAAGGAGCTTGACGTCTGGTACCTCCAAAAAACGAAACCCCTCGAGCCTCTAGACAAGTGTTTCCACATATTTTGGAAGGTACCCTTCACCTAGCAAAATTGTTTTTTCTTTTCTTTTTTTTCTTTTCTTTTCTTTTCTTTTCTTTTCTTTTCTTTTCTTTTCTTTTTCTTTTAATGTTTTATTTAGCTGTGCATACTCTACAGACAGGTCATTGCACAACCTGTCCATAGAGTATGCACTTTATTTTAGACACAGGCCCTTAAAGGTCAAACCACCAAGTGATGGCTTGCTTACTGTGAATTGCATCTTCCCAAACACACTGTTACTCTGAAACCAAAAGTTAGCCGACAGTCGGTTTCAGTTTACAAAAAATGAGTAGAGGCTTAGAGGAAATGATGGATTTGAGAATTCTCTCTTTCAGAGTCATTTTTGTGCCTCATGTCATTAATGGTTGACTCAGTCACAGATTTTTGTTAGATAAATGCATTCAAAAATATTGAACTGCATGATAAAAAATACCATTTATTTACATTTTCTTTATGTTTTAGGAACTGAATATATCAGATGCCAAGGGGAAGATTCTGAAGTATAATATAAGTGTTCTGGAGCAGAAGATCAACTCGAGCGACATATTTCCACCCAGCAGAAATCATAGCATATGCTGCTCTAAATGTTCTGTGTCAGTGTCTGCAGTTAACTCAAAGGGTCAATCTCCTGCCAAATTTACTGAGCTGCGTTCTCCAGGTAAGCCTGTTTTTTGTTTTTTTTGTTTTTTTTAAACAAAGCTAATGTGAGACAAATAACTGTGGTTTTGTTGGCTCACATTACCAAATGCTGAGCCAAATATCTGGTTTTACTCCAACTAATGAGGAAAACGTGGTCAATATAGCAAAGTTAAGCCGTGTTTATTGCGTTCACAGGCCTTGCTTCAGGTTTCCTGCCACACAAACTATTAAATAATCATAGCGTTGCCCTCTCCTGGCAGAAGCTTGCCATTGCAGGCCAAGAAACTGAGTATGTGGTGCATTGGTATCCAGTTGGATACACTGAGAGGATTCAGTGGATTCGAGTAATGGATACCACAGCTATCATTAAAGGCAAGTTTGATTGGATGATATGAGTTAAGACCAGTCAAAATTAGCTGGTTGGTTTCAAGAGGAATAAAACCTTTTTCTCTCCTCCTTGTACTTTTTATTCTGCTGTCTGTCCAGGTCTCCAGCCTCAAGAATGCTATCGGGGTGCAGTCACTGCTCTGCACACATCTGGTCCCTTAATGGCACAATTTAGAGGCGTCTCCACATGGCAGTCAGGTTGGAGGCTTAATGTTTATTTTGCAATCTGTATATAAAATTCTGAATCAGTATAAAAAAAAATATACGTACACACTACTGTTTGGGGTTTTACGAAAAATTAATACTTTTATTCAGCAAGGATTGCATTAAATTGTTCAAAAGTAGCAGTAAATACATTTATAATATTACAAAAAAAATCAGTATTTCAAATAAATGCTGTTCTTTTGCACATTCTATTCATCAAAGAATCCTGAAAAAAAGGTTTACCACAAAAAATATTAAGCAACAATGTTTTCAACATGATACAACACTGATGCACAGGTTAAGTGTAACATCTACAAGCGAAATTGGAATTGGAATGCTCCTGAGCTAAATTTCAAGTGTCCCAGAAAAGAGTATGAATACTTATACAATGTAATTATTTCAGTTGATCCTTTTTAGAAAATTTGCAACGTTGTCACAGAGCTGTTTTTTGCTCTGTCATTATGGTGTATGGAGTGTAGATTGATGTGAAACAAAACAAAATGTGAAAAAATATAATCTCCTGATCATAATCCCTGTATCTTGGAATTCACAGCTCCAGAACAAGGTCCAGTTCCTCAACCAGTCTTGAAGAATTCTGAGAGCTTGCAGGTGGAATGGTCTGAAATCCCTCTAGAGAAGAGAAGAGGCTGTTTGAAAAAATACACCATCTACTTGTGGAACAAGTTAACGGAAGATACTCAAACTTACAGTAAGGCACAGGTTACCTTACAGTTAACTTACAGATTAATTTACCAGTCTATATATTTACTGTTGACTCTCAGATGCTTATTTTTACATTTCTTTTATTAAGAAACATAATATAGGACTGCTGATTGCTTGGGATGTTCATTGTTCAGCAATATTAGTGCATTTTAATAGAGCTTTCTGATGCCTAACTTTGACTGTAGGTGTGGACTATCCAAAGAAACAGTATACTATTAGTGGTCTGTCACCAGGACAGTGTTACAAACTGTGGGTCACTGCCTGGACAGATGCTGGGGAGGGACCCAGAGGAAGCGATCTCCCATTCTGCACACCAACAGATGGTATGTATTTGTGCAGATTATATCACTGAAAACATACACCGATCAGGCATAACATTATGACCGCTGACAGGTGAAGTGAATAACACTGATTATCTCTTCATCACCTGTTAGTGGGTAGGATATATTAAGTTAAAATAATTGATGCACGTGGCTAGCGAAGACTGGCCCTTGTGGTCCGATCCAACAGATGAGCTACTGTAGCTCAAATTGCTCAAGAAGTTAATGCTGGTTCTGATAGAAAGGTGTCAGAATACACAGTGCATCGCAGTTTGTTGTGTATGTGGCTGCATAGCCGCAGACCAGTCAGGGTGCCCATGCTGACCATTGTCCACAGCCGAAAGCGCCAACAGTGGGGACCGTGAGCATCAGAACTGGACCACGGAGCAATGGAAGAAGGTGGCCTGGTCTGATGAATCACGTTTTCTTTTACATCACGTGGATGACCGGGTGCGTGCGTGTCGCTTACCTGGGGAACACGTGGCACCAGGATGCACTATGGGAAGAAGGCAAGCCAGCGGAAGGGGTGTGTTGCTTTGGGCAATGTTCTGCTGGGATACCTTGGGTCCTGCCATCCATGTGGATGTTACTTTGACACGCCATACTCCATGCCTTGATGGCTTAGGGCTTTTTTGGCAGCAAAAGGGGGGCCAAAACAATATTAGGAAGGTGGTCATAATGTTATTCCTGATCAATGTATATAAGCTAAATAAAAGCACTAGACACGGAACACCCAGCATTCTTTTTTCAACTCGCTTTTGTAAAAAAAGATGTCTTTCAGCTATTTTGATAAGTGACCCTTGTCATCCTCTTTCAGCTGAGAAACTATTGTCCCATGTGATCTTGGCTGGTGGAGGAGTACTTTTGGCCTGTCTAGTCCTCTTGTGCATCTGTCAGTTCTCATCTGTGCAGAAAAGGTAAGAAACAGCAGAATGCTTAAAATCCACAGAGAAAAGATTGTTGTTGTTTTTCATTTAAAATACTGCCATGTCTGTTCTGCTCGATAGATTCTTAAGTTGTTGCCAGTGTCTGCTGCCTACAGTTATTCCAGATCCAGCAAACAGCAATTGTGCAAAGACGTACACTGATGACAAGGTAAATGTATGAAGATGCCCACACAGACTATTTTCAAAACTAGTGAGCTAATTGGACAGCATTTATGGCCATGTTTTAACATCCAAGTAAAATGAATATTAAACTGAGTAAATAGTCATTCATCATTTACGGGGGTTCCCATACATTTTTTTTGTCAGCCGAACCCCTTTTAAGTTAATATTTCAATAGTTTAACCTATTTGCATGTTCATGGTTCTCTGTTGTTGGTTAATGGTCACATGCCATGCAAAAAAACAGATAAAATATCTAATCTTTTTTGTGCTTTCATGTATTTTATTTTTATTGTTTGTATTTTAAAATGATAGGGCTGCATGACCCGGCGCAAAAATTATATTTTGATTATTTTGTCATGTATTGTGATTTGTTATTAAAAGGCTAATGTTTAGACTGCTAAAGTAAATAGTTACTTTTAAGGGTGCTCACTCATTACAATAACCACCTAACACTATGAATTACAATACAAAATTTATGTCCTAAATTCTTCACTTCCAAACATTCAAACCTTATTTTGGCTGAGTATTTGTAAAATGCTGTAACTTCTGTTGACAAAAATTTAAAGCACAAATGCACTTTAAAATCACAGCACTTGTGCGTTCTATGTAAACAGTGCTTAGTAATCACATCATCTTCATCATTAATTTATGATTGGCTAAAAGCAGACTTCTTAAGTCCACACAAATGCTCATACCAGTAATATGCTTTGTTCACACTTAGCATAAAAATGCTAATTTACTGCTATTGTGGGTTTAGATTCTAAAAGTCCTGGGTCACTATGTGGTTTTTGTATGGAAAAGCATTTTACTTTTATGTTCCAGAGAAGAAATAAGCCATATGGGTTTGGAATGACTTAAAGTTGAATGGATTATGATAGCATTTTGCCTAACATATTGCAGTAATGTGATTTAAAACGGAATTGGAATTGTTGAGTGGTGTAAATCAGAACTACAATTGTAATTCATTAATCAATCCCCGCCTGTCCCTCTTCCCGTCTCCACATAGGGTGAAATTAAATTCTATCTTCACAAATATGACCCCAGCGTGAGTGAGGATCCCGAAAATGTAGAGGTGGAAGAAGTTCCCTACCCCAGCTTCCCCTGCACCTACATCAAAAGCTTCTCTCAGGAGTCCAGTTCCTCCGACGCCACCCAGAGCACCAGGACCACAGACTACACAGATGACTACATCTCCACTCACGGCGCAATAAGCGGAGGAGAAGAGGAAGAGGACGAGGAAGATGAGGCGTGTTTGAATGAATTTGAATTCTTCCCAAGCACTCACAGCCCTTTCCTGGAACCGCTGGTTTTAACTGGAGGAAAGTTGACACTGGATGCAGTGAAAATAGACTGCAGTGAATTTCTAGATTGCACGTGATCCTCCACAGGCATTAAAATTTGACCTGACTGTGACTGTACTATGGATGTTAAAAAATAATCATGGACATCCCAAAGATAATTTGTCAGTCAAAAGGACAAACTTTTATCTTTAAACAACTTACTCTGAATCCTAGCCATACCTGCGAGCAGCTCAAGCTCATGCTGTAATGGAAGTAGCAACAGATCTTTTCTTCTATGTTGTGACATAGAATGAAATGGATTTTTTATGGAAAAAAAAGTGTGAAAAAAGATGGACGGGGACTTGGTTCCATCTCTCTGCTGTTGATTGGATGGAGGCAGATCTGAACATGAGCTTACAGTCAACTGTAAGACAGGGACGGGGTTTAAACAGACCAAATGATTGGAATAGTCTGGCATACATTACAAGAGAGGTTTTAACCGGAAGATCGAATTATATTTTAATTAAAAACTGTGGTCAAAAAATAGATGAATCGTTCACAATAAGACCAATAACATGCATTTAGAAAATAGATGTTCATTTCATGCCTACTTTAAAAGCTTGTATGGTTGTGTTTGACGGATATGGCAGTGTAGGCCTCTTGGGACATGACAGAAAGTTGAAACATAAGTAAGGTTAACTTCATATCCTTTTCAGCACACATGATTGACCTCAGGTACTTACCTCTGAAATGCAGATGAACTAACAGACTGGTAACAGCCAATCAAGAGTATGGATACTTAATGAATGTAAGTTGAAAAGGTTTTTAGGACATATTCTACAGACTCATTCTTTCCACTAAACACTCAGCAGCTGACCAACACTAACCCTTCACTTTAACCTTTTCACAATAATCAAGAAAACATTGCACACGCATCAATATCGTGGGAGACTCAGCACTCATATCTACAACTTACTCTAATGCAAGATGTTTTACCAATTACACAAATAATACATTGTCATCACATCAGTTTTTCATCAGCTCAACTGAATACTGTCCTAATGTAATGTTTTAAATTGCATGTGAACCTTTAATGTCAAAGCATCAAGGACAAAAAAAAAAAAAAAAGAATAAATGTGCTTTTTTTTGAAAACTGTGGTTTACTGTCACTTCAACTTTAAAATGAAATAGGTTTGTGGAGACATGGACATGAAAACACATGATTTTGGTCTATAGATATACTTTCCACCAGTCAACCATAAAATAGTTGTTCCTGTGTCCTGCAAAAATAAACCTAACAACCTGGATTTCTATTTTCTAAAGTGGAACTTGGCCATAATAGCACATCTCCTCCACAAGCCGCACAATTAAAGGCATCGTGTCCATAAAACAAATGGAACAGGGGCACGAGCCAAAGAAATACTGATAGTTGCCTATCACTTGCAAGTTAAAACCCACACCAAATGAAAATTAAACAAGGAATCATTAAACATGTCTGATTATTATAGTAACCCTTTCAGTCATTGACCGTATTGTTCATATTTAATTCATACATTAGTTATGAACAACGAACAATATTTCTACAGCATTTATAAATTTCAACACTTACTAACAGATTTTTTTAAATCAAAACTTGCATCTGTTAGCATTAATGCATCAGGTGCTAATGTGAGTAAAAATTAAACAAATGCATTTTTAACTACCATTAACCAAAAATAATAAATGCTGTAAAAAAGAAATTGCTCACTGTTAGTCCATGTTAACTAATGCATTAACTAATGTAAAGATTTACTGTTATTTCTAAACCAAACTAAATCTGAAACCACTTTAAAGGGTTAGTTCACCCAAAAATGACATTTATGTCATTAATTACTCACTCTCATGTTGTTACAAACCCTCAAGACCTTCATTCATCTTCGGAACACAAATTAAGATATTTTTGATGAAATCTGAGGATTTCTGAACCAGCAATGTCATTGTACCTTTCAAGATCCTGAAAGCTAGTAAAGATATCATTAAAATAGTTCATGTGACTACAGTGGTTCAACCTTGACGTTACGAAGCGGCGAGAATACTTTTTGTGTGCAAAAACAGAACAAAACTAATGACTTTAGGAGACAGAAGGGAAAGATAAGAAATTGTTAAAGTTATTTTTGTTTTTTTGCACACAAAAAGCATTCTCATCGCTTCATAACATTAAGGCTTAACCACTGTAGACACATGGACTATTTTAATGATGTTTTTACTACCTATCTGGGCTTTGAAAGTGGTAATAACGTTTCAGTCTATCGGAGACCAGAAAGCTCACGGATTTCATCAAAAATATCTTAATTTGTGTTCTGAAGATGTCTTACAGGTTTGGAAAGATACGAGGGCGAGTAATGACAGAATTTTTATTTCTAGGTGAACCAACCCTTTAATTTGTGTTGCGAAGATGAACGAAGGTCTTACGGATGGGGAACGATATGAGGGTGAGTAATTACAGAAATATCATTTTTGGGTGAACTAACCCTTTAACAAACACTACATTATAGCATTAGAGACCCTATGCAGCAAATACCAGGACCAGTATTTTTTCCAGAAGTACATTAAACTCAAATACAAGACCATCAATGTAAGACCATTCTGCATGAGAACAAATATCAGACAAAAACAAATCAGAATTGATTTCATCTTTGAAGTTAAAGGTCACACAACAACACTGTATGAATCGACCATCTTTTAATTATTGACAGAGGTCTAATAGCAGGGTAGGAATTCACACATTATCATAACACTCAGCTGTTCCACACTGAACAGGATGGTGTTTCTTTCAGATCAATTATGCAGTAGAGCTGTTGTAAAAGCAATGGGGCAGAAAGAAAATGTCATTTCTAAAAGGATTTATCCATAACCTGGCTCACATTTTTCAGTAAACAAGAGTGCTGTGTGTAAACTTGCTTGTATTTACACTAGAACTTTGCGTAACAAGTATGATACTATCCTGAGTTACCAGAGTCAATGGTATCAAAAGATACCACTTTGAACTTTACAGTGGTCATTTGATAAAAGACACTTTTTGTGGAAAGTGCAACTGAATCATCTGAAATACATCTTGGCATTAAGTTATCAATCATCAATTGTACATTTAATCGCAATGATCACAGATTCTATTTTAAGGCCCTCTTTCAGGCATTTGAGGTGTTTTATAACAATGACCAGAACCAAAATGCTCTGTAATATCCCACAGAAATACAGAAACATTTAAAAATTAAGACTAACTGGTAGATCTTATTTCTGAAAAGGGCTGCCCTGTTTCGAGGCATTCTGTGTGTAAAAAGCAAGCAAGCTATGGGACACCTTAAAATAAACTGGTGTGCTCTTCACACCTATTTTTGGAAATGCATATTTTCAAGCAGCAATACAAAAAGTATCCATGAACAATGCATAATTGCTGAAAAAACAAACAAAAACAAAACAAAAAAACAAAAGAAACACTGTATGAAAACATCCCTGCTACCTTATTTCTAAATACAAAACCTCAACCAATAATTTGCTTCAGAATAGCAAGAAGTCCGTCCTTTGTTTTTTTTTTTTGTTTTTTTATTTTTCCATCTTTTTTTTCTAAAACAGGTAAAATTCAGTCCTCAGGGGTGAATGGCATGGATGACAGTCTTCCATCATTTCATCTGCTGAAGGATCCATTAGCATGCAAGCCTCGTAGACAAGGACCCGTTGAGGAGTGTTCCTCCGGGGCGAGCCGAGCGGCATCTGGGCAGCTTAAGCCAGGGCTGGGAAAGCCTCTGGGTCGTCCACGTTAGGGACAGACACTCCACCAGCCTAAAATAAGCAGATACACATGAAAAACGTGCCATATGAGTCCAAATTCAGGTTATTGTAATCTATAAGGTCATCTAGCAATACCAGCCATAGATGTTACATTCAGTCATTTGATTTCAATCAGGTCAGCTTCTTAAAGGGCATGTCTAACACTATTTCATGCATTCTGACGCCCATCAACGTGCTTCGTTTGGGTTACAGAAGTCGTCGGTACGACTCGGCAGTGCTGCACAGTGTTAAGGAAACAGTGGATGCAGTTTGTTTATAAAACATTCACCCCAGGAAAAACAAGGCCCAGTTCAATGCTGGATTTGCAGATTGTTTGAAACTGAAAGACGGAGCGGTCCCACTGATCAAAGATCCTGGTGGTCATGAGTCTGAGGCACAGGCGGTAAGTAAAACTGCATCAAATGTCTGTGTTATGTTGGCAATCAGCTCGTACGTGCATATAATGTAAACAACACGAACGTATAGTGAATCTAAAGTTATCCAGGGATAATGCGATTATGTACTTTGTGTGTCATGACTCTTTAGCGCCGGCCACGGCACTCCTGTTTTTAGAAAGAATCGGTATGCTTTCTGTCTTTTATAAATCTGATAAAACTAAAGACTCTGAGATTTGAAGGATGCAATATTTTTAATAATTTTTAATGAACATTTACTTGAAATACAATTCTTTTTCACAATGTAAATGTCTTTCCTGTCACTTTTGATCAATTTAAGGCATCCTCTCTTTAAAAAAAAAAAAAAAAAAAAAAAGCCCACGTATCACTCACTCACATACATATATATATATATATATATACACACACACACACACACATACACACACGTGACCATTATGATAATGATCAATCTGCAATCAATCAAAAGAGGTGTACATTACTCTATAAATAAGGTTGTGATTTCAACATTTATCTCTGGATAGATGTGTGAACTCTTCCACAGTGGTACAAAATTAAACATGTACCTCAAATGCAAAGACACCATACCTTGTCTGGCCTGCGTTCACGAGGTGGTCTGGTAGCAGTGGCCCCACGGCCTCCTCTGCCACCTCGTGGTCCCCCACGACCACGCCCTGGGCGGCCCAGGTCCCCAAAGTTAATCTCCAGCTGGGACGTAATGTCATTAGCTGGCCTGCGGAAGTGGTGATCCCCAGCAGCATCATCGGCAGAGGCCTGCAGGAAAGAAGTGAACATGTACACTAAATAAAACTGAAGCAGATGAAAAATTATAGCCTGACATAAACTACTAGTATTAGTTTCTCAATTGGGATAAAAAGAACTAAAGTAACAAAAGAAGACAATGAATGTGATCAAATGGCTTCTCAATACAGTCTGAAGGTTTCGGTGTGCTTTTAGAGAAGCGACACCATACTAGTGTTGTCAAAAATATTGATATTTCAATACATAACGATTCCAATACTCATTTTTTGCAGTATCGATACACCGATACCAGATGCTCTGACACTCACTATTTTACAATTTCCCGCCGGTCACACGACTGATTTATACAAGTGGCACGCACACAAAGCTGCTTCTCAAACAGCTCGCAAGTACCAAAGAGTTCTTTTTCGTGGCGTCAAATACACACAAAGTTGTCAAAATGCCCGTCTTGGTGAGTATTCAGGTAAACAGTCAGTTTTTGAATGTAAATAGTTGAGAAAGAAAACAGTATATTGGGTCTGTGCATAAGCTCTTAAAATAACAGCAGCCTAATATACCTGCTGCTGTCTGTCATATTAATCAAAGAACAAATAACAGAAAAATCACTGCTCTTGACTGAATAACTTTTGTACCTTTAATTGTAAGCATTAATCTGTACTTAATTTTTAAAATGTAGACTTACCCAGTTATTTTACATTTTATTTCTTAAGTTAATTTCTGTATTTCTTACCCGAATGCTACTGTTAGATGCACCTTAGTTATGTTTTTCATTTGTCTCTTTATTGTATTGTATTTATTTGTGCTATCATTTGCTATTTATTTGTTATTTTATTACTGTTTACTTGTATAGCAGTTTTCCCATGGTATAAAAAAAAAAAATGGTATCGAATATCGATGTTTTTCAATTTATTTTATCGAATTTAGAAATTCAAGTATCGTGACAACACTACATTATACTGAAGAGAAAACTATCAGGTTTTTCAACTACACTTCCAGGCTACATAAGAGCACATTTAAAAATGTTGGAGAACGGTTGGTATGCAGCAAAAACTTTAATTCAGGATGAAACAGACACTACTTAATATATAAATAAATGTTTAATGCAATGGAACAAAAAGTTCAAACATTGTCTTTTTACTTACATCCTCAGCCTTGGACTTGTGCAGAACGTATCCTTTCTTCCAATCAGTTCCCTCATTGGCTTTACGAATGTTGAATTCAACTTTGGCTCTCTCTTTATCCTGTTGGGCTTTCCATTCATCCAGAGTCATCTCCTTAGGGCCTTCTTCTTTAACCTCCTCAACCTCATTCTCCCTGTGAAAACATCACATCAAAATTTAACAATTAGTCCATGCACAGATTAACCAAATAAGTAGTACTTTGTCCCTTTAGTAATTGTTGAAGACTGTTAACATGTGTTATACTTTTAAAAGTTTCCTAAATCAATCCTAATGCTGCATACCACATTTTTTTAATTATAGGTGGTAACATGTGCTAATAGTGCTGGCAGCAAATAGAAAGCAATGACTCAGCAATGCCGTGCTAATTCAGAGCTGAAGTGTTCTCTGAGTGTGTTCTACACACTTGTTCTCTGAGTCAGCAGGTGGATGCTCCTCTCCTTCAGGGGTATCCTCGGTGACATTTGATTGGTCAAGCTCACTGTAAAGAGAACAGAAATGTATCCAGTTTCACAAATCTAATATAATGAACCAAAACACCCTCACTGACCAGTCTGTGAATCAAATTCATCTGCGTTTTCAAGATCTTGGCAGATAAAGCGTCTGTTGCTCCACTGACCTCAACTCATCCTTAACAGTGCCCCAGTTATGAGATCCACTCCCTCCACGTTTTTCTTCTGCTTTCAGGCTGCTGAAACAAAAATTAACACTTAGCTTTGACATGTCACACACGGGCAGCATTATCATTGGAGCCTATATGTGGATGCAAATGACTTACGATCGGTCGCTGCCGCTGTGTCTGTCAAACTCGCGTTTGCCGCGTGAGTCAAAGCCGTCAGTCCTGCCAACACCTCTGCCCCGGCCTCCGCGCCCTCCTCTGGCACCTCCACGACCCCGGAACGGCCTGTCACTGACAGACCTGAGGAGAGGCAATGTAGCTGTTAGATGTCAGTCTTAACTGCTAAAATATTCAATTTTTTGGGATTTTGTTACTCAATTAATGAATCTTTATGCAGGGAAAACAATGTAATACGAAATCCCTATCAAGTTCTACTGAAGTCGTGATGAAACAGAAGTAGTGACAAAGCTTTTCTTCCATATTGTGGCATACATCCAAATGTAACTGATTTAAAAACAAGTAGGTCAAGGATTTTGTTCTATGCATTGGTTGTTGATTAGATGTTGAGATGAGGGCATTGCACATAAAAGTGGAGGCAGATGAATGTGAGCTTGCAGGGGCAGAGATTAAACAGACTAAATGATTGGAGAAGTCATGATTAGAGGTGTTGTGTTCACCAAAAGACTGACATTTTGTTTTAAGTTCACAGGTCAAAAATTCTTTAAAACTGGATTGTTTACAATAAAATCTAATAACATGCATTTTAAGAAGTCGTGCTGACTTTATCAGAGATCAAAAAATATGAAAACAGACATTACAAACCAAAGTATACTTCCGCTGGCTAATTAAATGTTTTCAGTACAAAACTTCATTAAGGATCAACTATGTATTACCACACAAAAAGGGCCAAATTGACTCACTTCTCCACCGAGAATTCTCCACCCTCAGCAGGTTTTTCATCAGCAGGTTTGTCAAAGCGTCGTTCACGTGGTGGTCTCCTGTCAGGCCGCCTGTCAGCTGGTGGACGACCCTCCCCCTGACCTCCCTGCTGCTGGGATCCTGGCTGAGCTGGCTGAGCCGGCTGCTCCGGTCGGCGGCCCACTTTCCTCATGCCTTCAAAATAGAAACAACAGATTTAACCAAACACCACTACTACCAAAGAGAACAATAGTGAATGAGATGGTCTCATGCTGGAATAAAACAAAATTTAACATTTAACATCTAAAAAAAACAACATTTAGACAAAAAGGTGTTCTCTTAATGTGAATCATTTTAAATGCACTTTAATGTGTACAGGTTTATAAAAAAAAAAAAAAAAAAAAAAAAAACAGTTCCTCCAAAAGTTTAATTTCTGTCATTCGCTTACCCTCAAGTTGTTTCAAACTTGTGTTATTCTTCTTTAGAGTAACTCAAAAAGCAGAAAAACATTTTGTATTTCAGGGAAAAAAGGTTTAAAACAACATGAGGGATGAGTAAATGATAAATTCAACGTTTGGCTGAGCTCTCTAACTTTAATTGTGGCCAATACCAAAACACCCTGAAACAATGTAAATATACATTATGTCTTTTTTCTTTAACTTGTTAAAATATTTCTTATTGACTTGCATAGGCCAAGTCTGTGTTTTTCAAAACTTTAGTGTTTTCATTAGCATAGCCATAAATTCCAAGTTGTTGGTCTTCAAAATAATGGTTTGCGCCTCTTGTGATTGACTGATCCCTCCCTCCACCTACCGAAATAGACGCTCTCGCTCAGCCCAACAGCTGATCACGCGCCCGCCGTCCCGCCTGCGCGCGCACCTGTTCGCGAGCCCGCTGCCTCCTCTCATCCAGATCAAACAAGGCCACTGACACCCGAAAAAAAAACTTTGACAACCCTACCTTTAAAACCGGTCAGTCTGACGCGGGTTAAAGCACGTAATGAAGATAAAACCCGACTTTAGGCAAATAACAATAGGAGGGTTTTCAATGGGAGTGTCATGTCTGAGAGGACGGACTATGTTGCCTCAAACACGAGGTTGGAGCTGCAACGCTCGTGCGCTGATAAAAAGCCATGTGATAACGGACTGTGCATTCGGAGACTGTCAATACACGATTCTTTTTAATACTGAATGGGCGAGTTTTACTAGTCGGAGTTAAATGCACAAATATAGCCGATATTAAACAGACTGATGGTTATCATTAGGCCTGCACTTCATGAAGGATCTAGAAAATAATTAGTTAAGTAGCAACAGGTTCTACTACGTGCGTCACCTAGAAACAATACATGGAGCGAAGAAACATTTTGCTGAAAGAGCTGGAAGTTTTTGAGGTGTCAGGCTGTTCATAAACAATAGAGTTGTGCGCGACCTCATGGGCTTAGTAGCGCCTTTTGCAGGCTGCTTACTTTTTGAAAAGTGTGACCAAATAACGACTTAAATACAAGCGATATTTACCATCTTTCTTGAGAGGAACGGGAGCTTGTGTCTCTTCCTTCTTATCGGTAATCGGGACTTTTCTGTCTTTCTGTGTCTCCTTTTTGAGCTGCTTTGCAGCCTGCGCGGCGGTCTTGGCGGCACCAGGAGCGGGCGCGTCCTTCTTCTTCTTTTCTGCCAGCTTTAACACCTCAAACGGATCCTCTTCATCATCAAATAGCTGGTCGAACCGATTGGTTACGACACAGCCGAAACCTTCTTGCAGATGTCCGGGCATGATGGCCCCCTTTCAGCAGGATTCTCCTCCGATTCTACGGGGCTTGTGCGAGCACTTCGCTGCTAGATGCCACAAGATGGCTAGAAAAGACTCATGCTTCTCTTCCGGTGTGAAAGACATCCGGGACTCTGACCGCACAGCAGTCTGGGACATGTAGTCTCAGAATTTACCCCAGAACAAAACATGACAGCCAGCATAATGATTGCTAAATTAAATAAGTGACTTTTGAATTGACATTATCCTAAAACCAAGAGAAATCAAATGATCTGGTAAATATTTGCATTGTATTATGCTGACAGTGTATTTTTTTAACCATTATTGTGAAGGATTAGCTATGTAAAACTTTAACCCCTATTTCACAGTCAAGGCTTTAGCCTAGTCCCAGACTAAAATGCATGTTTGAGCTGTTTTAACTGAAAACAACTTGCACTGACATAACATAAAAACATGCCAGTGCCATTGTTTTGCCTCAAGATGCACACCAGTATTTTTTTTCTATGGCACGTTTATAAAAGCTACTTAAATGTCCTAATTGAACTGAGGCCTAATCCTGGCTTAATCTAAGCCCTGTCTGTGAAATCAGGCCTAAGTGTATCAACCTAAAGAGAAACATTTTCCAATTCCATTAAAATATGTTTCACAAATACATTTTACACAATAAATGTTATTCCAAAACAGCAAAACATTCTTACAGCTATATATTACAAAACTATTAGTTTTTTGTTTTATTCCTATATTGTCAAAACTATGTCAGTAAAATAACTCAACTCATTATTATAGGAAAACATTTGTACATCATTATTCAGTTTTATACAGACCCCCTACCCCCTTGCGTTCCCCTGAGGGACACTGAGGCAGGTCATGACCCCATGACATGGAGAACAAGTCTTCTAAACAGCTCAAAATAGTTTTGGACTACTGGAGTAACCTCATCAAAGCAACCATTCAGCAGTCTTTGTGACAAAAATGTGTCATGTCACAAGTTAATTGTTATCTGGAAAGCTTGAATTCTCTTGGCAGTTTATTTATAGTCCTAGAATAATGGCTGAATAAAGTAGAATAGTTTGTAGAGGTCAGTGATATATATGTTTATATGAAAGTCATATCTTCTGTACTTTCATCATTTATTTACTATTTTCAAATTATAGGCTATACATTTTATTGTCTTACCCTTGTCCCCAGATCCAGACTTTTAATCTTAAAGGAATAGTTCTCCCAAAAATGAAAATTCTGTCACTTATGTCCTTCCAAACCTGACAAGCTGTTTGTTACACAGCAGTTTTGGACAACATGAGGATGAGTAAATGATGACCTGGTGAACTATGCATTCAAACTATAAAAGTTCATTAGAAAATGTAAAATATATATATGTGTGAAAAAAATCACTTATGAGCAGAATGCTTTATAGTGCGAGTTTGAATTTTTTAATTATGTGCATTTACTTACTTTAGCTATTAAAAGGTTAGTTAACTTTAAAATGAAAATTACCCCAAGCTTTACTCACCCTCAAGCCATCCTAGGTGTATATGAATTTCTTTTTTTCAGATGAGCACAATCAGAGTTATATTAATATAATATAATTGAATATCCTGACACATAAGCTTTATAATGGCAGTGAACGGGACCAATGAGAATAAAGCTCGAGAAAGTGCATCCATCCAAAGCAAAACGTGCTCCACACGGCTCCTGGGGTTAATAAAGGCCTTCTGAAGCGAAGCGTTGTGTTTGTGTAAGAAAAAGTATCCATATTTAACAAGTTATAAAGTAAAATATCTAGCTTCCGCCAGACCACATTCAACCAAAGTCCCTTTAAGACAAGTCATTGCACTCGGCGGCCATCTTTGAAACGCCTTTCGGGCATGCAAGTACAACTCCTATCTCTTTGAATGGGGAAACATTAAATTCTCCAAAGCTGTTTGCCAAGCTTTCGATTAAATTTCATATTTGTAATCACCAATGAAATATGACAACAACTGTCTTATAATTTTTTTTTCCAAACGCTCGAATCATGACAAAAAACTATTTTCTTAGGCTGGATCAAGCTAATGCGCATGCGCAGACCTAAATGCGCGTCTCTTGTGCCTCATTTCTGAGGCGCGCGTCTGACTGTTTCTATAGAAACCGGTGCTTCTAACGGCCGCTGCAGTGACGCGATGACTTTACCAGTCGGCGATTGGCTCTTATTTAGAAGGCGGGACTTATTCCACCATATTGCGAGTTGCACTTTCTCCCATTCAAAACAATACGAGTGATACGTCTTGTGTTATTCTATAGTCTTTGATTCAACTTAC
Source organism: Hypophthalmichthys molitrix (assembly GCA_037950675.1). Taxonomy (NCBI): domain Eukaryota; kingdom Metazoa; phylum Chordata; class Actinopteri; order Cypriniformes; family Xenocyprididae; genus Hypophthalmichthys; species Hypophthalmichthys molitrix. The sequence continues at coordinate 20,516,793 of CM075497.1, forward strand.
GAAAAAGCTTAACTGACGCAATGTTTTTCAAGCGCCAACGCAGGCGTCATCCAATCAGATCGCCTTATGCAAATACCCTAGAGCAGGGGTTCCCAAACACATTCCTGGAGCCTCCCCAATACACATTTTGCATGTCTCCTTTGTCTGACACACCCATTTCAGGTCTTGGAGCAGGGGTGGGGAACGTGGGGGCCATTGTCCTGCAGAGTTTAGCTCCAACCCTAATTAAACTCACCTAAAGCTAATCAAGGTCTTCAGGATTACTAAATTTGTGCGTGTTTTTTTTTCATGGTTGGAGCTAAACTCTGCAGGACAATGGCCCTCCAGAATCAACATTCCCCACCCCTGTCTTGGAGTCTCGACTAATGAGCTGATGATCTGAATCAGGTGTGTTTGATTAAGGAGACATGGAAAACATGCAGTGTTGGGGAGGCTCCAGGAATGTGTTTGGGAATCCCTGCCCTATGCTGCTAGCCAGTTGTGTTCAATGCAAAATAATAGTTAAAAATAGTTAAAAGTTAAAAAGTAGTAATTTTAACATTGTGTGAAAATGAAAATATTAAATTCAATTTGTTAAAAGTATTTGCTATATGTTGTTTATTTGCTATATGCTGTTTATATCTCATCTTATATTTGTTGTTTTATTTTTGTAATGAGGGTTTGTAAAGTCATACTTTTGTTATAACATAATAGGCATATTGTTTTGAAATGCTTTTACAATGGTTACTATTAATAGTTTTTTGGTAAATTGTATTAAAACCAGACCAAAAATCCTAATAATTAAATTAAATCATAATAATTATTAATGTAATAGCCTAATATAAGGAACCCACAACAAATTAAAAACCCCGTTTTTTAATTAATAGACAATAACAAATGAGATTTCGGTATTTTGACCACTCAAATAGGAAATGTCCCCGGTTTCCATTCTAGAAATCTGGTCACCTTAGCCTACTCTGCAGGACCAAACGAATCCACATCATACCGTTCAAATTAAGGAGTTAAATGGAAATATGAGTTTCTTCTGGTCCCAATTAAACATATTTAATTCTTAAAGAATATTGACAACGCAATCTTTATTGCAAAGTGCGAAACAATGAACTGTCATAATAAGGCAAAGCAGTCGTGATGCCCAAGAGCGTAGGTACACTGGGCTGAAGGCGACTGTGATTCGTGGACATTCAGCTCAATCACCTCTAAGTTTGTTAGTATAACTGTTTATGTATTTGTAGAAACCATTCTTCCGCGCACAACAAGGATGCCGAATGTGGTGACGGAGGCGATTATTGAGTCTTATGCGCTCATGTTTTTGGTGATGTCAGCGTTTTTTGTGTACTTTTGTGGCATGGTCTGGGCATTCTGCAACCCTAAACTCAGTGGCTTCGCTGAAGAAACAGAGTGCGACACGAGCAGTTTTTCACAAGTCCCTCTGCAACAAATATTTGCAGATCCTGAGGATGTGGAAACAACTCATCCAACACACGGCATTTGACCAGCTCAGAATGTCTGGATCACTCGAGTTACATTGCTTCGTGCTATATTGTGGATTAATATTTTTAAGTTTAAAGAAAACAGCACATAATTTGCTCCAGTCTCATAAGTTTTAATCATAGTAATTTACCGGAACATCTGCTCGCGTACTGAAACCAGAGAACTCTTCAAGACAGAGGTAAGATTGACGATCCAGTTAACTGTTTGTGATCAAAAATCTCTAATCTTAAAATTATTAGAAAAACACAGAAAGTTGTTTATAGCATATTCGTTTCTTTATTAACACAGGGAAGTGCTTCGTCACCATGGCAACCCATCAATACCAGCAACCCCCACACATTGCTAACTCTCATCTGGGGAATTACAATCATTAGTTTCTGATATGTATGTTTATTTATTGCTGTGTAGTTGAATAAATTGTTACAACTGCACATCAACTATTACTTTGTCGTATTTTGTTTGTAATTTGAGTGTGAACACCAAAAAAAAAAAAAAAAAAGAAAAAAAAATTGTATTGCACACCAGTGTATCAGCTTGATGGCAAGAACCCTTTTTTTTGTAGAAAGAGTATCATATCTCTAAAAGTCTGTAAAAGTAAAGTTGAACTGAAATCTCAAGACACATTAAACAGTTAATACTTCGCCAGGCGAATTATTAATCATAATAATGTACAAAATATAGTTCCACACACAAACACATTTTTTTCTCTTATTAATCAAGCTTTGGGTGACAAAATAAAAATGGAATAGAAAAAAAAAGTCAGATTTGTGGTCCCATTTCAATAGTCAGAGACTGCTGACTGTTCACAGTAGTTACAATGGTAAAAACCATTCACCTTGGAATACACTGCAACAAAACTAATGTAAATAGCACAATAATTAGTAGTAATAATTATTCATAATTAATAACAAGTAGCTCAATCAGTAGAGCATGGTGCTAGAAACCCCAAGATAATGGGTTTGATTCCCAGGGAAAGCAATAACTGATAAAACGTGTACCTTGAATGTCACTTTGGATAAAAGCATTTGCCAAATACCTTAATGTAAATACAAGTTAAAAATCCAAGTTTTTTTGTGGGGATAGAATGCATGAGGGTTTTGTCTCCATAGATTACATTTAGATTTTTGCCTTGATATCTAGATCCTCGTCTGCAAGTTTCTTTCGCACTGTATCCTCAAGTTCCAATAACTTCACATAGAGGGCCTCTGAAATATTTTCATCAATATCCATCTAAAAAATAGAAAAAAAAACAAAAAACATTTGACATTACATTCAAATTATGTAGGATGTTATGAGTAATGAATGATATAATAAGGATCAACAGCTGAGAGACATAAAAGTCCAACCATTTCTTGGCAGAACCAACCAAATCACAAAGAATATAAACCCTATAGACTATAATTTTCTAAATAAAATTACATTTTAAAAGAATTAAAATTCTGTGACTAAAACAGGCATAAAAATAGATTGAGGGAACCCGATTGTCAGGTCTGACCTTGTGTGGCTGGGTGTAATTGTTTCCAAGCCCAGAGGTCAAACTGTGGTATTTGGCCATCGGGTCCAGTGACTCAGGTTTCTGCATGAACAGCCAAAACTGTGTAATAAAAAACAATAGATGAAAACTGAGACTAGGAGAAGTCTATGAGGCCAAGTCATTTCTCCAACACTAAGCTTTAAAAACTATTAGAATGTTTAGAGTGGTTTAACTTATTTCCCATTCCATGTACAATAAAACATTTGTTTCCCACTAAAAGAATTCAGTAGTTCTATAAAGGTGATGCAATACACACTCACCGGCCACTTTATTAGGTACACCTTGATAGTACTGGGTTCAACCCCCTTTTGCCTTCAGAATTGCCTTAATTCTTCATGGCATAGATTCAACAAGCTGCTGGAAATAGCGTCATTTTCCTGTTCTTAGCTGACAGGAGTGGCACCGGTGTGGTCTTCTGCTGCTTTAGCCCATCTGCTTCAAGGTTTGGTGTGTTGTGCATTCAGAGATGCTCTTCTGCATACCTCGGTTGTAACGAGTGGTTATTTGAGTTACTGTTGCCTTTCTATCAGCTCGAACCAGTATCAACAATTATTTTCGCCCAGTGAACTGCTGCTCACTGGATATTTTGTGTAAACCCTAGAGATGGTTGTGCGTGAAAATCCTTGTAGATCAGCAGATTCTGAAATACTCAGACCAGCCCGTCTGGCACCAACAACCATGCCACATTTAAAGTCACTTCAATCACCTTTCTTCCCCATTCTGATGCTCAGTTTGAACTTCAGCAGATCGCCTTGACCTTGTCTACATCAAAGCCACTGGAAGGCAAGCCTGCAACCTTTCGCCAAAAAAGCGTAACGGCTAATGCTAACGCCCCACCCCTGGCGGTACGCAGGGAAGGAGACCAGAGGCTGTTTTTTGAATGGATGTCAAAGGATGAGAGGCTTCACTATGCTGATTAAAAGAGCTTTTGTGGGGAAATAACTAATCATTTAATTAATCGACAGCCTGTTTGCCAATCTTCAGCATGTTTTACACTAAACAATACTTTCGTTGGGAACTATATGTAGATTTTAGCTTGATAAAAATGTATTTTTTTAAGAGAAGGCAGACTAGGGAATGTTGCGACTGATGTCACTGCCATTACACGATAGGCTGAGAGGTGCCGCACATGATTAAGTTAGCCGTTACGCTTTCTCCAATGGTAAGAGATACAGACCCTCTTATCTCCCTATTATATACAATCTCTGTTGTCTACATGCCCAAATGCATTGAGTTGCTGCCATGTGATTGGCTGATTAGATATTTGCATTAGCAAGCAGTTGAACAGGTGTACCAAATAAAGTGGCCGGTGAGTGTATTTGAATATTTATTCAGGTTTAAACTTGATGATGCTTGAATCATTTGGGGTGGTGCTAGTGCATACCAAAGCCTCCGCTCCATTGTAAGGTGAGAGGGTAAAGGTGTTGGTGAATATTCTTATCTGATGAGACAGGACAGGAAATTATTACAATGTTAAATTTGTGTGTGACATTCCTATTATCGTGTTGATGTATACAAGAAATAAAGTAAATTGGGGACCTACAAGCCACATTATTGGCATGATGAGGGTCCAGAAGAATGATGGTAGAATGCCATAGGTGAGGTTAGTCATGACCAGACCAGGACAGATCACTGATGAGTACAAACCCTAAAAATGGATCAGTAGTATTGGTATAATGGTATATTATGAGTACGGTAATGTATATAACATATGCAAATGTTTGGAAGTTTTGGAGTGTGGCTATCAAGTTCTTCAAGGAAATAGGAACTTACTCGGCTATTGTAGTGGCGGTTTAGGGCAAAGCTAAGTAGATCAGATGCATATTTCGAGGAGCTGTAGGGCTCATGGCCTTTCTGATGCTGAATGTCATCTAGATTAAAGGCCGTTCGCTGGGCATTACTGGAGGATGTCCAGATCACTAGAGAATTGTGGTCCGCCTGGCACAATAAGGGCTCCAGTTCCCTCACCTGTCACAGAAGCAGAAAATATAGTTGGATCAGGGAATGTACTACTTAATTTCTGCACCATTTCTGCATGCTAAACAGAATTACAAAAACACATAGTGTTTCGGTCTTCCAAATCAGGCCACTCAAATAAACGGACAGAGCGCCACACTTTGCCTTAAACAACACAGTGAGGAGCAACACGCTGAGAACAAAATGGCTGACAAATGAAACTGGTTATAAATAATAATAAAAAAATTATAAATGAAAATTTAAAAATAAACATTAATGTTCAAAAGTTAGGTGTTGGTAATATTTTTTAATGTTTTTGAAAGAAGTCTCCTATGCTCAACAAGGCTGCATTTATTTGATTTAAAAAAAATACAGTAAAACAGTAATATTGTGAAATATTATTACAATTTAAAACAACAGTTTTCTAATTTACATAATTTATTTCTGTGTTGTCAAACTACATCATGACTAAATCATTCTATTATGCTGATTTGCTGCTCAAGAAACATTATCAATGTTGAAAAAAGTTGCTGCTTAATATTTTTTTGTGGAAACTGATACATTTTTATTAGGATTCTTTCATGAATAGAAACTTCATCATCTTTTCAAACATTATAAGTTTACTGTCACTTTTGATGAATTTAATGCATCGTCCTTGCTAAATAAAAGTGTTTAAAAAATCTTAAAGACCCATACTTTTGAATGTATATTTTAGTTTTTTTTGTTTATGTATTTTTTTTTTAAACATTACCACCAGAAACAAAACAAAGCACACACAAAAAAAGAAGACAAAAAAAGACATTATTATTATTAATATTATTTTTTTTTTTACAATGGTACATTAATATTATAACACGTAATGCATATTAAGCCAGGTTACACAGAAAAGAGACTGTTAGGATCGGTTTCATTCAGAAATCCCATAAAAGGTTTCCATACTTTGAAAAACTTTTCAGGTTTTCCCTTAACAATATGTGTTTTTTTCCAAAGCCAAACAATATGAAAATATTTAAAATATTTAATATGCAGTTTATATGAATTTTTATTTTACTATTTTAAATAATGAAAAAGAAGAATTTGAGAGTGTGTGTGTATGAGAGAGAGAAGCAGAGGGCAACTTGACTAGAAAAACAAGCCTCACTTGATCCCCCTCACTCTGTGCTGTCCCAGCAGAAAATCGATACGTCTTGTCTAGCCTTCGAGGACATGGAGTGTCATATCTACTGCAACTTTAATGTCTGAGCCACTTGAGCCACAATAACTCCGCTGTAAGCATGAGGACTTAACGCTGCTGCCTTGAATTCCAGCACTGATGACCAGATGCCTTAGTAAATGAATGAGCTCTTCAATTAACATCAGCAACACTTCACAAGGAAGCACAGGGCTGCAATTTGAGGACTGAAAATACTTTCAGCACTAGAGACGTTTGGATGAATTATTGATCAGGCAGCTGCCAGGGAACAGGTTGTTTACAAGAGTGAAATGAATACTGTGGCATCCGTGGATGAAATATTTTTCTGGGTGATCTTTTTGAGGCAGATGATTTTTTTGATAGTGTTGCACGGAAAAGATAGAAATACTGTTATACCACATTCGGTAGTTCTTATTCATCAACTTACCAAAAGGAAATGACCAAAAAGATTAGTGGCAAACACCTCCTGCAAACCAATGGGTGTGACCTTATCTTCCTGGGTCAGAATACCCTCCGCCGTGGCAAACATGTGAACCACATTTCTGATGGGTAGATAAAATTAATTATAAGACTTCTGCTATAGTCAACATAATATACTATTATAAAACAGCACACTGTCTACAACATCTGTATATACTATAACCTGCAGTGTAACTTTAAAAGTAGTATACAATACTAAGTGCAGAATACTGAATCACTGGCTGATTACATTATAAGCAATTTAAAAAAAAAAAAATCTAGAATCACATAAAAGAAATTTGCATAGTATACACAGTTTGTGTATTTGTATTCTTTTCAAGTGTAGTAAATAATATGACAGCAATATCAGATTTAATGTTGAGGGGTTTAATGTTGGAGCACAAACTCGCTTTATTTTTATATTTGAAAGGATGCATTTATTTGATCAAAATATAGTAAAACAGTTATATTGTGAGACATTATTACAATTTATAAGAACTGTTTCCTATTTTAATATATTTTAATGTAATTTTTTATATTTAAAAAAATAATAATTTTCAATATATTTTAAAATGTAATTTATTCCTGTGATGGCAAAGCTGCAGCCATTACTTTAGTCTTCAGTGTCACATGATCCTTCAGAAATCATTCTAATATGCTGAAGTAACATTTTCTTATTATTATCAATGTTAAAAACAGTTGTGCTGCTTATTATTTTTGTGGAAACCGTGATATTTTTTTTTTTTCAGGATTTTCTATGATAAATAGAAAGTTAAAAAGAACAGCATTTATTTGAAATAGTAACATTATAAAAGTATTTATTATGTCTTTTGATCAATTTACTGCATCCTTGCTGAATAAAATTATTTATTTCTTTAAAAAAATCTTACTGAGCCCAAATGTTTGAACTGTAGTGTATATAGAAAGAAATACTGTACCTAGAAAACAGGCCTTTATAAAAGGCTTTGTGATCTACCCTGGGATTAGGCATGATTCCCGCATTGAGATACAGATAGTCCAATCTGTTGTACCTGTTAAAAAATAAATAAATAAATAAAATATGTTAAATAATGTTTTAATATATGTTTATCAAATGTGGTTTACTAGTCATATCATACCACCATGTACCAAAGAATTGATGGACTAATCTGATTAACTTTGTATAAATTCTTCCAATTAAATTCTTGCAATGGATCCAAGGGGTTTAAAAAGTATTCAAACTGTTCATTACATATAAGTGCATTTTATTTTGTTATTTTGTTTCTGGCATGGATACTAGAGTACTGAGAGTACTATAACAACACCAGATGGCATTAGGAACAAGGGAACAGTCTCAGAACTTTGGCTAACATTCTGGGAAGGTTAATGTTAATAGAACATTTTGTTATCTTGTTTTTAATAATATTATAAAAACATTAGCACAGAGGTCTTCAACCCTGCTCCTGGAGGCCCACGCTGAACCCGAAATTGAATACTTCTCTACTATATATTATGCAAAAAACAATTGGCTAAAAGAGTAGTATGTATGTTTTTTAACGGTTGCACAGTAAATTCACATGTAGTACCTACTCAGATAGTATGCGATTTCATATGCACCGTCACTGTCCTGCAAAGTTTATTTCCAACCTGCTTCAGCACACCTGCCTCTGATTTTGAAGCAAAGCATACAGTATAATGATTAGCTGGTTCATGTGTGTTTGATTAGGGTTGGAGCTAATGCTGCCTTCATGTGCTACCGGAAATTTTGATAATTCACACTTCTGAAGTCGTGATTACGAGCTCATTGCATTCAAGTTTCGAAATGGGAGGGCGTTCATGTGCAATTTTACCTAAGAAACTTGTATTTACTATAATCCCGAGAGCATGTGAAGGTAGCATAAACTCTGCAGGACAGTCGGTCCCCAGGAGCAGGGCCAATAAAGAGCCAGCGTTCCAAACCCGGAAGTGCTGCACTGTGTTTACTACGTCAACAGCATAGGAGACTGACATGGAAGAGAAGAAATTGTTGAATAAAGTTATTTTTTGTTTTTTTGCGCACAAAAAGAATTCTCGACACTTTATAACATTAAGGTTTAACCACTAGTCACATGGACTATTTTAACAATGTCTCTACCTTTCTGGGCCTTGAAAGTGGTAATAACGTTGTAGTCTATCGGAAGCCAGAAAGCTCACGGATTTCATCAAAAATATCTTAATTTGTGTTCCAAAGATGAACGAAGGTCTAACAGGTTTGGAACGACATGAGAGTGAGTAATTAATGACAGAATTTTCATTTTTTAGTGACCTTTTATGGCCCGTTCACACCAAGAATGATAACTATATTAGCGTCCACACCAGCGAAGTAAATGCTTGATCTCTTTAAAGCAGGATGGATTCTATATGGCTATTGTTCATCAGCTGGAAAAAATTGAAAGTGATTCCAAAGATATTGTTTCTCTGTGCCACTATCGTTATAGTTGTGGTGTGGACTCTATTCTTTTATATTTAGAAAGATTTTTAGAACCATATCTTTATGGTTATAGTTATCGTTCTTGGTGTGAATCGTCCTTGGGTTTTAGAACATATTTTTGTTACACAGTTTCATGCTTACTGACTGCGATGCACTAAATTTGAATATGCGCAAGTGAGATTAAAGAGGGACTATAAAATAGCTTTAAAAAACTTGGAATATACTGGATGAGTCATACAGAATACTTTTATGATGCTTTTTAGAGCTTGAGAGCCTCTGGTGGTCACTATTATGCTTAAACTAAAAGCATACAGTATAAGCATAACAGCATCAAGTCCATCAAAATTATAGTGTATTTTATATCTTACTTTTGCTTGAACTCCTCAGCAGCCCTGACCACTGAGTGCATGTTGCCCACATCTAAGTGCAGCAGAGAAACTTGAGCTTGAGGGTGAGACACTAGAAGAGCCTGTCGGGCAGCCTCAGCTCTCTGCATGTTCCTGCAGGCCAGACAGAGCTGCACCTGGGCATCCTGGCTTAGTAGACGCTCACACAGGGCAAGACCAATACCACTGAACACATACAAGCAAACAGGGTTATATGGAGTGAACATTAACTTACAGAGTAAAGAGATGCATTATGCAACATGTTTCTCAACTACTTGCTATTATATGCAGAACAATACAATTAATCCTAATGAATTTCTTTCCAAGATGTCTTTTGGTTATTTAAAACAGAAACATAATTGAAACATAACCAAAAGTTGCCAACACTACAATGACAACAGAATGAAGTTTAAAACAGTGATGTCTATCTATTATAATAGTGATGTGAAACTATAAAGAAAACAATTAAACACAGTTTCGTTACCTGTTCGCACCGGTTACCAACACTACTTTCTTCATCCTATCTTTACATTCATACAATATATTATATGCTACCTGTGATATTGTACTTTCCCTTCGCAACCGTCTCTAACGTGGTATTTCCAGTGTCTGTGTACAGATGGAGTTTGCTCAGCCGCCATGGTGTGATTGGAGATCACACTTCTATCGGCCAATCACCTGTTTCCTTTCTGTGACGTGACATCTTCTCTGACCAATTAAGACTTAGCTACTGTCAGACCAGGCTAACCATTAGTCGGAAAACTAAGCAATGTGATGTATAGCAGAACATTATTATTAGAAACTCAGTTTTAAAATAATATTTATTAGACAAAAAAAGCACAAAATGAACGTTTAAAAAGCAAATATTTCAGTACACACACCGTCAAAATGAATAAGCTGTACAAAAACGTAAAATTCACATACAAATACACATTTTATTACTGTAAATGTGAAATCTGTGCTTTTGTAATTACAAAATATCTAGACAACATGTTTAGAGATTCATCAATTTATTATATCTTATGTACAATTTTCTAACACTTAGGCCTACATGTACAATAGGTTATTAGTGAAAAAAGACTGCTATTAAAAGAATACAGCACAAAGCTTAGGAATACAAACAGAGCACCAAATGATTAAAGGATTAAAGAAAGAAAATGCAGGATATTTTTCATATGGATAAAACAAAAATCCAGTTTTCCCCTTCATTGTGATAAAGATATTGTCAATGTAGAGTATATAAAAAGTTTTTTTTTTTTTTCTTTTTCTCACAAAGACGTGTTTTATGAAGTGGAATGTTGAATATTTCCAGGTTTTTGTAAACAAACTCAAAATCTGAAAAAGGACTGTAGTGTTTTGTGTTTATAGTATGAAGGAAGAACATTTTAAAGACTTGTTGAGAAAGCCAGCTAGTAAAACATTTAAACAGTGCAGAATTAAAGCATATCTATAATGCAACTTCATCAGTCATGTCAAGAATGTTAAAATTATTCTATACATATAGATAAGAGAATTTTAAATCCACAACCAAAACACAAACGGCAAGTATCTCAACTGACCCCAAAAGGTGCACACATTTTCAATATTATTGTCATATGCAATGACCATATAAAAATGATTTACAAGTATACAAGTTAATTACAAAACAGATTTCTGAGTGTCCCATTTGCAGCACTTTTCACATGCGAAAACATATCACAACTTACTGTAAACCATCATAGTGCATCTGTTCAATACAAATCCAGTATTTATCCAACAGTTTAGCAATTCAGCACCACCTAGAATATACTCAAACATAAAAGAAAGACAAACAGCTTTAAAATAAGCTAATTTTCATCTTTTCTACAGATAAACAAAACTGCTGATAATAAATGTACTTACTGCCCCATTCGGCCTACTTTGAGAATAGATGAACACATAGGACAAATGTGATGAAAAAATGTAGTAATTTTACTATATCGTATTTCATCCAACTTCATGCAAATATTGTAACAGATTTCTGTAAAAGGATTATGGCTATTTATAGCTCATTATGCTGAAATTTCTGTTTGTTGATACAAAAGTTGATGAGCAAAGAAAAATAATGAAATGGACTTAAATAATCACCATTATCACCATAACAAGCAAAACACTTATGTAAAGCAGTACACTTAAATATAAACACATATATAGGTAGTTGCAGGATAACTATAATATTTTACATTTACAATTTTAATTGAATTTTTCTGATTTTGAATTTTAAATTCTGTGACAACCAGATAAACTTTCTGTTACTCCACTTGGTTGAAAGTGGTCTTTGCAGTTTACTACAGAGAAAATAATAAAATATGTAAAATAACAAAATACTTTAGCATTTTCAATAAATGAGATGAACATGTACACAAACGTCAAGCGACATCAAGATAAAACCAAAGGTGAATCTGAATGTCAATTAATGATTCTTATTTACATTCAAGCTGTCTTCGGCCTCAAAACACTGAAAACAACAATAAATTGGAAATAATAAAAGGCCCATTAGTAGCCAATACCTTGTTTTAATGCATTGCCTCTTTCTATTCAGAAATAGATATTTCAGTTAGAATAAAGTTATTTGGAGAAAATACACTGTGTCTAAAATCCAATTCTTCTGTGTTAAAGGTGCCTAAATTTATTGCTACATTTTCTTTGGCCTAGTGCTGCCCAGGTATTGTATGCCAACCGAAGGCACTTAGGGGGCGTATAGTTCAATTGTACAATATACATATATATATATCAGTTTGCCTTTGCACACTCACAGTGAAAATTGCTACAGAAAAATAATAGACTCTGATCTCACTTCCTATATATGGGAATGTATAAGTGCGTGTTGCGGTGTGTAGTTGACTGGAGTCCTGTGGGCGAACTGAAATGTCTCTAGAAGTGCCAAGGTTGGCACATAAGTGTACACTACGGTTTGCACTCCAGTAGTGTGTGATGAATCTCCTGGAAAGATGGACGCTCTTTGGTGTTCCTGTGCCAGCAGCTCAACATGAGCTTGTAGACGGGGTCAGGACACATTGGCGGCTGGGGCAGGTATATCTGAGGATAAGAAAATACTTAGAACTATTAGACGTGGTATGGATGTTTAATCAGATCTCATACACCTCCACATAATACCAATTAAAAGGGTAAGTTCACCCAAAAATGAAAATTCTGTAATCATTTACTCACCCTCATGTCCGGAGTCATTTTACAACACCTTTATGACCTTTTTGGTTTTGGTTTTCTGAGAAAACACTCAGGTTTAATTAAAAATATCTTAATTTTTGTTTAGAAGCTTAACCAAAGTCTTATGGGTTTTGACTTTGGAACTAGGTCTGTCACGATCATGAATTTTGTTCTGATGAATAACTGTCATACAAATAATTGAAATTAACAATTTAATTCTGTTTTGTTCATGTTACAGTGTAAGCCTAATAGGTTCTTTTTTACTTGGAATTGTCTATCCAGTATAATAAAAATTATAATAAAATAGGTCCACACCATTTACTTTAATGCTGTGAAAATTAATATTTATACAATATAATATAACTGTTAGGTTTATGTTTGTATTTTCTTGTATTCCGTGTGCCTTTGTACCGATTCTTATTTGTTGTCATAGTTACCCATTGTTTGGTTGAGTAGCCCCACCTGTTTCTTGTTTTATCTTGTTTTATTTAACTTCTTTGTCCATTCTTGTTCCTGTATAATGTGGTTGTGTTTCTCCTGTGTGCTTCTGTGTTCCAGTGTGTTTATTTTTTAATTTATTGTTAATTAAATTTGACGAAATGAAAGAGGAGGACATTACCACTCACCCTTAACCTCCCCAGCCCACATCCACCATCCTGTAAACACATCTGGTAAACACACAAACGGTGTGGCTTGCCTTGGTCAGTCATCAACCTGGTTGCGCCACAGACTTCCGGGCCTCCGATTATGCCTCGTCCCTCCACCCCTTTGGCACTGGGCTCTTCCTTCCCTCCAGCTACATCGTTGTCCTCACTCCCACTGGCTCCGCCCCAGTCTGCCAAGCCCGTCTCCACCTCGAGCCCGGGAATCTGCAGTTTTGTCTCGGCCCTACAGTCCATCTGTGTCACCCTGGGTCCCCATCTCTCCAGACTCCACCTAAGTAGGGCAGGCCCCTGGCTGAACCCTGGCTTCTTCCTTCATCGGTTTAGCCTTGGGTCTTCTTGGCAGTTTTTCATTTAGTGTTTCTCCTGAATGCTCATGTCTCACTGTGTTCCAGTGTGTTTGTTATTTTTGACTCATTGTTTAAGTTAACTGCTGCATCTAGATCCTGTCTCAACTCATGCTTGCTGCAACCACCAACGCTGACTATAATAAAATGCAGTCTGATTAAACACACAAACCTTCATTTCATATGAAGGAAGACCTTTGACTATCTTTATGTACCTTACAACAGTGTTTTTTTTTAAAAATTCACTGGCAAAATGTGAAAAAAAAAACCACACACGATTGGACGATTAATCAATAATCATGGCAGGTCTATTCGGAACAACATGGAGGTCAGCAAATGATGACAGAATTTTCATTTTTGGGTGAACTATCCCTTTAAGCATCCTTGTACCTGTCTCCTTTGATCCCGAAAGAACTCCCCTGTGTTTTCAATGACCTGCTCGTCTGAAAGCTGTGAGTAGGGCTGCTCTTTGCAGAAGGTAAGCATCTCCCAAAGGGTCACGCCAAAAGCCCACACATCACTGGATGTGGTGAATTTCCCCTGTAAATGACAAAAAACATCCCGTATCAGACTTTTATAGACATAGAATCAGTTTTTACCAACAGCATGTATAAAAATAAGTCACTAGAAATTTATTTGCAGACAGAAAATACTACTTTTTTTTTTTTTTTGTCAAGGTTGTATGTGTGTCTGACCAGAAGAATGCTCTCCCAGGACATCCAGCGGATGGGCAGCACCGCTCTGCCCTGGATACGGTAGTAGTCTCCACTATATAGGTTCCTACTCATTCCGAAGTCTGCGATCTTGATGGTGTAGTTCTTCCCTACTAGGCAGTTGCGGGTGGCCAAGTCCCGATGCACAAAGTTCAGAGAAGATAGATACTTCATGCCTGAAGCGATCTGTGTGGCCATGTGATGTATATTACTGTAGCTGAGACAGTTAAAACATAGAATGTGAATCAAAACCTGGTTAAGATCACTACCTAATAATTCTATCCAGCAATGAAAAGTTGCTTGTGGACTCATCCTATTTCCATATACGTCTTTTGTAATAATGTGTAATTAATTGTAATAATATCTTTCATAGGGATTTAAAGTCACAGTCCACCACTGTAATTGCACTTCCAATTTCCATTTCTGTACTTAAATGCAAACGTTTGAAAAAAATTAGTATCAACCTGACTGTTGGAGCGTTGCTGAGGAGAGCGATCATGCCCTCGGGCTCATGGCGAGACAGGAACTGATTAAGGTCTCCGTTCTCCATGTATTCGGTGATCATACACAGAGGGTCAGAGCTCATACACACTGCCAGCAGCCTGATGATGTTGGGGTCTTTCAATCGTGACATGATCTTTATCTCCTTCAAGAAATCATTCCTGTAAAGTATTGGAAAAAAGAGCTATGGCAATTTGGCAGAGACATGTTTATTTTAGATGTTACAGATGGAGGGATGGATGGATGAAAATTAGGACAAGTTAACCCAAAACCCTTCTCTGGAACAAAAACAATAAAAAAATTCTGTCATAAAACTAATAACAACATATGGAAGGTTTACATTCTAAATATTAAATATATTATTAAATACTAATATTAAAGTTTGTGTTATGGTTTTTGTATTTTGGTTTTTGCATGCATTTGATGTTCATTAGGATGCAGTATCATTAGCATGCAAACCTAGCATTTTTATTTGCATCCGCTCGAAGCATCTTAACAGCCACAAGCACTGTTTGGTTTTCAATGACATCGAAGGAGAAGTCCTCATCCATGAAATCTTGCATGCCTTCTGCTTCACACAAATGCACCTGGCAACACAACATCAAAAACAGCCATTTAGTATATTCAGATATCATTTAATGATTTTGTAATGTTGTATGATTTTTTACTAATACTTTTTTCAGCAAGCACACATTAAAATGATCAGTAGTGACAGTAAAGACATTAGTGTTATGGAATATTTCTATTTAAAAAAAATGCTGTTCTTTTGAACTTTCTATTCATCAAAGAATCCTGAAAACCTGAAAAAAAAAAAAATTCAAATGAGTACTATCATTCTTTCAAAAATATACAGACCTCTCCAAACTGCCCTTCTCCCAGCTTCTCTTTAAAGGTAAGTAGTTTCCGAGGAAATTCCTCCACGGCCACATCCTTCCCTGACAGCAGGTCCATGGTGAGGGCGGGCACGGCGTAGGTGTTGCCCCCAGTCACACCCTGCAGGTTGACTATGTCTGCCTCAGCATAATGTGGAACACCCTCTTGCACACTGACTGGAGGAGACTTGGAAGCTGTACTTGTTGATGCTGCAGAAAAATATAAATATATATATATATATATATATATATATATATATATATATATATATAATATATATATATATATTTTTTTATTATCGCCCTGCTTATATATTCCAAACATCGCTTCTAGAACTCACCAGTATCCTCGGATGTTTGGGAAAACTCCGGCAGTTTGCGGACCAGACGGGAGGGCTCTTGGTAGTCGGGTCCCAGAGGGAAGATGCGCTCATAGGTGGAGTTGGACTCCTGCTCGCTGGGCACTGAGGAGGGGCTGTTGTTGTTGTTATAGGTGAAGGTCTCACTCTGTATTGACAGACTAGCAGTTAGTTCATCGTCCAGCATCCTCCGAGACACCTGGAATGAAGGATGTTTAGTGAAGAATGCTAAAAAAAAAAAGTCTAAAATATTTACTAGTTTGATGTATTATGCATCTATGAAATTATATTCACAATCCACTTACGCATGCCTTTTTTCATTCATTTAAACACTGCAAAATAGCATCACACTGTTTCAGGGGCCATGCAGTAAGACTACAATAACAGTTTGTCATAATCATCATCCTTGTTTATTACATTAAGGTCTGGTGCAGAATGTAAGTTCATGTGGGAACATTCTGAGAAAAAGACATCATTTAATGTCAGAATTGTACACATAATTAGACATAATTGGACACTTACACTACTGCTCAAAAGTTTGGACTCAGTAATGTTTTTTTTAAAGTCTCGTTTGCTTACCAAGGCTGCATTTATTTGGTCAAAAATACAGTAAATCAATAATATTGTGAAATTGTATTACATTTTCTCTATAGACCTCTTTTCTATTTTAATATATTTTAAAATGTAATTTATTAGTGTGACAGCAAAGCAAAATTTTCAGCAGCCATTCAGTATCACATGATCCTTCAGTAATCATTCTAATATGCTGATTTGGTGCTCAAAGAAAAATGTTTTTATTATCAATGATGATTTTTGTGAAAACTGTGTTTCTTTTTTTCAGGATTCTTTGATGAATAGAAAGCTTAAAAACAGCATTTATTTGAAATATAAATATTTTATGTGTTCTTTTGTGTGTTCAATTTAATGTGTCCTTGCTGAATAAAGCACTGATTTCTTAAAAAAAAAATCGTATTGACTTCAAACTTTTAAAAGGTAGTGTAGGTCATTTTAGAAGTCGATTTAATCACGTTTTAAAGAATCTGATTTAAATATTAGATTTATTTAATTCTATCTCACCTTCTCAAGCATCTTTTGCCACACTTGTCTCCATAATATAATAACAATAATGGCCACTAAGATGAAGATGATGGCGACCAAGCAGCCAATCAAGATCCGAGTGTTGCTGTCATCTACTTTGGGGGTGGGGTCATCCTCTAAGAAAGAGGTAAAGAGAAAGATAACCTGTAAAGTGGAAACCTGTAAAGTGACCTTGAGCTATGGAAAGGTGCTATATAAATTAAATTAAATTAAATATAATTAATAATATAATAATTATTAATAATAATTAATAATATAATAATATAAATTAAACTTATATTATTATTGATGAAATTAAACTCCAGAAAAGATGAATGAAGTTTATCCAAACGGCACAGAAACTGCTGGTTCTCAACATATGACTGAATTAGGAGCAGTGAGGAATCTGACCTGGCTGATTGCTGGTGGGAGGACCGGGCTTGGGGGGAGCCAGAGTTGTGTTGTACATGGCTGTATCTGAAATCAGGGTGTTAAAACAGTCATTTATACAATGACTGTGCCATTAAGAAACAATTTTGAACAGGCAAATTTGCATGGTCATTTACTAACCTGACTGAAAGGTGATTTCACTGAACATCATCCAGATGTCAGAAAAGTAGTACTGGCATTTAATAGCACTGGCCATGTGATTGTAGAGCGAGACGGTGACGAAGCGGGCACTGGGGTTGACATCGTCCATCACAGGGCTGAATGATATAGGTGTGGCCTCCCAGTCCGACTCTGAGCGGAAATAACACACCACCTTCTGAAAGGTCTTTACCCTTTGGGAGAACATGTTGTTGCAGTGCACCTGAATCAATTAGGATTAAAATGGAGAGAGAATGAAATTAAAAGCATTATGATGGGTGTAATTTAGGAAGAGTTGGGTCATTGAAACCTTTCCCTTTAATCCTTACAATAAGCTTAATTATATTTAAGTTTCAGCAATTACATAGATTGCACCTTTAACAACACCCTCTTATGCTTGCTTTCCCAGAAAGTTTATATGACAGAAGAGGAAAGAATTAGCAGTGTAGGACATGACAGACTTTATACCTTCATGGTGGTGAAGTTGCGAGTACGGTCAAACTCAAACATGATCTCAACATAACCATTGGGAAAGCTCTCGTTGGTCCAGCCGACATAGTCATAACCAGGCCATACGTTGTACACGTGACTGTGTTTGAAGTCATCGAGACCACACATGCCATCCGTTAGCTGCCCAAGTCCTTCTGTCATACTACAGAGGAGATTAAACACAGAATGTATGTTTTGTGTGTGTGTGTGTGTATACAATACCGGACAAAAGTTTGGAATCGGTACAATTTTTATTGTTTTCAAAAAAAGTTTCATCTGCTCACCAAGGCTGCATTTATTTAATTAAAAATACAGTAAAAACAGACAGATGAATGAAGTTTAAAATATTTGTGTACAATATTTTTTTTTCAGGATTCTTTGATGAATAGAAAGTTAAAAAAACAGCATTTATTTGAAATATAATCTTTTGTAACATTATAAATGTCTTTACTGTCACTTTTGATCGATTTAATGCATTCTTGCTGAATAAAAGTATTAATTTCTTTCATTTCTTTTCAAAAAAATAAAAATAAAAATTCTTGCTGACCCCAAACTTTTGAACGGTAGTGTATAATGTTACAAAAGCTTTGTATTTCAGATAAATGCGGTTCTTTTGAACTTTCTATTCATCAAGGAATCCTGAAAAAAAAGTACACAACTGTTTTCAACATTGATAATAATCATAAATGTTTCTTGAGCAGCAGATCAGCATATTAGAATGATTTCTGAAGGATCATGTGACACTGAAGACTAATGATGCTGAAAATTCAGCTTTGCCATCATAGGAATAAATTACTTTATAAAATATATTCAAACAGAAAACAGTTATTTTAAATTGTAATAATATTTCACAATATTACTGTTTTTACTGTATTTTTAATTAAATAAATGCAGCCTTGGTGAGCAGACGAAACTTCTTTTAAAAACATTAAAAATCTTACCGATTCCAAACTTTTGACCGGTAGTGTATATATATATATATATATATATATATATATATATAAAATAGTATTAATGAATGTACAGATGTTATTTACAAGCATACAGTTTATGTAATTTATAAATGTGCAATTTTTAGATCGCTAATAATGAATAAAACATAAATAAAATAAATTACTAATAAAAAATAATAATTTTTGATATACTCATTATCAAGTCTCTCGCATATTGCATTTATTGCCCTGACTAAAATTGTGTGATGGATGTTGGCGTATTGCTCTGTTTATATCATTTCACCACTAGATGGCGGCATTATATAAGCCTTTATCTTAATTTTTCCCAGCAATGACACTTGTCGCTCTTGTGATAGTTTAATGACTATGAATATGTGGATTTCTACTATGTGGATTTCTACTTTGCGGTTTTCTGCCAGCTCTGTCATACACGCACAAGAAGGTAAACACACTTTGCACTGTGTCATGGAAGGTATTGTTCAGGGAGCAATGAGTCAATTTCTCCTGTGAACATTGTGAAACCACTGTGACTCTCTCCGGTCCTGGCGCCTTGCTGTCGCCATAGCAACCAAGCAATAACAGGCCAGCTAAGTCTGTAACTGATTTGGGATCAAAATTTCCCTGTGCCAGGCATCAGGTAAACCGGTCAGTTCAAACAATACTGACTCTGAATCAGTCGTCAGCGAAGATATATTTACATTTAGTCGTAGGTTTAACTTCGTACATCATATATTGTACGTTAAATAATGTCAAAGCTAAACTCATTTTACTATACATTCAAACTTCCCTAAAGGATTATGTTTTGGTGTATCCTGTATCTTCCTCATTTATTCTCAAGCTTATGAATAGTGTACTGACCTGTAACTCATGGCGCCATCATACACAGAGTCATTGAGATAAATAGACTGTCCATTGAGAGTCATCTGCTGGCCAAGTGGAGAATTATATGACACCAAGCCATCTAGAAACAGCCACAGGAGAACAATGTTAACTCATTCTTTTGTCAGGTGTCCCAAATTGGAAATGTTCAAGGATGTTCTGTGCTGACTATAATGCTGATTCATCCCACTGAAGGACATTAGAGTTGTCATTACAAAATGATAAAAATCTCATGCATTTCCATAACAGCAGAGGGAGAGAGAGAGAGAGAGAGAGAGATTGTGGGGGTTGTGAAGCCTGTGTCCTCATCAATATCATTATCATATACACTCTTGAAAGAATAAAAGTTCCAAAAATGGGTTTTCGCAGTGGTGCCAGAGAAGAACCATTTTTGTGCCATTGAAGAAACTTTCAGTGAAATTTTTTTCTTGGTGTAAAGAACATTTTAGTAATCTAAAGAACATGTGTGACATACATAAATGTAAATGTGTTAGGTTTGAGACCATCTGTATGCTAGTGTACTCGTAAACATTGCCTAAATTAATTTTTAACAGATTTAAAATGTAAAATTTATAGTTGTTCTATTCCAGTTAAATAAACCAAAAAAAATGATGACTCATGTTGCACCACCCAAACTTCCAGTTTCATTAGGAAATACCTCAACACAGGACAGAAAACCACATTAAGCTATTTAATTGACCTTTAATTAAACTGCGTTCTTAAAGGTACAGTAAGTGATTTCTGAGAAACGCTGTTGAAAGTGGATTGGACAGAGCACCACAACACATTTGTAGCTAATCAGCAGTAGGGGGCGTATTCACGCTGGAGAGACCTAGAAGCGGGAAGGCCTGAAAACGGAGGTTGTGTTGTTTCTGCTCCATATGTGGGCAAAATTGGATTGCTATGTTTAACAGAACCAAGATATGCTGCCTGTTGTTGTAATGTTATAGTAACAGGACAGTTTTGAGTGTCATTTGTCTGGAGCTGGTGTGCTGCTGGTGACTAACAACAAACTCTTGCTTGTTTATACTCTTGTGTACTGTATGTTAATTTTTTGTTCTTCCTTGTCGTTTGTTCGTCATCTTCACTTTATTTTTCACGAAGCATTATTTTCACTTCAGCTGGGAGGGGTGTGTTCGTTTGGGTTGATTTCAAATATCAACAGTGTTTCTCAGAAATCTCTTACTGCACCTTTAAAGGGATATTTCACCCAAAAATGAACCAGTGAAACACAAAAGAAGATATTTTGAAGAGCATTGGGGGCCAAACAACGTTAGACAGTTGTCAGACTTACCCAGCCACTCACAGCCATACAGTTCCACACGCATGCAAACGTTCATTGAGTGATCGATGACGGGCATGAAGCGGACAAAACGTGCAATGATGGGCGGCTCCAAGTCCTTTAGCACAATGTCATATGCATTCCTGTTCCCCTCAATCACCTTCACAACAGAAAAACTTACATTTAGATTTGGCCAAAAGTATGTGGATGAAAGCAAATTGCTTGTTTAACATTTAATTTAATAATCATGAGCATTAATAGGGAGTTGGTCCTCTCTAACACTTCTGGGACAGCTTTGTTGGAATTTGCTCTCATTTAGACACTGTTATCAGTGAGGTCAGGCACAGATGCCAGGCGACAGGGCCTGGCTCGCAGCTGACGCTCCAGTTAATCCCAGAAGTGTTTAATTTGGTTCAGATCTCCACACCAGATCCAGAAACCCCTTTTTTATGGACTTTGCTATGTACAGAGGTACTGGAACAGGAAAAGGGTCATCTATGGAGACTGCATGGGTGTAGAGTATGCTTGATTTTATGCACCTGTTAGTAATAGGTCTAGCAGAAAAAGTCAAACATGTTGAATGGTGCCCACATAGTTTTTTTTACCTCTACATTGCAATAACTACTCACATATTCTAGCTACATCACATTCAAATGTGACTTGTGAGTTTTTATGTTGTGTTCTTTGGACCTAAATTTAATTTGCAATCATTCAGCTCGTGAAACAAATTTCCACTAATAAAATAGCTATTGTGATAATCATTATTAATGATATATTCATAACATTATTAATAATATGTAATAATATCATATATCTATTGCTAGTAATAACGAATTACCCCAGTCTTCAGTGTCACATGATCCTTCAGAAATCATTGTAATATGCTGACCTCCTGCACAAGAAATATTTCTTATTTTTATAAATGTTAAGATTTTTGCAAACCCATTACACATTTTTCAAGATTCTTTGATTAATAGAAAGTTCAAAATTAATATTTGGAATATTAATAATATATTTTGTAACATTATAATAATATAATATAATATAATATAATACACACGTTATTATTTTGCTGAAAGAAAACAATAATTAATAAATATCTAAATTAATTTAATTAATATATGCATTAAAATAAAATAAAATAATAAAATACAATTAAGTTAATGAATAAAAAAAAGCATTACAATATTCCTAAATGTTATCAGTTAAAAACAGGTAATATTGGTCAATTTCTATATTCTTCATGAAGTTGTCTCCTTATATTGAAAAGATCTAATTAACAATAATATGTAATCAGTTGAATAAGTATGTTGAATGTAAATGAGTTCTTTATTATAGCACAGAGAGCAGTGTATCAGTGTGTACCTCTTTGCCCTGCCTGTTGCGCCAGGAGATCCAACGGCTGCCATCGCGGCTATATTTGATCTTGTAGGTCTGGGCAAACTCATTACCAATGCCCCCTGCGTGACGTCCCTGAGTGCCCACCAGAGTGATGAAGTGCAGAGAACGGAGGTCAATCTGCAGGAACTCGTTCATATTCTCAGGTTCTCCTGCTATCTCAGGGCACCACGCACCATCTCCTTCCTCACAGTCCAGCCTAAGACACAAAGAAAAATTCACTTAAACATCTGTTTAAACTACAGCAATCTCTCCAGGTCTTTGGTCTCTGGGCTGCATCATAAATTAGTCTAAAATGGTTCATTTTGGGAGAAGGGGAATGTGTTGGGAACACTTAAAATCAGTGAAAATGCAGAAGCAATATATGGAGGAAGCATAATTACATCATTTTTGTGAGGCTAAGAAGAGGCCACACACAGTTCCCCCAGATGTGGTTTGATCCCACCAAGATAACCTGCACAAGAACTCAAGGAAAACACGGTGTGTGTGTGTGTGTGTGTGTTTGTGTTTGAGTGGGCGTGCTCATACCTGCCATACTTTGCTGCTGTTGAGTCAGACCACTGACTGGAAGCTGAGATGTCTTCATCTAAGATCTGACCTCTGGACATTCCTAACGGGGACCGACACACACCTGTAAAAAAAAGTAGTAAGTGTTTATATGCCCACCAACTTTTTTTAATGCAAATTACACTGTAAAGTCACACCCATCTTGTGGATATGAATCTAAAAAACTCATAAGCATGACAATACTTAAAGGGATAGTTCACCCAAACTATTTTCTCCATACTATTGAAGTCAATGGGGCCCATCAACCGTTTGGTTACCCATATGTTCCAGGCTTGGAACAACTTGAGGGTGAGTATATGATGACTTTTCATTTTTGGGCGAACTATCCCTTTAACTTTCACATAGCATTTTTTAAAATTCCTATTTCCTATGCATTTCAGTGGCTTCCCCGTAATTGCCTACACGAACATTTGATAATTACTAAAATGTAAACAATTTTAATTTTACTTTTATGAATAATAATAGTAATAAAATATTTACAGATGAATGATTTTCATTACAATCATCATTATAAAAATATAAAATATTCATAATAGTTTTCTTTGTGTTCAAAAACAGCATGCAAAACATGTCTAACTTACTTTATCACTGTATTTTACATTCTATTTTGAATGTACAGTACTTGGCAACAGTAGCTGATTGGTTGAAAAAAAAGGTGTCAAAAAGTGGACAAGAATAAATTAAGTCAATTTTTTAAACATGGTAAAATGTACTTATTTATAGTTAAATTTGCCATGTGAGAAGGGATGGGTCTTGAAGAATGTAGGGCTTTAGACCACCACCCACTGATTGATTAAATAGTATATTTTAGAAACATTATTTTATATTTTGATTGCGAAATCAAATAATAATGTTGAGGCAAAAGAGGATATATAAACTCTTAATCTCTCATAATAACTCTCTCTTTGAGTGTCTGTGTGAAGATCCGGACATCTAAAAAGAAAAAAAAAAGTGTACAAGGACACTCCTATTCCAAGTGGCCCCTCCATTTCAACAAAATAGGCTTTGTGATCCTGCCAGCAATAGCAAGGATAGTGGTGAAGGACTTTTTGTCTCTCTTTTCATTTTTTTTTCTCTCTCTCTCCTCCAAATGTTTGCTTAAAAGTCAAGATGGGGGAAACCTCAGAGGCTTGGTTTTGGCAATGACAAGTTGATACAATCCAAAACGAGCTGAATCCCCCAACAAAAAGCTCTTCCAGATGTAACAGAACGGCATCCTCCTCCCCCATCACTCTCTCTCTTTCTTTAACACACATATGCAGTCATTCTCAAAAACAGACATATATACTTTAATAAGCTAAGACTGGGCAATATAGAGAATATTCACAATATAACAATATATTTTATTTTTGAGGCAATATCAAATTAAGCAATATTTAATATTGTGCATATTTTAATGCACTTTTCATATAGTAATATGCAAAATCTTATTAATTTATTAACAAATGTACTAAAATGTTTATTTTAAATGTTTTTTAAAAATATATGTAGTTAATTATATATTTACTATATTTAGTAAATATATAATTACTAAATATATATTTTTCAAATTAAATAATTTTAGCTGTATCATTTATCTCTTATATATATCTACATAAAATTTATAATATATAATATCTTTTTTCATAATTCATAAATTAAATAATTTTAGCTGTATCACTCAGCTCAAATATTCACGTACAAAAAGAGAAAGAGCATGTGCTTTCATAGGTCATAGTTCATAGCTTTGTGAACGCCGGCAAAGTTGTGTTAGACAATTGACACGAGAGCGCCACATAGATGAAATGTCTTTCAAATGTGGTGGCCTACTGTTCAGCTGCAGACTCAGGGCCAACTTTGTGTGTAGACAGATGATCTCACAATGTCACAATAAGAAAAAGCATGACATGGTAGTAAAATAATACGCAAAAATTAACATAAGATGAAATGTATTCTCAACAAACTGATTTTGTGATTAATATTAATTAATAGCTTAATAAAATAAGATGTTAAAGATCTGTAAAGAAAATTTGTACCGTTCATACATTCAGAGTACTGTGTATTTACTCTCTGTTTTTCTACTCTCCAAGAGTGGACGATTATAACCTCAGTATCAGATGGAGTAAACATTCAGTTACTGAGTCTAAAAATATTCCTCACTTTAGAAAGGTGGAAAAATACTCATGTTGTGTGAAGAAACTGTGGCTTTTGGTCTTTCCTCTCTCTCTTTCTCTTATGGGCCACTCTGGTCTTGTGCAGTAATTCATTGGTCCGAGTGGCGCTTATTTCCCCCTCCTGCCAGCCAGTTTTTTCCATCTTTAATCCTTGTGAATGGCACATTTGTTCCACCATGTTTGCTGTCTAACTGCAGGATCCAAAACCTTGCACACACACATGTATACTAACATATACACACTTAAAAAAGAAGAGGCACTTACATTTTTTCTTTTCTTTCTTTTTTTTTTACAGTAGAAATAAGTAAGTCTATAACTCAAAGTGGAAAAAAGCAGAGAGTAGGATGGTATAACTACAGTCTTCGGGAATTTTAAACAGAGGAAAGTTGGCAGAGGAGATCTCATAGCTACTGAGTTCAGCAACACACTTTTCCAGAAGTAGGAAAAAATGCAGCTTTATTTCCAGCGGAAATATAATGGAGCAAAACTGATATTTAAAGAGGTTACAGCATCTCTCTCCTGGAAAGAACGGAAATTCACCACCTTCGTGGAAAGCAACAATTTATACAATTTATCTGAAACACTGTCATTAACCTCTGTCTCTAACAGTAAGGTCAACTAGCTGAATACCGAAACGATCAAACTGTAAATGTGAGAAAGACTGTTGCCGTGAATTATGAGCTGCAGAAACAAATATCTGGAAAACACACAGAGCCTTGGAGCAAAAAAAAAAAAAAAAAGGAGTAAGAAATAGAAGCTGTTTCAATATACTTTCCTGTTGTCAAAATGTCTGGTATGTACAAGCCACAGACTCCAGTCTGATTGTTGAATCCATTGTAAACAATCATACTTGCGCTCCTGCTACATTCAATAATAAACTCAAAGCAAGGTCACATCCTCACACAGAGCTCACACGCAGTTCAATGAGGTTTGAGTGATGGACTCTATCCCGTTACATTTCACCACTCCTTTAGCATGGTGTTCTTTCCTTTCTAACCACCAACCTGTAAAAAAAATCGAAACTGAAGATTTTTTAAGTGTCTGTGATGAGAAGTAATAATATTCAGCAGCAATTATGGGATACCATGATATATCGCTACGGTAGTGTTTCAAAGTACTGTAGTGTATTGATCTAAACTGTAAAGCACAGCCCAAAAAAAGAAAGAAAGAAAAAAAGAGCAAACACACACACACACACACACACACACAAGACAAAAACAACAATATGCAAATGGTAATGAATGGTGGGCATGTCGTGATAATTATTTCCAACATGTCATTATAAATCTGTACTTTCAATAGGAAGGGCACAGGTACCCTTCATGAATTAATGAATCAAATGAAACTTCTTGTAGCCTATTTTAGGACTATTAAAGATATTTTGCATTTTGACATTGTTTTCATATCAAAAAGCAAAAAAAAAAAAGGGTGAGCATTTCATGATAATTATTTCCACCATGTCATTATAAATTTGTATTTCAATATGAAGTGTATAATAAACTTGTCATTTCTCGAGAACATGGCAAAATATATATATTAAAGGGCACCTATTATGCCCCCTTTTACAAGATGTAATATAAGTCTCTGGTGTCCCCAGAGTGTGTATGTGAAATTTTAGCTCAAAATACCCCACAGATAATTTTTTATAGCATGTTAAAATTGCCACTTTTTGGGGGTGAGCAAAAATGCGCTGTTTTAGTGCGTGTCCCTTTAAATGCAAATGAGCTGCTACTCCAGAAAATCACTGTAAGAGAGCTTAATAAAACACAGTGCAAGAAGTGTGCATTAAAATATTATCCATAAGATCTCTCTCTCCCTTGCATTATCATCAACATACACAGCGAATTACACAAACACTTGTTACAATAAACAGTAAACAAATATATGAAGACCTTATGCCTTTTTGGGTGGTGCTTAATAATCTGGTAAACTTTATATCCGTAAATCAGCTCCGATGAACTATAATAAAGTGCTCTCCCTTTCATTACTGCCACATCCAGTATCGCTCTGGAGACTGTAAGCTGGACCACGAACAGTTCGTAATGATCCATCCTTGAGTAACAACTTTTTAGCAAAACCTGTGTTTTGTATTGTCCCTTTGTATTGACATTCATTCACAAAGCAGTCTGGTGTAAAATGATTTGTGCAGACATAAACAAATTCAGGTAAATGGGGGCCAAATCCATTAAAAAATAAAAATAATCCACTGAGTCTTCAGCGGCTCTGATGTCAGGAGTACATGGAGACTGTTATGTTCACTCTTACATCCAACAACAAAACACCTCGCTTACGAGACATTCTTGTCGCTACAGCTGCTCCAGTCTGGAGAAAATGGCAGACTTTGTATAACTCGCTCAGGGCGGAGTCTAAGCTAATACGGCAGAGTATGTCAGCAGTCGTGGGCGAGGCCTGTGCAAAGTGACGTCACTTTGCCCTGAATCTGCAAAAGACTTGTTCTGAGACACTGCTTATGATTTATGGGAATAAAAAAAAAAAAAAAAAAAAAAAATTGGGTTATAGGGTGGTTGTGTACACACACTGCCAACACACATTTATGTTCAAACACCATGTAAAAGTGAATTTTGCATAATAGGAGCCCTTTAAAGTTATTTTACGCAGGAACTCTTCATGAATGAAGACTTTCTTGAGACTCAATTCTCAAGATCGTGTTTCTGGAAGGAAGGAAGAAAGGAAGGATGGAATGAATGAATGAATGAATAATCAAGAAAATGGAGCAAGAAAATTATAATGCAACTATAATGCACTGCATACAGCTGTGTTTTGTTTTCATTTATGTTTAATTATTTTCAATGATAATGTCTTATGTATAAACACTTAAGCTATGTAAATTATTTAAATATTGTAGTTTTTCACATTATATGAGAATGAGATTTATTTTTTGCTTCATTTGTCATGAAAATAATGTCACAAATTAAAATCTTAATGTTCCTAATAATAGGCTTAATTTTTCTTATGCAAAACAAAAAAATTCTTTCCTTATTTCTTTCTTTTGATTCTGAGGTGAAAATGCCTGGCAGGGCCCCTCATGGCTCCTTCACCCACTTCTCTCTGATACTTTTAAACCGGAAAGTAACAATCCAGAGCGTTTGGTCAGCAACAGAACAGCTGAATGTAATTCTGTTATTTTTGCTTGTACCACAAGCTGCCTAAAAGCTTTAAAACAATTCAGACTCCCTTTACATAAACCGCACAGAAGGATTTTTAACAAAGCATTTTACATATTCCATGTTTACTTTGAAACAAGCCAAAACATTACTTTGTAGTTCGACCAAGCAAAGCGACAATTAAACCATCTGGATGGACGGGTATCCTCCTCTATGATACATTAAAGCACAATATGGCTTTAAAATAAACCACTGGAAAACATTATGCACCTAAAACTACACTACAAATACAAATGTATGTTTTAAAACACAATGCATTTTCAATGTTAGGCTTTAATGTCAAGGCCTTAATTTGTTAAAATATGGCAGAGCAACTGACACAAGATCAGTGGAAGGAAGCAATGTCACCTTGGGTAATCAAACTCATCTGCTTCATAAAGGAACACAGCCCAATATAGTACAAGAGCACAGTGTGGTTTTCATCCTGGGGGATCCCAGAAGAAACTGTCTCTAGCCATGGTGGTATTAGCTGCTTTCCAGACTTATGCTTTAGTCTCTACTGTACGGCTGCTCACCATGAGCTGGCTTCTGGTTTCCTTGTAAAATATAATTGAACCTCACATTGACATCACACTTTCCTCCCCACAAACCACCCATGCTAGAGAGAAAAGGCTAGAGTTGAAAGACACAGATAAAAGAGAAGTCATGAGAACCAGGATGGAATTTGGGCATCTTCCAGACCTTATTCAGACCTCAATATATTTGACTGATCACAACTACAGTACAAGGCTGCTAGTTTTAAACCTAGTAAAAAAAAAAACATTGCAATTTGCAGCAAACAGACTTTCAGAAAAACTTAAATTCATGGACAATAAAATCGGATATTGTGACCACATGCTGTTAGTGGTCCCACAACAACTGATTTCCATAGTGACTTGTCTCATAAATTTTCTCATAAATAAAGTTGAGTTTAACCCCAGAGAAAATTTATGTCACCAATGTCTGCACTACTGTAGCTGTTCAATTAATATAATATTGTAGACTAGTAGTTAAGATTTGGGCCTGAGTTCCTACAAACTCTGAGTTATCATCATTGTAAGCCATTATTGCTTTGGATAAGATGATCGGCTAAATGACTAAATTGTACATTATACAGCTTGAGTCATTTAATCTCATTTTATACAATGAAAAAACATAACTACCTGGATTTACTTGAGACTTGACAGCTCCTGATAGGTAAAGGAGAATAAGGAGCGGAAAGAGCATCTTCCAAAGTTGCTTCATCTCAGGCGGAGACGGGACTATCATTCCTGGAGAATGAGACACACGGTTAGAAAAAACTCATGACTTCATTTCACCACAGACATCCAGGAACTGCTCTAACATGATTTTTCTAAGATTTAACTGGGAATCAAGAGGAATCAACTGTACCTCAACAACCCTTGAGCAAATTTTAGCCCAGGCTTTGGCCGCATGACAGTATTTATTTATGACGTTCCAAACTTGTATGACTTTCTTTCTTCTGTGTAACACAAAGAAGATATTTTGAAGAAATATGTTTTACATCAATGAAAGCCAAAGCCAAAACATTCTTCAAAATATCTTCTTTTGTGTTACACAGAAGAAAGAAAGTTATTCAAGTTTGGAACGGCAATAGAGTGCTTTTCAAATGCGCATCTCAATGGCTGGTCTTCAATCCTTTCATTCAGTTTTTATTCTCCCATTAGGCACTGAGCCATGACACAAGTTTAATGGGAAAACAGGTTGTTGTTATTTTGAGGCAATGGTTTTAATTTGCTCAATAAAGATGCAATAATTGCCTGCAGAGCATAATGGAATTTCCATATATTCATTATACTGACGTGAGAACAGCAATAACTGTTGAGAAAACTTCACAAGGCATTGTGGCTAGAGTTGAAAAAATTTACAAAGTCTCAGAGTTCAAAGAGAAAATACTTGCTCTCTGGATTTACTTCAAGTACTGACCATCAAAACTTTTATGAAGGTCTGCTTTGTACATATAATTTTGAGCAAACAAAGACACAATTAAACTAGCCAGCACATCTTAACATTCATATTTGCATTAATTCAGAATGCAGATGCTTCTGTTTATGTATACTATAAAAAGTTTAGAAAAAAAAACAACAGAACATTACAAAAATCCTATTCTTAATTTGTATCTTTGTCTTGTAAAAACTTCACTGAGAAGCAAAACGGCATCATAAGTATATGACATACCTGTGACATCTCTGAGATGTAGATATTACTATTAAAGTCAAAACACAGTTGATTACCTTTTTGAAAAACAAGTGCAATTAATTGTATTCAATGTGCACTTGTAGTGTACTTTAAATCTTATAAGTATTATTATGAAATTATATATAAAGATGTACTTAAGTTCTATTTAAGTGGACCAAAAGGCATTCTAAAGTTCAGGTAACTGCATTTAATATAAATCTAATTTAATAACACATCTTGCAATTACATGCAATTAAGTGTCTGAAAACATTACATTCAGTTTTTACTTAAATATATTCTTTTAAATTATTTTCATAATTAGTTCTCTTTTTAAAAGTATGCTAAAGTGTACTTCTTTTTCACAAGGGTACTTCTAATGGTTTATGTATTTATGTATGTATCTAATCACATTTATGTATTTGATATAGGTTGCTGTGTAAATAATCCACAGAGAGAGATGCAGAATACAGGAAGACAATTAAAGATATTTGTAATGAACGACAGGAACATAAACTCTAAACATGAAATATAACATTAACACTGGACAAGGAGCTAAGGACAACTCAGGGCTTACAAGGGAAGATAATCAACAGAACAGGGAACAGGTGTGTAACTTAATTAGAAACCATGGAAACAAACAAGAAACTAGAACTCAGGCAAACAGGAACAGGGAAACCCAAACTAAAACACAAGCTTCTGAAATCGTGTTTTAAAGTGCAAGTTTTCGAAAACGATACCATTATTGTCTTCATGTAAAAAAACAAAAAAACGCAATTTTGTGTAAATGGTGACTTCATGCGCATACATATTTTGTGTTCAGTCTATAGATGCGTTATGTTTCTTTACAAAGTTTCTTTACAACTAGTGGCCTGGCAGCATAATACAGCGTTTTTTGTTGTTTTCGCAGATCCCTGTAAATGGGAATCGTTTTGACAACATTGTCGTCTGCAAAGCAAAAACTTTTCAGTTTTTAGTACATTGTTGTCATGTAAACATACCCTAAAACACAATGAAAGCAAACATAACCCATACAGTATTTTATATTTACAAATAAAACATGATGTAGCTTAAATGTAGAAAAATACTTGTCAAGTTGGCTAGTTTATAGCATAAAGAGCTAGTTTCTCTAAGAGGTGTTATTAAAGGTGCAGTAGGTGATCTTGGAAATGCTAACGTTAGCCTGCTAGCATTGAAAGCATACAATCCCACCCTCCCTGCAAATTGCCATCCAAAGCCACGCCTCCTCCAAAACACATGAACACACACACACACACACAGCTGTTCTCGGCAAAGCGTCCTAAGAGATGGTGTTAAATGTCTCAATATGTGTATTTTGTTCCATTAAGAATTTGATATTTCCATTTTTATTGGAAAATAACACAAAGATGTTTGTAAAATTATGTAACATTTTAACAAAACCCAGCTAGACTGCATATCTACATGTTGAGAACTACTGATTTAGTTAATGGCAAAACAACAAATAATGTGAATGCAAACACTTGGTTATTTACGGGCCTATATAGTTCATTCATGCATTGTTTCTTTCTTAAATTACATTCTCAGCATTAAACATTGGCCGCAAACATGTTTATAGCTATCAACCTGAATAATAGCACACTTGGTTCAATGATGCAAATGTGCAAACGAGAGCTCTTGCTAAGTGTGTTTAACAGGATAGCGCATTTGCAATGCATTGGCTGAGCATTCATGTCTACATTTGTCTACTTGCAGAGTATGTTTCTGGCCTTGACATCACAAGAAAACAAAAAACTGACCAGGGGATGTGGACTGTCTGACTGTGGGTCAGACATTACCTCAGAGAGTGTGTTAGTGCCAGTATGAATGACCAGTTCAGTCAAAATGTCACTTTCCCCTCAACTGATCACACTATGAAATAGTACTGGCTGCTTATTACACAACATTTATGTTCTCAAACACCAGTGAGCAACAGATCTGTTTATGACAAATGATTAGGGGAATGATATGTCAGGATATATTCTACAAAACTCAATGTTACATGACTGTTTCAATCATTCAGTCAACTATATTTAGTTTTATACAGATGCTGCAGACTAAAACTAAGCTTGCGTTAATTATAATGGAGAAAATGAGATATAAATCCTGGATTGTCAACAAGCGCAGGATTACTCACTGGTTTTGACTGTGCATGACTGTCCTGGTTCTTTGAAGGTCTCAACAAACGATTCATGATGGGTTATGTTTCAAATAAGATGTAAAAGCACTAAAAAAGTATTGGTCCATACAACTATATTGCTCATAGCGCCTATTTATTATAATTGAATAGAAAAAAGCAAATTTGTTTATTATACACTGAACAAAATTATAAACGCAACACTTTTGTTTTTGCCCCCATTTTTCATGAGCTGAACTCAAAGATCTAAGACTTTTCTATGTACACAAAAGGCCTATTTCTCTCAAATATTGTTCACAAATCTGTCTAAATCTGTGTTAGTGAGCACTTCTCCTTTGCCGAGATAATTTATCCACCTCACAGGTGTGGCATATCAAGATGCTGATTAGACAGCATAATTATTGCACAGGTGTGCCTTAGGCTGGCCACAGAAAAAGGCCACTCTAAAATGTGCAGTTTTACTGTACTGGGGGGTCCGGGGGAGTCCGAAAACCAGTCAGTATCTGGTGTGACCACCGTTTGCCTCACGCAGTGCAACACATCTCCTTTGCATAGAGTTGATCAGGTTGTTGATTGTGGCCTGTGGAATGTTGGTCCATTCCTCTTCTATGGCTGTGTGAAGTTGCTGGATGTTGGCAGGAACTGGAACACGCTGTCGTATACGCCGATCCCGAGCATCCCAAACATGCTCAATGGGTGACATGTCCAGTGAGTATGCTGGCCATGCAAGAACTGGGATGTTTTCAGCTTCCAGGAATTGTGTACAGATCTTTGCAACATGGGGCCATGCATTATCATGCTGCAACGTAAAGGTGATGGTCGTGGATGAATGGCACAACAATGGGCCTCAGGATCTCGTCACGGTATCTCTGTGCATTCAAAATGTCATCAATAAAATGCACCTGTGCTCGTTGTCCATAACATACACCTGCCCACACCATAACCCCAACGCCACCATGGGCCACTCGATCCACAATGTTGACATCAGCAAACCGCTCACCCACACAACGCCATACACGCTGTCTGCCATCAGCCCTGTACAGTGAAAACCAGGATTCATCGGTGAAGAGAATACCTCTCCAAAGTGCCAGACGCCATCGAATGTGAGCATTTGCCCACTCGAGTTGGTTACGACGACGAACTGCAGTCAGGTCGAGACCCCGATGAGGACGACGAGGATGCAGATGAGCTTCCCTGAGACGGTTTCTGACAGTTTGTGCAGAAATTCTTTGGTTATCCAAACCGATTGTTGCAGCAGCTGTCTCAGGGTCTCTGGGTGGCTGGTCTCAGACGATCCTGGAGGTAAAGATGCTGGATGTGGAGGTCCTGGGCTGGTGTGGTTACACATGGTCTGCGGTTGTGAGGCCGGTTGGATGTACTGCCAAATTCTCTGAAACGCCTTTGGAGACAGCTTATGGTAGAGAAATTAACATTAAATTCACGGGCAACAGCTCTGGTGGACATTCCTGCAGTCAGCATGCCAATTGTACGCTCCCTTAAAACTTGCGACATCTGTGGCATTGTGCTGTGTGATAAAACTGCACATTTTAGAGTGGCCTTTTTTTTGTGGCCAGCCTAAGGCACACCTGTGCAATAATCATGCTATCTAATCAGCATCTTGATATGCCACACCTGTAAGGTGGATGGATTATCTCGGCAAAGGAGAAGTGCTCACTAACACAGATTTAGACAGATTTGTCAACAATATTTGAGAGAAATAGGCCTTTTTTACATAGAAAAAGTCTTAGATCTTTGAATTCAGCTCATGAAAAATGGGGGCAAAAACAAAAGTGTTGCGTTTATAATTTTGTTCAGTGTAATACACAATATCTAGTAAATCGTACTACCAATTACAACCAATCTTGTAAAACCGTAAAGTGCTAAATTGTAAAAGCAAAAACTAGAAGTAGAATCATTTTCAGTCACTGCGTCTTCATTAACCAATCCTTGTTGCGTCACTAAAAACTATTTTGAACTAAACATACATTTTCTGATAGAAACAGCAGCGTGCACATTTATCACAGGTTATATAAGTTCAGCCTAAAAATGTTAAGGTTGGAACAAAAGTGACTTTGGATCTCTGCTGGATGCCTTAACAAGCCAAGAAAAGTCTTCATCATCAGCCAAACACAACTTTCCTCACAGGATTGGAGTAGGAGTGCCCTATATATGAACATGTGTGATCAGGCATTTCTGCTTCTTGTGCCTCATTTAAGGTTGAGCATTTCAAAGAAGTTTTAAAAGATTGTCAAAAGCCCCATAGACTCAACATACAAAACACCCTTACAAACAAAACACCCAAAACACCAAAGTTAAGAAGGCACGCTAATCAGAGGAACTCTGTAAAGATACAATAACAAAGTTTAATGTGACTTTATCACAATGGGTAGGGCAATTAGCATTTGCCCTCCCTTTATTTAAATAACAGAGTGGCTCCAAAGTATTTGGACACATATGCCAAACTAAGAATGCATCAATTTAATCGCATTTCATAAAACTGATGATTTCGGTCCTTAATTCGAGCCACGTTCGAAGCCATTGTAAAATACTCTATAAACACATACCTGTGACCTCAATTCATTAGTATTAAAGGATTAGTTCACTTTAAAATTAAAATTACCCCAAGATTTGTTAGGATATTTATTAATATATTTTCAATTGTGTTCATCAGAAAGAAGAAAGTCGTATACACCTAGGATGGCTGGAGGGTGAGTAAATCTTCGGGTAGTTTACATTATAAAGTGAACTAATCCTTTAAGGCCCGTTCACACCAAGGACGATAACTATAATGATGAAGATATAGTTCTAAAAATGTAAAAGAATTTAAGAATCCACACCACAACTACAATGATAACGGCACAAACAAACAATATCGTTGGAATCCTTTTCAGAATATTTTTTTTCAGCTGATGAACAATAAAAACATTGACAGCCAATCAGAATCCATTCTGCTTTAAGAGCTCGAGCATTTAAAGTGGCAGATGACATAAACAAATAAATCCCCAAAAATAATAATAATAATAATTTTTAAAAAAACAGCCGAACAATCAATGAAGAACCACCTGGTGTGGTTTTGTGGGGCTTTGAGGGCTCAATAATGAGAAACAACTCAGTTGCTCCTTTTTATGGTGGCTCTTATAAATGTGCTTTGTCTCCCCAAGGACAACCCTGTTTGTTTAACACGTGTGACTCTGCAAACCTCTCTGTGAACTCCCAAGCAGAGGGGATACCACACAGGGGAAAGCGCAGTCATGACCTGGGTTACAAGGACCCTCAATTACTCACTGCAGTGCATTCCGGGGTTACGGCGCAGTGGGGAGAGGATTCTTTGGTGTGTTATTCTGCCAGTATTGCCCAAAGTCACATTCCCAAGTTCAAAGCACTTTTAACACTTCGTTAACGTTCAATTTCAGTGATAACTTTTAAGATCAAGTTAATGCAACTGCAAATACAATTTTATATTGTATATGTATTTATTATTAAATTGTATTGTGTATTGTATTTATGAATAATCATCAAGTTCTAAATGAATCAATAAATGCATGTTCAATCTAGTAAAGCTGGTAAATATTTGATAATGGATGATACTAAGGTGTCATTTGAATCCAAAACGCACTGTGACCTTAATGGTCTGCATACAGAAAATCCCACAATCGTTTTTAATTCTCTCAGCAGTGTATGTTGGAAGTTTATTACTCTCAGAGGTATTTCAAATGGAATTACCGTACTGCGCAGAAACATGCAGTAGTTTAGGTGAGGTCCCTTGGTTTATGAACTTCATGCTAAAACATATTTCAGTCAGAGTGTGAACATAGCAGATGATCTAGGTCACAGTGAGATTGTAGTAAACATATGGAATTACTGAACCATTGCCTCTGAAGCATTCATATGTGCTCCACACATTTACAGCATAATATATGATTAAAGGGCCTGGTACCAGCCCTACGAAGCCATTCCTCAAATGTCACGTTTCATGGCGTTCACACTGAGTGATTCTGCAAGGAGGCAGATCAGAATAATAGAAAGGGACATGGGCAGACGGGGCACAACGGGGGAAGTAATAAGAGATTTGTCTTTAAAACCAGTCTGTGTGTGTATGCAGGTGGTATACTGTATTATAAAGCTGTCATGACCTAATCATATAAATTGAGAAGACAAAGTAGGCAACCACTTCAGAATATGGATGGTTTTTAAAATTTCAGACATTGCAGACTTTCAGACAGACTGGCACATTATATTTAGCAGCTGTTAAAGTTTCACATTTGTGGCACCCAAATACACTGGAATGTTTAAAATCATTTTACCAGCGACTCTAAGGAACTATAAAAGAAAGTTCATGCTGCAGCTTTCTAAATCACCTGCCATGCTTCACACGTCATGCTTCAAAGAAGACATTATTACTTATACAGTCTGCATTAAAAGTGTAAGTAGTCATAATTAGATTAAAGATTTGGGGTACAAATCAGCATAATGATTAAAAGGATTGTGTGAAACTGAAGACTGGAGTAATGACTGCTGAAAATACAGCTATGCCATCACAGGAATAAATTACATTAAAAAAAATATTAAAATAGAAAGAAAATATTAAAATAGAAAGTTAAATTGTAATAATAATTAGTGAGCATAAGAGACGTCTTTCAAAAACATAAAAAAATCTTATGACCCAAACTTTTGAATGGTGGTATACTTTACTATGCCTTTATTACTTTACTATGCTTTAGAAACATTTAAGCATTAGAAAAGGGTAACGGAATCAGGAAACAACATAGGGCAGATTCAAATGTGTGTCTCCCACATGTGGACATGAGCCTCTGTCTCTCTGTGAAAGCACATCTGCCACACCAACGTAAAGATGATCCATCATGATTTTTTTTTTTCATATTAAATTTGTTTTAGTGTCTTAATGCGAGGAATATTCCACATTGCAACATGGAAGTTTGGAGAACAAAAACACTTTTGCCGTCTAAAGTAGTGAGATTAAATGATCTTACCAGTGCTAATGCCGCTCTTTCTCCTATTTCTCCTTTGATCTTGAAATTAGCTGATGATAAGTAAAATGCAGCTCATATCTGTTGCTTTCATTGACATGAACTCTGTTAAATTTGCATATAGCGTGGGAATTGAAGATCGAATTTATATCCGTTTTGCGGAGACACATTTATGTGGCCAAGTGAACAAATCAGATTGCTATCTGATCAGTAAAAACGCATTTAGTTTAACCCCTTCAGACCTTGAGTCCATTGGAATGGAGATCACATGGATTTTGGTTTAAACCAATAAGATTTTATGTTTTTATAATATAAGTACTGCCTGGTCACTGATTGGTCCCTGATCTACCAATCACAATGAAAGAATGACCCATAACTTAATCTGAAGCTTCAGACTTCACAAAAGACAGGCATGGCTAACCAACTAGACAGGAGGAGTAGCTCCTTTTTTATCTTTTATATGAAGATCTATGTTCATGGCATCATCAACTTGCACCTATTATAATCTTAGTAATATCAAGTGATAATATTCAAAGTTAATTTGAAAATCTTTCAGAGCTGAAGAACACAGGATTTTTTTTAAAGTTTGATGTGCATCACAATGGACAAAAATACCTTTTTTTTTTTAAAGCATATCTCCATTTACTATGAGTGTTAATAGTTTATATAAAGGCCTTTTTATACCTGGTCACTTCATGTGTTTTTCCTCATTGAAGTTTCACATTAAAATGCTTTATTATTTAAAAACTCAACTTTTAAGTTATTTTGTCTCACAAGAACTTTGCATTGGTTTTTAAAAAGATTATTAATTACATAAAAGAAAAAGAATGAAACATTTTAATGAACTAATTTGGAGGGCTCAAGCTTGCAAACCACAGCAAGTGTTGCCATTCTAAATATTTATTTTGAATATGATTAAAAGCCCATTCACACCAAGAACAATAACTATAAAGATAACCATAACAATAACTATATTAGCATCCACACCAATAAACGATAACGCTCGTTTTATTCTAAGAGTTTGCTGCAGTTTTGTCATCTACCACTTTAAATGCTTGAGCTCTTTAAAGTGGAATGGATTCTGATTTGCTGTCAATGTTTTTATCGTTCATCAGCTGTAAAAAAAATAATTCTAAAAGTAATATATAATATTTAATATTATATCATAATTAGTGATATATATATAATTTCTCTGTTCCGTTATCGCCATAGTTATGGTGTGGACTCTTTTCATATTTAGAACGATTTTTAGAACTATATATATTTATCATTATATTGTGTGAACAGGCCTTAATTCTGAAGATTATTGTGTTCAACTGTTTTGAAATATTTTTCTTATCATTATCATTTTAGAATCAAGTTTGATTATTCATATTTTTAAATAGCCTTTTTCATGTTTCTAATATATATAGCCCTATACTATAATTATTATAAAGAAAAGCATAAACTAAGAAGGGAAAAAAATAAATATGTGTTGTCTATTTAACAGAAGTTTTGTGGTGAGAAATACATTTTCCCTAAAGAACAGCAATCCCAGAGATTCTAACCATAAACAGACTCTCAATAACACGCTAGAATACTACTACTGAGAAAATGTAATTCCAGAAAATCACACTAAACACCTTTTTATCTGATAACAGTATTTAAAGAGAAACAGTTAGTGATTTGAAGGAACTTATTAAACATCACACCTCACAGCACAGAGCGCCAATAGTGCACAAAAAGGCCGTGCCCCTCATGAGACCTCTTGTGTAAATATAGTAGGATTTAGCTGATTCCAAACCACAATACTGGCTCTTCAGTGCAACTTGGCAAAACGAGTCAATTACATATTACACACGGTCTTCTAGGCACTTTAGTCAACAAGATTCAGATGCAATAGGTGAAGATCGCTTTTAAAGTAAAATGTGGCCTCGCGCAGAGCCTGGTTACCTCATAAACAGCATGAGGCCCATATCAGGAAAAAGGAAATGAAAGTCAAAAATAGTGTCAGTGATTTTGCAATGAGGACACAGTGTGCTCTTTGAATTTAAATGCATAGTGGGGCTCACAGCAAGGTATCGCAACAAGTATCTATGCAAAAGCTAGTCCATTTTTACAAATGAATTAGCATGTGGTACAAACATGTAAGGTAAGTATTTTCTTAATGTGCTCTGAAAACCACAGCAATAAAGAGTAAATCACATTTTATATGCAAAGCTTTTATCTTTATGCACTTTTTCCTGTGCCACATCGAGGATATTTGAGTCATGTATAGTAATAATGTTTAGAACAGGAGTCTTTTTCAGGTCAAGGACTTTTTGGTGGATAGAGACTAAAGGATGCATACAGTAGTATCATATTAATGTAATTGGGTCTTTTTTTATATTAATGTATTTGGGTCAAATAAAGCTTAAAAAAATGTGTTTTTGGGGGTGTGATTGGGGTCCTCTGGATGATGCATGATCAAGTTTACTGTTATTACCTTGTCAGTTCATAATAAAAGAGCCATGTTTGCAGTTGTGCCACCCTGACATTTGAGAATATACCAATATACAAATTTTGCTGGACAAAAGTTTTTCAATTATCTCAACAGCTTTAAAACTACTGATATTTATAAAAGTTGTTTATATGAAAGGTTTCGAACCTAAAATGATGTCATAGTATTTAGTTTTTATTTTTTTATTATTAAAACACCAATTTAAATAATTTTCTTAGTCTGTTCATTTGTTCGGACAGTTGCACCACCTGACATTTTGGGGGTTTATGTTCACAAAACATAATATTTATTATTTAAATGTATTAAAATGAATTCAAACTAAATAGGTTTTATAGAATAAAGTGATATATGTCATGAATTTATCAAAATATTTTACAAGGAAATAATGCACGTGGACTTGGTCATTGACTCAATTACGTAGTTTATAATGATGCTTGCATTACAAAGTCTTCAAAATAATTATTATATTATATTAAATATTTAGCTTTATATATTAATAGTCTCCATATAAGCTTTGCTCCTTATAACCTTCATTATAGAATATAGCAGAGAAGCTAATGACAGCTTCATATAGAATGGAGGACAGATAGGTCATACATTATCTAAAGGCCTCAATTAAATATCATCATGCATCAGTGTCAAAATCTGGTTTCAATTTGTGGCCCTGCAAGCGAGAGCTTTCCGAGATCTGGGATCAGCACTTAACCAACCAAATAACCAGAAAATGACAGTGAAGGGCTGTTCAAACGGCACCTATTAAGACGACTATATGCACTTTCGGTCGC
Organism: Hypophthalmichthys molitrix; assembly: GCA_037950675.1. Classification (NCBI taxonomy): domain Eukaryota; kingdom Metazoa; phylum Chordata; class Actinopteri; order Cypriniformes; family Xenocyprididae; genus Hypophthalmichthys; species Hypophthalmichthys molitrix. Next base: position 20,558,053 of record CM075497.1, read on the forward strand.
TCTTTAGAGCCTGTCTTCACTGCTCATTGTAAATAACTGTCAAGATTTTAATCATATAATTTAAAAATGAATGCAGTGGAAACTTCATAATGATGTATTTAAATATCCTGCGGAGATGTAAACATTCGCGCCACTCATTCCAAACATTTTTATAAGAGTTTCTCTCTTTGTCATAGTGTCTCGGTGTAATTCAGCTCTTGCATTTTATTTGGCATTCAACTTACCGCTGGAGTAAATGGATCTTATTCGCCAGGCTGATATTCACACGCCTGTAAATTTAGGTATGAAGAGAAAGACCATGTGTTTTTCATTTGAAACCTCTTTCATACCTCCCTAAAGCAATGGTCATAGCGCTGCAGATATTTTACCTTCATGGAAATGTATAAATCCAAATCAAATGGCAGTTCCAGCAAAATTTGAGCCAAGTGATAGCAAAAACAGATGCAAGTGCAACGACATATGTTACAGAATCATGAGGTTTTGTGATGAGTAAAGGTTTTCATCTAACCTAAAGCACAGGTGACTGAAAACGTCATTTTGACAAAGGTGTCATATACTGTACAGTTAGCATAACTACACAATGTCTGCTAAATTGTGCTAATATTAGATGGTAAGAAAATGCTTTGAAAAAAGAAATAGTCATTTGTTGGAAGAAATTGAAATGTCTTGAAATGGTCTTTGTGAGACGAGAGCGCTTTGGGGCTTCGCACAATTATATGCAATTTAAAATTATTTAAAATGAAATAAGCAGTCAGCTGTTAAAATTCTTAGAGCTGAAGATCACTTTCAGATTTTTAGAGTGCTATTTACGGTGTAAAGCTATATGGTCCAATGGGTCATAGTTTGAATGAAGCTGTTTTCTGGTGAACTTCATATGTGCACCTGCACAAAACACACTGGAATGTAACATATACTCTCTCCTGAGCTTTCAGACTTAAATTACACCTAAAAACTGCCAGTGGAAAAATCATTTTCTATTTCTCTTTTTGAAAAGCAACAGTCAGTTTATGAAGTGTTGCATGAATCATACAAGCAATCAAAGCAAGTAGTGGGTGCTTTCTTACTGAAATGTCAACATATATTTCTAAAAGAGCAGATTTGCACGTACACACTAACGAGGGAACAACTTTAGCCTGCCATGCTCACTCTTATCCAAATCATAACTGGCTATCTACTTAGATCTACTTATATATATAAAAACGACTGCAGCCAACTTAATCATAAATTATATTACATATATGTAATATATTACATAAATTACATACACACACATATATAAAAATGTATGAAATTTATGATTAAGTTATTCAAAAATTATACCATGAAAACAGTCTGCCGTGGTAATACAAAATATAAATCAGCTGCAGCAAATAATTACAGGCATCATCTGCTTACTAGTTTTCATTTAATTGTTTATATGCAAAAACGCTTTCTCTATCCAGTCTAATGGTTAGAGTTCCATTTCACAAAAGGTTCTTTATAGTGAAAAGGGTTCTTTAGATTTTTAAAATGTTCTCACTAAGAAAAAAAAAATGTCTCTTTTAAGAACTGTTCACTGAAAGGATCTTTGGGGAACCAAAAATGGTTCTTTAACGGCATCACTGAAAAAACTCTTTTTGGAACCTTTATTTTTTTTAAGAGTGTGTGTAAGGTATATGGACACTAACAAACATATTATTTCTTGTTACACAGTCTAGAACTTGAATCAATGTAACAGTGAGAAAAGTGAGATTGTTTCTGATTTTACAGCAATACATTGATCTAGGAAGTGGTACTGTATCAAGAGCTGGGATGTCTAGTACAGTGGGAATAATGCAATTGACTGACTTCCCATGAATTGGAAAGGTTAATGCCAATTAAACTAAACATGTCAGCTAAGATGACAAAATTAAGGATTTCTGCCAAAATGAATACACTGCAAAAATGATTTTCTTAGTATTTTACCTTGTTGTCCAGTACAAATATCTAAAACAAGATACATTTACTTGAGAACCAAAATGACTTAATATCTTGAAATCAAAATCAAGCGAGTTAAAAAAAAAAAAAAGATCTAATAGTGGGGTCAGAAAAATAAACCTAATTCAAAACCTATTTCTTACTCCATTGACAGATATTTTTTCTTGTTTTAAGCATAAACTCACTTAATTTGGATACATTTTTATCCAATAATTTTTTTCAGTGTACTTAGACTGTGACGTAAAACAAATACACAAACAGAACATTAAATTACTGCAGCCAAATGTAAAGTTAAGCTGAACTTCAGATAATGGTTTCATTGTTCCAAATCAAAACAGTAAAACATAATGTATATGACTTAAGAATTATTTATAATAGCTTTGCAATGTAAGCATCATAATAACAAAATATGGAAATGCATTAATATGGTAGTATATGCATTACTATACTGTAGGCCTGGCTTGAATGCAACATTCAGTGTTATATACAATATGTACCAGGGGGTCTCTGTGCAGTCTCTTTATCCACTAAAGGGTCTGAAAGAGATTGAGATAACTATTACTCCTTACCCTGATCTGCAAGCACTGAGCTAAATTGCATGTAAACAATCCTAAAGGCTTAAAAATCTTTTTCCACCCTTTACCACAGTTGATGGGTAGTTAAATTACATTAATGTATATGAAATGTAAATGTTTTAAAGCATTATTACTTCAAATGTTCAACTGTAATCAGTGTACTGTATATCCTGGCACAACAACCAGCCTCATTATAGCCTTTTTGCTATCTGAACAAAACATTAAAAAATATAGCACACAACAGCTGCAAATAAAGCTCTAGTGTCTTTGTACAGAATGTATAAAACTGATTTGCAGTTCAGATGAATCATATGTTAAGGTCTTGGAACGGTCATCACTGAGTAATGCCGGTAGTGAGGTCATGAACCACGTCCTACGCAAACCAGGTTGATTTGCACAGTGGGAGGATATACAGTGGCCCCAAAAGTGTTTGGACACTTAAAAATGTCAAAACAAATGACCTTTTCTCATGATTAAACAACTTGTCTCAAGGTAATTTTTAGAGGATGTACAAAGTCAAATCCAATCAAGTTCAGCCAGGTGTCTAGCAAAGTAACCACAGGGGAAATTCATAATTATACTAATACTATTGAACAGTATATTTTATAATTTGAAACTTTTTGTTGACCATTTTGCTTTAAAGGTGTGATTATCAAGATATCAAAAACTTGTATTTATACATTGAAGTGCACATACATTTAAGACAGGCTCATCTGTCCAAATACTTTTTAGGGCCACTGTACTTTATTTATACCTCACGTAAACTTAAAGAGCTTTTATAATACAAATTTTGTATTCTTAATTTGATACTACAAAAAGGGCCACATTTATATCTTCACAAAGCTGCATAAAAGGGAAGGAAATCCTGATCGAGGGACAACAGGCGAAACTAATACAATATAATTTCCAAGCAGAATAAAAATACTTTGAGTACACTTAGGCCTATTTGAAATTTAACAAGCTAGAACATGTATGATTGCTACCTTGTTAAAAAAGTAAATTCAGAACAGCTGGTTTGCAAAAGTTCACTGGATCAGGTTGCTCTGCTATCCGCTATTTTAGTCTGCCATGCAAACAGTGGCTGTCCAATGCAAGCTTTAACACAAAGACAACGGCAGAGCACTGATACACATTAAATCATCTTAAAACCATCACAATCACTCATATACACATTCTCATAAATCAAACAGAGGTAATTACCGAACTAACGAATTAAATAATAAAATAAAACAAAGAAAAATACAGACATAATGCAAACTTACTGCTTGGGTTGCTTTTTTTTCAGACCATTTGTCCAGGGCTTTCTTAATTCCAAGTAATGTATGAGTAACAGGAGGATAAAAACAAGGGTTTTTCTTTCTCTACGAAGTTCTCTCAGTTCTCACATTCAGGCACAGTAAGCTGATGTAAGACACCGCTGGATGAGGGAAAAGAGAGAGAGAGAGAGAGAGAGAGAGAGAGAGAGAGGGAAAAGAGAGAGAGGGAAGAGAGAGAGAGGGAAGAGAGAGAGAGAGTCTAAAAAAACTAACATTCTGAGGATTCTTGGGAAAATGCCAAAGTCCCAGAATTCTTCCTGCCATACAGAAGGTTTCAATTAAGTCAGACTCCCGTGACCAATCAGAGGAGATTTTCTTGAATATGCTTTCTCTATTTTATAGTCCAACTACTATATTAAAACAAATAAAACAAATAAAAAAAAAATCAGAAGTGAGGTGATAGGAACAGCAGTATTAGGTTTATAACGCCTTTCAAAATGTTTTGAACATTTTATGTTCATATGATCATTTATTTTCCACTGTCATGTGTTGGCTCCCACTAATGTTAGTGGGAGTAGATAGCTAGTCATTTAAAATTTATTGAAAAGCAGTTTTCCTTTCCAAATGTACGTTGGTTTGCATTTCTTTTCCTGTTGTACCCTACTATAAAAACTATTAATTAATTCTTGAAGAAGTATGGGTAAGGTGTACTTAGTTCTAGTAGTTCTGGTTGTAACTCTGGGATTGTTTATTCCAGCGAACTTCACATAGTAAGAAGGATATAAAATACCGTTTTTTCTTTCTTTCAACTATTAAACAAAATTGTGATTATTAGGTAGTTCTTAGTGACTTGTGAATTTAGCTTGCCTTCCCCTTTAAATCTCTCCTCCACCTCTATAGAGGAAAATCAATCTGCAAGATAATGAGAAAAGCAGTCCCAACTTTTTTTTTACCATTAGCTTTGGCTAGGGACAGGATATTCAATAATAATTTATAGATGGAAAACTGATACAGAACTACTGTTATAAAAGAAAACGTGTGCAATAAGAATTCAAAACTTCACTGATCTGAAGAAACACAATGCTGTATACTGACATGGCCTCATTTGATTACCACTAAAAAACAAGCAAACATTTGACCATAATTAAAAGTCTAAAGAATGGCCTCGGAGTTACTTGTCATTATCCAAAGCCAGCTACAGTACATTTATTGCGCTAAGCTTTTGTCTGAGTTGTTGTTCTTCCTCAAGGGCACATAAGTGGCAAGATACGAAGAGGATATTCCAAGTCACAAATCGCCTATATTTAATCCCACACCATCAACGTTTGTGCGAGCGAACTAGATTTAAATCTTTGAGGCCTTTTATTTAAAACATCCTCTTGATTCCAACATTGCACATTCATTTGCAAGAAAATATTTTAATTTAAAAGTCACAAGCTTTGTGGGATGTTTATAACGGGATTGAGATTGATGCACCTAGGTCAAGGCATATTTCTATTAATATTCAACCACGTGATTAGTGTACAGATACGTTCGAAATGTTTTTCATTTCTCTATTGAGTTTTTTTTTTTTTTTTTTGTATTAGGGTACACAGAAATCATCTCAGAATTCCTGGAGAATCAAATGAAATGGCAAGAACAAATCAATTTCAGTCATGCTTAAAAGAGATTTTGAAATATGCCTGTTTATACGTCATGCTTCAATCTAAGAATAATTTGCCTCGGCTTTAAAGAGTTAGTTCACCCAAAAATGAAATTTGTGTCATTAATTACTCACCCTCATGTCGTTCAACACTCATAAGACATTCGTTCATCTTCGGAACGCAAATAAAGATATAGAGATATAAAGACTTGTCCATAGAAAGCAATGTAATCAACACTTTCAAGGTCCAGAAAGGTACTAAAGTCATCGTTAAAACAGTCGACATGACTGCAGTGGCTCAGCTATTTTTTACAAAGCGACAAGAATACTTTTTGGGCGCAAAAACAAAAATAACGACAACAATCAACAATCTTTCAACAATCTCTTCTCTTCCCTGTCATTATCCATATGCAGTTGCCACAGTAAGCACAGCGAAGGCTTCCGTGTTTACGTCCAAATGCCGGCTCAGCATTGGCCAAAGCTGATCACGTGAGCAGCACGACACATGCGTATGATGCTGACACAGGAGCCGGCCAATGAGTTGGTGTTCTGACGTATAACCTGGAAGAGCTGGACGTAAACAACGTATGAGAATGACACAGAAGAGAACATATTGTTGAATAAAGTCGTTACTTTTGTTTTTGCGCACAAAAAGTATTCTTGTCGCTTCATAAAATTAAGGTTGAACCACTGCAGTCACATCGACTGTTTCAACAATGTCTTTAGTACCTTTCTGGACCTTGAAAGTGGTGGTTATATTGCGGTCTATAGAGGAGTCATGTACCTATTAGATTTCATCAAAAATATCTTAATTTGTGTTCAATGCGAAAGTCAATGCAAATATTTCAGCTATATGGACATTTACATTTTCTCAAACGTCAAGTTAAATGCAATGCAACTCTCCAATTTCCATGCATCTTTTGCAAATGCAAGTCAAGACATTCCTATAAATGATTACTGAGAAAAGCAATAAGTACGCAGAAAAAGTAAATAAACAAATGAATTTTTTATCATGATAAATTATTTTATACATGTGCACATATAAACTAACATAGATGGTGTAGACAAAGATGTCCTAAAGATTGCAATTGAGATGGGAAGAGTGTAAGAGAGAGAGGAGAAAGAGTAGGTGTCTCAGTGCACTTTTTAAAGCACTCTCAGTGTCAGCAAGAGACTCTAACCAATCAGAACATCCCCCATAAACCCTGTGCTGGAAAGTCTGACGCAATGTCACATTCTCACTCACTTTTTCTGGTCGAAAAACATACCTGTTAAAAACAGACATCCACTTTGTTTTGTGCAGTTTTTACATGTATCTACATTTCGTAAAAAAAAAAATCTTAGCAGTGTCCATTCATGCAACCCAGTATATACCATTGTGTATCATTTGATGTAATGTTTTTCATCTATAAATTAAACAGCTAAATTCATAAGTCCCAATTCAATAAAGAAAGAAATGCACAGTGATATAAAAATAATTCTTCACAAAATAAATAGTTTGATCATAAAATGGTTTGATTATGATTGGCCTTCTGCTCCCGTTTCTTCAATTTATTGTACAAGAATTTCACAGTTTCCTCCACTCTGGCAGGAAGTGCGATGAAGAGGATAAAGAGATAAAGTGTCTTCATTTTGGTTTCAAGTGCAGCAGCCAGCAGTATGTTCACAGGCCGTTCTTCACGAGCTCACGGGCACCTTTCTCATCGATGACCAGAGTGGGCTGGAAAGCTTGTCCATTCACAAGATGCTCCAACCCCTTGGAATCAAGACAAACCATTAATTCTTCATTTGTTTTTGTTTTTTTTTAAATAGAAACTAGCAAGTAGAGTATGTGGCCTAAAATGTTTTCCTCTTGCACCTAAACCATATATTAGGTAAAATTACTCTAGAATTATTACTCAGATTAAAAAAAAAAAAAATAGACCTTTATGACTCTTACCTCACCACCATAAGACACAAGAGGAGAGATCTCACATTTGATTGGCAGGTCTGTTCCATCCTTCAGGCTGTGATAGGCAGAGCACCAAAATGGGTTATAGATTTTTATCTGTATGGCCATGCCAGATCAAGCATGAATCATGTATCATATGATATGAAATGATTTTAGACAATCAGACACTTCATATCAATAAAATAAATAAAACGTAGAAGGTTAGACCTAATCTTTTTAACCTTCATAGAAAAAAAAAAAAAATCATTCCATTACAGATGATTCACCCATTAAAAACAATTTAGACAACCACAATCACTTTATGCAAAATGCAACCATTCTTAATGCATTTAAATATTCATAATACAAAATTCTGCCATTTTCTGTCATTGTGCAGTGAAAGAAAATTTGATTATAAGCACCTAAACCAGATTACTTGTTATAGTGATGAGCAGCCTTGTTCTGTTCAGCATTCCAGATGCCCATTTCCCAGCATGCATATTATTCTGCCCGTTAGTAGCTGCTTTTTGGGTCAGAGCCAGTTAAAAGATGCCAACCTTTACTACAGCCTGTCTGGGATTGGATATCATCTCCCACTGAGCTCAAACAGCTATATGGAATCTACAAAGAGCGAAGCCCCATCACCATGCACTACATACGACAGTGAGAATAGTTACTTCTGGCTGACTTCAGGAGTGACTGTCCCTGCTGGTCCATGTCTATAAATGTTACACAGGAAATATAGTGAGGTTACACTATAACTGAAGATAACTGGGAGTGAAACTGAACACAGGTGGGATGGAAATGTATGCAGCAACAACAAAAGAGTTTAAAAAGGTATTTCAGCCAAAAATGAAAATTCTGTCATCATTTACTCACCTTCATGGTTTTCCAAACCTGTGCGCTGATATTTTTGCAGTGGAACGCAAAAGGAGAATTTTCACAGAGCTCTTTTACATACAATGGTATAATGTCTGTCAAGATCCAAAAACCACCAAGAAAAATAGAGAAAACATAAAAAATAATCCATAGGCCTACATCCGTATGGACAAGAGCTGTGTGAGTATTCTTCAGAAATTCTCATTTTGTGTTCCATGGAAACATAAAAATGACACCATAGAGGTTTAAAACAACAAGGTGGGTAAATACTGACAGAATTTTCATTCCTGAGTATTTGTCTCACCTGGGTATAGCAGGTATACGGGTTCCATTCTCATCAACGAAATGCCCTCCTGCATTTAAGATCCAGCGGTGATGCAGGGACATGAGGGCGTGACGGGCTGTAGTGGGGTTGTCCTTCCCATCCTGACTGTCTGCATTCTTCAATGGAGAAAACTCGTCTTCTCTCAGAACTTCATATACCACAAACTTTCTGCCATACACAAAAAAAGTACTTATTAGAAACATATGTTTTCAAAAATTAACGTAACTGCTTAAAGTTCACGTTTTCAGTATAGGTGTGTGTGACATTACGTTGTAGAACAAAACGTCAACGTATCGCCAAGTTAAGTTTATCATAGGCTTTATTTTACTCATAAATTGAAAAACCCCATCATAAAACCCCATATGAAAATCTCGAGGGAACCAGTGGCAAATTAGTCTTCTGGGCTTTAACGTCATCCCTGCACCACTCTATTTTAAAAGTTTAGTTAAGGTCAAAATTACACACACACACACACACACACACACACACACACACACAATACACAAACATGAACACAACGGTTTTCAATATTGATAATAAGAAATGTTTCTTGTGCAGCAAATCAACATATTAGAATGATTTTTAAAGGATCATGTGACACTGAAGACTGGAGTAATGATGCTGAAAATTCAGCTTTGCCATCACAGGGATATATTACATTTTGAAATATATTCAAATAGAAAACAGTTATTTTAAATTGTAATAATATTTCACAATTATTACTGTTTTTACTGTATTTTGGATAAAATAAATGCAGCCTTGGTGAGCAGAAGAGAGTTATTTTAAAAACATCTCTAAAAAAAAAACTTTTAAAAAAATCTCACTGATCCCAAAATTTTTGAAGCATTTGATATTTGGATTTGATTCTGACAATTTTAAGCCAGTTCAGATATCTTTTTAACTTCTTTAGCATGCTGAAAAAATGCTATAAATAACATTCTTATGTTGTATATGATTAGCTAGCTTTAATTATAGTCTTTAAGAGATTTGAGGCTCTCTGGATCTTCATATCTCATAATGGTGTGAGCCAGACCAGGGGTGTCATTGAAAAGAGTTGCTTTGACATTTTGATAACTACTTTTGTGTTTCAAAGGGGGAAAAAAACAAAAACAAAAGTACAGCACACTGTCTACACTGCATATTGTGTAAAACCTGTAGAATGCCTATCAATTAATTCAAACTCACTGAAACGTGGGTAAATGAAGACCATCCCAGCCAATAGCACACATACTAAAAACAGGAATGGGAAAAAAAAAAAAAAAAAAAAAAAAAAGTTCTGACACTAACTTGGCAAACTGGAATATGTCGAAGACAAATTTTTCCATCTTAATCCCATTGGGTTTGTCAGGTTTGATTAGCTGCCCTTGTGTGTTCACGTAGGGAATTTTCTTCTGTGCCACATGGTGCTGCAACTGTGGCTCATGAGTCCTAAAAGAAAGATATAGAGGTATAAAGACAGAGGGATGGACGGGCAGACAGTAACAGACAGAAAAGTGAAGCATGTTCTTTCAGTTAAAGTTTCATAAAAATGACAATAAGAGAACACGTCTGGCAAAGTCATCCGTGTTTAAAATACCAGACACTCAAAAACTGCAGATGTTCCTCTCCTGACTTTACCTCATTCTCAGCGCACATTAAAGTCAGCTCCATCCTGTCTAGTATTTACAAGATGGCAAAGCTCATTGGAAATAGCTCATAGAAATAACTGTACTGTTTAATATGTTACAGAGATCATTGCCTAGCAACAAAATATCATCAAATGGCTCCCAAAGCTGTGATTCACAGATGAGTAATCAAATTGACCTACATACTTTGCCAAAAATAAATTAAAAATATTAATTAAAAATTACAGTGACATTAATAGCAGGCTCATGTAATGCATGAAGCACTCTCTGAGGATTGACTAACCTCACAATATCTTTGAGGAATGTGAGGGTGAAGAAGTGATTAGCCATGTTGCCGGCATTGAACATAAGTCGACCATCGGTGCTTCGGTTCTCTGCCGTTGCCAAGGTAATCTCGCTGTACTCCACTACTTGATAACGCCCATCCACCTTACAGACCACGCCCACTGCCTCTGTTGGATTGGTCTTCTCCACAACCTGCCAATCAGAAGTATTATATACTGTACATGTTTGACTTCAGTACAACACTGACACATTTCATTTTTTTCTTGATCTGTACAGCACTTTGGTCAACCGTGGGTTGTTTTTAAAATGTGCTTTATAAATAAATAAAAGAAAGAAGAAGGATCAATTAATTTAATACTTTCCTGGACATGCATTTTTTACATTTAGATCATGTAGCACTCACATTAAGTGAATTTTTAACACTTTAATAACACTAACAATTTAATTACTGTTAAATTTAATATAAATGCAGGTTTTGAATTTTTTTATAGTGTACATTAAGTTTTTTTTTTTTTTTTTACATTTCTGTAGAAAAACAATGTATAATTTTAATATTAGCCATTTACTGACAATAACATGAAAATAAAAAGAACCTACACTAATATTCAAATGTTTGGGATCAGTAAAGAATAGTATATTGTTACAAAAAAAATATACATTTCAAATAAATGCTGTTCGTTTGAACTTTCTATAAATCAAAGAATCCTGGAAAATGATATTATAACAGCTCAACTTATTTTCAACTGTGATAATAATAGGAAATGTTAGAAAATCATCATATCAGAATGATATCTGATGAGATATAGATATATAATTTTTTTTAAACAATTTTTAAAAAAAAAATCTTACCGAGCCGAAACCTTTGAAAGGTAATGTACATTATCATGTGTTGATGCCTAAATTCACTTACAACGTGTCTACACGTGACGCGACCGGTCTCTAAAAGCCGTCTACACTGGACGCGACAAAGCGTCCGTTTCAAAGCATTTGTCCTTCGTGTCAGTACGTCATAAATAGAACGAGGCATCAGTTTACTGTCGGAGATTTTTTTAGGGGAAATACACAAGAGAACAAAAACAATTTAATATAACAACCCCTATAAACTCTTGTTAATGATTAAAGTAGTTTTTTTTTTTGCATTTATCAGCTGTCATAAAGATTGTGCCATGTCAACTGATTACAATTTGTCATAACTTGTTAAGTAATAAAACCAAATTCATTTAAATGAATTTAAGTTGGAAAGACAAAATTTATCAATACTGAAATGACAAGTACTAAACTATCTGCAGAGTTTGAATGGCCCACACACCCCTGTGTGTTGTGTTTGCCTGAGGTCTGTGCTAAATTACAGCATAGGCAAAAGCAGAAAACCCTTTTCATTCATCTGAGTAACAAATTACAAACTTCTCGGTTGATGAAGGGTTAGCATTGGTGGGAGGCTTCGAGCTAAAGCCACTTTAAGTGCATGCTTCAGAAATTATGAGGGGTGGGTGGGTCCAAATTTTCTTACCATCGTCCCCCTGTCACGCAGAAACTGCTTAATTACTAGCAGCTTCGGAAAGCTCAGTATTCAAAACCAGCTGTTGAGTATTTATGTCTGAACCAAATATCACATGTAAATACTTTCATGAATCACATATTGTAAGCTAATTATTCTGTTAGAGGCGGAATCAAAGGACGCTTTCAAGGCATTTTGTTCACACTGGGAAATACAAAAAAAGATTCTTCACTTTCAAATAACAAGATTTCTAAATTCAGAGAGAACAGAGAAAAAGAATCAGAATCAGAGCGGCAAAAATACGATAAGTAATATATGCTCAGATGAAACAAAACAAGCACTTCCAGATTACATGAAACTCTTTAGTCATTACATGACTAACTGGTCACACAAGTAAAACATGGCAAGTTTCATTCTTGTGTTAAATGAGAGTCCTCGGGAAAAAAAAAACTAAAAAAAGAAGTTAACGCTAAACAGGTATGATAAAAATGCCTGCTAGCAGGTTCAGCTTAGCAATTTGGTTTCCATTGCACCATAACCACTACAATGCGTCAAAGACGGTGAGGTTACATTGAGAATAATTCCTGCATCACCAGGCTGGTTATAAAAGAGTTTTAAAGGCAATTTAGCTCCTGACTGGAGACCATTTAAAATGTCCAGAATAACCACTGTTCCTTGTAAAAGTATTTTTCCCTTCTTGCTATTGTGTACGCAGACTGCAAAAGCACATGTGAACATGTTACCTGAAACTACATTCTAAAAGGAACCACAATTCATTGCTATAGGATGTGTGGCTAAGCCCAGGGTCTCATCAAAACATTCCTAACGTATAAACATCATTAAACAACTAGGTTAACAATTAGATAAGACTAGTTTGTACTTAGAAATTAAAGAAATTAAGAATATTGTCAGAACTGAATAAAAGTTCCTGTTTTTCACTATTACTTTGTTCAAAAAGCCCCTCCAAAAAAAAAAAAAAAAAAAAAAAAAAAAAAAAAAAAAAAGGATGTTTAAATAAAAATCACTAAACCATGCAAAATCATTCCAATGTGTAAAAAAAAAAAAAAAAAAAATGCACATAAACTACCGTTAAAAGGTTTGGGGTCAGTAATATTTTTAAAAAAATGTTTTTATTATATATTTGAAAAAAGTAAAAAGAGTAATTTTGTGAAATATTTTTACAAGTTACAATAACTGTTTTCTAATTTAATATGTAATTTTTGTAATGGCAAAAACTGAATTCTTAGCTGTCACCATTACTCAAGTGTTCAGTGTCACATGATGTTACAGAAATCATACAAAGATGCTGATTTGGTGCTTAAGAAACATTTCTTACAATCAACAATGTTGATCACAGTTGATCTGCATTTTTGTGGAAACCGTGATACATTTTTTTTTCTGGATTCTTTGATAAACAAAGTTAAAAAAAAATGTTTTAAAATAGATCTTTTGTAAAATTATAAAATGTTTGAATAATAAAACAAATAAATATATATTTAAATATAATAAATAATACATTTGAATAAATATTATAAATATTATAAAACTGTCACTTTTGATCAGTTTAAATGTGTTTTTGGCAAAATAAAAGTATTCATTTTAATAAATAAAATAAATCATACTGACCCCAAACATTTGAAAACATCCCTTTTTTTTTTTTTTTTTGAGGTGCTGCTCCATCTAGTGGACTAGCAAAATAGGTCTTGTTTTTAAATATGTGACATGGCACTTTTACTTTCCATAAAAAAAAAAAACTTAAGAAAATAATCAGATTAAGGAATAGACCACAAATAAAGATAAAAAGTTGAACAGATAAAGCTTAATGATAATACACCAAGTAATGATAAGACACCTTCGTAATAGAACTGTATTTGCATAATATTTTCCGCATTATGCATAGAAGAGGAAATACTTGTAAGGGCAGGGCTAGGTATGTTAAAGACTAACCTTTGCACCACAGTCTGCTCCTTTAAGTGTACAGAAACCAATGAAAGCAGGGTCGGCCACTTTCACAAGAATATTGTCTACGCAGTAGACGTGGATGTAGGAGATTCCTCTCGTCTCCATGTCCTTCACAACGTTCTGTGTCCCCAGAGCTCTGTACAGCCCCCCGTTTCCATCTGAATAAGGAGATTCAGAGAAAACATACAAGTGCTGAATATTCACAGTATTTATAATTATTCTGAGACTAAGCAAGCTGTTGGACCATGATATCACTTTGTAAGCTAACTGTAAGGCTAATTAACCAGGACTTGCTTTGGGAAATTTCTAATGGGTTTTTTAGAAAAGTGTTTTTTGATTTATGAGCAAAATAATGTCTGTGGTTAAGATTACTTGAAGAGACTCTGATGTTTTGTTTCACAACATGCTGTAAATTATTTACAGTCATACCTCATACGTGAGGTTTAAAACAAAAAAAGAATCAAGTTGGTTCAATTTGTCAACAACAGATGCTAGTCTTGCTTTTAAAAACTCACCTGGTGCCATGGCAAGTTTGCCTTTGCCCTCTAGAATAATTTTCCCATTAAAGTCCACAGCAGGAAGCATGCCTTGCTGAAAGAAAAACACATTCTCTTCCTTCAGGCCGAAGTAGTTGTGTCGCATGAAGAAATCTTTGGTCATGTCCATTGTTCTGCCACTTGTCATAATGTACCTGATGTATCAAAACATTGACCATGTCATTGCTTTAAGTATAAATACACTACTGTTCAAAAGTTCGTTTTTGAAAAAAAAAAAAAAGTCTCTTAAGCTCACCAGCCTCCCTTGCATTTATTTTATCAAAAATAAAACAGTAACGTAAAAACAGTAATATTGTACAGTACTACAATTACAGCTACAACTACGGTTTTTGAGGGCGGGTCAAAGCAGATGTTCGCTGGCAGCCAATGAAGGCCATAGGCTGGCATTATGCAAATTTGTTACATTTGTTTCACACTGTACATTTCTAAACCCTGGGTTAACGTTCTTATTTGCGGTGTCATTGTCATTGATTGGATAAATACAGCACACTACCGTTTTTACAAAGCTCTAGCATTGCGCATCCTCGTATTGCTGACTGTACTATCAAGTTTCACCGAATGGACATTTCTGACTAAAAAAGGTAAGAATGAAACGTCTCTTCTTCACTCAAATTGCTGTGATTTTTGTCAGCATTTGACATTTTTCCTCTCAAATGGTGAATTTACTGTTTATATACAGTGCGTAGTGTTTCCGTTACTGTCCAAAGCACGCAAGCATGAGTACACCATTGATTATCTATTGTTAAGCATCTAGCTGTAACATTCTAACAGTCTTACAAAAAATTCAGATGACCCAACATCTGTGCAGATTGAAGAGATGACGGCAACCCCTGCAAGGACTTCAGATAAGGCCAACTCTGAATCAACATAGACACCTGCCATATTTTCTATATATTGTAATTATGATCACAGCTTGTAATAATTGCTTTAATGAGCTCATTGTTTCTGCCTAACATTAATATGTTAGCTAATTGCATGATTTGTACTTTCTTGAACTGTACATGTCTGAAATATGGACATTCCTGGGACACAGTCACCACTAATAACAGATCACTCTAAATCGTAATGTAGAAGCACACATTTTCCGTTAAGCTGCTTTGAAACGATATGTATTTAAAAAAATGTTATACAAATAAAGGTGAATTGAGTTGCATTGAACAGTCAAAAAAAATGCAAAAAAGGTCTGCACTATAAAATGTTTTATTAAGTTCAAGCAAGAGATAAACAATACACATGTTTCGGCTGTCTGACTTCATCAGTTAGCACCTAATTAGCTGGGAGAGTGCAGTGAGTACTTTGATTGGAAAAACAAATCTATGACCTTGTGGTAATTAAGTAAGTATAATGGCATTAGCATGTTTTTTCTGGACATGGTACATTTTAGATACTAAAATGATGGTAATACTATGGTGTTCTTTAAAGTATATTGACTATGGTGATCATACAGTGATATAGTATTATAATCTGTCTTTAAAAAATGAGCTAAAATAAGAGCTGATCATTAGGGCATCATGTGTATGTATTGTGTCAGAGGTCAGTTCTGCTGGGTAGAGACTGGCTCTAAAATTCGTCCTGACCTAGTTCGTCAGGATAACATGCTGGTCTCATGTCAGCCCAATTTCACACTGACTAAACCAAGCAATTACATTCATAGTAGGGAGTCACTTGCATTATGTTAAAAGAGGAGAAACTTACTCAAGATCAAAACAAGTCTGGTAATCCAAGTAATTAGATTTAACAATTGTTAACTCAAATTACTTTCCTGAGAGGTTGAAAATGGCTGTTTTTCCATTATCCACTGCTTTTACTGTAAGTGCACTGTAACGGAATAAACTTTAATTGCGTTTAATGATCATCTTACCATGGAATGCAGCATTTCCTTGTGTGCTGCTTTTCAGCGAGCTGTTCCAGTCTTTGGATGCGTTCTGCCTGGATCTGAAAGAGGGTTTTGTGGGAAGGGAGGCCAACGTCATACATGCCTTTTGGATATGATACACCCAACCGTGTCCCTTGACCTCCAGCCAATAGAAGAACCGCCACTTTGTTCTCTGATATACAGCGCAGGCCTGTGTGGGATGATGAGAGGTTTGGTCACTTTGGCAAATAGGTGTTAATATTATGTCATACTATTCAAGGAATAAACAAACATAGGTCACTGTTGCCATTACATGAGTATTAAATGAGTCCACATAAAATAACTATTACATTACAAGTAAAATATGATGCATTAATGACTGTATAAAATGTCTGGCTTCTAAGCAACAGTTTGCTCATTCATTATTTGCAGATAACAGGGGTGATAATCCTAGATTTTTATGAGGCCCACTTTATATTACATAAATTACTTTTATGCTTGATGTTACTTCACCCACACACAGCCTTGAATATGCTAAAATATGGCTTTCATGTGAATTAAACATAATTATTTAAAACTATTTTTATTGAATTAAATTAATTTTTAAAAAGTATGAATGGGACAAAGAAGATACATGGGGCAAAGAAGTTTTTTGGGTACCATAAAATGTGGTCTGATTAAGGATGATGTGATTCTGAATGAGCTCAACATGACTTCAGCAAAGAATATTCGTCAGATCTAACCAGAACCAGATGTTTTCAACCCCTTTAGAGCATCCTCCCAAAAATGGGGTACTGGGACAAAACAATGTTTATTCAAATCTGAAACGTTTTGTTACAGATTTACTTGACAGTGGACAGAAATCGTCTGTCTCTCAGGGGTCATGATTTCATTAAGTTTGGTTCTCTGAGGTCCAATTGGGCGAGAAGGATATTGCATTATTCATTGTGTTTTGTTGTGCAATATTTCTTAGAAACATTTGTTTCTGCTCAACAAAGACTAACATTTGGTTTGGGTTATATTAAATGAAACAACTTGCTTTGATTCTGTAAATGTATAAAATTGCCTCCTGTATATATTCTGCTGAAAAAAAGGTATCTGGTCTCCCAGACTGACCAAGCTGGTCTGTTTTGCTCAGGTTTGAGGCATTTGTCACCTGGCCAGTCTGGAAAACCAACTGGTTGACCAGCTAAACCCTAGCTTGGCCAGGTTGAGAGATCAGTTAAACCCACGTATACCAGCAAAGGACCTCAGGGGGGTATTTTTAGTAAGGATGGTACTTATGCCAAATATGTATGAGATGAAGTTCTGTGAAACATTAAAATATCTGAACTCACCTTCCTCTTCCCATTTTTTAAGACTTTCATGATCGCGTGTTACGCTTCCCAAAACTTCCCGTGGCACCGGTTCCATCCTGCTGTCCACTTTCTCCTGGGAGCTCTGCCCAGATGTCTTCATGGCAGTTTTAAAGAAGTTATTGATCTCCATGAAGTTCATGCTCTCCAGCTCCACTCTCATCTCAGCTTGCTCCTCAGGGTTCAGCTGATCCCAAAACTGGAGGACATGAGACTGCCCGGCTTCAGCGAGTCTCTCAACCAGTTTGCTGATGTCCATGGTCTCTCTGTTAGATCTGGAAAGGTCAGTGATGGAACAGAGGTAGAAGCAAAGTGAGACTGATTATCTAAGAGTCTCTAGAAATCCTGGCAGATCCACCCATTTTATCACACCCATAAATTGATAACCAATCTGTGTACGTGTTCAATCAAATAAACTCAAGGTAAACTAAGTCTAAGGTCAGGTGTGATATTTACTCAAATATCAACATAAATTTTGATTGGCAGGAACACAACAGACCATTTTTGGTCATATGAAAGGCTACTGAACAGTAGCCAAGTTTGATAAAAAAAACTTAATTCCTGATTTAAGAACACACCTGCTCCAAAAAAAAAAAAAAAAAAAAGGTATCAACATCTGTCATAGCCGTTCATAAAAAGACATATAGTACTCAAATGTAATAGCCTGTAAGAACTACCAATATCTGCCCCATTTTTGCCCTCAAACACAAATCGATAGACTGGTAAAGTAGTGTTTGATTAGAGTTGCGTGGAATGCTGCTGTCGCCTGCACCGCCTCCTTGACATCAGTTCAGCTCTCCGTCGAGCCAAACCTTGCGAAATATTTTATGGTGGTAAATTTAACAACATCATAATATTCTTACCTTTGGAGCAGCTGCTGATCATTCAATACTTCCCTCTCACTTCAGTAGAAGGACTAAAGACACGGCTACATCTCCTGAGAGCGCCGCCTTCCTTCACTGCCCGGGATGAGATCCTCCTCAGACAACCGTCAGACTGACGTGGCAAGACACACACGGAAGCACCGAAAACCTCCCATATTCCTGCCTCTATGCAGCTCGTGAATAGACAGACGAGTTGTCATTCATATAGTCTTAGCCAATAGTGAGACAGAGATCTGGTCAAGGGCGGGACTTACGGTACAACGCAAAGGAATTTTTTTTTCGGTTACAGTCTTTATTCATTTAATCGATTCAAATATTTGCCCAAAGCCCCAGAGGTTATAATGAATTAACCTACATTTATGGATAGAGTTGTCATGTTGAAGACACATTGTAGAGAGCCAAATTTAACCATAATAAATTATAGTTAATACCTTAATATTTTATTGAATTGATTAATTTTAACATCCATAACAACAATACTATAATACAATTCCGAAAGATAAAAAAAAGCAATATATTATAGGGATTTAAATGTTCTAAATTTTAAATATAGAATTTAACGATTAAAAACCTGCATTTGCTCGACTGTAGAAAACGCGACTTTGAATAACAATGTCGTCATTTCCGGTAACATGGCCACCAAAACAGGTGCAAGAATTTCTCAACTCGGTCCAAAACTGGGTTTCATGGATTTGCTGAATATTTGAGGCGCTATCTCGGCTTTTCGGATCTTTAAGATCCGACTATGGTGCGACAGATTGCACCAATTTGTGCGTTTGCGTTAAAATATGGCATTTAAGTCCTTGTTCGTCATCAGTTGGTAGTTAGCTGTAAACTTTGGCTTGCAGACAAGCACTATGCAAA